>OY757930.1:58951269-58968769 GCA_963585895.1 Sepioteuthis lessoniana
AAGGGACGATTTTTATCACAATGAATGCTTTTTTATCGTTTGCCTAATTAAAAAAAATGCAGAACAAAAATGAAAACGGAGTTTTCTGCCTGTCTTTTTCTGAAATAATCATATACAATTTCAGAAAAAAATATCGTTTCTCTTTTAGAGTCAAACCGTTCTAAAAAAATTAAAAATACTAGACTGTGGTGTTTCTAAAATGCTACAAGGAATCACCGAAGATTTTAGACGATCTAATTCTTCGTGACATCAATTAAACCTGAGGCATGTTATTGGTAAATGTAAAGGTTTCATATGCATTGATAAGGAAAACTGAATATACAAGTTTGCAAGACTTTTGTTATTTACTAGACTATGGTTACAAAAGCCGATGATCTTAGATTTTCTTCCATCTTAGGTGGCCACTGAGGAAATTATCATTCCTTAACTTTGGAGATCAAATGGGAACGACATCACCGTATATCTGTCATTTATTAAGCCTCGTTTAGTTTAGTACAGAGCCGGAACTATGAGTCACATAGAGCCAGAACTTAGTTTTGCATAGAGCCAGAACTATGAGTTACACAGAACTATGCGTCACAGAACAATGAGTTCCAATCAAACTTAATAACAAGTGTCTGTTAGTCTAACTGGCTTACGATTATTCCACACAAAACACTCACTCTTTGTAAAACTTATTCGTTATCCCCACCTACTGTGAATATCGCAATAGAAATATTAGAATGTGAAACGAAAAAAATATGTTTAATGTTGATTGAAAAAAATGAGAAATTAATAAAATACGGAACAGGATTTTGGAATTCAATAAAAGAGCTAAATTGCATCGAAATACATGGAAACATCACCTATTGAAGAAATACATCATATGAAAGATTAAAAAAATGCACAGAGCGGAGGAACTGCTTGGTATGATTAGTTTGAGTAATCAGTCAGTTTTTATTTCATAATGTTAACTTTCACATCTCATGATATTTATTGAGATTTTTCCGATTCCAAGGAATTATTGATGAGTAACCATATATTAAATATATAACATAGCTAATTTTCAAATTGCTTCTCAGGAAATTATATTTTCTTTCTACCTTAACCCTAATAAGTGGTTTCCTTCAATCTGGCCCAAGACCTTATTAATCTAGAATGAGCATGATTACACACACGTACAATAACCTTCCAGATTTCCTTGTTAACAACATTAGAATCATTTTGTGGAAATAGAATGTTGCTAATCATCGTTCTATGGTGGTTTCTACTACAATGGAAACTTAATATGGCACAAAACTATTTTAGTAGAGCAGTTGGCTAATTTATTACTCACCTCATTTATAGACTGTGAAGTGAACTTGATTATGATCGATTTGAATTTAGATAAAGAGGATAAACGTACAAGAAATTGGAATTCGCACATAGAATTATTTCACATAAATTTTCTTGGACATCTTTTTGTTAATATTTTTTTCAGAAAAAAAACAATTAGCAAAATTACTTACCATAAAATTAAATTATGAATAATTGTTTACACTCGTGAGTTCCTCGTTATATTTGTTGTTCACAAGACATTTTGACCAGCACATCCTCCCGTTCAATCGAGATGCTGCAAGCCTTCCCACCGAAAAAAAAAAAAAAAAAGACTTTTTCTAACCTTGTTCAGTTGCTCAAAGTAAAACATCATGAACTTTTTTTTATTTTTTATTTTTAATCTTTTTTTATATGTAAGAGGTTTTAGATCTTCTTTAGTGATCAATTGTCCAAATAATACTTTCCCATGAATATTCATTTTTTATGGAGCAAATGTAAATTAATGAGGGGGATAAACGACTTCATTATATTACGAAGAAATTTATTCTTGTTAATTTTTTATACAATAGTAAGTTGATGTCTTTTGCATAATTAAGTCAGAAGCTAAAAAAAATATCCATGACTTTTTGTTTATTTTTATTGAAGCTTCTCTCTTTTTCCCCCTCTCAATTCCTCTTGTTTCCGTTTCTCTTTTTTTGTCAATACATATCTCTCTCTACACTTCATGCTTAAATTTCTATGCATCTTTTAAACGATGCTACAAACTCTCTCTCTCTCTCCCACTCTCTCTCTCCCTCTCTCTCTCTCTCTCTTTCTATGCTGCTGACTCCTCTTTTAGTTATCTCTCGCTCTTTATATCATTCCCCAATGTCTCCTTACAAATCGCTCTCTCTCTCTCTCTCTCTCTCTCTCTCTCTCTCTCTCTCTCTTACTACACTCACAGTTTGTTTCTATTCTTACGTATTATCAATCTCCTCCATTTTCAAAGTTTCTCGTCACAAATTCTATTTTTTCTTTCTCTACAATTATACCAGACATTGGCATAATGGATAGACTGTTCGCCAATGGCCAAGTAGACCTTGGTTCAATCCAAGGTCGAGTCATATCAAAGACTCAAAAATGGTACTTGATGCCTCCTTGCTTAACTCTCAGCATTATAAGGTACGGATCAAGGGTAAAGTGGAGCAATCCAGGGAAAGGAGTAGCACCCTCCCCTACACCTTGGTGTCGTAGCTATCGAAAAGGGAGCTTTCCAGTCACCCACGACTAACGTCGCCAACTTTACTTATAATTATATCTCTCAATTAATTACTACATATAACACTTGCCCCGAATTCTCTTTCGGTCTCATTCCCAACAACAATTTACTTCCCCGCCCTATTTCTATATATCTATTCTTTTTTTCTATATTCATTTCCATCCTCTTTCAGTATTTCTTCTTTATCCTATATAAATTTCATTTTCTCTGTAATCTATCCGTCTATTTTTTTCTGTCAAATATCACTTCTTCTGTATGCTTCTGGCTGCCAATATAACACTGTTCATTCTCTACTTTCTCTCTATACTATTAGTTCCCTATTCCATACTCCCATCTTTTGTTTTCTCTTTATTTTATACTTCTCTTCTTTTCACAGACACCTTCTCAAGACTTCTCTATTATTGTATATATAAATATATTTTCTATTCATCCTACTCTCTATTCGATCTTTGCTTTTCGCAAGTTCTCCATTCATCAACGCTGTCATCCTCCTTGTGCGTAATTCAAAGAATATTCATGCTACAAGTACGTCACGCAAATTGTTCATTTATAATCTACCGCGTTTACATAAATACTTTATTGTCTTTTTATCGTGAAATAAGTCCTTAAGAATGCTCCACAATTTCGTCATTTTTGACAGCAAGTCCTCAACCAAGAGATGTATCATTCGATGAAAAAGATTGCTTACCCGTAAAATAATTCCTCCTGGTGACTAACAGAAAATTAGTTTGAATGAGCCGATCTTAACAATCGTAGTGTTTTCCTTGAGAAAGAAAATAAAAGCGAATTACAAAATCATTTCTTGCTGAACCTACTGTATAGCGATTTCCCACACAGTAACTTTTGGTTAACCATTGTTACAAAATATTGTGTGCCCAGTCGTAGAATACACCGACTGCATCTCTGCGCTGTGGTAATGCATGTGCTGGATATACCATTAAAGAAATCTGATGTTGAGACTACAGTAATGCTAAAGCTTTGGAGAACGCAGAGTACCCCTTCTTTGTCATCGCTCCCAGGTCTACTCAGGCCCGGAGTGGTAGTACTTGATAGGGCCCTATCTTTGGATCAACTAGAACTGTTTGACATTTAAACTATATGCAAACTAATGACTTATGCTAAATTAGGTTGTTAGAAAAAGAACAGTTTGATCATTTAACTGTGTGTAAACAAATGACAGATGTTTAATTGATTTTTTTGTGTCAAATAACAATACTAGAAAACATTTAACGGTGTACAAACGAATAATTAATAGGAAATAGAATAATTCGTATAGGATAGAAGTAAATGAAAGCATTTAAAAATGTTATCTACAAATGTTATCAACAAATGTGTTTAGACATCATATATTTGATTATTGTGTTTAGATATCATATATTTAGATATCATATATTTGATATTTGTGTTTAGATATCATATATTTGATATACATGTATAAAAAAGATTTAACCTAAAATGGTTGATATGGTATAAAACCAAACCAAACCAAACCAAACCAGATACTGTTTTCCAAACTGGCAAGTTGGACATTAACTGAACATTTTTTGCAGCACATCATGGAATATTTCATAATATTTACTTATGTAACTCTTGTTGCCATGATTAGTATTTGTTTTAAAAACTTGTTAAAATATCATCAATTTGTTTACATCAGACAGAATATTTCTAAAGATTAAACCAGAAGCCATAAGCTATAATTCTTTGGTTTGCATCATCTTTGAAGCAATCAGTATCATTTCAAGTCTTTGTACAATGCTAAGCCGTCCAGCTTTTCCTGTGTCACCTTTTATCTTTCATTATCGGTTGTAATCTGAACCAAAAGAAGAACAATTGCAGAGTAAATTAATTTTTACCCAAAATTTGTGTTAGCAATTTTCAGCCTTTTTTCAGTACATTTTATATTAATAAACAGCAAAACGGTTCACCTGTGAACGGTGATTACTGTATCTATTTACCCAACCCCTTCGCCTTTGGCAGGATGCGACCCAACATTGATGTTTCTGCAGATTAAAGCCGATTTGAATACAGAGTTTTCCTTCAAAGAGACTGTATAACCAAGGCTAAAAACCCAGTATCTCGTAATATTTTATACTAAGCTTGGGTGGGGTATTGAAAAGATGGTTTCATTTCTTTCCCAAGGCCATTGGAGCTAATCGAAATGCTCACCGGCTCATCCAGCTTTTGAACTTAGGTTGTCGATTCTATTTCCTTCCTGCCCAGTCGGCTGGGGCTGTTGAATACACTGACTGCTTCTCTGCAGACGGGTAAGAACCCCCTCCTTAACGAGTGTCCTGGATATCACATTAAACAATCTGATGGTGAGGTTCAAACAATGCTGGAGCTTTGGGGAATGTGGAGTACCCCTTCATTGCCATCGCTCTCAGGTCCACTCTGTCCCGGTGTGGTAGCACCTGATAAGGGTCCTATCTATGCGTTAAATAGAACTAAACAGTGCTTCTTTCACTATACTGATTTTTGCATTTAAACTGCGTATTTATGCTAAACTGAATTGTTTAAAATAGAACTGTTTTGACATTGGAACTGCGTACAAGTGCTGAACTGAACTGCTCAAAATAGAACTGTTTTTAACGTCTTAAATGTGTACTTATGCTGAACTGAATTATCTGAAATAAAACTGTTTGACCTTTAACTCTGTGCATGGCCCAGTCAGCTGGGGCTGTAGAATACACTGACTGCACTTCTGCAGAGGGGTAAGACCCCTCCTAACGAGTGTCCTGATATGACACTAAACAATCTGATGGTGAGGTTCTAGCAGTGCTGGAGCTTTGGGGAATGCGGAGTACCCCTTCATTGCCATCGCTCCCAGAGTGGTAGCACCTGATAGGGCCATATCTATGGGTTAAATAGAACTAGCAGCATACTTATGCTAAAATGAATTGTGTGAGTAAAGGGAATAGCTTGAAATAGAAATGTTTTTGACTATTAAACCGTACTTACATTTAAACTGCGTGCTTATGCTTAATTGAATTATTTCAAATAGAACTGTTTTTCGACATTAAAATTGTATTTACACTTAACTGAATTGTTACATATAACCGCTTGAATAGCTTGAAATGGAAATGTTTTTGACAATAAAACTGTGTACTTATGTTAAACTGAATTGTTCTGAATAGAACAGATTATTTACATAAAAATGGATTTGGCATTAAATAACCTATAAAGGTTGATATGCCATAAACCCCAACAAACCAAACCAAACCAATCTATTTTCTTCGACGTTAACCGTTTACGCTAAGCGCGTCTCCAACACTTAAGGTAAGCATTATAGACCGGATATCCTTGCTGATAGAACAGAGCTATCATATGTATAATGCCAATATATCGCTAATGATCTTACTATTGATACGCACTGAAAAAGGAATTGTCATTAGTAAGGAATTAATGGAAGCATTATTGACAGGTTAATTATTTGAAATGTTTTAATGCATTTTTAGTTTGATAATACGAATGCGATGAAACATGTAAAGTGAAAGTAGTTACTACTGGGAGGATAATGAATCATTTGTGGAACTCGAAAATTGGCGCAACATCATAGTCACAATCATTCTATTTTTTAGTCAATCTTTATCAATCTAGAACTTTTGATAAAGAATACTTTAAAAATACAAAATAGGTTAGTTTATTTAAAGGAAAATTCATAAATTACTTTTATTTTTTGCGGTAAAGAAGTCCTAATATTAAAGTGTCTTTTAATCAGACAGATTGGCTGTAATTTTTTTTTTTCTGGAGAGCTTTTTTTTTTACATCGTCGTTTCCTGATAGTTTTCCACTGGGGTTTGAGTGACAGCAAGTCTCCTGAACTTTTCTCAGTATTTTGGTCGATCTCAACAATACTGTAGTCTGGACAGTCTCCACCCGTCCTGTTATTTCTAACTCCTCTAGTTTTTGTATCAATCCTTTGGTGACTGTGCCAAGAGCACCAATTATAATTGGTATAAACATCTCTTTCATGTTCCGCGTTTTTTCAATTCCCTAGCAAGGTCTAAGTACTTATCCCTCTTTTCGCATTCTTTCAATTTTTCTCTGGGGTCCACCGGGAGAGCAAATTCCCCTATTCTGCAAGTTCTTTCTTTTTTGTTACTTAACAAAAAAGAAAGAACTTGCAGATTATAAGGTCTGGTCGTCTGGCCGAGATTAGGTGATCCGTTTGTATCTCAAAACCCCAGAGGAGTTTGTGCGTCTTATTCTCCAGGACAGATTCTGGATTATCATTATTATTATTATTTGTTTGTTATAGATACTTGGGTACCTCATTTTGTTCTATCTTCTCATATCAACGTTTAAAAGAAAAAAATCTTTGCATAGAACTGTGTTGATACAATATCTATAAACAGAAAAAATTCTGTTAAATATTTCCTCTATTATTTCCCAACAATGTCATCTTAACTTATTTTTCTTCTAATTATTATTACTAAAATCCTCCTATTCCATCTTAAAATTTTCTATCAGTTCTTGCAGTTTTTCATTGAGTTTAATAGTTTGTGGTAATTGACAGAACTGTAAGACGATAAGATCTTAGCATAAACTTCGACGATTAGAGCGAGATGTGGGCGCCAAATTACGGCTCTGGTCAATGACTAACGACCAGACATTTTAGAATGCCATGGAATATACTGTCGTTTAACTGTAATAAGTTCTGCAACAGCAAGTGCAATACTCTAATTGTTAAGAAGGAGGTTCCTGTCTTTCTTGTCGGAAGAAGTTCTGCAATTGAGAATGGGTGGGATCAGGAAGTGAAGTAGGACTAGAAAATCATGATCGTTTTCACTTCTCAAGTATATCAAGAGAGAAAAAGTCAGATGACAAGTAGCAGAAAGACTGGAAGAGACCAATTAATACGAGAGAAATAGCATTAGCAAAAATTGAACAGCAGCAGCAGCAGCAGCAGCAGCAGCAGGGGGAGTGATGACCAATTATGAGGCAGCTTCAGGAGACAATAACAAAATATGCAAAAATAAATAAAATAAAAACGAAGAGAGGAAAAATCTGGTACACTTAGTGGGAAAAACAGAAAGTTTAAAAATTGTTCACTAGTAAAATAATTTCTACCAACTGCCTCTTCTCCCAAAACCTGATTGTGACACTGGCAAGAGGACTTTCCACCTCATTCCTGTCAGTAGTATATATTACACTGCGTACCGATTATCTCAATAGTTCTGAGTTTTCGTTTACTTTCAATTTGGCTCGAAGATCAGTTGCCGCTTAGCTGGCCTTTCATGTCTTGGAAAAGAGATTTGCCAGTTGTGATGGTCGTGACAATTGCTTGGAAGAAACGAATAAACCAGCCTTCGACAATCGTCGTACATATCCCAGCTTTAGTAATTAGTAGAGAAATTGGCAGGCAGAATATTGTCTGATCAATAGGTAGCCTGATATGTCATGCTCGTTTTCGATAATGTGGACCTGTGTGTCTTACGTTGCCAGTTTGAGCTTGAATGACGATACAGAAATCGTGTTTAAAAGTAGCGTTTGAGGTGAACGTATTTCTCACGACGTTCTCATCGCATCAGCTTCAGGCGGAGTTGCCAAATCCAACTTTATATAACGAATCAGTTAGTAGACCATTAACATATTGCAGTTAATTCTGTATTACTCAGAAAATCAGTAAAAATATTAAGCTAGAACAGTCATTATAATTACGCAGCTTTTAGGTCTTCATCTCATTACTTTGAAGAAAATAGATCAGTACTTTTTTAACCAGTAAAAATTAATACGTAATATGGATATATAAAAGGAATTACCAATAACCTAAAAAAACAATACGATAATGCATGACTCTTCCCTTCGTCTGGCTAATGGCAACTAAGTTAAGAAAAACTTTGAGTTTCTGGTGTCGTTACTTGGGTACATATACTCAGTGCTGTCTATAACTAAAGTTGATGTGCATGTCTTCAGGAAATTTTGTAACAGGCATCCCATACAGGCATTTTTCCCACCTGGGATGTCCTGCTGTCCTCAGAAGAGCTGGTGGTTAAGTTGGCTGGCAGTAACGTTTCTACAAAGCATTTCCGGCTTCAACCGGAATACAGAGGCAAAAGACAGATACGAGTCACCGTGTGAATTGTCCCATTGCAGCTAAACGGGGATATATTCGCAGCCTAGCTGAGCGCGTATGGCCAAACGGAGGAAGTAACGCAGTTAAGATCGACGGATGGGACACACGGGGATAACGTCCTCAATGTTTGCATAAACAGGGAAGGATTCCAGGCCATCTCGCACATAATGACCTACAAGGACCAGCGGTTGATGGTGGTCCTAGAGGGCAGGCGGCTACTCTACTGGTCCTGCAAGCAGCTTGGCCCCCTTACCAGATTCTGCCCGCAGAAGTGTCCATCAACCAACAATAACAACAAGAGCAACACAAAGGATAAACCCACTTGCACAATCACCAAACCTACCTGGAACCATCAAAGCGGTTAAGAGTAGGGATGGACCTAGGTCACCAGGAAAAAGGAACATCCATTCGAAACAATAGCATCAGAAGAAACACCAGCTACAGAAATAGAATCATCAAAAAAAGAAACAGTCACTGGAACAGCAACAGTCGAAACTATAACAGACACAATAAAAACAAAAAACAACAGAATCGGCGAAAACAATAGCAACAGAACAGACTCCATCACTCCCGAAAAAAGCCAAAAGAAAAGGGAAACAGAAGAACACAGAGGGAAAGTAGCCGGAGGAGATGGAAACAACAGTAAATTTAAAAAGGAGATATAGGGGGGGGAAACAGGCTAAAAACCATGTACACAGCCAAGCCCCTCTCCTAAGAAAAAAGAAATTCGCTCCCAGCCACACCAAGAAGATACGCCTCAGCAGCCCCCAGCACAGTTTAAATCTTATCAACTGACACCTCAACAATCCCCAGCAGGAAAAATATCCACACTAAAACGTCCCCAACTATCCCCTGCTTCTTCAGCGAACCCTACAGCAAAAATCCTCCCAACAATCCCTTCATCACCATGTTCCCCTCCCCCCTCTCTTTCATCTCCCAGACTGTTCTCCCGGTATAGATCTATGAACAGTCTCTCGCTAGACCAAGAAATTTCAAAAGAACATTCTCAAGACTCCACGGCCCGACATCAAGCAAAATCGGTGTCGGAAAATCTAAAATAAAAAACAGAAAAAAAACTTTCTGGTGTGGCTTTGTGCTCTGCGAATACTGAAGAGCACTCAGCTGATTTTCTGCTCTGCAGTACCCTTAAGCCTCATCTAGAACTCAAAAGTGTACAGAAAAATATATCCAATCCCTATTCATTTAGGGGTTCACCTATGGTGACCACCTTTTTTCGCTTGGCTGGAAGTCGCACAAAAGGTATGAAATTTTCTAGAAAAGACCAGTCAGCGGACATTAGGTTGGCGGAGTTGGAGTACCCCTCACTCCGTAAAATTATGCCATATTGTTCGAGCAGGGACCCGATTTACGGTTACCCTTGTTTTTATCAGTCACTAAAGTTGCAGTTCCCCCTTAATATCGGAGGATTGTCCAGGGATGGTACAGTAACTACTGAACTTTCGAATGTTGTTGCAGTGTAAGAGACTCCCTGTATTTGCACTGCGGACAGTCGGGCGTTGGAGGATGACTATGTCGTTTTTTTCTTTTTTTGTATACGGCAGCTGTTGGAGCGTTGGCATCTCTTTGTTAATTGGACGCCGCCTTAATGCTGATGCAAATCTTGTTCTTGCTGATAACAGGGGCCGGCTGGTTGTGGCCTATGTTGCCGTTGAAAGCTTCGATTTCCGGATGGCCGTGGTTTATGCGCCTTATATTGCCGCAGAGAGCGTTTCCTTTTTCAGCGATTAGCGCCATTCATCGACGATCCGAAACGGATACATTTAGTAGGTGATAGGAATGCAATCCTTAATCCCAAGATAGATAGGGTCGGTAGGGGAGCTAGAGAGTCGGGAAGGTGTGAAAACAGCCTGATCGACTTGATGGCTCGTCACGACATGATTGACAGATTTCGTCTGGATCACCCAGGGAGCGAGATGTGGACGTGGCTAGATAGTTCGCCCTTTTGTCCGTGTTAGATCCTATCTGGACAGAATGTTAGTCTGAAGAGCTGACACTGAATTTGTTACGTGTCCTACATTCCACTATGTAGCGTAGACTGACCATATGTTTGTTAGGGTTTGTCTGCGGTTAGCTGATAGGCCATGTCAAGCCGGCTACTGGAAGTTCAGTACCTCCTTACTAGAAATACGGGAGTTCCGGGACCGGTTGGAATCCTTAGTTTAGCGGGGATTAATGGAGGCGGTTACCGGGAATAAGTGGTGGGGATCTCTTAAAATCAGGATTCGAGATTTCGCCAACAAATACTGTCACCAGCTCTACTTTGACAAAATCTTTAGAAGATAAGCTATCCCAGGTGGTGAAGAGGGTGTTCCCTAGCCGTAGATTTAGCCCGACGGAAACTTGAGCGCTAAGTTAGCGAGCGCTACTAGGAATACGTAGTTAGATCTAGGTTAAAAAGAGTTCCCAACGAAGCCGTGAAATGCAACGCATCAACACGTGAGGAAGAAGTAAGAAGGTTTTCATCTTGGTAGCGTTACCAAGGGGTGATTACATTGCTGAAGAAAGGTGGCAGGCATATTTGAGAAAACTTACACGATTACAGGCCCATTAATCCGTTTGGAGGTGCCCATGGTGTAATGGTTATCGTCGCGGGAAATGTACACGGCGACACGAGTTCAAATCCTGGACGAGATTGGTTGCATTTCACAAAGCACTAATACCCTTGGGAAAGGTATGAATCCGATTATTCTCCCTCCAGCTATAAGTAAATAGTAGGACAGACTATGTTCTTCAGCCTTGGTGAGGCAACTAGTCTAGGAGAAGGAAAACTCTGAATTCAAACCTGTTAAACTCCGCTTAAAAATTGACCTTGTGTAATATCCTGCCCGAGCGGAGGGGATGGTAAATATGATAAATTTGTTTAACACGGAGTTAAATATTTTGGCCCGGGTCATAGCAAACCGTTTGCTGGTTGTCATTAGTGATCTGATCGCGTTATATAATTAAATTAATGATTGTTTTTATATTAATCCTGTTTCGTTAATTATATTTTATTATTTAGTTTGGTAAGGCTTTGAACTACCCAGGTCTCTAAATCCAGGTGCATAGTCAAATGGTACAGTCTTACGCCTGTGAGTAAAGGATATGTCAATCTGACACGAAATGGGGCTGGAGTGAAGAGATGGTCCTCAGAATTTGAGGATTTTGAAAAGACAGTTGAGTTTTCAGCCGTTGAGGCGTGCAGTTGATTTTTTCGGAACTCTACTGCTAGAGATCTTAAACACCATAAGATGCGCCGTGCGTTGGGGGCGGATCAGCATAGTATGTTTAGACAGACTTTTAAGGCTCGTGTCTCTCTTCTCATGTCGATGGATCAAATCCAGAAATTAATAAACCCGTTCGTATTTGAAACGACAGAGTCCGCCTGTATTTGTATACGTATTTGTACCGGATACCGGAAAATAGTCTGCCTCCATATTTTAGACGGGGGGATGGAAGGATAACCAAACGAGTTTTTCTTTTGTTTTATTTTATTTTTTTTCTTTCGGGGTTTTCTCCCATTCCCATCATCTCATTATCAGTTGCATACATATATCATATTTTGTAAATAACATTCATACATCTTCTCTTCGGGAGTTTTAAGTCGGGTTTTTTTTCTCATCGAGTAAATGCGGTATTTTGGTGGTTGTGGCGTGTCTGGCGAACGATGAATGCCTTATTGTATTTTGTGAATTAGTCAGCGAATGTGGCTACCTAGGGTCCCTTAATTTCATCGTTTTTACAGCCAATGCATGACTACTACCCTTCCCCCAACAAAAAAAAACCTGGGGCCTTGTACTCCCCAAAATTTGTTAAATTTCAGTTTTCATCTTTTGCAAATAAGCTCTTCCTCCCAGTAGTCCAAGCAGACAGTTTTCAGACGAACACTTCTACCTGCTATATTAACACTTTTATTTTGTATATATGTTCGGTTCTTCAATATACTTGTTCCATCTACTTTCTCTTCTTACGTGTCTTCTTTCTGGCCCCTAAGAGGCCACAACAAAAGTAAGTTAAGTATTTCTGGAACCAGTTTTATAGTACCCACGTGGGATGGACAGATTGTGCTATCTAGCGAAAACATACCATCACAATAGGCAAACTAGGGAGCATAAACGAATCAAGCGGGATCAAAGTACAATTTTTTGAGTCTTTGGTATGATGCGACCTTGGATTAAGCCCCAGTCTCCCTGACCATTGGCGAACACTCTACTCATTAGTCCAATGGCTCGGTGTTCGCCAATGGCCCGGCAGACCAAGGTTAAATCCCTGGTCGAGTCATGCCAAAGACTTAAAAAATGATACTTGATGCCTTCTTGCTTAACACTGAGCATTATAAGGTATGGCTCAAGGGTAAATGAAGCAATCCAGAGAAAGGAGTGGAGCCCTTCCCTACACCACGGTGTAGTAGCTATTGAAAAAGGAGCCTTAGGGTCTATGGTCTCCATCTTCATTAAAAATTCACAACATTTTGGTTTTCTCTTCTATCTCCTGTCTATATTTTAAATCTAGCAAAAGTGGCCTGAGGAAGATATTAGATGTGATGGGGACATGTAGAATCCCTGAATTTTTATAAGAAGAGATAGAAGTAGAAATTATTGTGCGCGTGAAATGTGAATTTCCTGACAGAATCGATCTTTGTTAAGTATCCTTTAGTATCAAGCTCGAATCCTTCAGCTGGAGTTTTGCCTTTGCTTTTGTAGATCTTCTAAGATATCCACCATTAAGAAAATCTTCTCTTTGTTTGTATCTATTCTAGATTAAATGGTTATTTTCTCCTGTTTTCATTCATTCTCAACAAATAATTTTCTGTTTGTTCCTAGGACAACAAAGAAGAGCAAGAAGAGAAGATTGTAAACTATTATATTGCCGGCGCAGAACCCTAAAAGAAAAGGCTTTCTACATTTAAATGTAAGCGCTCAACCTGTTCAAACACAACACTATAATTATATATATGTATATTCATAAAGAAAAAGATATATATGAGCATGTGTCTGTGTATGTGCGTGTGGGTGTGTATCAAATGTTTTAAAAACATTTTTGTAAACAATCTTCTAAATTGCTAGAAATTATTGAATTATATTGATGATAACTTGAGGGATACGACTGGTACTCGTTAAAAAATATACCATCTGACAAAATATTATTATTTATGTTTGTCTTACTTTTTGTTCTTCTTTATATATATATATATATATATATATAAACATAGCAGAAGAATAATGTAGCGCTGTACAAAAGTTTCCAAAGCCCTACTTTTGAAAATAGCTGATTGGATACACATTAGAAAATGTTAAATTTTGTCACCTTTTTACTTCTTGTTAATTACATCTCCCTCTCTCTTACTTTAGCTAACTCTCTCTCTCTCTCTCTTTCGCTTACACACACAGACACACATATATATGTTGGTGTGTTTAAACTAGTATGTAACTCGAATTTAATTTTCATTGGAAAGCTCGTTGATGAGTTATAGTAATTTTCTTGAACGTTGTTCTATTTCGGTGAAGGAAATGAATGCTAGAGAAATACGAATTTATAAGTTGAATGAAAAAAACTCTTTCGTGTCTAGATGAAAAGCAGTTAAAGGTTCAAAAGTGAATGCACGCCTGATTTTTTTACTATCACAAAGTACACACCATTGTGCTTTATTTATTTCTATAGTCATAAAGAAATATGAATTTCCACATAGAGGATCGTTAAACATTATGTTAAAACATTTTAGTGCTCCTGCTAAAAGATCGTGGTGATTTTTTTCTTTTTCTCTTTTTCTTTTTTCTTTTTAAGATTCTATTTGGTTCTATTTCTGGATGATTTTTCTTCTTTTTATTTTTTATTTTCCTTTTTTATGTAATTCTATTTTATTATTGAACCAAATGTCTCTTTGTTGGGGTCCACGTAACGTAGTGGGTAACGAACTGGACAGTAGAATTGTTGTTAAAACTGCAGTCGCCCTATTCACTTTCAAATTAATACCTAGAACCCCTTTATCCGTCCTGTTCTTGATTACAGAGCACTACAGGTGTTCTACGAAAAGGAAGGCTTTGGCATTGAGTATCTTGCTTAGGGTGATATGCCATTAAACAAAGGCACCAAAGCAAGTTATTATTTTTCATTTCTTTCTCGCGTCATAGTGTCCCTTTCCAATTATCCTTCATGTTCTCCTTCACGTCGATGTGTTTCTTTTCCTCACACTTTTTCTATTGTTTTTCTTAATTAAATCATTTATATTCTATTTTTTAATCTTATCTCTTTCGTTTCACTTTTCTTTTTTCATTTATTTTGTTGTTCGTTCTTTCCTTCTTATTCTTTTTAACTTTTCGCTTTCCGTTTTCTTTTCATTTTTTTCTTCTTTTGGTGTCTTTTTTTAAATCATTTTTGTAATCCTTCCAACTTTCATTTTTTGTAATTCCTCGTTCTACCCCGCCTTTTTCATTCATGTACTCTTTTTTTATTTCTTTTTCTTCTCTATTTTTCTATTTTCTGTAATACTCTCCTCAATTTCACTCTAATGATTTCTTCTTCTTCTTCTTCTTCTTCTTCTTCTTCTTCTTCTTCTTCTTCTTCGAATTATTATTATTATTATTATTATTATTATTATTATTATTATTATTTCTTGGTACACTTTTACAGATGTCACAATAAATATTCAAAGGTTTCCAGAACTTTTCTAAGTATTCGAGCCAATCTTAGAAACGCCGTGGTTTGGATGATGTCCATTTTTACTCTTTGCAAATCCCCCAGTCATTTTTCTAACCTTTTTGTTTTCTAAGCTTTTTTGTTTTTGTTGACTGAGACTCTCTGGAAGATGCCTCTAAAGATTTTCACCTTTGCTATGATTTGTTCTTCTGCTGCTAATCCTATTTTTCAGTTTTTCATGGTTTTCGTGAGGAAGCTTATGACTTTGCCGAATATTTTGTAGGTTTTCAAACATTCTATTATCTAAATTTTCGGACCATAGCGTAAGCATTTTTCTATTCAATCCATGGCTACATTGTTCTGTCTTGCTTTGACCTGATTGGTTTTGTTTTGGTTTTGTTTCATGGCATAATAACCATTGTAGGTTACTTAATGCCAAATCATTTTTATACATGCATATTAAATAGAATACACCGTTTGCATCTCTGCACAGGAGTAAGACTCCTCCGACGAGTGTCCTGAATATGACACAAAACAATCAGATCGTGATGCTCCAGTAATGCTAGAGCATTGGGGGATGCGGAGTATCCCTTTATTGCTATCGCTCCTCGGTCTGCACTGGTCCGAAGTGGTAGCACCTGATAGGTTCCTACATTTGCGTAAAAAAACCCCGGTGTGCTTATGCTAAACTGAATTGTTTGAAATAGAACTCTTTTGACATTTAACTATGAATGAAAAATGATTGATGGTTAATTGAAGTGGTAGTGATATCTACTTTGTTGACTTAAGTCAATTAATTGAAAAAGAAATGTTTTTGACATTTAAAATGCATCCTTATGCTAAACTGATTTGTTTTAAATACAACTGTTTATATGTATAAAAATAGATTTGGCATTAAATTACTAACAATAGTTGATAGGCCATAAAACTACACCAAATCAAATCGATCAAATCTATCCCCTGTTTCCTATGTTTGTGTTTGACTTTTTAATTGGTAGTATATTGTGCCTAAAACGGACCCAAGGGGGATAGATATCAATGCACCGGTCACTGAATTCACCTAGTATTTTTCCAAGGAAGAATAATCTTCAGCGGGACAAAAAAAAAAACTTACGCCTTTGAAATTTTAACGTTTTAACTTATTGTAGAACAATCCCTTTTTGATCAATAAGGTTTTCTAGAATGAATATATTTGTTACTTGCCCGATTAATCTACAACATGGCAATCAATTTTTCTTCTTGCCATTTTACCCTTTCCATTCCCTTTTATTTCTTGATAAATTTTTGGGATATTGTAAAGTATTCAAATATTTTTCAATTTTGAAGAAAACAAAACAAAACGTTTTTCACTTTTGAGAACATCTATTGTATTTTTCTTGGTACAAGGCTCATTAAATAAGCTTCCAGACTTTTTTCGGATGGGCACTTTTATTGATAGTACACATGAAACTCTAGTCCCCTTCGAAATAATCTCCTCCGGCTGCAATGCACTTGTTGTACCGTTCCAACAAATTATGGAAGGCCCCATGGAAGTCCTCTTGTGTGAGCGTGTCAATAACCTTCGTCACAGCCTCTGTCATCTCCTCAATTGTCTCATGACGACAGCCTCTGAGCTTAGAGAATAAGCAAAGGTCACAGGGAGCAAGGTCTGGACTACAAGGTCGGTGAGGAACTGTCTTGATGCCCATCTTGGTCAAATAGTCTGTGACAAGGATTGTATTGTGGACTGGTGTATTGTCCTGGTGGAAATGCCACAGACCCGATTTGAAGAGAGCTGGCCTCTTCTCTCCGAATCTCTTCCTGAACTACCTTAAAACCTCAACATAGTATACCTTGTTGACTGTCAGTCCAGTGGGAACCCAGTGTATGTAGATCATTCCAGTGCTGTCCAAAAAAAAAAAAAAAAAGAAAAAAAGAAAAAAGGATCATCAAAAGTTTGTGGGTCGATTTTCTCTGTCTGGCCTTCTTGGGTCTGGGAGAGCCAGCATGCTTCCACTTGGAACTCTGTCTCTTAGTCTCTGGGTCATAGCAGTAGATCCAGTTTTCATCGCAGGTCACCAGAGCATCAAGAACTACGGGATCTGAATTGATCAGTTCGACCATCTCCCTGCTGTCATGAAACCTCTTTCTTTCTGATTTTATCTGAGCACCCTTGGGACAAACTTCGTGCATATATTCTGCATCTTCAGTTCCTCGCCAATAATTGTGTGTACAGTTCCCACACTGACATCAAA
>OY757930.1:58971269-59038769 GCA_963585895.1 Sepioteuthis lessoniana
GACAATACTAATGGCATAAACATTTTGATAAAATAAAACTTCAGATAAGGCAGTGAATATTTGCTCATTTGTCAAAGAAATTTTAAAGTCAACGATTATGCACAATTTTATGAATAAAATAAATAATCGAATTCATTAAGAGGTCTGTAATTAAAATTCAACTTATTTTCTGTAAGTTGTATGATGGAATTTATTGACAAAAAAAGGACTTGTATTTCTCTACTTTTTCTTAAACGTTTATTTACGTCTGTTCCATTTTCTCGTTGGTGGACATTCACCCGGAGAGGCCTAAAATATGCTGTGTTACGTGTAGAGTGCCCCCCCCCTAAAACGTCTCCTGTTATGGCACTAAAATCGTGGCAAGTCTTCAGTTCTATAAATTTGGGGAGTTACAGCTATCCTGCCATTAATCCCAGTAACCCTAATGAGGTCCAGACTATAAGTAAAATATGCTTAAGGTAATGCTTAAAATGATTTTAAACTACATTAATACATTAACTCTTAAAACAACAATATTGCAACAAAGTATAAAGTTCGTTTAAGTGATTGTGAATATACATTTCCTACTGAATAGCGTTGAACACCATAATTGTTGAACTGACTTGGACAACAACAATTGACACATCGTAAAACAAATAAGTATACAATTGCGTACCCATTATTAGAATTAAATTGGAATATTGGAATCATATAACTGTAAATCATTTGTATTAAGTATAATTCCTTCAGCTATAACTGCACACAAATAGTTATAATAAAAAAGATACGCTTACTTTAAACCATATAATTGCTGGTAGAAAGACAAGTCTTCAGCATTAAAAACCTAACAAGGGTTAACATGACCAACAGTGGAAAAATGATTGAATATGGCGCAAAATATTTCGATAAAATTAAACTCCATGATGTGATTTGTCATGTGCCAAAGATATTTTAAATATTCGTGCTCATGTACAATTTTGTGAATAAAATAAAACATCCAATTAACGATGTGCTGTAATCACAATTAAAACATAATTTTCTTCGATGTTTGGATTCGGAACGTCGTTATAAAATGATGCTTTTTATTCAGTTACAACTCACAATTTTATCAATATTTAATAATTATTTGATTTTTTTGTTTCGTTTTTAAACTGATGTATTTTACATGTAAAAATGTTCCTATGTTTGATTTGCTTGGTGTAGAGAATCTTTGAGACACAATATCTTCATCTCTATATTGTTTCCGAAAAGAAAATTTACATTGGAATTTGCTAAAAACTTTCCTCTTACTAATGGTACAAATAATTAGTCCATTAAAATTCATACAAGTTTGAGGATGTTTTTCTCAGATGTTGAAGAAAATTCAGAAGTATGTGTTTGTACCTTGAAACTTTGCCAAAAGTTACCTTTTGAATCCAATTCCACATCAAGTTAGGATAAAAATCTAAATGAAATTAAAAAAAAAATTTAGTCAGTTAATGGCTTTTGAAGGCGAGAGGTTTTAAAAATCCATTTCAAACTTGATGGAAACTATCTTTTCTTAAATAAAATAAAAAAGTTTCTTCTTGACAATTTTTTCTATAATCTTTTTCTCAACATTTAATATTCCGGAGAAATTTCTGAAAAAAAATCAGTAATAAAAAAAGGAGTGAATTAAATCTCCTAATCTCCAAGAATATTTGTAATAAAATATTTCCGGTTCTATATTCATTCATAAAAAATATCAATGTCAGAATATGAGAAAACACATACACAACCTTGTATGAAATTTAATTTTTTGTAAATTTTTTAGCACCATTATTATTGTCATATTTATTATTGTCATATATGAAATCATCCTCTCTGCAGAGAAAACATTATTTATACTAGTATAGATACACATATATATGTAGAAAAGTTTATACAGATGTATTAATATGTGTATGTACGTTGTTGTGTTTTTACTTTAGTTAAGGTATGAGTATGTAAATGTCCGTGTTTGGTAAATACATATATACCCATAAAAATATCAAGTGTTTATGAATGAAATATGTATGGCTTCTGACGTGGTCATTTCTCACAATAACTTAATCCAAATAAAGCTGTAATTTTTGTATTATATTGTATTGTTCATACAAAATGTTGTAAATTTAATTTCGAAAACATATATTTTTTTATAATTTAAGATTGGCATAGATTTTCAAATTTAAATTGAGTTACTTAAGCATACATATGTTTTTGTCTCTCTATCGGCACCACATATACAAGATGTACGCTCACATGCACATGCACACGCACGCGCACACGCACACACGCACACACACCCATTTCCTGAATAGTTAGCGTTGAAAAAGATAAGTAATCTAACGGGTTGAATTATTAATTTTTATTTTACTTTCAGCTGGGATTTTTTAAAATACATATTCTGGAAATGAGTGATCATTCTACATTGACTTAGAATGTGGAAGGTAACACTCCTTTATAAAAGTAGAATAATCTAAATTTGAACAAGTGTACGTGTAGAATAACACGTATTTATCTATATGCGCATTACATATGTATTTGTGTAAAGTAGCATAGGACGATCCATATAAATTTTCTTCTCTATGATTGATTCAAAAGTCGAGGCACTTAATTCTTTTTCGATTCTTTCTTCCTCGTGACTCGAAAAATATTTCGGAATTGAAAAAAATTACTTGCAAACGGTCCTTCCTCAAGTCAGCGGAAATATAATTCGAACCATTCCGTTTGTTATGGACATGGTCCAAATTTGCTGTTCACTTGTCCTGGAGAAGACCCACCGGCTATAACTTGACCTCTTGCCCATTTCAAAAGAGGATCGTCTGTGCCAAAAGACGTCTTTCTTCTCTTTGAAATTTAAAATATCAAATGATACACGGTCAACTTTCAGTATTCGTTACTTCTTAATTTTCGGATTCGTGCTTGGCTAAGTTACTCCACTTATTTCATAAATGTCGACAAAAATTATTCAGCTGATAGATTCTTTTTACCAGTATCGCATCCAAATTCCTATGTAATTTTTGTTTTGTATTGTTTATACAAAAAATGTAACAAATGTTATTTCTAAAAAAAAACATTTCTTTAAAATACAATGATAATTTTAAAGAATGACATTCATTTTCAAATTCAAATTGAGTTACTTCAGTATTCATACTTATTCTTGTATTTGTCTCTCTGCCTTCATCAATGTGCGGGCACACACACACACACACACACACACACACACACACACACACATATATATATATATATATATATTTGATTAAAAAATATAGCCATTTTTGTCTTCATATTTTTGTATTTATCCTTTCAAAATGCTATATTGATGTTTTTATATCTGGCCAGAATTGGTTAATAAACGTCCCATAGTTAATTAGTTCCCGAGAACTTTCTGGCCAATCTTGAGTCATCATCAGCGGGTTTGTATCTTGAAAATGCGATGTAACCTTTTTATGCAGATTACTACTTTTTAAGAATTAAGCATTATATATATATATATATATATATATATATATATATATATATATATATTCATATCGTAGAAATGGCTCCAGTCCAATGACAAAGTCATAGTAAAAGCAATCATTAAGATTAAGAATATGATTCTTTAACCACAACTTTAGAAGGAACTCCAATATCAAACCTCTGATGATTCATTTGTGTCCTTTGACAAGAAAAGTCTTAGGGAGAGTACTCTGATATAAAACTTCACAGTTTACATTATCACTTATTATCTTGCTATGCTTGTCACTGGACTGAAGCTTTATAGACTTCGAGTGCAGTATAAGTCTCATACAAGCGAATCTCATTACAATACATCAAGTACAGATATCTTACAATATCGTTATTTCACACAACGTATACATTTTTCACAAGAAGAATTAAACATTAATCAGCAAAATCGAGTCGTAATTTTCAAGGTAAATGAATAACAATCATTATATATATATATATATATGTGTGTGTGTGTGTGTGTGTGTGTGTGTGTGTGTGTGTGTGTGTGTGTGTGTGTGTTTGTGTGTGTGTGTGTGTTTTGAAATGATAGATTGTAGTGAATCTGACAGTATGATATAAATATGTGTAAGGTTGGATAAGTCAAACACTTAACACGGTTTTAGAAGGCACTATATTTCGATCTTTTATTCTAAGAACATTTTCAAGCTAAACCATTTTCTGTGTTTTTCTCTATATATAAGCAAATGAGGAACATGATAAAATGATAGAGAGGATAAAGTTGCAGCAGGAAGAAGGAGAGAATTTAGAGTCAAATGTATCAGGTTTCATTAGAGATTTTTGATCATATAAACGTGGAAATAATTTAGTGAGGTGACGGGGGGAAAAAGGGGAAAAAGGTGGAGAAGAATATTTGGCAAAATGTGATGTCGAGATGGAAAGGAAGTGAATAAAGGGGGAAGAAAAAGTGATAAGGAAAGACTCCTCAAAATTATGGGGGTACCGAGTGGAAAAATGTCCCTTTTTATTCGTTTTCTATTTTGAGTGTTTTCGTTTCGTATGATATCCACCAGGTACGGTGAAATCTGACAAAATCCTCGACGGTGTCTTCTAAGGTTTGTTTTAGAAATGACAGCAGATTCTAATAGCCTGCAAGATTTTTTGCAGTGTATGGGTTTGATTAGAGTGGCTTGGAAAAAATTGAATATGTTATTGAGGTCTAACATGTGGGAGAAAAGGGCATTTCGGTCGTCATTTGTTTTCATTAATCGTTTTTGTTCGTAGATTTTTTTTTCTAGTTTGCGTTGGGCTTCGCCAAAGGCAATGTTTGTTGAAATCTTTGCATGGGATGAAGTATATGCCTGCATGAAAGGTGGTTTCATTGTTGGTTCGTTCTGAGATGTTTATGGTTTTTTAATGGTTTATGACGTGGTTTATATGACTGGTGTTTGTTCCTAACTTGGTTAATTTGTTGTAGAGTGGTTTGTTATGTGTATTAGTGTGTAGAGAGATAAGTCCGTGGGTAATTGGAATAGTGGGGTTGTTTTTCTTAGGCTTATTTGATTACCGTATCTTTTTTTCTAGCGTTTAGTTTTTTTAAAAAATTGGGTATTTTAGGCTTTTAAGGGAGTGTTCGATGTACTCAAATTCTTCATCTAGGTATTGTGGGCTACATAGACAAAAGCTAATAATGAGGTGTTTTTCGATTTTGTTGTTTTGGTCGGGGCAGAAATCTATGTAATCGTTTTTGTTTGTGGGTTTGCGGTAGATTTTAAAAATTAAAAATGTTATAGGATTTACTAATTAGGATGTATAGGAAGGGTAGGGTGTTATTAGACTCTTTGTCCTAAGTGATGTTGATGGAGGGTTCTACATTGTTTACTTTTTCTGCGATCTCTCCACTTTTTAAATTTTAGGGTAGAAAAATAAGTATATTGTCAATATATCTAAAATATGTCGTAACTTTGATCTTATTTTACATCTTTTTCCCCTAAATAACGATATATCTCTTTGCATTCCGTACAAAGCCAGCTGATGGGGCGAGTCGAAATAAATTTTTAATGGTGTATTAACTGTCTTTTCTTTCATTGACATTACAGATATATTCGCTCTATGAGAGTTTTTTCTTATATATATCATCATCATGTCTTGGTACGAGCACAGGTCACCCTGACGCTATCTTGCCACCCGTTTCTATTGTCCATCACTCCTGGCTTAACCCTGTATCAGCACAGAGCTATTGTATATAGGTTCTAGCTGGTTGTCTAGCCTTTGCTCGTCTGTGTGACGGTGTCTGCAGGAGTGCATCCCTTATGAAATCGTCCCTACTTCTCCAGTATGTCTGGTTCGTCTAAATTGGATAATTTTCGTAATGGGTGGTAGGTGTCCGTACAGCAGCTGCTTTGTAGGGTGTTGCCTCCAGGACTTGTTCAGTATAGCTTGCAGCATTATTGTGTAGCTTTTTCTCCATATATTTACTTAGGGTCCAGGTGGTGTATCCATATTGCAGCATCGACACGACCGCTGCTTGGAAAAAGCTGCGATTAATTTTATCGGTCATGTCTGACTTTTATATGACAGATTGCCGATCGAAAGCTTTCCTTGCCTTTGCTAGTCACGTATTGATGTCGTTCTCGGTTGATTAGACGCTGCTTCCGAGGTAGGTGAACGTGTCCACTACTTTCAGCAGACCACCATTTAGGGTAGAGATGTCGCCTTTTTTTATTAAAGCACATGTATTATGTCTTGTCTGCGTTGACATGGAGGCCTATACCACATGCTACTCGTTCCAAGCTATGTAACAGAGATACGGCTTGGGCGGGTGAATTTGCCAGGAGCGCAATGTCATCGGCGTAGTCCGCGTCCGCAATAGTTTGATCGGGGTATCTTCTATTTCTTTTCTTTGTCAGCTTAAAACCATTTTCTTTCATTAAATCTATAGGTGTTCTAAGCACGCAGTCAAGGCAGATAATAAAAATGTATGGGGCTAATGTGTCTCCTAGCAGCACACCTGGTACATTGCCGAAGTAGTCTGTGTTTCCATCTGGTGAGCAGACTTTCGCTTTCGTGTTTATATATATACATCATTATCGTTGCGACGGTTTCTTTGGTCCATCTTTCCTCTGTGTATGGAGTCAAAGACCTTGGAGATGTCGACGAATAATAGTGCTGCCTCGAGCAAGGCACTCAATAATAGTTCTTTGAATTCAAAGGATAGTCAAGATTTGTGATGTTGTGGAACGATTTCTCCGGAAGCCATTTTACTTCTTCCTAAGTATTTTCTCAATTCTGGGTTTTATGCGCTTGCGTAGTAGAGCATTAGTAGCCATTCATCGACCACTCTTGTGTAATTGCATGAAACTTTTCATATATTCTGTACCTGAATAATTGCAAACACATCGTCTCTGGACAATAACTTCATATAATTTAAATATATATGCATATATATATATATACAGAGAGAGAGTGAAAGAACAGGAGGAACCTATTGAGAGAGAGAGAGAGAGAGAGAAGGAGAAAGAAATAGAAAGAAATAGAATATATTTTAAGCTAAGGAAATCCTTCCAGAAAGTAACGACTAGGAATTATGAATGATATGAAGATTGCATTTTGTATATTTTTATGATCGTTTCCGTAAACATTCACTATTTTGTTTGAATGACAGTAACAGGTGTACCACTACGTTCATGCATAGCCATTGGTACCACCACGTAGCGTACGGGCTTATACATGTATCGCTACGTCTTAAGCGGCAGTCGGACGTTGTTGTAACATCACCGTGGGAAAAGGTATTGAACACACAAAACTCTGTTTAAGTTCTCTAAAACAAAAGTTTATTCAGAGCTACACTTTTTAAGTAATCGTCGGGTAGAAAGAAATAGATTATGGAAGCTAAGTCGACCGCGGTAGCAGGACAAAGAGAAACAACATACCATGAGAAAAAAATAGAGGGTAGATACAGACCTTGAACTATCTCACCAGTTTTCTGTTGCCGTAATAACGTAATTGTTGGCTAGTTTTGTCGACACAGCAGCGCGTCTGGTTAGAGATTCCTTTTCGGAGCTTACCCCAAAATGGGGACCGCAATTTTCGTCTGTCTTTACATCTTCGTGGCTGGTGTTCAAATCTCGTCTTTACCTCGTCACGTCTCCAGGTCGACTAACTTTCAAAACTGAGTCGTACTCTTACTTCCGCCTGGTGTAAGAAAGAGGAATATATCTGTTTCAGGTGGTTCTATGCCTGCACAGTTTTTCGACCTCCGGCTTTTTCCTAGTCATTTTTAATTACTGTAGTCAGTCATTCGTGAGTGGCTGACCTACAATAAATGCTTTGGTCAAACTCCGCAGAGGTCAGCAGGACTACTTTTTCTTATTAATTTTCTTCTCTCTCTCCTTCCACAGAAATTAACCTCCCGTTCTTTTTACAATTGGACCTAACATAGGCCGCTCAATCCCGTTTCACAGGGGCCGATATGTGAACTGGAATATACCATTTACAAGCCTGAAAATAGTGGGTGAGAGAAAGAGAGGCGAAGCATAATAAGAACGATATAAACGATCTTGGTAGTTCGCTAGATAGGCAGTTATAAATGAATTCTTGTATTTTTATTTGGAGCAGCTATTAAGAGAAATTCAGTTTTTAGGTTCACCCTGAGTAGCTACACCCAGCTAATTTCGAATGCAGTATCTTTAGTTTGTCCCATCAGGTAACCATTTGGTTGTTTTTCCATCGATTGTTTTTTTCTAGATTTTATAATTACTGTTTTCTTTTTATCATTCAGTTATATTTTGTTATGGCCGTTTGTTTGTTTGTTTTTTTCCTGTACTATTTTTATCTATTCATGAATCCCTGAATTGCTGCTTCCACACAATCCTCACTGTTGTCGGATCCTCTTCCTTCTCCTTTTGCTCTCACTAGTGTATATCTATGTCATCGCTTGAGTTTAAGGCCTTTTGCATTGTCATTAATTTCCGTATTCCATGGTCCATAAATCTGGGTTACTTTCTGATTCAGTTTAAGAACAATTGGGAGTATTTTACAAGGGAGACTACTCAGGTTTTTATTCCTTCGTGTGAATTTCTGCTGGAACGTTTTTTCTCAAGGTGGTTTCTTGTTCTTCCGAGATACTTCTTTCTTAATTTGTCTTTTCTCTCTGCTTGATTTATGGTATCTGCTTTAAAAATATTCTGGTATTTATAGCTTTCTCCCCCTACCCAGTATTTTGATGCTTTCCTTACTTGCCAAATGTATTTTTTTCTGCTTTTCTTTTTCTCCTTTTTCATTACAAGCATTGCAAATGTCTCAATTGAATATTTCATTCCTATATTTTAGCTGACTATGCTGACACTTTATATCAGGAGTTCTAATTCTTTTTAATTCTTTGCCAAAACCTTTCTATTATTCCTGTACATGAATGTGCGACTTTGTTAATATGTAATGTATATGTATTATCTGATAATTTAGGGATATCACAGTTATAATGAAAAGCAATTTCGATGGTATTTCTCCTCGGAAGATGCCTCTTTGTATTCTAACTTTTGCCAAGCATTCACCTTCAGCTGTTAATTCCACTACACACTTTTTCACATTGTGACGAAGCAGATTAATTGCTCTGAGATTTCAAAGATTTTTAAACATTATCCGTGGTTATCGGATCCTGACATACACTTTATATTGCCTTTCCATGTCAGAAGTTTATTTGCCTCCTCAATTTTATGTCCGCTAGAATGCGTTAGTCTATATATATCATTGTGACTGTTGTCCTATTGCGGTAGTCTTTCTCCGCGTGAAGCACCATATGTCTTTGATGGAAAATAGAACGTTGGAAATGTTCAAATTATAACATCTATTCATACACTTCATAAAGAGAGCAAGGGAAAACTGGAGATTGTAAGCAGTTGCTTTTGGTGGTTGAGGTCTTTTTGCTGTGGTCAGTGATTCAGGATTATTGACTTTTGTAAAGAATTGCGTATTTGTTCGGGTAATATGTCGTCTATAGATGTTAAGCATTTAAACGAGATACCATGAGTACCATCGTGGTTTGGTACATTGCTTGAAGAGAATCAAGAAGTATTTCAGTTTCCTGTATTTCTTTGAATTTTTTTTATTCATCATTTTGCTGTATTATTTCTATTCCGATAGTTTGCTCCAGAAATTTTGTTTCAATTGCATCCGGTCACAAACATTTTTTGTACCTTACTTGTTTATTTGCTGGTAGAATTTGCTTTTATTACTTTTGAATGTGGTCTTTTGCTTTTAATGTTGGATCAACTTTCGGCATATTTCGAGGTCACCCTTCATTAGCCAATATTTTCGGCTGATTTCGTCAGATTTAATTGACTCTCATCTTTGCTGCTGTTTATCTTAGTTGATTTATTTCATTGTATTTTCATTTCCTCGCAATTTCCTTGTAGTTTCTTTATGTGTCATTCAAGTCTGATTTCTGATTCTCGTTTTAGATTCCTTATTTTGATTTTTTATTGGAATAACTACTTTGTAATTGATTTTGTAACTAACATTTTTTCCAGCATAAATTTGATTTATTCAATGATCTTTTCTTTTGGAATATGTTTTAGTAATCTATTCACTTTTTTTGGTTTCTAACTTGACTTTTCCATCCTTGAATCTTTAGAGAAAGTAATAATTACTTCTCTTCAGTCATGATTTCTTATCATGTCCACTTTGTTTTGTCTTTTTTCTTCTTTGATCGTTTTTTCCTCTTGTGTTGAATTTCTTCTCATGGTGATGTTGTTGGTTTCTATTATGTTTAGACTTTCAGGATTTTGTATTTCAACACCTTTGAAGAGTTGGTGATGATCAAATTTTCACGATGATGGCTGGGTCCATCATGTTGGTTTTCAATAGTGCACCTGGCAATCCTATCACTCTAATCTGCAATTTAAATACCACATTTATTCGTATTAATATTGGTCACTTATAGGTATGATATTTTGGCTCAATCAGACACAGGGATAGTTTATCATGTGGTTTTATATATATATATATATATATATATATATATATATATATATATATATATATATATATATATATATATATTGTTTGTAAACCCTTAAATTAAAAGCCGAATGAATTAATACTTATGGAACCGGATCGGCTTATAACTAGTAGACTTGAAGTTCATTAATTTGATAGGAGGTACTACAATTTTAAGGAAAGTTATGCAAAACCAGTCTATGCTAAAATTATAAAATGTTGCCAACAATATAAAAAAGACTCAGCCGTAAAAAAACATCAATTACACTTATTCATTTACGAGTTTTATAAACAATAACACTTTTACTACCTTTATTTACTAACGTTTTTGTTCATAGGCAATATATATATATATATATATATATATATGTGTGTGTGTGTGTGTGTGTGTGTGTGTGTGTGTGTGTGTAGTTATGTGTTTGTATCGTAGAATTATTTAAAAAAATATGATATAATTGAACATTATAGTTACTATTTTGATATTTTTCGCAATACCACGGTCTTCTTTATGTCATACAATTAACTAATGATTTCTAAAGATGTTTGCTCGCAAGATTCTTACTTCCAAGCTGAATCTTTGTCATTAAGGAAGAGAAGTCATATAAATATTTCATGACACACACGAAAAATCGTAATTTTTTAAACATTTTTCCTATTTTTGTGGCTTTAAACAGAAGTCATCTTTTTTCTCTCTCTTCACTTCTTTCTCTCTGTCTCTCTATGTTTCTCTATGTCTGTGTGTATTTCTCTCTCTCTCTTTCTCTCTCTCTTTCTCTCTCTCTTTCTCTCTCTCCTTCTGTTCAGTCTCTGTGCCGAGGAAACAGGAATAAATGGGTATCACATTTGAGCAGACTTCTCTTCCCGTATTTTTGCTTCGTACGTCTCCTCACACACCAGCAAAAAACGAGATTCTGCATAATGAAATCCCTCACACACACACACACACACACACACACACACACACACACACACACACACAAATGTATGTTGGTTTTCACATAACACTTCCTCCCAGCAGTACTCATCACCACTTAGACCTGGTGACCTCGGCAAAACCTGGGGTCACGTGTGCTATATCAAGCATAACTTGTTGCACATACCCCACTGGAAGATTTGTTGACCTTTGACAAGTCTTCTTTCTCACAGCTGATGGTTTTTTATGATAAAACATTTATTCAAGCCCCTGTATCATTTGCTTCCAAAGCGACAAATCAATGTGTTAGATGACATCAGATAAAATCCTAATTTCAAATACCAATTTTCTGAGCAGATAAATACTCTATACTTTAAGGATTAACGAGATGAAAATTTCTCGACTATTTATTTAATACTCTTCTGCAATAAACTCGTCATTGATGAAAATGAGTTATTTAAGAATTTTTCAAATACTTTCTTTCTATTTTTGTTACTGATACTGACATTTTAGGGAAATCTGTAAATACTCATAAATATTACCCTCAGTTGCCCATTATTGTTGACTAATAATCTATAGCAATGATAGCTCATGAATTTTGATAATTTAAAAGTTTGTGTGAAAAGTTGTGGCAAAAAAAAAAAGAAAAGGAAAAGTAAGACATATCGAGTATTTCATAAGACAAAGAAAATGATAATTTTTGATATTTCTAGAACTAAAAGAACATTTTCAAGAACAAGAATAAATCCACAGTTTTTAATTACTTTTAATTACTTTTACCATTAGATCCATGTCATGAAGGTTTTTGATAATAGTTCCTTCCCGAAGCAAATATTAATGTAAAACTGCAGATAAATAGAAATCAAACTGTCATTATATTCTTGTTTGCTTTAGGTAATTTAAAGAGATTATTTCTCGCAAAATTAATCATTGGTTTTCGCATAAAAACAATTTAAAAAAGAAAACCAATCGAACAAAAAGTATATAAACTTAACACTTGATGATGGTCAAAGAATGTCTCAGATAATGTCGTTTGATATAAACATTGAACCATAAGACTGAGGTTACTAATCTAAATGATTCAAATAAAACCATAGCTCACGGCAATTTAGACCATGTATTTTTCAATTTTATTAAATTTTTCCAAGAAATGAAAGAAGTAAATTGAAGTAATATATTTTTGAAATGATTACAAGTTTAGATTTTAAAAACATAAGGATATGAAAGCGACCTTATAAAAGACTGGTGGATAATCGAGTAAAATATGACGTCATATGAAAAACTGAATTCTTTTCACTGTTATTTTAAAAACATCTTCCTTATTTTTTCATGACTTCATTTCTTAAAACTCTTTCTAAAGTGCAAGATCTTGACTTTATTTTACCATTTGATGTATGTTGCGTGGAAATAGTGAGCTAGAATAAAAATAGCCGTAATCAGATTTGTCACTACCACAAGCCCGCGAGATCTTATCGAAGATAATTCCTGAAAAAAAATTCTTCTATTGAATGGTTTTAAAACCCATCGGCCTTCTCCAAAATAGATGTTAAACTCATCTTTTAATTGCCTCACAGGTGGATCAAGCTAACTTAAAAAGTTTAGTTTGTTTTGTTTATTTTTATTTAACGGTATATCTGTGTTCGTGGGTTATTCAATTCCAAAGTCATCCTCGTAGAAGAACAGCAGTGATACTATTTAACCCAAAACGGGGTGGATAAAGGGTTCAATACATTTTCCAAAGATATTAGTCGGAAAGTGAAGGTAATAGCAGGACTGTAATTCGAACTCGCTTACTTCAAGGCCGTAGACCAGCACTTTAGCCATTACATTACGAGGAATCCTATCTCTTCAAAATAGGTGTAGAATATAATTTTTTATGGTCTCGTTCTCTACATCGTTTCAACGGTAATTATAACCTTGGAAAAAAGATAGTGTCTTCGGGACCTGTAATTTGGGGTTATGATATCCTCATCCTGCCCAATTGATGCAATCATTAAACAAAACTCCAGTCACAACACTTGACGAACGTAGAGAAGATTTTCTGATGATAAAACCCATCCTTAACTAAATTTCAAATAGGATAAATTAACGGAATGTATCTGACAATTCTTGCATATTTAAAAACCGTATGATCCGCCTTGATTCAATGTAGCAATCAATCGGAGATAACTTAAGTGCACAAGTGTGAAGAGACATACCCCATTGGGGTATTAAATGATTACCGAAGATTTGCAATACAAGACTTGACACGATAGGGTAGGAGAAGAATTCTATTGAAAACTATGCAAAGCAAACTTTTCTGTTTTGTTCTTTCGACTACAGTATTAGAGAAATAACCTTTTACCTGACAGAGTCCAAAAGAATTCTACACAAATAAAACAAGTATCTCGTAAATCTGTATTATTTGTCTGCACAAAAATAATTTTAAAATATCATTAAAGAATTGTAAATGGTTGATTTCATTTCTAATTTAAATTAGTTTTTATTTCTGTATGACAGGTTTAATGAATGAAAAATGATTTTATTGAATAATATAAAATGCTGCAAACGATGCATTTCAAACATTGGTTAACAAAGAGTTAATGACTTCAAAGATTTTAGAAAAACCAATTAGAAACAAAATCATTTTAATATAACACCCTATTTTGAATTTGTTGCCAATGGAAAAACATAGCCAATGATTTAATTTATTTAAAGACCTGATTTAATATTTTTAAAAATTTTCCTTTGGACTTCATTTTTTTATGATTTACTCTTGAATTTCTGCTCAGGTTTTTCTGTTGGATATTATTACTGGTTATCGAATTTAACACCCTCAGAAAGATTGAACAATAGAATTGTTTATCAAGGCAAATATGTTCTTATTTGTTTCATTCAAGTATTTCTTCTCAGCTCGCTGTACATTTAGATACATGATTGTGTTTATATCTATGTATATATACATACACTAAACGTTTAGAATAGAATGAATTACACGAAATGCAAAGTTTTCAGTTAAAAAAGATAAAAAGGATATTTATGGAGATAAGAAGATTTTTGCATGCTTGTATATTACCGCGAAAAAACCAAATGGCATATCTTGCCAAGCTTTTTGCTAACGCAATAATTTTAAAATGCTCAATCAGGAAGGATAAGGTGTTTTTTCATAGATTAAAAAAATAATATAAATATCTTAAGATCGTCGTTCACTTCCACCACAATGATGATATTTTGTCAAGGAATAGGATTTGACTCGATATTGAATACCATGGTCGCAAAATAAATTAGATGATTGCATTTTTTTAGAAAAAGCACATTTAATCAAAATATGGGCTTATGATTTACGTAAACTGTTATGTTTTTCATAAATTATGTCATATATCAGTAAAAATATATTTAAGCAAATATAATGAGTGTTTTGCCCCAATACAAAACACTCTGTTTTATTTTTCAACAGCAATATGAAAAGAATATACCCCATGGATTAAATCAAGGGTTTGTTTCTAAATACCTTGATCACTGACAAAGGCATCTGAAGAATGTTGGTGGGACAAAATCTGAAACGATACAACTATCACGATTAGTATACTATCCCAACAAAATCAAAGTATAACAATTTCTTATCTCATTTACCCAGGTAGTATATATATATATATATATATATATATATATATACAGAGAGAGAGAGAGAGAGAGAGAGAAATTATCCCTTACATAATAATTATACACCAACCAAGTTGGTTCTCCATCACAGATCTTCCTTGCATCACTAGCTTCTTCATTCTCTTGTCAAGGATTGTTTCATAAGGGCTTTTTTTTATTTGCATAACTGTTCCGTTTATTTTCCATGATTTTTTCAACTCTTTGACCATATCCTAGCATTTATTCACTTACCTGTTTTAATTTAATTTAGATGTCGATAAAATTTTCTTTTGTTTAATCAAAACTAAGACTTTCTATAAGACCAGGATTGGGGAATTTGTTTGTATCTTAAAATCCCAAAGAATGTTGTGTCTACTTTTTCCGGACAGATTCTGATATGTACATATATCATTTGTTTTTATGGTCAGTTTTAGTCACTTGCACAATTCCTAGTTAACCACGTTTCCCACTCTAACGTGTATATTCTTAAAACTTATTTTCCGCATATAGGCTGTTTCATTTGTTATGTAGTTGCCTATTTCATTCCTCTCTCAGTAGATCGTACAATTGCTATTCTCAAGTGCCTAATCTATTGAAGCTTTTACATTATTGATTTTTAAATCATCATTCTGGGGCGCTTTTCATAGCAATACAGTTTCCCTTTTTAGATTACCTTTGCGTTACCATATCCATATCATCTCGTATCCAATCTATTCAGTCAGTATTTTACAATATAGATATTGCTTTTCTTCGCATTCAGTTTTTTCTATTTCATCTTTTCTCTTTTTTTTTCTTGTGTTATTTTTGTTATTGTAGTTTTTTTGTATTACCAAAATTCTCTCTTCATTCTTTTTTTTTTTTTTTTGTAAATTCTCATCGTTCATGAAATGTCGATTAACACAATTCTAAATTCTGGCGAGTTGTCTTTTCGTGCATTTCTTTTAGTCTCTCCACGTCATCACTACGTTATGAGACCTTTTGCAGCGTCATCAGTTTTCTCATTGTGTTGTCCATATTTTTGAACTCTCTAACTCTGTTTATTATTCAATTAATAAATTCTTTCTGTCTTTCGATTTCTGTTGAAGAAATAGAACCGAAAAGAAGAAAATAAGAAAAAGTTGCAGATTTTACGTCGTCTTACAGCAATCGTAGCAAAAGTTTGGTGAGGTTGAACAGTGATCTTAGTCTCTTGGAAAACAATTTGGCAATCCGTCAACGTAGGTCATCAGATCAAGTACCGTTTTCATTTTGGAAGACAGCCAGCCTTAATCGAACACATGACTATTCTAAACGTAGCAAGATGTGACGGTATCATTCGGGATAGGAAAATAGGAGAGAGAGAGAGAGAAAGTGAGAGAGAGAGAGAGAGATGGAGGATAGATTGATAGATATATAGAGAGACCAAAAGAGAGAGAGACAGAAAAAAGAGAGAGAGAAAGAGAAAGCGAAAGGAAGAAAGAAGAGAGTGAGAGAGAGAGAGAGAAAGAGAGACAGTGGGAGATAGGGGAGATAGATTGATAGATATAGAGAGAGACAGACTGAGACCAAAAGAGAGAGAGACAGAAAAAAGAGAGAAAAAAGAGAAAGCGAAAGGAAGAAAGAAAAGAGAGAGAGAGAGAGCGAGAAAGAGAGAGAGAGAGAGAGAGAGAAAGGGAGAAAGAGGGGGGGATACATTGATCGATATATAGAGACAGACTGAGAGACCAAAAGAGAGAGAGAGAGAGAGAGAGAGAGAGAGAGAGAGAGAGAGAGAGCAAAGAAAAATAGAGTGAAAGAGCAAACTAGGTGATTAGTCGATGATAAAAGAAAGATGTTCAAATTACTTCAAAGTATCTACAAAATTAACACTATATATTCACACACACACACACACACACACACACACATATATATATATATATATATATATATATATATATATATATATATACAAATTTATATGAGAAGAATTCTAAATTTTATGTGCAATAATATATATATATACATACACATTCAGAAATAGAGACAGACAGACAGACAGACTGAGGGGAAAAGATTTGGTGTCACTAGATGCCATCTTGATGGTTTACAAAACCGCTGCCAGATCGGGAGTGATGGCAAGGTAGTTTTTTGGTAGCACCCCCTGATTATATATATATATATATATATATATATATATATATATATGAAGATATTTACGTATATTCAGCCCTGCAAGCTGTTGAAAATTGTTAAATGCTACAACAGAATGATTAAATTGTAGAAATTCAGGCCAACGTTGCTATTTACCTTAAATTTTGAAAATCCCATTACCTTTCTCGAAGAGGGATTAATGCTTAGAATGAGATCGAATAACTGCAATCACACAATCTAAGAAATTCTTGATTGTATTGACTATCTGTTTTACCTTTGCAGATATATACCTTGATTAGAACACCGACAACTACCTCTGTAGTATACGGTCAACTACCTCAGCAACCAAACACAATCAAAGCTTTTTTTTTTTGGCCCTCCTTAATTTTTTCTAGAATCAGCGGGTCGTAGCATTTCTATGTTGAATTCGACAGTGTTCTGTATTCATCGTACTTCAATTCGATATAAAATAAAAAAAAACAAAAATAGGGATTAAATAATGAAATATAATCTCTCTATCATATTTTTCACTTACATTTTTGAAAGAATTAAATTTTAATCTCTTCGAAATGATAGTTTTCAGCTCTTTAATCTATAACTAATTATTTGATTTTACAAATAACCATGAGATTTGTACTGGTACCGATGCTACACTTTGTACTCTAAGGTTTGCTTATTAGCATTGATAATCATTTTAAATGGAATCGGTAACTCGAAATCAAATGCTGAGTGAGGCTGCTTGCTTTTCACTTTGAACTAGTGCTCTGGAGAAGGTCATGAATCAATCAGTTTTCCCCCACCAGCTATGGGTAATTGGTAGAGCAGACGGTTTTTTTAATAGTACGACGAGAAGGAAGACATTGAATTCAAAGCATTTTTGCTTTGCTTAAAAAGCGACTTTCGGTCACATCCTGACCATACTAGAAGGGTTGGGTAAACATACACTACACTGATATTTACAATCAATAGAGAAATGCGACACGTTGATAATTGGCAAAACAGACACTACATTCTGATCCTTGGCAAGAGTTCATCAATAATTTCTTCATTGTATGGATTATGCTAGTTGGAGTATACGAAAGAGGCTGCCATGAAGAAATAATTACAATGAAATTTCCGAGGCTTTGTTTAGTCTGGCACACATAAACATTATATTAGCGTTTGACTCAGCCTTTTTATTGCAATTTATCAGGACAGTAATATCTTAACTTGCCCAGATCGACAAGTCATTTTCCTCAACGTACTATTCAATAATTTGGTCACTTTTACAATTACTGTAAACAGAATGATGCATTATCCACATCCTATGTTATTCATATTTTGTATTCGAGAAAAGGAGACGCTATGCCATTCGTTAATTGCCTCTCAGTAGCTATAATCATCATTTTCTCTCACACATCTTTTTTTTATATTGATGTTGCATATTATAACATGACGAAGTGTTTAATTTGAATTATTAAATGCAAAAATATTTCATGTTAGATTAATACTTCTAACTATCAATTCTGACTGCTATTATTTTTTATCAGTATCAACCAAAATGGCGCTGCGTAGATGTGTTAATCTTTTTATTTATTTAGATGAAATCTGAAATTTATCATCCTTATTAATTTGGACTCGTATTATTTTATGTTTTGGTTGCTTTTTATCGAAATTCGTTCCAGTTGTCATTTTTTTCGAGGAACAGCACGCACCGGAAAAGCTCTCTACGACAAAAAACAACTAAATCAAGAAGATGAAATTATCACATGTCATGGATTTATCGAGAAATGAATATAAATTAGTATAATTTTGTGATTAATATTTGATGCTAAATTGATGAACCTTTCTTTCTGATAAAACTATCATTCTATTAAATTTTGGCTTTTCTAATGAAAAGTTCTTAAGTCAACCTCACAAACCAAATGCTTGCTGAAAACAGTAAATTTATTTAAGATTAGTTTATATCTACGCGATGACTGACTTTAACTGAACGTAAGCAACCTAATATTGTAATGGCATTAGATTACTTTTATTTGCCACAAATATAAGAAACCCAATTCAAGATAATGAATAACGAAAAATCAAATGAGTTTGCAAAAAACTATGCTCGTAGTTGCATTATGGTATCTATCCAATTACTCTTTAAGCGTATTGGTTTTAATTTTTATATGAAGCACAATAATAATAATACTAATGAGGTCATTCAAAGGACAGCATTATCAAGATCACCAGAATATTAAGAGGAGTCGTGAAGACTTAAGGAGTCTTGCTGTTACTCGAACTCCAATGAAAAACCATCCGCTGATGCTGGTGTGAAAAACTCTCAAACGAGCTATCCCGGCTGACCTCAGAATAAAACTGAAAGAATATGAAAAGAAGGATAAGTACTTCGACCTTGCTAGGGAATTGAACAAACTATGAAACGTGAAGGCAAAAATTATACTAATTATGATAAGTGCTTTTGGTACAGTAACTAAAGGATTATTAAAGGGACTGGAGGACTTGGAAGTTGGCGGACGAGTGGAGACCATATAAACTTCTACATTATAGAGAACGGGCGCAATACTGCGAAGAGTCCTGGAGACTTGAGGAGACTTGCTGTCACTCAGACTTCAGTGAAAAATCATCATCTAACGCTGATGTGAAAAACTCTAATGAGTAAGTAAGTAAGTAAATAATAATAATAATAATAATAATAATAATAATAATAATAATAATAATAATAATAAGAAGAAGAAGAAGAAGAAGAAGAAGAAGACGAAGAAACAACAGAAATAGCAATAATGACAAAACATTAACCCGAACCAATGACAGAAGAAAAATGAATTCCTTTTCTCTGGGACTTTGCAATCAAAACTGATAGAAAAATAAAAGCAAAAGACTAGATATCATGGTTGAGGACTTTAAGAGAAAAAATATGCCTTCTACTCAATCCATCAGTGCCAACGGATAATAAAAAATCAGTCAAAGAAAATGATTAAATAAATACAAAGACTTGGAAATAGAAATTAGGAAAATGTGGCTACTTAAAATTACCACTGCACCTCTAATAGTGGGAGCCCTGCGCATCATCTAGAAAGGGAGAGATAAACACGTAAACATCTTACCTGGCTGTCTTAGCATACATAAAATACAAAAATTAGATGAGAAGCAACACAAATATACCTACATTTCAAGCGACAAAGTGAGTTGATTGCACACGTTCTTATTGGTTGCTAAAGCTTTTGGGCGCTAATGTTGGTAGCTAAAGCTTTTGGGCGCCAAAGCTCTGCACTATCGAGCAAAGCCTTCAGTACATATCGATGCAAAACAAAAGGAGATTGAATCTACCTGGCTACGAAGGGGAAACCTAAAGAAATAAACTGAATCACCTTCAAAAACAGCACCAAATAATACCTGGAGGACCAATTATACCTAGGGGGAAACTGTTCATTCACAACAGAATAATAATTGTAAGTTATGTGGACACTCAGACGAGACAGATAATCGCATGATAAACGAACGCAGAAAACTAGTACAAAAAGAATTACAATCTAGGTAGGACTGGGTTGAATCGGTGATTTACTGGAAATTGATTCATACCTTTCCGAAAAGTATCTGTTCGAAAGAAAACGGAAACTCGTGACTGGAGATCGAATTTACTTACTAAATTATCACAGTCCAGCATATTGGTCATTACCATTACTGAGAATTATGAAAAAGATAAATATTTGACCATACTAACCAAATATGCACAAACCAGAATCCCTGATAGAAAATGAGACGCATAAAATTCTCTTGGACTTGGAGATGAAAACATAACCGGATTCTGGTTAGAAGACCTTGTGTTAATGAAAAGGAGGGGAAAAATAAATAATAATGATAACAATAATAGCTTCGATACCTTGATAAGACATCTGGAAGACTATATAAAAGAGGGTACTAAAAACAACATAAACAACCGAAGGATCAACAGAATAACAATAACTAGAAAACAAAAATAGGAAGAAAAATAACTGTATGGACATTTCAAGCGACAAACAAGTGAAATCTCACACAAGAAGAGCTGGACATGATTAAGAAAGGGAAACCTTCAGAGAGAAACTGAATCTCTTATAATAACAGACAAAAATTGATAAGACGCAACAAAATAGCAAGCGTAGGTTATTTGATGATAGAGAAGAAACGATTAATCATATTATAAGCGACTGCAGTAAATTTGCGCGAAAAGAGTTTCAAACTAGACAAGACTGGGATAGGAAGGTTATTCCCAGGGGATTGAGCAAAAAATTTGACCATACGACAAAGTGGTACATACACAAACAAAAATCTATCCTGGAGAATGAGACACACAAACTGCTTTCGGATTTTGAAATACAAGCGGATTACCTAATCTCGGCCAGACGACCAGAGTGATTGTCAACAAACAATAGAGAATCTGAAGGATTGTGAACTTTGCCGTACCGACAGACCATTGTGAGAAAATAAAAGAAAGTGAAAAGGGAGATAAGTACCAAGACCTTGCTAGAGAACAAAAAGTATGGAATATGAAAGTGACGGTGATACTAGTTGTGGTTAGTCCTCTTAGGACAATCCATAAAGAATTGATAAAGTGACTGGACAACTTGAAAATTGTAGGACAAGCTACTGCATAATTAACATCGGCCAAAATGTTGCGGAGCCGATAAGCGAGTCCCCCCCCCGCAAATGAATTTAAGTTTAATGCGTGCGAGTAGTGACAACCAAAGACAATGAAGGGAACAAAGATGCAAGGTAACAAGTACAACAAGGATGGCAATTTATTGTCAGAAATTACAGACGTGGTCGTAGTATTCTGTCTCCAGCTAGATGGGCAATGTCGGTAGCTGGTATGTTCGAGTCGTAAGTGTGGTTGGATGATCGTTGCTGGGAGCTGAGATCAGTCGAGTCGTAGAATGCCGCTGGACGATCGCTGCAGAAAGCTGAGGTTGGTCGAGATCGGTGAATCGACGTCCCGGTTTTGACAGTCGGTTGGGTTAACCTGAGGCGTGTCGAAGTAGTTGCTAGCCTGTACTGCGAGTCGTTCGTAGGCTAGGTGCTGCAATGCAGGGCCGTCTGTAACAGCGTCGTGGTCGAAGTCGGCGTTGGCAGCTTGGTAGCGTACAGATCAAGCGAGCGTGCTTTGCCACGACTTAATCGCGTCTTAGTACTGCGGACCGAGTGAACAGACGGAAAGATGATGGCTAAGGTTTGCCTGGCCTTAGCATGTACGAGATCGAGCGAGCGAACTGGTAAAGTTAGGGCTTTGTCGTGCCCCTAGCGGTAGCTATGACTTTGCCGTGTCAAAGCTGTATGGACGTATCAGGCGGTAGGTAAGCCTGTTTCGCGCCAAAGCTGTGCGGTTGCTAGAGCTTTTCGCGCCAAAGCTGTGTTGGTAGCTAAAGCTTTTGGGCGCCAAAGCTCTGCACTATCGAGCGAAGCCTTCAGTACATATCGATGCAAAACAAAAGGAGATTGAATCTACCACAAGAAGTGGGATTCAGCCTTGTAGCAAGGCGATTTGTAAGAAAAAAAAAAGGTGTTGAATCTACCACTAGAAGTGGCGGTGACGCGAATGCAAACACGAATAACATAGGATTCTATCCTCGTATGAGCTCTGCAAAGAACCTGCAACGAGCGTTGAAAAGGGCTTGTTGACATTAAGAAGGTGCTATGACACACAGCTCCAGCCGAGTGAATAGGAAATTCTTTTATAAAAATGGGTGTAGAAATTAAGTACTTTTTTAACCTGCTATAAGCTGGTGACGACTATTAATTCCATTTTTATAAAGTTATTTCTGGCCGAAGTGTTTCGTAAATATTGTTAATTTTGATTTATCCCCTTTTTTGGCTGTAACGGGATGTCAAGGTCATAAAAAGGGCTTAGTCATTTCCGGCCGTACCCGGATATAATTTTCCTAAGGCGAGCGAGTAATCCGATCTGTTTACGTTTATGGGCAGGTCGCAACAAGAATACTAAGAAGTGTCCTGGTGACTTGGAGAGACTTGTTGTCACTCAAATAACAGTGACAATCCATCATCTAACGCTAGTGTAAATAATTATAATAATTATTATTATTATCATTATTGTTATTTTTATTATTCTACTCCTCTGGGAGTTTTTCACATCGGCTTTAGAGGATGTTTATTTTACTGGAGTTCGAGTGACAATCATTCTCAAGTGTTCAGAACTCTTCTCAATATTCAGGCTCATCTCAATAATACTGTCGTCTGTATGGCCTCCATTAGTCCTCTGATTTCCAAGTCTTCCTGTCCTTTTTTCTAAAGCCTTAGTGGATTCTTCCGTGTGTTCCCATTAAAATTGATATCACCATCATCTTCATGTACCATTTTTTCTCCAGTGAGGTCTTGGTAGTGATCTCTCTTTTCGCTTTCTTTTCTTTTTGCCTTGTGGTCTGTTTGGATTGTAAAGTCCGCTATCTCATAGGTTCTCCTTTTGTCCAATATCATTAAGTCTAGTCGTCTAGCCGCGATTATTATTATTTTATTATTTTTTAATCCTTTAGAGTTTTTCACATCAGTGTTAGCTGATGGTTTTTCACTGGAGTTTGAGTGACAGCAAGTCTCCTCAAGTCTCCAGGACTCGTCTCAGGATTCTGGCCGTTCTCAGCAATCCTGTCATTTGATGAGACTCTACCCGTGCGCCAACTTCAGGCCCTTTAATAATTTTTATTTAGGGTGCCTAACGCTCCAATCCACAGCTTTTTCAAATCTCTAGCAAGGTCGAGGTACTTATCCTTCTTTGTTTCTTCAGATTTATTCCGTGGTCCGACAGCAAAGTCGACAATTTTGCAAATTCTCTTCTTTTTGGTGATTATTAATAGGTCTGGACTCCCGACCGGGATTAAATGATTCATAGGTGCTGAGTTGTGCATATGCCATTTGTTAGTATGGTCAAATTTAAATTTCTTGCACATTTCTCCGTAGATCACCTTGCCAACCCAGTTGTGTCTCGCCTTATCCTCCTTCTGTGCTAATTTGCTGCATTCGCTTATTATGTGATAGAATGTTTCATGTCTGTCAGCACATAGCCAACATTTGCTATTTTTTTGCGTCTTATCTATTCTCTCTTTGATATGATTGGTTCTTATGGCGTCCTGTGCTGCTATTAGGAGAGATTCCGTTTCTCTCTTAAGGCTTCCTTTTCTTAGCCAGGACCTGGTTTTTTCGTGTGAAATGTTGTTTATTAGTTGTTTAAAGCGACCATAGAGTTATTTTTTCCCCATTTTTGTTTCCTAGTTGTCATTCTATTGTCTATCGTGTTGTCCGTATCGTTTCTGATGGCTGTAATTTGTCCTCGTTCGTGTTTTTCTATGTAGTCTTCGAGCCGTTGTATCGATGCGTCTATGCTGTCTTCGATGCTGACAAGTCCTATTCCTCCTTCTTCTCTAGATACATATAGTCTGTCGACGTCGTCTCTGGGATGTAATACCTTATGCATAGTCATTGGTTTTCTTGTTCTTTGATCTATTTGTTTAAGTTCTTCTCTGGTCAACTTGAGAAAGGGTCCCGAATATCTAACGAGAGGCGCAGCCCAAGTGTTTATTCCTTTGATGAGGTTTCTGCTAGAGAGTTTTGTCTCGAGTAGTTTTCTAGTTCTCCTGAGATATTATTTTCGAATCTTGTCTTTCATTTCCACTTGTCTGATGATGTCAGCCTCCAAGATACCCAAGTATTTGTAGGTTTCATTTTCTTCGAGCGTTCTAATTTTGTCGTGATTTGGTAGTTCCATTCCGTCAGTCATATGTTGTTTGCCACTTTTGACGAGAGAGGCACATATTTCTATGCGAAATTCCATTCCTATATCCTGATTGTATATTCTAACGGCGTGTATGAGAGTTTCCTGTTCTTTTTCATTTTTTGCAAGTAGTGTAATGTCACCCATGTACATTAGGTGACTGTTCTTTCTCTTTCAATCCGCTAAGTTTGTATCCGGCTATGCATTTTCTGAGTATGTGGTTAAGTGGCATCATGGCTATTATGAAGAGTACGGGTGATAGTGCACTCCTCGGAAAATCCCTCTTTGGGTCTTTGTTTCAGCTAGGCTTCTTCCTCCTGCTGTCAGCTCCACTCTCCAGGTTTGCATGGTCTTTTTGATGAAGTTTATGACTTCGTGAGATATTTTGTACATTCTGAGAGAGTGTATTATCCAGCTTTGTGGAACCATATCATAAACCTTTTTGTAGTCAATCCAGGCCATAGCTCGATTTTTCCGTATTGTCTTGCTCTTATTTAGGATGTGTTGATCTATGTAAAGTAATTCTGTTGTGCCTCTGGATCCTTTGCGGCGTCCTTTCTGTTCGTCAGGGAACAATCCGCGGCTTGTTAGCGAGTAGTAAATCTTTTCCCTTATTTGTGCCGTTAGTATTTTCCACATAATTGGTAGGCAGGTTATTGGTCTTTAATTATTTGAAGCAATTCCTTTGCTTGGGTCCTTTTGGATTAATGTAATCTTTCCTTTGGTCATCCAGTCAGGTATTGTGCTCCTTGTAGGCATCCGTTCATTTCTAGTGCTAGTGAATGGAGGTGAATTTCTTGAACCAGAAGCTATGTATTCCATCATGGACTGGCGTTTTCCAGTTTGATATTCTTTTTAGTGTTGTTTTGAGTAAGTCGATGTGTATTTCCGTTTTTGGGCCTTCTTCAAGTCTCTCTAGTTCTCTTGTAATATTGTTTATTCATTCAGCATTTTCGTTATGTTTCTTTGGTTCCCATATTTTCGTCCAAAATCGTTCGTTTTCTTTTGCATCCGGTTGTTGGTATGTTTTCGTGTCACTCCCTCCGAATTGTTGATGGAATTTTCTTTCGTTGTTTTGGAAAGTCTTGTTTTGTCTGTATTGTTTAACCCTTTGTCGATATCTCTTTAATCTTCCTTTTTACCCTTTGTCAATTTTATTATTATTATTATTATTATTATTATTTACTCATTAGAGTTTTTCACATCAGCCAACGCTGATGGACCTTCACTGGAGTTTGAGTGACAGCAAGTCTCCTCAAGTCTCCTGGACTCTTCTCAGTATGATGGACGTTCGTAATAATGTTGTAGTTTGGATAGTCTCAACTTGTCCGCCAACTTCCAAGTCCTACAGTCCCCTTAATTATCCGTACGTTACTGTACCAAAAGCACCGATGACAATTGGTATAATTGTCACCTTCATTTTCCATAGTTTTTTCAATTCCCTAGCAAGGTTGAGGTACTTATCCTTCTTTTCACATTCTTTCAGTTTTATTTTGTGGTCGACAATTTTGCAAATTATCTTTTCTTTTGTTGATTATTACAAGGTCTGGACTTCTAGCAGAAATTAGGTGATCTGTATGTATGTCAAAGTTCCAAAGGAGGTTATGTATGTTTTTTTCTAGGACATATGCTGGATTGTGCATATACCATTTGTTCGTATGGTCAAATTTAAATTTATTTCACATCTCCCAGTAGATCACCTTGCCCACCTAGTCGTGTCTAGTCTTTGACTCCTTTTGTGCTAATTTGCTGCATTCGCTTATTGTGTGATTGATGGTTTCAACTCTGTTACCACATAGCTATTTGCTATTTTGTTGCGTTTTATCTCTTCTCGCTTTGATATGATTGGTTCTTACGGCGTTGTTTTGTGCTGCCTTCGTATATTTTCTTTTATCTTTTAATTTTAGTTGTGAATTCTTGATATTTGATATGTACAGGAGGAACTCAAATTGGAAATGAAAAAAAAAAAAAAATGAAAAAACATAAACAACCCCCCAAAATTAAACTTTAAACATTCCAGAATGACTGGAGGACCTGGGACCAGAAGAAGAATCGAAACAATTCTGACCCCAGCACTCTCAAAATCGGCTTGAACTTGAACTTCAGAAGAGACTTGCTATCATTCTGACATTAGGGAAAAACCCAGTTGAAATTGCTCAAAAAACCCGCCGGAAGTGATATCCTAATTAAACTGACAATGAAACCCTGTACAATCTTGCTTATTGCCAATATAAGAAACTTCAAGATACTAGAAAAAACCAGAGAAATGAAGACTATAGTGTGTTGCCATTGTAAAAGTGATTGCATCCAGTATGGTAACAGAAAACAGATTATGGAAATATCGGATGGAACTTTCAATTTTAATACAAGTCAAAAACTTGCGGAACAAGCAAAAAAGTTCTTAGGAAAAGATCTTTAAAATCTGGAAATACACTGAAAGCTAACTTGTGAAGAGAAAATTATATACATTTTAGTTACGAAATTCTGAAAGCCAAAACATAACAGAACCGAAAGCCATCACCATGACAACAAAACTTACAAAAGAGGCAAAGAATGAAATGGAAACGAAATAAGAATTACTCTTTCGAAGGAATCGAGTGGGGAAAATCACGCTGTAAAAAAAAAGGTGAATTAATTTGAAAATATCTTTACAGAGAAAATATAATTTATACAGGGCAAATGTAGTCAGTGACCAGCTAGACATCCTAATGAAAAGAAAAAAAGCCAAAAATAGAGAAAGAAATAGAGAAAGAAATAATGCCGGGGAAATGAGACAAGCAAAAAACAAAATCAATCAACAATGTGAAGATACAAGATAAAAACACTAACAAACCGGAAAACTCATGGGAACATAATGCAATGAAACAACTGATTTTAGACAAGAACAACAAATATTTCAGCAAGAAGAAATTGAACAAAATACTACTGAAACTATTTTCTCCCAACAAGGAAACAGGGAATGGGGAAATAGATAAAACAGTGGGTGCAATAGAAATAAAACATTTCCCAAGAAAAAAAGTAGGAACAGAAGTAACACAATAGAAATTCCATGAGGCTAATCATCCTGAACAATGATTCTCTATGAGTCCAAAAGGGATAAATATTCCCAAATGAAATAAAAAGTTACCACGATCTGTAAGAACCCAGAAAAATTAATCATCACAAGACTGAAGATATTTATTTATGATATGAAGAATCCTTAGTCCATAAGAGAAGACATCAATCTCTTGATTGAAATCGGCTTGATATTTTTCAAGGATTATGAAAGCAATCCTATGCAAAGTAGAGGCACGAATCACCAACTGTACTTAGACTGACATAAGTTAATAAAGAAAAAAATACAGGGGAAAATCTACTACAGACATCGAATAACAAGAGAAAAGTATATGATATGATCCTACAGCCGTGATTAATAGAATCTTTTAAATCTCCGGCACATACATACACACACACACAATTGTGTATGTGTGTATGTGTATGTTTCCTTTTTTCTATATTTTTTAGTTTTTCTCTTCGTTTTTCATTCCTTCACTTGAATGCTTATTCGCAGTATTGCTATTCAGTGTCGGTTCTACATTTGATCATCCAAGACCTCTTCTTCAACCGACGCTCCGCTTCTAAGAGACTAAGAATTTACAGTTTTTTAACTCAACAAAATCAGCAACTGATGTAGAACCAATGTCGATACGTATACTTTTCTTTATGATTTCCACTGGGTTATGAGTGATTGGTTAGTCTAATCTATTTATTACACAATTTATTACGACCGTGTGGTAATATTTGGTATAACATTTACTTAATTGAAGTTTTGTTGTAAAAATACCATTTTTCAGTTTTTTCAGTGACCCCTATGTATATCATCTTTGCTTCAAACACGGTCTTTCATTGGCACAGAAAACAACAATATTCGTCTATCATCTGTCCTCAACAGAGCAGATGTTTTTATTTCTGATTGCATGGATTATTCTAAATTGGGCAGATGTTTTTATACCTAATTTGCATGGATTATTCTCTACGGAACATATGTTTTTAGATCTGATTTGCGTGTATTATTCTTTTAACTTTCTTGAGCTCTTTGTAGCAGTATTTTATTCGCTGTTGTAAGGTATACGTACAGCTATATCAATTTCACAGAGATTTTGTTTAACTTGTAGAATTTATGAAAGTGTTTGTAAAGTAAACTAATAAACATTATTTCCACTTTAGATCTGTCGTCAAATAATTCGTTTTAAAATCCGATTTTTGATTGAAACTTTACGCACACACACAAACACACACAATCAAAAACACGCATACACACACACACACATACAACCCAACATAAAAACACAACCTTTTTCTCTTTTTATGTTATACATTTCTAGGAGTTTTGAATGGGAAATGATTAAAGAAGGTTGAAAAATGTCACTCATGAAGATTGATTTGAAAGTGATAAATATTTTTGCATTTTCGCAGCCCAAGTAAACTTTTACGTGGCTTCTACTTGGCATTTTGTAAGCTGCTAGCCAGTCTATTCAGTCACGCACGAAGGATGTTTCAGCAGCCAACAACTTCAACAATCGGAGAATATCGACAACACCTTTGCAAATTCATTGTACACTGGAGAATATATTTGCAAAGTAATTTTACCCTCGAATATTACTTTCTTTATCTTTTCCCATCATCACTTCGTTTCTCACTGCGAATTTTTATTGGTTTACACCTGTTAATGCCGGCCTGAGATTTCAAATGAACGTCAAAGAATCTACTTTTTCAAAATCTATAGATTTTATTTCTCTGTGGGTAATGAAAATACTTATTGGTATCAACGCATTTTTGAAATCTGTAATCGGTTCTTACACACAAAAAAAATGAAAGAAACACTGCATTTAAATAAAATACTTTCTGAGTCCGTAGAATACGCCAACTGCACTTCCGCAGAGGGGTAAGACAAACCCCCGACGAAGAGGCCACCTGTTGACCGAGGTTGGCGACACTCGGGAACGGGATCCTGGTGACTGAGTAGTCCGTGAGATGGCAAACCAAAGCAATCACGTAACCTGCAACTCCACACTTTGGTCCTTAACGAGATGCTCAATGCGATCAATCCGGGTGCAATATCCACCCCTAACACGTATATGATCTTCTCGATCGTATTCTTTAAATTAATGTTGCTGTAAACAAGTATCCAGCCCAATTTCAATTTGAAGGGCTCGGGCTAAGCAATTTGGGTGTTCTTGGTATTACACTAAACTGCATCTGATGGTGAGACTCTCATCTTTTTGTTTGAGGAATATTTAGTATCACTGCATTACTCTCAGGTCCTCTCAGCCAATAAGTGGTAGTGCCTGTTAAAGTCCCATCTATTGGCAAAATTGAACTGGTCAATAATTTTCGGCGGATAATAATTCTTAGTTATTTGAAGCCATGTGCAAACTGCTTCTTTTAGAAAGGAATACAATTATTAAATTGACATGACTAAGCGGTTTATGGGGAGACGAAGTTAAAAAGAGCACGGAAGCCTTATTCCAGAGGAAGGGAAGTGAGAAGAAAAAAGAAGAGGACAAAAAAGTAAATGGTTTACGGAATGGCCAGCTGACATGAGTGAGTCAGGCAAAAGCACTTGTTGTAAATCAGCCAGTCATGGGTGAATGACACGGTCATTAAAAATGACTAGAAAAAGAGGGTGTCCAAAATCTTTTGCATAGGTGTGGAATCACCGGAAACGGATATGTTCCACCCTCCAACGTAAGGCAGAAGTAAGATGATGACTTGGGTTTGAACAGTAGTTGGATGGTAGATGTGCAGTTGTAGAGACAGAACCAACGAACAAGTATGTTAGAACTAAAACAGAAAACCAGTAAGAAAATTCAATGTCTGTTTCTGCTCTCCATTCCTTCATGACATGATATTTCTCATTGTTCAGCTAACACGATCAACTCAGCTTTTATACTCTGTTTTTTTCTCTCCGACGATTACTTTAAAAGTGTAGTAGCGAATAATCTTCTGTGTTAGTGAACCAGAACAGGGTTTCTCTGTGTTCATCACTTTTTCTCACAGAGTGATTATAACAAATGATTTATATTGAATAGGATTACTAGTGTTAGATAACAATAATTGAAGTAGATGTCGCCTTGACGTAATGGCTAAAATGCTGGACTATTGCCTCGAAGTCAGCGAGTTCAAACTCTAGTTCCGCTATCACATTCACTTTTGGTTTAATAACCTTGGGAAAAGTATGAATCCATTCAAGTTGAATAATAAAATTGACGCTCCCCAACAAGGATGGGTTTGGCAAATTTAATACAAGCCAAAGAATTACACACCAAGCAAGGATGATTTAAAAAAAAATACTTGTTTTCTGATTCTGAGATAATAGAAATATGTGGACTGTAAGTCTGACACGAAAGAACGGAAAAACGGAAAAACGAATCAAAATGGAAGCTAGCATCAAAATGATATACCATACTGCGCGTGATATACCAGTGTTTCTGTAAGTTGCACGCAGTGTTTGCCGGATATTTTGATCATGGTAATTCAATATATAATATTATTGCTCGATTTGAAAAAAAAACGAAACGTATATCTATTTCCTTGTTCTTGAGGATATGATTACGCACATGCTTTTGTCCAGTTATCTTGGGAAAACGTTGCCTTAGAGATGAACGTGTCGTCTGAAAGAGTACGGATGTAAATACAGGATACATCAGGTTAATTTACTGTGCATTTACTATGACTAGTTAATCTGGCATAGCTTGTGGGCAATGTAGACCAGAAGCTCAGTGGTAGAGTTTCGGCTAGAGTTCGGTATTTTGTGATCACCAGTTCGATCTCCAGCAGGGGAGATCCCTGTACACACTGCTGATGAGACTTAATAAGGGCAAAACAGCTGTCCAGTGGTTCCGTATGTCAAGCATAGTACTTGTCGGATTTTCTGGTCATGGTAATTCAATTTATAATGATATGACATTCCAAAATAAATAGATAAAATTCTACCTGCAAGTCGGGGGTGAAAACATGAGAACTAATAACAACTGTATACAAAGGAAAAAAAATTGATGCACGATATAAGGACAGAAAAAACATATAAAAGAGAATGAATGGATAAAGGACATGGAAAAAGAGTTCTAAGGATTTGAAGACTCAATAAGAGCAAAAACTCAAGAAAGTACCCAATTGGATATCACCAAGCAATGATGGTAAATAGGATTCTGGATTTAAAAAACCACGTCCATCAATGAAAGATTGTCTCAACAACTGAATAAACACATAGAAGTAAAAATACCCGAATAGATTACGAAGGAGGAAACTATACTGATCTAGAAAGTGAACCATCACCAGCAACACTATAGACTGATTACGTATTTACGTCAGATGTGGAATCCTATATATATTACTTGCTTTAAACCAATTGACAATTACCAGAAGAACAAATAGGATGCTGCTAGAGAACAAGGTGAACAGACAATGTACAAGGTATAAACAAACGTATCCCCAAATGGGGGGGTTAAACATATCCCCCAGGAGTTATAAACATTATCAAATGTTCTCTGATTTGGTCCCGAAAACTTTGACAATAGTATGTCTGAAAATGTTCAAAATGTCCGACAAAGCCACGAACATCATAACGAAAGCTTTGGAAAACTGATGAGTGGAATAAGCAATCGAAGGAAAAACCCTGATAGACATGAGAATTCAAAGAGGTGTAATGTTACGGCACCTTATCAGAATGTTAGGTGATCAAACAGAAGTAACACCATGGCATCAGATTGAATGTGTGTAATACGAGAGAGATCAGATAGAGTAGTGCAACGCTTCCTCAACGACCTGATTCCATCTCGAGTATTAACAGGTGTTACACTCTTCAAATACTAGGCGGACTCGCTGTTTCAAAATACGAAAGAGTTTATAACTGACTGTAAACATTTGACATAGCAATCAATGAACTACGAAAGAAACTGTAACAGATATACCGTTTTGACAAAGAACTGCTATCCAACATATGGGCAGCAGACGAAAGAAACACACGACACACAATTCTTTCACCGCCTCAACTAGAAAGCAGTAAGCTCCACTGTCTGCCTCTGAGCTCTAAACTGGCCAAATTGACGAAATCACGACTTCATATTAACTTTAAAAATATCTTTTATGAAATGATATATCTTAATTATTTCATCAGCTAATCATGATAATAATATAGGTCACTGAAAAGTTATCAAAAACCTGACAGCTAAATAACCGTCCTCAATATTTTTATTTTCCAATATCCGGCTATTTAACCTCTGATTTCAAAAACACAATTCCTATTATGACAGGCTGTCACCTCATTCTGGGACACGTGACCTTTCCATGCGACGTACCCTTACATTCAAAGTTTTCTGGTCAACATAAAATTTTACCAATACAAATAAGATAACTACCTAATATAATTAAGCACCATCCTTAATTTTATTACTGACGTATCGTCAGGGGATACTATCGTACCACTGTTGTTTGTCATAGTAATGATGCTATTCACTCATTTACTATGTTGTTAGGATGGTTTGGTTGGTTTGGTTTGCGACTTATCAACCCTTTTCGGCTCATTTCGCCAAATTAAATTTTAAACTATTCAATTTAGTATAAGTATAGCTTTTGTTTACAATCCGTTGAATGTCAAAACAGTTCTATTTCAAACAGTTCAGTTTTGCATAAGTACAGTATAGTTTTATTTATAAACTGTTCTTGTCCAAACAGTTCCGTTTAGCATAAGCGAGCAGTTTAAATGTCAAAACAGTCTCATCTTAGTCTAACAGTTCTAATTCAAACAATTCAGTTTAGTATAAGTATAGTTTTTGTTTAGACATAGTTAAATGCCAAAACAATTCTATTTCAAACAATTCAGTTTAGCGTCAATACAGTTTCAATTTCAAAACTGTTCCATATCAAACAAATCAGTTTTACATACAAAACAGTTCTCTTTCAAGCAATTCAATTTAACATAAGTGCTCAGTTTAGTTCCATTTGACCAAAAGAGAGGACCCTATCAGGTGCTACCACTATGGGTTAGGGTGGACCTGAGAGCGATGTCAGATAAAGGGGTGGTCCATATTCTCTAAAGCTCCAGTATTACAGGAGCCTCACCATCAGATTGTTCAGTATCATATCCAGGACACTCGTTGAAGGAGTGTCTTACCTCTCAACAGAAATGCAATTGGTGCATTCTTGAGCCCCAGCCCACTGGGCAACTTATTTACAAGGAAAATTAACAAGGTGCTGCCAATTTACAAAATTACTGGAAAAAATTAACCAACTTCTGTGGATTGCCGATATTATGCTTTTTGCCAAAAATGAAAAAAATGAATAAATAAAATAAAATAAAAAATAAACCCCGATACAAACTATAAGAATATACAGCTAGAATGTAGAAATTGAATTTTGGATAAAATGTGTCATAATGATAAAGAGAAAGTGAAAAGTGTAATAAGGGAAGGAAACCCCCCCCCCAAAAAAACCTGGGAAGCAGAATAATTGTTGAAGAAAAAGATAATTATACAGACCTGTGAAAACCATTAAACAACCTGACGTAAAAGAAAAAATGTGTCCCTTTGAACTTGAAAACTGCTGCGGAAATCTAATCAAAACGTTAAATACTTGGGCATTCCCTCTTGTAAAATACTCTGGACCCTTCTTAATAATTGTAAGAATATTCAAAGATTGGCAAGATTCTACAACAGTTAACCTGCACATGGCTAGTAAAGGAAAACCTCAACAGGGAAACGGAATCTCTTTTAATAGCAGCTTAAAATAATACAATAAAGACCAACTATATCAAAGTGAAAATTGATGATACGCAACAGAATTAAAAATGTGAGTTATGTGGAGACAAAGATGAGATGGTTAATCACATAATAATTGAATTCAGCAAAAGGAATTAAAAACGTGGTTACGTAGGAACAGTGATCTATTGGAAATTGTGCAAGACATTAAAAACTGACAATACTACCAAATGGTTTATGCATAAATAAGAATTTGTTCGAGAATCTGAGACGCATAAAATTCTTCTGGACTTTTAGATACGAATGGATCACGCAAGCTTGGCCAGAAGACACGACCTAGTAATATTTATAATAATAAAAAGCTTATCGTGGAATCTCATGGATTTTACTGTTCCAGTGAACAATAGGGTGAAATGGAAAGAAAACGAAAGTAGATTCTTTGACCTTGCCAGAAAGCAGAAAAATCTATGAAACAAGAAGGTAACGGTGGTAGCAATTGTAACTGATGCACTTGAAACGGTCAGCAAAATTTTTTTTAAATCTGAAAGAAATGGAAATTAGGGATAAAATCGAGATAATACACACCATAGGATTGCTGAGAAATACTCAGAAAAGTCCGAGAGACCTGAGGAGTGTTATTATTAATCAGACATCAATGAAAGACCACCGGTTAAAACTGAGAGGAAAACTAATAATAATAATAATAATAATTACAATAATAAAAGAATACTGGAACATGTTGCGACGAAAAGAAGAAAAAAAAACAACGCAACTTGTAAAACTAAGAATACAAGCTCGGAGAAATAGACCAGTAGTTACTGGTAGTCTATTAAGATATTGAGACACGATAAAACAATACAGATAAAACAGAACATTGCAAAAGAACGAAAAAGAATTCAACCAGGAAATAGGGGGAGAGTGTACCAACACATACCAACAGCCGGTTGACAAGGAAACAAAACAATTTCTAAATAAAATATGGCAATGAAGAGAGCATAATAGAAAAGCCGAATGAATAAACAATATGCAAAAAGAGTTCGAATGATTCGAAGAAGGGCCTAAGGCGAAAATACACCTCGATTTACTCAGAACAACACTCAAAAAGTACCAAATTCGAAAACGCCAGGCCAGGATAGCATAAATTGATACTGGTATTAAAAAATCCATGACAGACTGGCTATCGAAATGAATAGATGCCGACAAGAAACACATACCGGAATGAAGGACAAAAGGAAAGACCACCCTGATTCCCCACCCAGGAACCACCCTCCAATAATTACATACCTATAACATGCCTACCGATGATGTACAATATATCAACGGCACAAATTAGAGAAGCGATACAAGATTCGCTAATAAGCCACTGACTCTTTACCGAGGAACAGAAAAGATGCCGCATGTAGACCTGAAGTGCAGGAGAGCTAGAGCACCTCTGGTGGTGTAACGGTTAGCAAGCTAGACTAGCGAACCTACACGAGTGAGTTCGAGTCTCATTGGGTGCCCCATTTATTCGGCCTTGTGCCACATCGAAGCAAAAGAGCTTTGTAAATTACCGAAGTGCAGGAGAGCTACTATGCATTGATTAACGCACCCTCAAGGAGAGCAAAGCGAGACAGAAAAATCTAGCTATGATGTGGATTGACTACAAAAGGGATATGATATAATTTAGCAAACGTAGGTAAATAGACTGTCGCAGAATTTACAAGATACCACTGAATGCACATGGAATGTGCATTAACAACATCAAACTTTTTGCCAAATAAAAGAAAAAAACTAAGAAAGAAACATGGTGCTACGTTAGTCAAAATGTAAAAATCAGATATACAAAATAACAAGGAACTTCACTCATTAAAATGTTAAAATCGAAGTGACAATAGTGTAAGCCGGATGTAAGTGATAACAAAGTACTTTGCATATTAAATTGGACATTACTTCAAAATGGATTTTCAAGAAAAAGTCATCGAAAAAAAATGCGGCGAAATTGTCTTACGGCAAAAATCATATACCACGAAGTTTCCTACGGTGAATATTCCTGAGATGAGTTTTCCTACGGCCAAAATATATTAGGCGAATGTTCCGGACATGAGAATCAAGACCATACTGATCACAGTACGGTTAAGTGGCGAATGTTCCGGATACGAGAATCGAGACAATCCAGACCACAGTTTGGTTAAGATTAGTCCTGAAGACCTGGGGTGACTTGTTCTCGCTCAGACTCAGGTGAAAAACCACCTATTAACGTTGGTGTGAAATACACATAACGAGTATAAAATCTTATGTACATTTTTCTTTTTTTAAGCAGAGGAATTATATTGTGAACTGAATTACCACGACCAGAAAATCCGGCGAACACCGACGCCCGACATACGGAAACACTAGACAGCTGTTTCGACCTTATTAGGTCTCATCAGCAGTGTATGCCGTGATCTCCATCACAGGAGATCGAAACAGCGACCACAATTCTCAATCTAATTCCACTACCTAAAAAATAAAAATGTACCTCTATATCCTTACCATTGATGCCATAATAATTACACGGATGCGTATTTCTCATCCTCTTGTGAAGACGTGGCCCTGGAGGTGACCGTGTCCTCTGTAAAGAGTACGGATGTAACTTGCAAGACACATTCAGGTTAACTGGCCGCGCAATTACAGTAACTAGTTACTTTAGCGTCATTTTTGTGTGATATAGACACGTGGCTCAGTTGTAGAGTTTCGGCTCTGCAATCAGTGGTCGCTGGTTCGATCTCCTGTAGTGGAGATCACGGTATACACTACTGATGAGACCTAATAAGGTCGAAACAGCTGTTCAATGTTTCCGTATATCGAGCGTAGGTGTTCGCCAGATTTTCTGGTCGTGGTAAAAAAATCTTAATTGTAAAAGATAATTTACTTGTTATGTATAATGCTGAACTAAAGAACAGCAACATAGTTAATGAGGTGATTGTTGAATTGTTGCCTTCCTATCAAATTTGGTTTGTAATGTGTTAATAGTTCTGCAATTAAAACTATCATCTCTGTGTTAAATTGGGAATATTTGAAACGCTTCTTTGATGTGAATGAGAAGTTAATATATCGTGCTAGAATATGTAATTTATGGTATGGTGTGTATGATATAAGTAAATCTGTGGTGCCGCTATTGGGGATTGTTATTACTTGGTTGAGAAATGTGGGTGAATACAGAATTTGTAAATTGTGGAAACTTCCATTTTTACTCATGGTTATTTTACTTTCTGTTTGCAATTTTCTGGGACGTAGTCTCTGCCCAGATAAGCCTTTAAACCAATTACAACCCGATAACGTAAAGAACTGAACGTTATCAGCAATACAAATGTTTATTATGACACTATTATCTAAATTCTTTCAAAATGCCTGCTCTAATACACACACACACACACATACACAAACGCATATATAAATATTAATGCTATTGTTATATATATTTATAGTGTTCAATATTGGTAAGCGATCCTATATATATAGATTACATATGGAGTCAATTTCTCACCTACATAATAATATATATATATATATATATATATATATATATATCGAGAGTAAGTAAAAATAATATGAATATTAAGTAGTTAAATGTAAGAAGTCATATATATTTATGCAATATTAGGTTTTGTTTCAATAAAGTTCCAACGAGAAATAATGAAATCCTTCTATCATTGGATTGGAAGAAAATTAACTTTTTGTCAAAAAATATTTTTCAGCGGATTCTTATCTATTGGCAATACTGCATATGTTTATTTGTGTATGAATGTGTGTGTGTGTGTGTGTGTGTGTGTGTGTGTGTGTGTGTGTGTGTGTTGTTAACTGTATTTTAATGTTTTATTTCTTTGTTTATTGTTCGTAATACAGTCCAAGAGAAAACGATCGATTCGAGTGAATAAGGATGATATTCTAAAATGAAATGAATGAATATTAAATAAAATATGACAAACTGGAGAATTCATTGTACCATTTCCATATAGACATAATTGCAACAACAGTAGAATAAGCATGAGTTCACACACACATATATATATATATATATATGTGTGTGTGTGTGTGTGTGTGTGAGTGTGTGTCTATTTATGATGTATAAGCATTTGTATATATATATATAATACATGTACATATATATAAGCATACATTATATGTACAACAATATATATTATATATATATATATATATATATATATATATATATATATATATTATATATATGATTTTAAGGATTACAATTGGCTGATGTATAGTTAATCATAAAGTATTATATTTACACTCACCAAAACAAAGAAACACATACATATGCACGCGCACACACACTTACACACACACACACACACACTTACACACACACACAAACCATATATATATATATATATATATATATATATATATATATATATATATATATATATATATAGGTAAATATTTCGGTAAAGTTTGCTTGGCTCAGTCATATTTTATTGTGTTTCTAGGTAGGATCAACCACACAATAATAGACTCGATGTTGGGTAAACATTGCTTCACTACAAATACTTTCTTTGTTTCTTTATTTCTGTATAAATATATACATAGATATTTTTGGGAATGATATCTGATAGTATAAAATAAGTCAATAAAAAATCAGATTAACGTGTTTTGCAACCGATATGATCGAAATTTGCATTATTTCATAAGGAATGAATTTACTTACGAAGTCATCTCAAATTTCATATTATGCAAAGGTATGTCTCATGCTTGAATTGTATGCATCGAATAATAATAATAATAATAATAATAATAATAATAATAATAATGATGATAATAATAATAATAATGATAATAATAATAAAAAAGAAAATTTGCAAAATTGTCGACTTTGCTGTCCCGGCTGACCACAGAATAATACTGAACGAATGTGAAAAGAGAGATAAGTACATTGACCTTGGCTAGGGAATTGAAAAAAACTATGGAACATGAAAGTGACGATTTGTACCAATTGTGATTAGTGCTTTTGGCACACTAACTAAAGGGTTATTAAAGGGCCTGGAGGATTTGGAAGTTGGCGGCCGAATGGAGATCATCCAAACGACTGCATTATAGAAGACGGCCAGAAAATTGAGAAGAATCCTATAGACTTTAGGAGACCTAGTGTCACTCAAACTCCAGTGAAACCCCATCAGCTAATGCTGATGTGAAAAACAATAATGAATAAATTTTCATTTTTATTTTTTGTACTTGGTCCATTGGAAGTTCTCTTCCTTGGAAGAATACAAGTCACATCTATGACAGAACCAAAGATAATAACCAACTCCTGCGTCGGGTATAGCCACATGATACCACCCAAGAAAAATGCTTAATTCTCAATCCAATTCAACGTGTGGCTCAAATAATTCATTGACAGGTTCTCCATTGATAGCCAACATAGGGGCCTAGAGAGCATCTTGCAAATGTTGTTTTTCCTCTTTTCAGGTATACAAACAACAATCAAAGCAACAATTTAACAGAGAGATTCTAACAAAAAAATATACAAGAGAAGTCAACAAAAATGTTCTCCGCTGTTATTATCAAAGCAATTTACAAAAAGTGTATATGTTGAAAAAATGATAAAATTTAGACTGAAGCTGCTAGATATCATCGAACAAACCGAAGACAAGCTGACCTAGCTAAAATGATTTAAAAGAAAGGTTGTTTTTTCTTACATTGAGATACTAGGAATGTGTGGACATGTAAGCCGCGAAGAATATGAATAAGAGCCGTCTACCCAAATTGAAACACAAAATATTTCAAACCAAAACACCAGAGACTCCAACACCACAATATCAACAAGAAAACAAAAAATGTTGGGTTAAGAAAGAAAATCATGACTGAAAAGAACACTACATCACCCCCCCCATGGAACCAAGACTGGAAAAATAGTGAGAGCAAAACCGAAAATGTAAACAAATTATCGAAGATTACCCGAACAGGCCACATCTCTAGAATAAACGAGCTAATTTATGCAGGAGCAAAACTAGTCTGCGAGAAAATCGGTATTCGTAAGGGAACCCGAAAAAAGAACAAAACGTTGGTGGGAAATTAAACATAAAACAGATTAAGAAGCGGCAAAAAATAAAGCAAAGTAAAAAGGGAGAAAATATACAAAGGATAAATTATGATGAAAAGACCAAAAATAAAATAGCAGACAAGATTGACATACAACTTAAAGAAATAAATCAAACGACATGGACAAAAGAACGGAGACTCAAAAGATACCAGTGCAGGATTAAGCAATACAAAAAAAATGAATGAAAACTGGTGGATATTAAAAAATAACGAACGAAAATTCTATCAACAAAAAGGTAGAGAATGCGTGCGAGGATATATTTGGGGGAAAAGACAAAAAAAAAAAAAAAAGAAAAAAAGGAGGCCGACAAGTCCTACAATATACTTGAAGGGATAAATCAAAAGATATCGTTGAAATAATTGACTTAAAAGATACTTAGACTGGGTCAATCAATACAAACCTAGCAGGACCTTCCAAAATAGAGATAAACAATTCTATCAACAAGTTGGTGAAGAATGCATGAGGATAAACGAAACACAAAAAAGATGCGAAGAAAAATTTTTAAAAATTAGGCGAAAAAATAGGAACAGAAAACCTGAATGGATAAAGATTATGAAAAAAATTACATGGACAAAAAGAAGGCCTTGAGGCGGGCATGCAGCTGGACTTTCAAAGAGCAAAATTCAAGATGTATCGAATGGGAAAATGGCAGGCCATATGATACATGGATTATAGTTTTGAATATTCACGTCAATCTGTGACAAAACTGGCTCTACACCTAAATCAATGCTTTGAAGCTAATATACCCGAATGGAAGACAAAGTGGAAGTCTACACTGATCCAGAAATATCCCCACAAAAGGAACAATCTGCAACTATAGATTGATAATGTATGTACTTATGAAGTTGAAAGTCCTGTGAACACAGATAAGGAATGGGATCTATAAGTTGTTTGTATGCCGTTGACAATTTGAAGAAGAAAAGAAATGTTACAGCAGGGGAACAAGAAGAACAAGTGACCCACTGTACGTGGAACAGTACCTTCCTCAAAAGACAAAAACGAGGCAGAAAAATGTAGATATGTCATAAATTGACTACAAAAAGGCCTACGATATGTCCCCGCAAAATTATATAAGGAAATGTTTTAAAATGTAGAAAGTATCGGATAAAGTTATAAGATTCATCATGAAAGACTGGAAATTGGAATTAACATCAGGAGGAAAAACTTTTGCGGAGGTGAAAATCCAAAGAGGAATGTTTCAGAGTGAGCTGCTCTCACCACAGATATTTGTATTAGCAATAATGCCACCTATGTACTTAAAAAAGTGAATAAGAGACAACAATTTTTTTAAATCATAAAAGATTAATCATTTTATGTAGATGAACGACATCAAGCTATTTAGAAAAATGAAAAAGAACAGGAAACATTGAAACAAATAATTTGTATGAGCAGCCAGGATAGAGGAATGGAATTTGACAAAGAAATGAAATATGAGAAAAGAGAAAAAACGGACAGAATAGAACTACAAAATCAAGAAATATTGAGAAAGTTTGAAGAAAATGAAAATTACAAGTACTTGGAAATATTGGAAGTGGACACCATCAAATATGCGGAAAAGAAGAAAAACTTAGGAAAGAGTTCTTCAGACGAACCAGAAAATATTTTGAAATCAAACTTTATAGCATAAATCTCATTTAAGGTAAGAAAGCATCTGCAATTCTCTTTGTAAGATGATTTGCGCTATTCATAAAACAGACAAGCGAGGAACTCAGACAAATGGACCTGAGAACAGGAAAATTGATAACGATGCACAATGTCTTGCATCTGAGTGATGACTAGACAGAGTATATGTGTCAAGAAAGAAGGAGGAAAAGGACTCATAAAATTTGAAGATACGAGGACTTAAGGACTGCTTTAAAAAGGGAAAAAAAGACTAATTACTGTGGCCAGTAACAACACTGGCTACATAAGGATCAACAGAATAACAATAACAAGAAAACAGAAATGGGAAGAAAAACAAACGAGTGGATATTTCAAGGGAGAAGCTGGTGAGAACCATTAACACATCACTAAATATGTCCCGGGTTAGATAAACAGATAGCGGATTTTTATGAAGTATTAACATTCAAATGCCACTTGTCAAAATTTGAGCCCAATCGGATTATTAGTTTACATCTTACAGTAATTTAAATGCAAATTTTCCAACCAATGGAAAAATGTAAATTTCGTGTGTTGATAAAACATTGTTTTCTGTGTGTTGATAAAACATTGTTTTCTATTTAAGCTTATCATGGGCTTGATAAGAGTTATTCGGACTCTGCTACGTCGGACACAATGATTAAGAGGTGGTATGCTGACTTTAAACTCGGTTGTACTGACACAAATGATGCAGAATGCACAGGTCGCCCAAATTCGGCAGTTGTCCAAGAACACGCCCCCACAAACTCGTTTTGGCCGATCGTAAATTAAAGCTGCGTGAGATTGCAGATGAGTTGAAGATATCAGAAGGCAGTCCTTTCACCATTTTGAATCAACATTTGTCAATGAGAAAGCTGTGTTTGCTTACAGTCAATCAAATACAAGAACGCGTTGACGATTCAGTTTATTATCTACGTAACAAAGATGATTTTTTTTAGAAAATATGGGACAATGAATGAAACACGGATACACCACTTCCCTCCGGAGTCAAATTGGCAGTCAGATGAGTAGACAGCAGCTGGTAAAAAAGCCTTCCAAAGCGACCAAGACCCAAACATCAGCATGCGAGGTTTTGGCCTCCGTATTTTGTGATGTGCAATGTATTTTGTTCGATTACCATGAGAAAAGAAGAACCATCAATAGTGAATATTATATTGCATTATTAGTGCGTTTGAAGGAAAAAATCGTCAAAAAATGGTCACAAATGAAGAAAAAAGCTCTTTCATCAAGACCATGCGCTGGTTCACAAGTCGATTGCAACGATGGTAGAACCACATAAATTGCTCTTCGAATTGCTTCGGCACCCACACTATTCTTCAGCCCTGGTCCCCAGTGACAACTAGATGTTTACAGACCTCAACGGAATGCTCCAGGAAAAGAGATTTGGCTCCACTGAAGAAGAGATATCAGAAACTGAGGCATATTTGTAGGCCAAGACTAAAATTTGTTGTTTTATTTGTTAGACCCTGAACTTATTGAGTGATGTATTAAGAGAAAAATTGAATCTCCTTAAATAGCAGCAAATAGCAAAACTATAAAGACCATTATGTTCAAGCAAAAATCGATAATACGCAGGTGTAGTTTATGAGTTGACAAAGAGGAAACGTTTAATCAGATTTAATGAGAAAATGTATCAAAAGTAGCACAAAATGAGTCAAAAACTCGGCCCAACGAGTCGGGGAAACTGATTAATTGGGAATTGAGCAAGAGATTAACAATTGAGCATACTACCAAATGGTATATGCACAAACCAAAATCCGTCCTAGAGAATGAAAAGTATAAACTTTCCTGGGACTTTATGATACGAACAGATCATCTCTCTCCGGCCAGAAGATCGGACTATTTATTAATAAACAAGAAAAAGGTTGACGTGTTGGGTTTTTGCCGTTTTTGCGGGTCACCAATTGCAATTCAAAGAAAGCTAAAAATAGACAAATACTTTGACCAAGCCAGAGAACTAAAAAGTTGTTTAATATAAGAAGACAACATTTGTAGTTGTTTTGTCGGAAATATCCCCAAACGCTTGGAGAGGAGATTAAAGAATTGGAAACTAAAGGACGAATCGAGAGCATCTAGATTACAGCATTGTTGAATTCTTTCAGAATATTCGGAATAGTTCTAGAGACCTGAAGAGACTTGCTCTCACTTCAAACGGTGGTGAATTACCACCAGTTGACGCTGGTGTGAAAAACACCCAAGGAGTAAAAATAACGTAAATCTTTTGTATTACAACATCAATGTTTTATTACAACTGTTGACCATTGGGAGAAACACTTGCAGCGATTTGCTTTTCACTGTTTTTGTACTTCTATAGCTGTAATAAAATCTTGAACACAAGACAAAAATCTTACTTTATCCAACTCCAGGAATTGCAGAATCAGAGCAGGCTTGTCCACGCAGATAATATTCCACTCCTGTGAGACTTTGAGGACACGTGGTATACTGATTTCTTGAATTGCATCCATCAAGTAAAATGCCGTTGCAAGAATATTTCCAGTGTTTTGGCTGCAACAGAAAGAGAAGAGCAACCTTGATAGGTGATGGTTTTGCTGTTCTCTTTCCGATTTCATCTCATTAGCCATCTTGGAATGTTTCCTCTAAGCAATAGATGCTTCTTGTCGGCGAATGTACACTTAGTACATTGAGGATCACACAACTATGAAATGGTGGCTATTTCACCGTGTGCAATATCTTCAAACACAACAATGGGGTGGACTTCACTATTTATTTTAAACATCATTTCATGTGAGAGAGAAGCATGTTTTAATGCACTCAAGCTTTTACATAGAAGGAACCTGGAAAAATCTTCTGAACCTGAAGAAACATTATCCCACAGTCCAGTATTGGAAATTATTTTCAGACATTATGCAACTATCATTTCCTTTTGGGTCACTATTACTACATATCATAAAGCTTTAACTCGATGCATAACTACTTTTTGTGAAAAAAGTTCAATTCTAACCCAAACCGCTTCATCAGGTGGTTATATTTGACGTGAACTCTAAAATCCATTCTTCAACTTGTATACAACGTTGGGTGCACTCTTAGAAGAGTTTTCACATCATTTTTGTCGAAAAATTCTATTTCCTTCATTAAACTGAGATTTTTCCCCTTTTTTGAAAATTTGATCAAGGATTAATTTAAAACAGACCATGGTCATGTGACTATGGCATCGTCTATTTCCCAGTAGTGGTTAAATGTTAATTTTAAGATCCACACCCCAACGGATATTTTATTTCATGTGTGGTAACTTTCATGCGGAAAAATTCTCGGGTTTTTTTTCCCGCAATTTGTGCAAAAATGTTATCTATTAATACGTGTCACATTTTCGTAGAAATAGCGTTTGATATACTTAGCAAAACGAAAGGAACTCAGGTTTAGTAAGTGGCATATGTCGAGATTGTGAGAAGTGCTTTGCTGACACAAATAAGAATGTAATTTTTTCTTATTGGTATTAGAGATGAAATCTCTCAAATGATACGTGATTATTAATAGTTATATTGAGGGAAAAGAAGACAATTAACACACACACACACACACACACACACACACACATATATATATATATATATATATATATATATAGAGAGAGAGAGAGAGAGATGGGTCTAAAAACCAATTAACAAACCTTTCAGTGACGGAATGCCTACCGCTAAAAATAAATTTGGATAAATCTTCCTCAGGACTATTACAGTACAGAACCCTTATATGACAGAAAACACAAGCAGATCATTGCAAAAGTAGATTTGAAAGATTGCCTACTGCAAGTGTCTTAAATTTTTACAAGGTTTTTCCTTGTAAACAAATGATAACAATTATGGTACACGCTTTGTAAGCAAGATTTATAAGTAATACTTACAAGATAAGGTTACTATCTACTTATCTACATCACACACAGCTTTTTGCTAACAGGTAGAAATATTATTAATTAAGAGATGTATTGGCCAAAAGATGATTTTCCATTCGTATTGCGGATTTTGAAAGATAATTCTTAGATTACTTCAAATTAACAGTGCCTCTTCCCATCTTCGTGAAAAGTTTTCACTGACTTGAACCAAATAGAGGTTTTTTTCACTTAAGAAGAAGGTAATCAAGCCTGAAAAATGTTTGAATTCGTCTCTTCTGATAGGGTGAAATTTATAAAACAGAAACAAAACCACAAAGCAGTTTATATCTTTTAGTTAAATCGTTCCTGAGAGAAATGAATTTATGTTTATATATGTATCGACACATATATTTGAGTTTGAAATAGTGACGTAAGTTATGTTGACGAATGGAGATCACAAAAGCAATGACTGACTGAAATCTCTTGAAAGAAGATAAATGAACAAAATGTATAAAAGAAAACATGGGAAGAAGGAAGCTAGAGATAATGGTTTGAAAATAAATAATGCAAAAAGGGAATAATATCACCAAAAATTGAGACGGGTAGAGAATTTTTATCAATCTGGAACAAATTAGGGTTTGAATGTCAAAAATTTACTTGTGGGCAAGACTCTTCTTCGCCCATATGCCGAACTTGGCAAACTTTATCTATCTATCTATCTATCTATCTATCTAATTAAAGATTTAAAGATTGAAAATTGTCCATAATTATACTTGCCTTCTATTTCACGTATGTAATCATCAGAGAATCTTTATATATATATATATATATATATATGTGTGTGTGTGTGTGTGTGTGTGTGTGTGTGTGTATGTGTGTGTGTGTGTGTTCTATTTCTGACGAATATATATATATATATATATAGAATTAATTTAAATCGCTAGTCGAAAATCTTCTACTAAAGTTTCACCTTAACGGATCATCAGGAAGTTTCGCCTAAACTATTCTAAGGAGAAATTGCTTTTGCCTTTATTCACCAAAAACCTCCACCTATCCTAAAATTTGCATATTAAAAAAAAACAAAAAAAAAACCTATAACATTTCCTAATTATATAGTAACCATGCTCTTTTGTGTTTACAACTATTCAACACCTCCGATCTTTTGTTTAGCATATTCTTACTTTTACAATCTGCTATTATCCATTTTTCCTCCATACAAAGATTACAGGTTCTATTACCTGCCCTATATTTGCGGCATTTCTTTATTATTTCCCATTTCATTATCGGATCTACTCCCATTTTTTCCTTAATCTCCCACACATAACTAGATAAGGCAGTGCTATATCTATATCTTTCGTGCGAAAAACTTGTTCTATGGTTATAGTACCTAGTTTTAAAATCCCCTTGTGTTGACCCAAAATATATCTTTTTATCTCTCTTATTATTCGAATCAGTATATACCTCTACTTTATACACTACACACTCCTGCTTACACTTTCCCACGAGAGGACACCTAACCTTATCCCTACAGTTGCATTTGTCAATCACCTTATGCTTCTTTGTACCTAATTTAGCTATATTACTCCTATTTATTATTCCATTAATGTTTGGCATGCAACTGTAACTTAATTTAATACAATTCTTATTAAATATCTTATATAATTGGCTCCCACTAGGGAAGTTTCTTTTTAATATCTTGAAGAACTCTTTTCCCAAGTTATTAACTACTTCCATATTGTAAGGGGGATTAAACCATAAGATTTTTCTAGGTCTATTTCTCCTACCTTGTGTTCCAATTCTATCCCTATCCTTATATTCTAAATTGACCCTATAACCGTCATTTTTTAGAGCCTCCTCATATTCCTGCTTAGTTCGCTCAAAAATTTCCCTGTTGGAGGAGTTATTAGATAATCTATGCTCTATTCCTTTAGGTACATGTTTAAAGACCTGTATTGGGTGATTAGATCCCCTGTTTACATAACGCAGATCCTGGTTCCTTTTTCTAAATGGAGATACTGTTCCACTATATAAGTTTAAAGTAATATCAAGATAATCAGTTATTTTTAAATCTGTTGTTACATCCAACCTAAATCCAAAGTCATCAAACAGCTTATACAATTTTCCTCTGGACCGTGATTCGAGATATTTTTTTCTCTTGTTCCTGGCCAGGGTTTTTTTGTTTTTTTCTGGTACCGTGAATACTGGTAGATAATTGATTAGTAAATATATATATATATATATATATATATATATATATATATATATATATATATGTGTGTGTGTGTGTGTGTGTGTGTATGTGTGTATGTGTGTTCTATTTCTGACGAATTTAATATTAGCCAGATAATTATCAGAATGGTATCATTAATAGTTTGAACTCAGGCAGAAGATTTTCACATTGTATTACTGTTTTCTTCGAGAGGCATGAACCTATTTTTTGTTCTACGCTGTCTATTCACTACATTCCTTTAGATTCTATTTGTTGCTTATCGGAGGAAAGAATCAAGAATTTCTTACTCAATCAAACCGCTCTCTCATAAGTATTTTTCTTTTGCAGGTTTTCAGGTTTTAAAAAGGCTGCCCACTTATTATTTCGGGTTTATGATACATTTGTATGTTAACACACACACACACACACACACACACACACACACACACACATATATATATATATATATATATATATATATATATATATATATGCAAAAGAGTCAGAAGACAGTGAAATACAAAAAGCGTCCACCTTACTCTTTCTGTCCGAACTATTTTGTTTTGATTTAAATTGATAGAGAGTGCAATTTTTTCCTCAATTAAATGAAAGCACTTAATTTTCCGAAAAAGTACTTCATGAAAAAGGGGAAAAAAAAGAACAATAAAATTTCAATCAAGATTTCACGATTACAAAGTTTCTTGAAATTGAGAAGAGTCAAGATTTCGAACTGAATCCTATATTATGACATATTAATAGGGGATAAGGAAGAAGGGTAAATTTATCACATGTAAAGAAAAAGACAAAAGATATGAAGACTACATAAGTTAAGGCTTTGATAAGTTTTCGTGATATCAGTCATACTTACAACTGGCAAGAAAAAACTTTTCAACAACTAAAAAACGTCAAAGGTCAATTCTTCTAAGTGTTTCCTTACAATGATTGTCCATTTGGCTTTAAAAAAATTTCAAAAATATTCTACCATCTATAATTATTTTTATTGTTCTTGTGAAACAAATTTGTTTGCCAATCATCTCTGTTTTGGGGGCACTCGGCTGTTATTAAAATGCACTTTCCTTTGAGTCTCATGTCAGTTGAGTGTTAAACAAATTCTCCCTCCGAAAATATTTGTCTCATGGTAACTATCAACGGCAAGAATCTTACAGCAATTCACTTTTGGTCAGGGTTTTCGGGCAGAATTAGTTTATCAGGAAAAAGTAGAAAGTAATCAGTCAGCTCTAAAATTTATGTATCGTTCCTCAAGGTAATTTTTCTCGAATTTATTTCGTATCTATCTATCTATCTATCTATCTATCTATCTATCTATCTACACTCACACACACATAGACATACACACGCATATATATATATATATATATATATATATATATATGTATATATATAAGTGCGTGTGTGTGTGTGTGTGTGTGTGTGTGTGTATTGCGAGGTTTATTCTATAAGTAAGTAAATTTCTGGAAAAGGTAAAATAATTTCTTTTTCTGATATGTTTTTCCATCAATAATTCTAATATCTTAAAAATTAAAATAAGTACTACACGCTTGAACAGAGGTCTGTACCCAAAGTGCAAAACATTGTAAAATTATTGAAGAATGAGTTATAAGTACGGAGAAATATGCTTTAACCAAAAATGTTTACAAATAGGTTTAAATTAGGAACACAATTAAAAAAAACAGTTCACGTTGTGGAAACAATCTCACCTTTTTGTAAAGAAAAAGTTTTCAGAGCAGTTGGCCGTAAAAAAGCTCAGGCTAACAGTCTTCAGGAGCAGGAAATGATCTATCGCGATTGATCTCCGTTGAAAAGAAAGAGTAACAGTAAACATGGCTTTCTATTTCCAATTCTTTAGATAAAATTCATCTTAGAAGGAGTCCCTGTGTCTAAAGTACTGAGATGCATCTTTGAAGGATTCAAATTCAAACTCCAGTCACGCTATTACATTCACTTTCCAAGGAATAACCTTTGAAAAGGTATTAACCCTCTTATTACTCACAGCGATTAGTTAAATTGTTGTTTTTCTCTAAGGATGTTATTGGTATTAATAAACCAAGAAGGTTGTTATGCAATTAAACAAAGAAACCAGACCGAACCAAAATTAACATTTTTATTTTATGATCTTTGTATATCTACATTATTATATATACAATACCTGTCATTGATATTTGATAAGCGCTTGGTGTTGAGTGTTCAAAAAGAAAAATAGTAGGCAATAAGTACATTTTATTTCTATCAATTTCTGGTTCCGGATGCTAAATATCCATAATAAACATTTAATATAATCAATCTTTTATATGAAACAAAATGTTCTTTATTCTTGTAAAATCTCTTAAATCAACCAAAGAAATTAAAATGGCCAACACATGTTGACATTCAGAAGACGTATCACATTAATAAGTTCGTTTCGACTCAGTCCTTGCTCAAAATCTTATGACCCCTGTAATTTAGCCAATGAAAATTTTGCTCATTCAAATACTTATGACAAGTATTCTCTTTTAAATATATATATATATATATATATATATATATATATATATATACAGAGGGGGGATAAAGATAGAGATGAACAGAAAGATATTTAGATAGATAACCAAGAACACATTCAAATGCACTTCAGTATCCTATTTCTAAAAAAAGAGACCAGTAAAAACTCTAATAAGTACCTTTTTCGTTAAGTGGTTTCTTTTCTGAAAAGTTAAGGAGGTAAAATTTCTTTCCTTCCAACGAATTTTCCGCATAATTTTTATCACCTTTTCTTCTTCTTCTTCTTTTTCTTCTTCTTCTTCTTCTTCTTCTTCTTCTTCTTCTTCTACAAGACAACTTTTCCCATTATTGAATGCAACTAACCCAATTGAATAGACCTAAAGCTGAAGACATTTTAGGCGAAAGTAATAAAACCAAAGAAAGAGAAATAAGAAAGGCAGCCACCCAAACGAGCAGTTTGATAACTCAAGAGGCACAACTCTGTCTCTCCGTTCAATTCAGTCTTCAGTTGAAATTGACAGGGAATGCAATTCTTTCCTCAAGAGAATGAAGACACCTAATTGATAGAAAAAAGAATGGTACGAAAATGAAACGATCAAAACTCAATCCAGGCGTCTCGGACACGAAATATCTGGGAAGAGAGAAGAATCAACTTTTCGAACCAAATCCTATATTAGGACATAATAATGCTGATTAGGAGGATTTAAATAGAAATCGTATTTCGTTTCTTTCTTTTTTTGAGAGTTAGGGTCAAAATTAGTTCGTTCTATTCATGAAATATTTCTAGTAGAGTAAAAATGGTAAGACATCTCGACTTCTCTTCGGACCAAAAGGGGCAGCTTATAAAATAAAACCCAAGAAAATGTATAAAAGACCAATGAAATTGGCCATTTTCTTGAGTGCAGTTCAGCTTCAAGGAATCTATTTTAAGTATGCGAAATGGTTCGAAATTCGATATCGATTTTCCTGGCTTCTGTATGGGAAACCTTGTAGTCATTCTTGATATTTTAACTCTTTCGCATATAAACTTGTGACTCTCAACACAATCGATTTGAACTTATTCGTACCTACCCTGAACAATATAATCTCATTTTATAATTCAGCTGAGAATGTATATATATATATATATATATATATATATATATATATATGCAGAAAGAGAGAGAGAGAGAGAGAGAGAGAAAGAGAGAGAGAGGGGGGTATTGATAAAAAGCATATCTTTTACACTACGTTCATTAATTTTTCAGCTTAAGTTCCTTAATGTGCTAACTTCACTATTGACTATCAAGCACTAAGTTTTAAAATTGTTCAGTAAAGTTTTAAGATTAAAATTCATCGTTAAGATTCATTTATATTTAGCAAACTATGAATTGATTGTACTGGCTGTAAATTCTGGTCACACACACACACACACACACACACACATGGGTAATTTTCAAAAGGTTTAATCAAAATGCTATTTCACTCCTTTAAAATCAAGTTAAATTTCATATCTACTATCTATGATGCCTTCTATTCAGTGCTGTGAGATTTTGAATATGTCTTTTTTACTTTTATGTTTTAACGAGTTAAGTTTTTTTTTAAAATCAAGTCATCACATGACAATGATATAACGACTATAGGGCGAGTATATTCTTACTTAGTGATGGACTGGATCAGTGTAAAATATTAAAATCAGGAAAAATTAAGACAGGCTGCAATAAGACATTTAATAAAGAAAGAACTGCTAACAAAACATTCTAAAGTGGGAAACAAAAAAACTTTGAAAGTGTGCTCTTGACCGTTTATTAAGGTATTAATTTAAAAAGAAAAGGATTTGAAATTATTATTGATACGCAGGAAACGTGTTAATGATAAATTATCATTAAATCAGACATAAATATTAGTGAATATTGGAGTTGTGTATATTGTATCTAAACTGTTTACATCCGTGTCAAATTAAGCAGAATATTGTTTTCTTTTCGGTCAATATTGCCTGAAAAGGTAAGATGTTAGAAAATCTGAGTTGTTATTTGATTGATTTATATCAATCAAATAACAACTCAGGGATTACGATGGATTCTGTATGTTTTCAGAATAACGGATTAGTTGAATATTTACGCCGTATTCCTTTTTCACACACACACACACACACACACACACACACACACACACACACACACACACATATATATATATATATATATATATAAAATTAACCTAAATCGCGAATCGAAAATCTTGTACTAAAGTTTCACCTTATCGGATCATCAGGAAGCCTAACCTCGACTAATTCTAAAGGAGAAATCGCCTTCTTTTATCCACCAAAAACCCACCTAGCTTAGAATTTGCAGAACAAATAAATAAATAAATAAATACCTTACTTTTAAAAAGATTGTAGATAGAGTGGGAAAATACAAAACCAAGAATTGTTTCATTACGATAAAAGACAACAAAAGTGATTTCAAGACTAATCCGGAATGTAGGCTCATTAACCCGGCCAAGACACAGATAGGTAGGGTTAGTAAAATAATCGTCCAAGAAATATGTGATTCGCTTTGGCTGGCATTAAACATCAACCAGTGGAGGAGCACAAAAGATTGCATTAAGTGGTTTGAGGAGTACGAGAAGGATGATAGGTGCTCCTTTATCAAATATGATATTAAGGATTTTTATCCTTCGATAACCGAAAGGACATTGGATAGAGCGTTAGATTTTGCTAAGGAATATATGGTGATACCTTGAGATAAGGTGGAGATAATTAAGCATTGTCGTAAAACATTGCTATACTATGAAGATAGTATATGGTTAAAAAAAAAGGGGAGGGTGGAAATTTTGACGTTTCAATTGGAGCATATGATGGCGCAGAAATTTGTGAGCTCGTCGGGTGTGTATTATTGTATAGTATTAATAAGATTATGGACCCCGGTAGCCATGGACTTTATCGTAATGACGGATTGATTATCGTGGATAAAAGTACACCGAAGAAGTGTGATGGGATTAGAAAAAGATTGTATAAGCTGTTTGAGGAATTTGGATTTAGGTTAGATGTAACAACGGACTTAAAAATTACCGATTTTCTTGATGTTACTTTAAACTTATATAGTGGAACTGTATCTCCGTTTACAAAAAGGAACCAGGATCTGCGTTATGTGAATAGGGGATCTAATCACCCAATACAGGTGTTTAAACATGTACCTAAGGGAATAGAGCATAGATTATCAAATAACTCCTCCAACAAGGAAATTTTTGAACGAAGCAAGCATGAATATGAGGAGGCTTTAAAGAATGACGGATATAGGGTCAATTTAGAATATAGGAATAAGGATAGAATTGGAACTCAAGGAAGGAGAAATAGACCTAGGAAAATTTTATGGTTTAATCCCCCTTATAAAATGGAGGTAGCCAATAACTTAGGGAAAGAATTCTTTAAGTTATTAAAAAGAAATTTCCCTAGGGGGAGCCAGTTACATAAGATATTTAATAAGAATTGTGTTAAGTTATAGTTGCATGCCAAACATCAATGGCATAATAAACAGGAGTAATATAGCTAAATTAAGTAAGGAGAAAAATAAGGTGATTGCTAGATGTAACTGTAGGGATAAGGTTAGATGTCCCCTGGAAATCAAATGTAAGCAAGAATGTGTAGTGTATAAAGTAGAAGTATATAGTGATTCGAATAATAAGAGAAACAAAAAGATATACTTTGGGTCGACGCAAGGGGATTTTAAGACTAGGTATTATAATCATAAAACAAGTTTCTCGCACGAGAAGTATAGGCATAGCACTGCATTATCTCGTTACGTGTGGAAGCTTAAGGATAACAAAGGGGTAGATCCTATACTGAAATGGGAATTAATAAAGAAATGCCGTAAATATACGGCTGGGGATAGAATTTGTCGGCTTTGTATGGAGGAGAAACTAGCAATAGCATCTTGTAAAAGTAGGAATATGTTAAACCAAAGATCGGAGGTGTTAAATAGTTGTAGACACAAAAGGGGTGGTTGCTCTATAATTAGAGATAGGTTTCAGAGCTTTTTTTTTTTTTTTATAAAGTATGGTATTTATTTATTTATTTATTTGTTATGCAAATTCTAAGCTAGGTGGGTTTTTGGTGAATAAAAGAAGGCGATTTCTCCTTTAGAATTAGTTGAAGTTAGGCTTCCTGATGATCCGATAAGGTGAAACTTTAGTACAAGATTTTCGATTCGCGATTTAAGTTAATTTTATAATTGGCTCCACTTGTGTTGAGCACTTTAGTAATTGTAGCAGTGCAGGATTCGCGGAAGATTTTTAGTTTTCTTTTGACCAACTGACTGCGTATCCCTTGATTTTTTTCAAGGGCTCAGACGAGGTTGGCCTTTTCTTTCTTTTTGACCTATAATCTTTTCTTTTTCCCCTGGCGGTGATTCAAGATACTTTTATCTCTTGTTCCTGGCAGTTGTTTTTTTGTTTTTTCTGGTACCGTGAATACTGGTAGATATAAGATTAGTAAATATATATATATATATATATATATATATATACTTGTGACCTATCTATTTTAAAATATTGACTTTTTTCCTTTCATTGGACCAGCGAAAGAAATTATATTATAGACATACACACACCCACACACACACACACACATACACACACACACACATATATATATATATATATATGTATATATATATGTAGAGAGAGACAGACAGACAGAGAGACCGATTGATAGACAGAAAGAGACAGAGTGAGAGTGTCAAAGATATATATATATATTTATATATATATATATATATATATATATATATATTATTGAAAAAATCATGTGTAAAATGTAAAGGAAATGAGAATATAATTAAAATAGGGAATGACCGATGCAAAATTTTACGGTGTCAGTCACGGATATCAGATTTTAAACACCAAAATGCATAATAAATAAGGTTGAACGAACAGAAATTATTGGTGATAGAAATCAGTCAACATATCATGTACATTGAAAGGTTAATTTTTTCCAATGAAATTCTGGTATGTCCAGAAGGGTCTATTCCACATTTATCAGAATCGTATCATTAGGAAGTGTCAACGAATAATACTTTTACCATTCACTCACCGATACTTCCTCTATTGGAAAAATATCCCCATTCGAGTCATTAAAGACAATAGCCCTGTCATTTGATGACATTTATTCACGGAAAAACATGTTTTCTGCTATCCCAAATGTGAAAGCAGCTGAGACCCCCAATATGTTGTAGACAACACAAAGCAGAAATTGTAAAGAAAAGAAGGAATTATTCGTGGTTAAAGAAAATAATTAGAAACACGTTATAAATCTGGGTGCTAAATAGCATCGGAAGCTTACGTCACATCAAAGACAATTACAACAAATTGCTCATTTGAAACTGTTGCCATTCTTTTGATATTCCTTCTAGAAAGTGAAACTTCGCGAACCTCGTGAAGATTTAGACGCATTCACTGAAAATTTAAATAAGAAATTTGATCAAATTATGGCTTGTGTTCATAATCATAGGAGTACTTGGAATAGGCCACAAGTATGAAACGATTAATCAAACGATTACTGTATTTCACAGCATATAAGACGCTCGGGTTTATTAGACGCAGCCCAATCTCAGCAGAGTAAATCAAGAAAAAAAGTACTTATATGAAACGTGATGAAATTAATATGATGAATATCATAATGACGCTTTTAATCTGCATAATAGCCTTTTAAATTATGACAATAGGTATATGAACGTTACTTTAATGTCTAGGCTAATAGGAGTTGCCAGGAAGTTGATTTCGGCCGATTATCGGGAATTTTAAACCTATATTTGGTAGATAAGACGCAGGGGGAATTTTAAAAGATATTTTAGTTAAAAAAATGCACTTTATGTGTTGTCAAATTCTGTAATTTTGACGACGGTAACCTGAAGATTTCAAGAAATTTGTTCCACTTCGATTCTAGGGAAGAATCATGATTATCATAATTGGTCTACAACGACTGTTGCTGCTACTGCTGCTGCTGTTACAAAAACTCATCATAACAACAACAAAAACATCAACAACAACAACAATAACAACAACAACAACTTTATAGAACCCTTTTGTAACGAAGATATTTACCAAACAAAGTCCATCACTAATAGAATGTGATAAAAGGTAATGTGAAACGGTGTTCAGTTGGTTTTATTCTTGTGAACTCATTGCCGTGTAAAAACTGATCCAGGTCTTTTTTACTATTTAAGTATTGATATAGAAAGAAAAGATGGATTCATTTGGCATTAGTACGAAAGGAAACGAAAACTTTTTCGTCTAGCATTCTAACTCGGATTGATGCATCCATTTCTTACGACGATAACCGTTAGTTTAAGAGCGCTTCAAAATGTATCGTAAGACCATTGGTACCATCCTGAAGAATCCTTTCCCTTCAAGTCTGTCAAAACAAGGCTCCGCTCTGGCTGCGATGTTTAGGAAACACCGATTGTATCCGCAACAGAATTGTAAGACTATCCTTTCTATGCAAAACAAAAGTGTCCGAGGAATGACACTAAACAATATTTGATGGTGAAACTTCATTCCTAATCATATTTACCAACCCCTCCGCTCGGGCAGGATATGACACAAGGTCAATTTTTAAGCGGAGTTTAACAGGTTTGAATTCAGAGTTTTCCTTCTCCTAGACTAGTTGCCTCACCAAGGCTGAAGAACCTAGTCTGTCCTACTATTTACCCATAGCTGGAGGGAGAATAACTGGATTCATACCTTTCCCAAGGGTATTAGTGCTATGTGAAATGCAATCAGTCTTGTCCAGGATTTGAACTCGTATCGTCGTGTTCGATTCCTACGACGATAACCATTTCACCACGGGTACCTCTTAAAAACTTCATTCCTAATGATCTACAGAATGTGCAGTCTCACTTTATTGCTATTACTTTTAGGTTTACTTTGAATCGCAGTAGTAGAACCTGTTAGGATCCTATCTATGAGTTTACAAGATCTATCTAAAATCATCTGTATTTGATTGGCCCGTGTGTCAAAATGACAACTATTAAGAAACAATTATGTAAAAAGTGTAAATAAGAACATACAAAGAATGTGATTGACGACTTTTGCTACAGAATACAACGATTGGATCTCTGTGATGGGTAAGACTTACCCGATGAGTGTCCTAGATATGACACCATAAAAACTGATGGTGAGTCTCTAGTAATATTGGAGATTTAGGTGATGTGGTATCCTTTTATTGTCATCGCTCTCAGATCTACTCTGACCCGGAGTACCTGATAGGGTCCTGCCTATGGATTAAATAAAACTAAACTATTTATTTATGATAAACTGAACTGTTTGAAAGAGAACTGTTTTTGATATTTAAACTGTGTACTGATGTTAAACTGAAATATTTTGATATTTAATCTGCGTAATTTCACTAATTGTCTAAAAAAACTGTTTTTACATTTAACTGTGTGCAAACAAAAAACTGTACTTATGCATAAATAGGACTATTTATATGTATAAAAGTGTATATGGCATTACATAACGTACAATGTTTAATTTGCCATAAAACCAAACCAAACCAAACCAAACGTAATCTCAAAGCATAAAATATTCCTATACGAGTTAACATGCAGTTAAAATCAATCGATCAATCAACTGAATAAAGTTGAATTGAAGATAGAATAGTTCTCTCCTTTAAATCGACCAGAGGAAGGAAATGTAACTAATTGTAAAGCTTCAAAATCTTTAAGCGTTCTACGAATGTCTTGTTTCTTGTAATAAATTTCATAAACGAATGCCAATTAATTATGTCCATTTCGGATTAAATCACGAGCAGTGTCAGACCACCAGAACAGTAAAATATTCTCAAGGACTCGGATCATTGAATGATTCCATATTTAAAATATTTTACAACCTTCAAAAAGACTAATGAGAGGTTCCGTATTATTGATAAAATAATGAACGTACTTATGATACAACATATTCAAGGATCCCTCGGTTATTTTTTTTATTTCTCACTAATTTTCTCCCTATCTTATTTTCACCAGAAAATATTTTTATAAATTACTATGCGTTCGACATAAGATTTTTTTCCGTTTTACTTTTACAACGGAAATTATGATAGATTTTTTTAAACATATCATTTTGATATTTTCATTGGTTCCTGGTTTCGTTACTTCTGATAGATTTTCTCACAGAAAAAGATAAAATCCGAAATTCTTGGCAATGAGTCAGGTGGATCCAAAGAAATCAAAGAAAGAATTTTACGTTTGCCTTTCGTCGAAAAATCAATCATCGGCAGAAGGCCATGATAAAATAGAGTAACCGTGAAAGGAGTCAATGTTGAAACATCGAAGAGTTATTGGTGAGATCTAATTGCAATAATCACAAATGAAGCAGCGAAAACGAAGTTAGTTAATTGGAAAAGCGTTTCTTGTAATCATTTTCTCGCGTTTTGTTCTTTGCAGAAGGAAAAAGACTAATGATCACGTGAAATGGTTTTTGAGACCATTTCATAAGATAATCAGCTTTATGCAGGGAAATGAAAGAAAACTCAATGGATTAGATACAGATTATAATCAGAAGAACTTTAGATGAGCGTGTTGACCTCTTTGCATTGTAAGCTGTTCAGCATAATTTTCAATTTCAGTTCTTTTGAATCATTACGTAGTTAAATTTTTTTTTAATTATTTACCTTTCTTTATTTTCACATAATAAATATTTAATAGACTCACTGAGATCATTTTAAGATTGTAACGCCCCAGTCTTTCAATTATGAAAGATGTGCTTGTTATCAACTTAACATTCGTTAAGCTGTTTGTTACTTGGGTAGAGACACTGGCAATTAGCTCAGATGACAATGCATAAGGCTTAATCCACGAAGATGATTTGCTTAGTTCTACTATTTATAAGGTTAACTTAGCTTGGTTCCAGCTGAAAATAGTAGTAACTGTTACTGGGTCTAACTTGACAACGTGTTTTTGACAGCATGATCTTTTTCTGAAATGTATTCTCTATAGGATAATATATTTTTATTTATATGCATGCTTGCCAAGAGATTATAAAAACCTTTTGTATATTCTAAAAATGTTTACACCAACTCTTTAAATTTAAAAAAAAATCAATGATAGTCTTGATGGTAAAGTATGTTATTGAAAAAATTTCTTTATCTAATTAAGATAAACAAATTAATTATATGAAGATGACAATGAAAGAGATTTACTTGGAAAATAGGTATTTGTTTAAAAAAAATTCCATTTTTTCATAAGGCTACAGATAGTTGATTTACAAAAGGAAGAAGAAGAAGAAGAAGAAGAAGAAGAAGAAGAAGAAGAAGAAGAAGAAGAAGAAGAAGAAGAAGAAGAAGAAGATACTAAGAACAGAGATAGGAAATGAGAAATGTACAGATTCCAATTGATAGATGTATAATCATCTTAGCATATTATTAGGAGGCAGTAAATCATATATGAAGGATTAGCTATGACTCACTCTAAAAACATTACTCCGAAAAACGTATCTTATGTACAACCAAAAGTGTGTTATTCTTTTTTGTTATTACTTAAAGAACCATTTACTGAGCATGAAGTAAAATTTGACTGGACTGTTTTTTAATAATGTAATTATTCTCTTTATATTTGGTTACCAGATCGCTTCTGGCCCGTTGGTTCCCGGCTACTGCCGGGGTATGTTCGGGTGGAAGAAGGATCAATGACAAGCATAATACAAGACCTTTGAGTATAATTAATTAATGACCAGCAAGGACTCCTGACACATGGGCCGGGAGACTGGGCAACAGCTAACATAACTAACAAATTTCCTACCTGACTATATTTGGCGCGTGGGGTGATGTGAATATCTGAATTCCCAGAAAAGACGAAGACAATAAAAAGAAAACCAGAAAAAAGGTTTGTAATTAAAATGTTTTGATAGCACTGATTTGATAAACAATTTTAAGGAAATTATAAATAAACAGGACGTGGTAAACATTTAAGGACATTTTATATTCAAAGAAATAAGAATTTTTCTTCTTTAAAACATAATCCTAACAAACAAAAACTTCTGTGGAATCTTATTGACACAAGACTTGATATTATAAGACAATCAGTGGCACTGTTTAAGTAACCACAAGATCAGTAATCAGATCTGGTATCTCTTTTCTCCTAGTAGTAAAAACTTATATATCGACATCTTTTGCGACTTCAATAAATTTGCTTTCTTAATATCGTCTTCATATCTAACTCCCTTAAATTTCCATACATAATATTTACATGTGATGGGATAATGATGCACCGTTTCCGTTAGTTTCGGATTTCATGACGAAAACAGGAAATGACGAGAATATAGATCTAGAAAGTCAAGAAAAATCACAAGCCGATCATTTGATGTCAATTGGTCTTTGGAATCACAATTTGATTTTACTGCTAAACTTTGAAGCTTCAGCTCAGATAATTCTATGGAAGTCTCCAGATCGAATAACTCCCAGCTATTTTTCTGCACATGGACACTTTCAAAGTTCGGTACAAATAGATTCAGTCGTTTCAGACATCAAATAGATGCTTAATTAATTTACAGAGCTCAGCGGTATGACAGATGTAAAGTGTATTACAACTACGATACTTTTACTTGAATAATGTCTTTCTCTGCAGATTTGTGCTTCTTTATTTTCCCTTAGGACATTTATTTGATGGCAACCATATTTTGCGTTACAATCAACATTATAATTCACATTGCAATCATCACTTCGTGTCTCTCTCTCTCTAAATCTCTCTCTCTCTCTCTCTCTTTCTTTAGCTTTTTCCTCACTTTGCAACTTAGTATTCTTCATTTTCTTCTTTTTCTCCCTTCTCTCTTTTTTCAGTTTTTCTTATAAAAGTCCTTCTCTATCTTTTTTATTTTCCCTCTTTTCTATTCTTCTAATATTTATATAAATAAATGCAAATATCTACTTAAGTTTCTGTTCCAATACTAATGTCGAAACAGTGTACATCATATTAAATCGTTAATACAATGTTTACCCCTAACCCAGCGTATTAGAATGTGACACAAAGTAATATTAACTTGTGTTTCATCGTAAGAAGCAATAGTTGCTCATATCAATTCAGGCACCTGGCAATAACCTTACCCCTTTTAAATGTGAAGGCAGATTCTGCTAAGTGGGAAAGCCCCTGGTACAGAGCCATGAGCATAAACAAAAACCACACGGCACGAGTGCCAGTTGAAATCTTTAAATTGCAAGAACAGAAATGAAGAAATTTCATAATGGGTGAATGAGGGCCACGTACAAATCAAAACTCATTAGCGACCATTAAAACAATGCGTGGTCCGATCGTTTTCCCTTTTGTTCTATGTTATTCATAATTTACTTGCTTTAATACAGACGGTAAGTCTCTAAGATGTATTGCCAAAAGTACTTGACTACAAACTCGAATTAGTGAGTTTGAACTCAATTGCGTTATTCCTTTAATTTTGAACGAAAATCCTAAAGAAAGGTATGAACCTCCTTATTCCTCCAAGCTATCGGTTGAATAGTATCACTGCTGCTCATTTAAAAGGATAGCTCTGGTATTTAATAACCCACGAAAGTGGATATGTCATTAAAAAAAACAAAAAAAAACCCTTGCAAACATCGCAAACTAGAAATAAAATACTATGATTCTGGCAATCGATTGGCATTTCTCTCGGTATGTACATGGAAAAACTCCGTCAACGTCACCATCGATGGTGTAGGAATGATTCTCAGTCCTCATGCAAAACAATCACCAAATAACAGAGTGAGAGAGAGAGAGAGAGGTGGGGAGAGAAAATCCAGCCAAGAATGTCATATCATTCACTTAATGTCACTCCTTCATTAGTTTCTAGCTACAGTCCAAATATTTCCAGTGATCAAATGGACATCATCACTTTCTATAACTAGCTGCCTTCTCTTGTCTGTCATATTCCCAAACAAATTTTTAATCATCGGTTGACAGATAAATGCTTAAAATGACAAATATGAAAATTCAGATTACACATCTCACCAAAGGGAAATGGTGAATATCAAGCAGATATTTCAATCAAGAAAAGTGTTTTATGTTTAAGGCAAGAAAATCTATAGAACAACACGAGTCAATATAATTCTAATGCCTAGCTACATTATACATTCATAAGTGGATCAATTGCGCTTTGAACTATTAGGGATACTACTGGGTGAACGATAAAATTGTCTTCCTAAAGAAAACAACACTACGGCTTTATTTTAAAACTTTTATTGAAAAAATCAGTTTAGGTAACTTGATTATGTAGTAGAGATGACATCTATTCAATGTAGCCGCCTTCAACCTCAATCACCGCCCCCATACGGATCCAGAACTGGGAGCATGCCTCGGCAGATTGCGGCGATCAGGCTGGCTTTGGTGTTGTGAGAGGTCATGTTGGTGATTTCTCGAGGTATGACCAAACGAAGTAGTCCAGCGGTTTCAGGTCGGGGAAGGAAGGGGCCAGTGAGAGAAGGGTACAAAGTCGTAGCCTGGGTCTCTTTGGACTTGTGGGCTTGGCGCCGAGTCCTGCTGCCACACCCAGAGTCTGCCACCGGCCACCCGATTGCAACACACCGATGGGGAGTTTCATCAATTATTGCCTGGACCTTTTCGATGAACCTTTTGGTCCGGGTCTTCCTGGCGGAGTCCTCAGCCTTGGGTTTCTGCTCCACCACTTGTAAAGGGTCGTCCGATGCGTTGAGCTGTGCCTTCAAGCGTTGAACCGTCCGGATTTGCATTTTGAGGGTGCTGGCAATGGTAGAGAGCATGGTTGTACAGCAGCGCATATCCGATCTCGCTTGTTGAAGATTGTGTCACTTTCAGACATGATGGAAGGCTCCTATTGCTCTTGGGATTTGTACACGACTGGCCAGCTAGTTGATGGTCAGTAACAAAAAAAAAAGAAAACCGGTTTCCATTAAACGGAAATGGAATCATGTCGTCTTTTCTCTGGCGACAATTTTATCGTTCCACCCTGTACTCTTTTGAAGGATTATCTTCCGATCACAGAATCGTCTCAGCAAATTTTTAACTGAGTCAAAACAGAAATAAGAAACAAACAAAATTAAGATTCACGGTATGACTGGTTCTCACTCACAAATAATGATATAAACGATCTATATACGATAACAGAAAGAAACGTGTTTGATACCCTTCCGGAAATATCTAAATAACCAACTCCGAATGACGAATATAAAATTTTTGTTAACGTTCAGCTAAGTGCATGCAAACCAAACCAAGAGCCAAATATATAGTTTTCTGGGAGTCAATAGCAGTTAGACAAAAAGATATATTGTGAAAAAAGCTTCCTTGCTTAATAAAGAAAACCATCAAATGCCTATGCGAAGAAATAAAGGCAAGCCAGTGAGATCTAACACACAGGAAAAATACTCCGGGATTACATTTAAGGTCAAATCAATAAAATTAGAAAATCGGCCGATAATAGACAACCACGATAAGCTTGGCAACTAGTTACTGAAATGAATGGAAGGTTATGGCCATATGTGATATACGCTTATGGAGAGTATTATATATTTTTTTTATTAAGGAAAATATAATTTTCCATTTATAAAAATGATATATGTACTTATTGACTTTGAAAGAAATTCAAAATTCAATTTAAAAGGTCAGTGAAGGACTAGTACTACTCGAAATTCCAAAATTTCAAAACAAAATGTTAGCAAACTTGGGGTTTTGTCGGTGCATTGATCAATGTTAAATCATGTAATTTCCACCCACCTGTCGGGTTATATGGTGAAATCTTCGGACAGATTAATCAGATCATTGATCTTTGCTTTGGTTTGTGTGAAAAGATACACCCCACAAGGCTTGGACTGGGTCATTTTAATAATCAAGCCCCTATAGTGTGGTTTAATTGGATGACCTATCAAAATCTCATCAGTGAAAGTGATACTCTTCCTAAAAACGTAGGTCATCGCATTTCATTGGCTGACGAGTTAAAAAGTAGTAAAATATCATAAAATGATCTGTGATTGGTTAGCCAACTCAGAATATTTATTCCCAGAGGAATCCTCTTAAAATATATGTCTTTTTAGGTTTAGCTAAGAGAAGAGGTCCGATGTCGATACCGAAAACAAGAGAAAAAGAAAAGAAATCTCTTAGAACTAAAGCCTTTCCAGCAAAAGCCTCTCTCTCCGAAAAATTGAGTAAAATTGACTTCCCCAGCCAGATGCCTCATTTGTCTGTGACTCAAATACGACAAAAAGTGACAATTTCTCTCCCTATATATTGTATATATTATTCTTACACTATTGTGTTTAAATAAAGAGTTGTTAAATGTTAACGGATAGTTTTTCTTGCCTTTGCCTTTAAATGGAGTTACCCCTAGTGGATCAAAGATCCCACTATTTTCAGCAAAACCGACCGACTTAAAACCCTTAAAAAGAAAGAACGGATCTACAAATTAACCGATCCGGAGCTGATTAATCTAGCCGACGATTATTCAGATGGGGTTGTGTCGGAGTGGATCGATAATTATCTCGATGACTATCCAGATATTTTCAGTAAGGAGTTATTCGAACAGATATCAGCACAGAATGGAGAATTTTCAAAAAACGCCGATGCTGCTCGAGATTTAATTAAAATAAAGCAAGACAGAGAGGAAACTTTTGCGGAACTAGCTAATAGAATAACTAAATTTGCTAGTTTGGCTTATTTCATATCCAAAGCAAAAGTGAGAAAGAGTAAAAACTCCAAATAGAAAAGGAGCTGAAGAAAACGAAGTCCTTACCCAAGCCTCTGGCATGGTATGTAAAATCATCATTATCATCATCATGTTGCGCTATCAGCACAGATATCGCTGACCCTCTCTCGCCACCCTCCCTAATATCCATTGCTTCCAGCCGGTCTTCAGAGCTATATCCCCTATCGTCGCAGAACTGCTGTATGTATGTTCGAGCTGGTCGTCCTGCCTTTGCTCGGCCATATGAAGAGGTCCATAGGAGTACATCACATGAGCTCGTCCCTTCTTCTCTACCAGTGTCCTGCATGCCTGGTTCGTCTAATTTGGATAGTTTTCGTGATAGGTGGTAAGTGGCCGTACAGCTGCTGCTGCTTTGACGGGTGCTGCCTCCAGGAGTTATTCAATATTGCTCGCAGCATTTTTGTGTAGTTGCCGTCAAGCTTTTTCTCCATACGTTTTGTTAGTGTCTATGTAGTGCATCCATATACCAGTATCCACACGACCACTGCTTGGAAGAAACTGCGTTTTTTCTATCGGTCCGGTCTGACTTTCATATGACCGATAGCTTATCGTTAGCTGTCCATGCTTGTCGCGTGTCGATGTCTTTTTCCGTTGATGAGACACACCTTCCTAAGTAGGTGAACTTGTCAACTAATTTCTGAGAGCTACCGTTTAGTGTGGAGACGTCGCCTGTTTGATTAAAGCACGTATATTCCGTCTTGTGTGCATTGACATGGAGGCCAATGCCTGCAGCAACCTGTTCCAGACTATGTAGCAGGGTTTCGGCTTGGGCGGGTGTATTTTCCTGAAGCTCAATGTTATCAGCGGAGTCGGCGTCCGTAATTGTTTTTGTAGGGTATCTTCTGCTTCTTTCCTTTGTTAGCTTGAAACCGCTTTCTTTGGTTTTATCAATAGATGTTCTAAGCACTTACAAACATTTAGAAATAATTATAGATTCGGGATCGGAAATCTCACTCCTAAAAACTAATGTTTTTGAAGAATTAGCGACATATACTATTACGTTGAGAGATTCAGATGTAATAGTAAATCAGGCTAACGAACAAAAAATGGAATTAAGTAGGATGATCGACTTGTCCATTGAAGTGAGAGGGATTAAAACTTACTCGAAGCTATATATTGCGCCAGACTTGGATCACGTCATGATATCGGGCGAAGATTGGTTAAAGATAAACCGAGCCCAGATAAAATTTCATACTAACTAATTAAGGTTAAAAATGGCGAAACTTCCGCTTGGTATTAGTAATAGAGGTAAGTTTAATATCTACTCATTACAAATTATTAAATAACCACTTCGTACCACTATTTCCTGTGCTGCCAAATCAGTCTCCACAGAACAACAAAATGGAATCTTATAGTGCGTAATTCCAACAGAGGAAGCACTCCAAGGAAGTAAAGGTGTAGTTTTGGTTTAGTCTGTGATAAGAGAGAACAGAGCAGGAACCATTCCCAAATGTGAGCCAGTTTAGACAATAAAACTGTGAAGATGCAAAAGGGAGAACGGTTAAGGAGCACTTGTAAAGATAAGAAAACAAGTTAACTGTATTGAGACGCATCCAAATAAGACAGGTAAAGGTAATGTGACACTATGAGTTGGATATATGCACATACATGTATACACACGTGTGTGTGTGTGTGTGTGTATGCACCCAGACATGTGTGCATGTGTGTGTATATATATATATACGCCCACGCACATGTGTGTGCACACACACATACACACACACATACACACACATATATATGTGACAGGATGAGTTAGATTCGGTCTGGGTATCAAATTTCAAATGTTAGGAAAACCCATTTACTAGATTAAGGAAATCTTGACAAGAAAATGTTTGTACGTATGGCCAAGGGCGTGGGTAAGTGTTAAGTACTTGTCGGATTCTGGTCAACAACTTAAAAGGGTCTGAATTTAATGTCCATGTATCGGAGACGGCTAGGCTAGAAAATATTTTTATGTCCACTTTTTTAAAGAGATAAATGGCCACAAAAAAGTTATGGGTTTA
>OY757930.1:59043769-59086269 GCA_963585895.1 Sepioteuthis lessoniana
GTAGCATGACTTAAAGGTCTTTTGTCAGACGTGAGGACTACTTGCAGCCATCTTTTTTCTCTAGGTAAGCAAGCTAGTGCATTTTCTGGTCACTGTAATTAGCCTTTCTTTGTTCTTTTTTTCTTTATTAGTTTTAAATATCAATAGTCACTGGTGTTTTACACCGAATTTCGAGTAAGAGTATGTTTCCTAAGCTCTCTTGGACTTTTTTTTACATGAACCAGCTGATCTCAGCAATAATGTAGTCTGAACTGTTTCAATTATTCTTGAATCTCGAATATTCTCAGTCTCATTCTTAGGTTCTTCCAGATTGTACCAACGACTCTATTAAGTAATAGCGTCTTTGTTGATTTCATGGGCTTTATCTCTTGTAGCTTTCTAGCAAGGTCTATCTATTCATCAAATATTTCGCTTTTTTTTATTTTTACTTTGGTTGAGCAAAATCGACTAGAGGACACGCTGCATCCTTTTCATTAGCTAAAACTCGATCTGGTCATCTGGTTAGGATTGGGGGATCTTTTTATATTTCAAAATCACTATGAATCCTGTATGTCAGGTTTTTAAGACAGGTTCCGCTCAGTGGAAATACCATTTATTTAAATGATCGAAGATTAGTCGTTTCTATAATTCCGAGTGGATTAACGTCCTCATCGATGCCTGGCTGTTCTTTAACAACTTGCGTTCATTTTGATGCATTCGCTTGTTGTGTGGCTTACTGTTTTATTTTCCTCTCAACTTCGCCTACACTTGATAATATCTCCAGCCTTTTCTATTCTGGCTTGCACTTAATTGATTCTTACGTGCTGTTATTTCGAGAAGTTTGGTATATCGTCTTAAGTGTCCTCTACTTAGCGGTATCCAGGTTATCTCGTACGTAATTTTCTTCTAAAGTATCGACAGAGTTTTCTTCCTACTTTTGGTCTATCGATTTAATAATTCTTGTTTTACTGATCATCCTAATGTTATTTTTGTTATTGCTGTTATTGACTGCAGTAATTAGGCACACTTTGTTGTTGTTGTTTTTTTTGTCTTTTTGTAATTTCTACGAGTTTCCCTATTCAAAATTTTTTTCTGATTTTTGTCTTTTTATTATTATTGTGAGTTTTTCACACCAGCGTAAGCTGATGCTCTTTCAGTAGAGTTTTGGAGAGAGCAAATTTCCTCAAGTCTTCAGGACTCACCTAAGTATTCTAATTTTCGGGTGTCCTCGTGGTGTAATGGTTAAAGCGATGAACTGCGGAATCGTAGTACGCGAGTTCGTACTCCAGTCGCGCTATTATGTTCACTTTCGGGCAAATACCCTTGGGAAAGGTATGAACCCCCTTATTCTCCCTCCAGCTATGGGTAAATAGTAGGACGGACCAGGTTCTTCAGCCTTGTTGAGGCAACTAGTCTAGGAGAAGGAAAACTCTGAATTCAAACCTGTTAAACTCCGCTTAAAAATTGACCTTGTGTCATATCCTGCCCGAGCGGAGGGGTTGGTAAATAGTACCTAAGTATTCTAATCGACACATTTCGATGCTTTTGGGGACCGTTTCAAGCGCTTCGACTACAACTGGTATTACCTTCACCCTCATGTTGCACAGCTTTATCACTTTAATGGGTAAATCCAAGTATTTGTCTGTCTTTTCACTTTTCTTTTCTTTTTCCCCTCTATGTTCCCCTTTGAACCACAAAGTCCACAAGATGTCAATTTTTTTCTTGTTAACTAACACATGTCTTTTGGTCGAGATTTGATGAGCTCAAGATAGTAGTAGTATTAGTAGTAGTAGTAGTAGTAGTAGTCTCTTAAGTAGGGACCATTGAGCTAATATCAAGACACTGCCTATTTCTAATATTTGGTTATGATAAATTGTTAGAAAAAAGAGTTGTTCCTTATAATTTGATAATTATCTTGGTTAAGAATTTATGAATATCGAGCTCAGTCGAAACGTCATTTCCACACTATTATTATTTTGCTGCCAACTAGAAACTGCTTTATTCTCGTTGAACATTTTGACATAATAGCCCTAACCAAAATCTAGCTACAATCTTTTTCCGAATTTAAACACCACACATACAGAAATTGAGAGAAAGGTGCAGAAAAGTGTGGTCCATATGTAAAGGTTGTGACGGTGTAATCATCACTATTTATTGAATATCAGGAGACATTTATTATAAGGATGGACTTAAACAGACAACGTCTTATCCTAATTTTATCGATGTCTTTATAGTAATGTTTCTCTCTTCGATATTTCCATCCTTTTTTTCTCCTTTTTAATAAATGTTAAGTGTTATTTTTGAGGCCAATTTCGTGAGACATGTTTTGTTAAAAGTGACGTGTCAGATTTTGACAGGTATGAACTGACAAAGAGACAGAAACCGGCGGACAATTCGCTCCAAATCGATGTGATTTGACAGCAGGTGATCGATCCATTTTTAATTTTAGACAATGACCAGTGCTTTACTACTACTACTACTACTACTACTACTACTACTACTACTACTACTACTAATAATAATAATAATAATAATAATAATAATAATAATGATATTCTATTCGATTAATTGATAGATAGATTTTAACGGCATGTCACATCGTCTCAGTTTGTTTAATACCTTGAGGTTGATTAAACGTTCATATTTACTTTTTGTATTGTTGTTTCCAAGGGTTCTTTTGTGCTCACTGTCCAATCGAATACAAATACTTGTTAAACTGATCAGTTTGATCCAGAGATGGAACCCTAACATGTACTACCAGTCTTGGTCAGAGTGGAGCTGAAAGTAGAGGCAAAGATGTGATATTCTGCACTCCCCAGATATCTAGCCTCACCATTAGACGCAGTTTAGTGTCATACCCAGAAACTCACATTTTTTCTTAGGGTTGAGGGTCTAATACTCTGATGGAGATACAGTCGCCGTATTCTAAGTCCTGTTGATAGAGAATTTGCTTATTCTAATTTATAGGCTGACTATTTTTGGTCATGGGTCAGAGCACAATACCTATACGACCTTTGGCTTCCGAGCAAAAGCCTGATACACTTTCTGATCAAGTAAATTACGTAATCCTATTAAGCAGGAATGAATTGGTAACAGTGTGAAAACAGAAGAGGAGGGGGCGCACGATAACTCACAATGCTTTATTTGATAGTACTCAGTATCCAGGTATGAGACCTCTAGTAAAGTGTTAAGAGTCAAAACCGAATTTAAAGCTAATTTACAATAATGAATAAAAAAAAAGTTATCCTATCCGACAGTTTCATGAAAATTTTTTCGATCTTCTGAAATCTTAATGGAATTCCATTTCATCTTGAATGTATCAACCACCTCCATTTACGAACATATTCATTCAACCTTTTTGTCCTTAGGGTTGTGAATATACGTTCATCACATACACTGCTATACACTTAACCTGTATATACGAATCCATATATATATATATATATATATATATATATATATATATATATATATATATATATATATATATATATATATAACAACAAACAGCCCTTCGCATATATCTCAATATATATCTCAAAAACAAACCAGACCTATTCAAAGAAATATCAAATTATCTAGGTCAACTTAAAAATAGTGAAAGATTTAAAAACACACTAAAAACAATAATAATCATAAAAAAGCAAATGACAACCAAAAAACAAAAAAATTAACGACCACTCTGATTTCATCTAAGTTTGGGAAACACACAACGCGGGGAGTTTTGAGATGCAAAAATAAAAGATTTGGAGTATGTAATGTAATCTACATCTTAAAATACTCAAAAACAACATTCATAATAAATAGAAATTCAAACTGCAATTCAAAAAATTTACTCAAAATAATCACATGCACATACAGCAACGAGATGTACATTGATTGCATACAAGCATTGAAGAATAGTCACTTTACATTAGAGAAACATTAAATTATCAGAAAACAGAAAACTACGTTTCAAAACACATTCGTGAATGCAGCAAAGGGGGCTTTAAAATAATAACAATATACCAGACCGAGGACGTCTCATTACCCCAAACAAAAGAAAAAAAACGTCATAGGGATATTTAAACCAACAATAAACGGTACCTTACCACACACACACACACACACACACACACACACACACACACACACACACACACACACACACACGAGTGCAAACATATACACACACAGACTCAGTTAAAAACATCTATGTATAGGGGCAAATGTATTATCACACATATTAAACCCATCCAATATCCTTAAAAAAACATATATGTGTATGTATGCCTAGTTGTACATTCATATGTGTATGCATGTGCACACACAAACAGAGAGAGAGAGAGAGAGAGAGAGAGAGAGAGAGAGAGAGAGAGATAGACGAAAGGGGACAAAGAAAGAAAAATAGAATGAAAATAGTGAGTTCAGCTGTGTGCATACATGGGTGTACAAGCATGTATAAATGTGTACAAACAAACACTCACAGAATATGTATTTATAAAAAAAAAACATTTACATGGACGAGAGCTCTTCAGGGACAAATAAACTAATAACATATTCACAGATAAAAATCTTTAGAATTAAACAAAATGAAAACAATCTATCAAAACAATCCTTATAAAAATAACACTCATAACTTAACTTATTCATTCAGATCGCCTGAATTGGATGTAAAATTCTGAAATTTGTACAGTGCTCAAGTATATGAAATAAATGATGTAATAAAATCCAAACACCAAATTTGCAATCACTTGCGTAGCTACTTTTTTTCATATATAAATACATATATATATATCAGTGGCGACTCTAGCCTATTTTTGCAACTCGTGCCCCCCTCCCTCTGTCAACTTCAGTTCCCAATCCGTGGTCCATGGACCCAAAGTAAGTCATCATAGTTGCTATTGCGTGATTCTCCATTGTATAGCACAGATTGACAAACCTACCTTGCATGGTGTTTTTTTTAAAACAATCAAGATACTACATAATTTGTAGTCTTGTTAATACAGTAGATAAGATAATTTTTTTCCTTTCAAAAGTATAGAAGAAAAGAGAAGATGTTCATTACTATGACGAGTAAAATATGTTTATTAGAATAAAGAAACTGATGACAATATACACAGACACAGCTAGTAGTTTCAATTTCGCTTAAAATAAAGATTATTTGTTGAAAATGTATTCAAATAAACAAATTTTAGTTACAGAATGTAATATATGCAACATTCATTAAAGAAATAGACATCTGTTAGTGAAAAAACGATTTAAAACACGCCGTTTAACCAACATTTACCATAGCGATGATGACATCAGGGACGGCTCTAATCTGCTATCCCCCCCTCTCTCTCTCTCTCTCTCTCTTTCAGTCCCTCTCCCTCTTCCCAAGACATCTATCAGCAGTCTGTGCTAAGATTTTTGAGCACGGTGTTAGGGTTGCTCTTGCTATTGGCTACCGCCAAAAGCGTATTTCTCAAACATTACTGTTATTATAAGGGTCTAGTGCCTGGCACGGATTGCACGTTCAACATTATAGCCGATTTTATGGGATGTTCAATGAATCTGACGGTGGCCGGACAAAGACCATCCGTTCAAAACAGCATCGTTCTATTATTCCCAGATATATTTATGAACATTTGGCTTCTTATTTATCGAAACTTGAATATATACATAATTTAATTGAGATCAGACTAAGTATGTTTGCTTGAAATTAATGGATGATTTTTAATCCATTTTGAATAACATTGACCGAGTTATTGGTCGTGCCGGGCACGAGTAGCACTAGTCCGGTCTCCACCCCTGATATATATATATATATATATATATATATGCCCACTCTTACACACTAAAAGGATGGGACACAAGGTCAATTTGTAAGCATAGAATAATAGTTTTCCTTCTCCTAAACTGGCTGGCATCACAAGCCTTAGAATCCAGTTTATCCTATTACTTACTCATAACTACAGGAAGAATAGTTGGATGAATACATTTGCAAGAGTTATGTAAAATGTAAACAGCCTCGTCCAGGTTTAAAGTCGAGTCCATTTCCTACTAAGGTAACGATTATACTACAAGAGTCCCCCGTCTCTCTCTCTCTCTCTCTGTCCCTCTATCTATCTATTAATCAATCTATATCTATCTATCTATCTATCTATCTATCTATATATATATATATATATATATATATATATATATGTAAAAGTATTAGTCCTAAAACATACGTAATAGTGCACTATAAGTTCGAACTTACTACAATGTTGTTGCTTAGTACCTTAACGACAACCCCTCGAGGACTCCACACCTCCGCTTCTCAATCGAATTTAAAACACTGCTGTACGTTTGTGTGTATTTAAGAAATTACTTTTTTATTGTATTATTTTTAAAATGGCAAAGTAAATTAGAGAAACGATATGACAACTGAATTGAATTGTAGGATGAATGTGTTTCATGACTTTAGGTCATTTTATGAGTTGAGAACTTTTCAATACGCCTACTTAAATAAAAGAATACCGAGCGAAACTTACAGAGAATTGTTTGCTCAAAGTCGATGACCTATAAATCGGCTGATTCTCACATCAACTACTACAAAAGAAAAAAAAAAAAAAGAAAAAAAAAAGAAAGGAACCAGTCAAATTGTCGCGAAAATAGTGAAATGACTTGTGACTTTCATAGACAGACAAATGACTCTCCGTCTCACAATTCTGGTCATTTAACAGACACGAACGTGAGTTACTGATAATTCATTAGATTAATCTTTCTCTTTTTGATCTGTATACCAATACAAATACTGTGTAATATTTTCTGCGTCATGAGTCACTGAATAAAACATTCCTATTAAGGGATGCGTAAAATAAATTTAAACTCACAGAAATAAGTGTCCAATTCTGGAGGACTTTAGATAAGTGCCGTCGTATAGATGTGATATTTTGGGAGACAAATTGGAATATCCTAGAGTGATTGAACATGTCATCTTTTATGCGAATAATCAATGGAAAAAGAACATAAAAGTTGGACGTTATTGAAAATAAATTTATGACTCTTTGTGTTGCAACCGATGGTCTACATTTCCGCCTACAGGGAATATTTTTGTTTTTGGTGGTGAAGGCTTGTGTAGAACCAGCTGGACTTTTTCGATGAGCAGGTAACAATAGAATAGCGCATCAGTATACCACAGATTATCTAAAAAAATCCCCTCAGATTTTCGGTTCCGAGTTTTCCTTTTTCAAGACCGGTCGCCCTACTAAGTTTACGCTTAGTTGTCGGTTAAAGATGGGAAAAGAAAGATTCATGAATTTCTCAAGGGCATTAGCGCAAAATGAAAAGCAAACAGTTTTGATCAGACTTTTAAACTCGACTCGTCGAATTCATTTCCCTACGGTGACAACTGTTACATCACACGAATAAAAAAGAAAAGAAATAAATGAAAAATGAAATAGAATATTCATACAAGTCAAGCTAAAGGATATCTCAACGTGAAAGACTGATGGCCAAGCTAGTTTTCTTGAACATTTATCGAATTGTGAGTTGGATCATCAGAAACCGTATCACATTTTTGACCTTGATCAAGAAAAACCTGTCTACTCTTTAAATGGGATGTAACATAATTTTTGTCATATCTTGCTGATATCCTCTTTTCAGCACTAGAGGCATGAAGCTTATCCTACACCATAGAGTACAATGAAGATATGTATCCTTTGGAAAAGGACACCTAGAAGGACACCTTAACCACAGAAAATCGGGCTTCTTATTTGTGCCTTGTATGCAAGCTTAGTAACTATAAGAGTGCTTTTCTATAAATTAAAGATAAACAACCATTACTACTCTTGAGAGATCGTCCATTAGAGTCTTGTGCAAACTCGTTTAAGCTGTAAATCTCAATGTATCAATATATCGAGTACCAGGTCACGTAAAATCATGGAGCAACGGCTGAAAAGTTTTACTGTCTCTTTAGGTCGTGAGCAATGTTTTATAAAAACAATTACCCATACAACGAGTATCCGCTTTAAAGACCGCTGATGTTTTCCAATTTCATTTAGCTTTGCGTCACTATAATCGCAGGAGTTACCAGAAAAGGTTTGAAGGCAGCCTTGAAGTTCCTGCTCTGTGCACCTATTTCTCCAGCCTATCATATATGTGGGTATGCGTGCAAGACAGTGGATTCTAGAGATAGGATGGTCGTTTTTCTATTTAAGTTGACGATTATGGCTACAGAACTCGGGAAGCTCTTCTAATTAAGCTATACGTGGGCGCTATGAACATCACTATGTAAATTACATCTGAATCAAATGCAACGTATTTGGAACAGTTATTTTGTTTACCCTGCTATGCAGTATAGAAACATAGAGTTTAATCAAACATTGATTAAGAACCTCCATATTTACATGAAGATGATTACATAGCAGTGTAGGAACATGACAAGGTCACAAAAACCTTAAACAAGGTAATCGTCGAACAAAATAACCTAAAATGGATTGGTGAAATTTAAACGATGAAATTCGGAAGACTATCAAATCAAATGCTGTTTAATAGAAAGAGAAACCGAGTATGAGGAAGACTAACTTGCATGGATACACGAAATGGAAGACGAAGAGTCAGGATGATATCTGCAAAGAATGTCAACAAATTCCAAAGGAAAAACTCTTTTCGGTCTCGGGGATTTTTTAGATTCCAGAAATGATTTGATATTTTAGGGATTCAACTCTTTTCTGCGTTATTTTTCAAGTGGATAATGGCTGATAACCCTCGTTCTGAAATTTAGATTTTTAGAATTATGTTGAAATATTTGACTGACATAAAATTTCATTAAACCTTATTTATTTTTCAGTCATAATGACAAGTAGAATATTTTCCACGATCTCTCGTTTAATAGTAACATATTCAAATGGGCGTTTATGATTGTTTTCCGCCAACCTTCAATTATGAAAAAGTCTTATATATCAATCATTCGTAATCACTAATAATAATAATAATAATATTGAAACAAAAGGAAAGGTTCAGACAGCAGGTGGACAAAGGCTAACGGTAAAAGCCACTTGACTCACCATCTTGACGAATGTTTGTCATAGCAATGATGTCACTAAATCATACTAAGAGAATACAAAAAAAAATGGCTGTAAATTTACAGACACAGGAAAAGGTAAATACCACATGTGCATGGTTGATATTAAGATATTTGCTAAGAATGAAATAAAGACTATCAGAGTCTGCAGCCATGATAGAGAAATGCAATTAGCTATTGAAAATTTTGTCCAGCTTATGATGAGCAAAATAAAAGGAGAAGCATCCGAATTAATAGAAATTCCAAAGCAGGAAAGCATGGGAAAACTTGAAGAAGAATAAAATTACATGTACTCGGGTATATCGGAAGCGGACACCATCAGAGACGAATAAAAAGTAAGCTAAGTGTACCTCAGAAGTATAAGAAATATTTTCGAAATCAAATTCAGCCGTAAAAGCCTCATAAAAAGAATAAATACCAGGGCATTCTTCTTTGAAAATACTTTTGATCATTTTTCAAATGGACAAGGGAGGAACTCAGATGAACCAAAGAACGAGGAAATAGATCACTATGTATAAGGTGGGACATTTGAAGAATAACAAGCTTTATGTGTCAAAAGAAGAAGAAGAAGAAGAAGAAGAAGAAGAAGAAGAAGAAGAAGAAGAAGAAGAAGACTTGCTAGTATTGGGATTACTATGTCTACAGTAATTCAGAGACACAAAAAGGGCAAAAAAATGACAGATTACAGTAGCCAATATCAGCAATATCAGGTGAGAAACTTATGGACACACTGAAAACAATAAAAAAATCTCGAAAACAAAATAGGAAGAAAAACAACTATATAGATTATTCATGAAATAGGAAATTTGATATGAGTTAACTTTAATATGGCTAAGATGAGGAAGCCAGAAAGGAGAAATGGAATCTTTTTTTTAAATCTGTACAAAATAATGCAATAAGAACGAATTATTTATGGTAAGTACAAGTTATGCAGTAACAGAGATGAAGAAGTTAATCACATTATAAACCAATGCAGCAAACTGAATAGAATTCAAGATTTGACACAATTAGTTGGGGAAATTTATCCAATGTAAATTGTATAAGAGACTAAAATTTAGCCACATTAACATATGATATATGTACAAATAAGAATCTGTCCTAGAAAAATATTCTGGGACTTTGAGATAAAATGGACCTGTAAATCCCGGCCAGCAGACAAGATGTAGTCTTTAGTAACTAGAAGAAAATAATTTCTCATTAAGCGGATTTTGTCGTTCCAGCGAAAAAGAGAGTGAACATTTGAAAAAAAGAACGAAAAAGTAGATTTTGCCAGGGAGCAGAAAAAGTTGTTGAACATTAAGTTGACGTTGACACTAATAATAGTTGGTGTGCTTGGAATGGCCTCCAAGAGATGAGAAAAGAGACAGAGAAAAAATGAAGACTCTACAAAACACAGCACTATTGAAATCAGCTAGAATACTTAGAAGTGTTCTGGAGACTTGTTGTTACTCAGTCTTCTGTGTTAAACCACCTGTTAAAGCTATGGAATTAAAAACAATATGGAACATGAAGGTGACAATTATACCAATCGTGATTGGGGCTTTTGGTACAGGCACTAAAGGATTATTAGAGGGACTGGAGGACTTAGTGACAGGAGGACGAGTGGAGACCATACAAAGTATAACATTATTGAGAACAGCCAGAATACTGAGAAGAGTCCCGGGGACTTGAGGAGACTTGCTGTCACTCAAACTCCAATAAAAGACCATCAGCTAAAACTGATGAGAAAAACTTTCTAGAAGTAAATAGTAATAATCATAATATGGAATATGAAAGTTACAGTGATGTCAGCTGTGATCGTTGCTCTTGGTACAGTCATCAAATGATTGGTACAGGGAATGGAGGACTTCTAAATAAGAGGGCAATTGGAGACCATCCAAACTATTACATCATCAAGATCAGCCAGAATACTGAGAAGAGTCCAAGAATATTGGGGAGACTTGCTCCCTTTCAAACTCCAGTGAGAAACCATCAGATAAAATTGGTGGGAAAATTCTCAAAGAAATAATAATAATAATAATAATAATAATAATAATAATAATGAAATGCACTATCACCATTACTATTCATAATGATGCCACATAACCACAAACTCAGAAAATGATCAATCACCAAATGTACATCAATTGTTTGCAAAAAAAATAAAAAGAACTGGAAACTCAAATACACGCAGTGAAAATATACAGTCAGGATATAGGGATGGAATATGGCATAGAAAGGTGAGCCATGCTTGTAATGAGAAGCAGGAAACTACACCAGGCGTAGAGAACTGGAATGTCAAGTCAAGACAAAAATAAAACGCTCGGAGAAAAGGAAACCTCTAAATACTTTGGCATATTGGAAGCTGACACCATCAAACAAGTGGGGATGAAAGAAAAATTTAAGAAAGAATATCTCATGAGAACAAGAAAGCTACTCTAGACAAACTATGTAGCAGAAACCGTATCAAAAAATTAAATACCTGGGCCGTTCCTCTTGTAAGATATTCGGGACCATTTTTGAAGTGGACCAGAGAAGAACTTAAGCAAATGGACCAAAGAACAAGAAAACTAATGACACTGCATAAGGCCTTAAATCCCAGAAATAACGTTGACAGACTATTTGTATCAAGAAAGGAAGGAGGAAGAGGACTTACATGCACTGAAGACTGCGTTGATGTTTCGATAAAACGACTCGAGGACTATACAGAAAAGCACGAAGGAGGACTGATTACAGCTATCAGAAAGGATACTGACAACACGAAAACCAACAGAACGACAATAACTAAAACAACAAAATGGGAAGGAAAACAACGCTATGGGCGTTTTAAACGGCCAATTAGCAACATCTCACACGAGGAAACCTTAAGAGGGAAACTGAATCTTTTAAAATAGTAGCACCAAACAACGCCATAAGAACCAATTACCAAAGCGATAATAGATAAAATGCAATATAATAGCAAATGTAGGTTATGTGGTGATAGAGACGAAACGGAATGAGTATAAGACTAGACACGAGTGGGTGTGCAAGGGGATCTGCTGGGAGTTGTACAAGAAATTTAAATTTGATCATAGGAGCAAATGGTATATGTACAATCCACCATCTGTCGTGAAGAATGACACACATAAACTCTTCTAGGACTTTGACTTACAAACGGATAACCTAATCCCGGCCAGAAAATCAGACCTTACAATAATCAACAAAAAAAGAGAACTTGCAAAATTGTGAACTTTGCTATCTCGGTGGACCATCGTGTAGCATTGAAAGAAAGCGAAAAGAAGGATAAATTCCTTGCCCTCACAAGGGAATTGAAGAAACTGTGGAACAGGAAAGGGATGTTTATATCAATCGTGATTGGTATTTTTGCTACAGTCACCAAACGTTTATTAAAGGGACTGAAGGATTTGAAAATAAGAGGATGAGTGGACACCATCCACACTACAACATTATTGAGAACGGCCAGAACACTGAGAAGAGTTCTGGAGACATGAGGAGACTTGCTGTCACCCAGACTCCAGTGAAATACCATCAGCTAACGCTGATGTGAAAAACTCTCAATGAGTAAACAACAATAATAATAATAGTAATAATGATAATATGGAACATGAAAGTGACAATGATGCCAACTGTAATTGGTACTCTTGTAGTCATCAAAGGATTGGTACAAGGATTAGATGACTTTGAAATAAGAGGACAAGTGGACACCATCCAAATTACAGCATTGTTGAGATCGGCCAGAATACTGAGAATAGTCCTGGACACTTAAGGAGACATATAGTCACTCAAAGTCCAGTGATAAACCATCATCTAGTGCTGGTATGAAAAATTATCCAAAGGCAGTACTACTAACACTACTACTATTAATAATGATATTTCTTGTTCTTTGTACAAAAGTAAGTAAAATTAAACTTTCTATCTTTTTCAGCCAGGAAAGAAAAATAGACATTTATTTAGCTTAAGTTAACTGGCTCAAATGCATAAATATATTTGTAGATCGAAGTAATAAATGTCTTGAAAACAACTTCTCGGCGGGGAAGCGATAAACAGTCAACCACATTTTTTTTAATACATACATTTCCCTTTCATCCGAACAAGAACATAATCATGAGAGTGGTTGATGAAGAAAAAAAAATACTTGAGTCAGTAAAGAATCATCGAGTTTTGATAATTGTTCATTGCAATTTTTCTCAGATATCCAAATATCTTTACGTATCTCAACTGATTTTAACAGTATTGTGGTCTGGATGGTTTCAGTTTATCCTCTAATCTTTTGTTCCTTCTGGCTCTTTTCCAAATCCTTTGAGACTGTTCCAAGTGTTTTAACTACGATTGATCAATACGTCACCTATAAGTATCAGTGTAAATGATATGATAAAATGAAAAAAATGCCTATAATTGTCAAACTATATTGTTAAATATTCCACCCAAGTTGTCACACAATCCATAGAAAATTATACATTTGATTAAATTTCTTATTTTTTGTATTGTTTTACAGTTTTTAGCTTCTTTTTCTGATTTCGTTTGTTTCCCTCTTTGATTTTTTTGTCCTTTTGTACTTTTTCATTGGTTTAAATTTAATTCACTGAAATTATCAAGAGTCTGAATATGGCTTTTCTTCATCTGCTGTGATAGAATGGCTTTTAACATTTGTAATAAGGAAAATATTTGTGTTTATCAAAAGTATTTTCCTTTTAAATTAACTGACAGTCGATAGGGAAACTCCCTTGAGGTCCTGCATGAAATGAAATATTATTTAAAGATAGACATAGGGGATTGCTTGATGAAATTAAATCGTTTGAAAGACGTTGTGCACAAGAAGTCAGTTTTTCATCTAATATGCATTTAAAAGAATTATAAGTAACTACGAATTAATTGATAACCTTCCATTTTCTAGATTTGTTTCAATGAACAAATCACTATCCTTAACACACTTAAATCAATTTTGTACACAACTGTCTGATTTTATTTTATTTCCTTCTATTTTCCGAGTTTTGTCATGGGATACAGCGGCTTTTTATGCCCTCTTTAAAATAATGACTTAAAATCGTCAGAATATCGATATTCACATCCTTCATTACAATATCTGGATGATAAGTTGCAGCTGAATAATACTGATAGTGTTATCATATATAGTATTTTACACATATCTTTGAAAAGAAATACAAATGATTCCCATGGTTTTATTTGAGAATTAAAAACAGGAACATTAAGCTAAAAAAACCGATATTATTCCGTCCTGTCAGCTGAGGCTGTAAGATACACCGGCAGAGGAGTAAGATCCCCCACAACGAGGCTACATTGCAACCGTAGTTAGTGACTTGTAATGCTTGATGGTAGGATTCTGGTGAATGACCTGTTCGTGACACGGCAACCAAATTGGTCAAGTGAATTGTAACTCTCCATTTTGGCCATTAGTGGATAGATTGGTGGTCGGAGAGACTCGATCCTATCAATCTACTGGTCATGTTAATCAGTGGCACGTTTATCATTCTCCCGACCGTATTCTTCAAATTTATTTCTCTGGTGGCAAACGCCCAACCCTTTTTATCTTAAAGATGAGAGAAGGCAGTAACTGAGTGTCCATTGAGGTAAGATAGCTATACATCAAAACCATTTTACTTTGTGCAAACAAATGATTTAAATTAGATAGCAATACTTGAAACCACTTCCCTGCGCAGGCAAATGATTAATATCAAATAGAATTATTAATGTCAGATAGCAATACTTGAAACGATTCAACTGTGTGCAAAAAAAAAAAAAAAAAAAATCAATCAATATTAAAAAGAATTTTTAGTCTTCCAATGCAATACTTGAAACCATTTCGCTTAGCAGCAAATGCTTAATATAAAATAAAATTATTCGCGCTTGTTCACAAGACTTAAAACCATTTTACAGGGTAAAAACTAATCAGCGCTAACTCGTTTAAAAATAAAGTTACCTACAAATTTTTGGCTTACAAATCCCACACACATATACACACACTTACATACACATACACTTAATATATATATATATATGTATTTATAAATAGAGTTTAGCATTAAATAACTTATTAGAGTTGACATGCCATTAAACTAGATAACCAAATAATCAAATAATCAAAACCAAATATCATCGCAATCAAATCTACTAGGCATGCATTTAGTCTCGTTATAAGTTCTAAAAATTTCTGAAAAATGTTTTCTTTTTAAATAGAATTAAATTCGTAAATGAAAAATATTTCTGTTTTGAATTCTTCATTCTGCTTGATAACCCCCATTGACTTTTTCTCCTTGTTCAAATCAAACGATCAATATTTTTATTGCATGTAAAAGCTATAGCGTATAGAAAGTCCTTCAATTCAATTAAAATCAAATCATCTATGTGGTCAAATATTATGTGGTCAAGTGACATATATATATATATATATATATATATATATATATATATATATATGACCCCAGAATTTTTTTTCGAAGATTAATTTTTATTGTAGACATCCATGTTATTGTATTCTTGGGTTTGTTTGTTTCTTCTTTGAGCCGTTGCTTCTAAATTTTCAAACTAAACAAGCGGTCAACTTAAAAACAAAAATAAAAACACAACGTGAAGACAAGTCCCTTAGCGGGTGAGACTGCTTAATCTGCGAATGGGTAAAGCAACACTTCTACTTTGACCATTCACATAAATATTTTACCACTGACATATTAATTGCTACGTTGTGGTCGGAAAGTTCAATAAAATCCAGCATAAATTCATATATTTTTACTTCAGTTTCTTTTTTCTGATCATACGATTTTGTTTCTTTTTTTTTTTCGAATTTTCTAATCCCTGCGTTCTTACTTTCTTTCGGACTATTATTTTTTATCTGATCCACACTGCCTTTCTCTTTCCGTTTATTTCATTTCTGTCATTTGTAATTTTCATTCATTCTTTCTTTTTCTTTTTTTCATTCTTTCGAGCAATCATTCTTTAATCTTCCTGATGTTTTTTCTGATTTTGCATTGATTTTATTTCATTTTATTTTATTTCTTTTCCTTTATTTCTTTTTTAAGCTATTATTATTTAATTTTTCTACGTTATTTTTATTACCTTCTTTCTTTCTTTCTTTCTTTCTTTGATTTATTCGTTTTTAACCCCTTATTATAGCTTTTCCTTTTTTTTTCTATGTCTTTCTTTCTTTTTCTTTCCTATTCTTTTTTAATGATAATTTCCCAGCTTTGTTATTCTTCTTTCTTTAAATTTCCTTCACAAGTGATTTTCTTTTTTCTTCCATTTTTTTTCTTACCTACATATTTCTCCAATTTCGCCTTACCTTCTTGGTTCATTGTCCAACATACTTTCCATTTTTCCTGAACAGTTTTCGACTTCCTGCAAATGATATTATTCCTTTTTCAGATTTCTCTTTTCTATTCTCTAATGAAATCTTTGAAGAGAAAAGAACAACGTTGATTCCTTCTTTTACTAAATCACGAAAAGTTAAGAAAAAACGAACAAAAAAATCACAAAACTAAAGAACCCCCCCAAAAAAAACAATAAATAAAAAACATCCGATAAAAATTTGCTTTTAGCAATAAAGAAATTTTCGGCTTTTCTTATCTGCCTTCATTATTACTTTAATCCTTTTTGTCCGATTAAGACGTTTTTTGGCGTGGTCGGCGAATTAATAAGGTGCAAAGTAAAAGCAGATATTATTACCGAGAAAAAGACGGAAACAATGCAATGAGTCAAAAAATGAAACCTGCCTAATTAATTATACATAGATAACACGAATGGAGAATCATTCCTTTTCATCAATTCTGTAATAGCGTTTCGTTTGTCTGTTCATAAATACACACATACACTAGTACACACATCCATTTATGCATACATATGAAAGCATATATATATATATATATATATATATATATATATATATATATATATATATATATAGCTGACTAAGAAAAGAAGCAAAAGGTACCCCGCAAAAACAATCACAGACGCCGACTACGCTGATGACTTAGCGTTACTGGCGAATACGCCTAATCAAGCAGAGACGCTACTGCATAGTTTGGAACGAGCTGCAGCAGGCATTGGCCTCCATGTCAATGCGCACAAAACTGAATATATGTGTTACAACCAAACGGGCAACATTACCACTCTAGACGTAGCCTCTCTGAGGCTAGTGGACAAATTCACCTACCTAGGAAGTAGCGTCTCATCAACAGAAAACGACATCGACATATGGCTGACGAAAGCATGGACGGCTATAGATAGGCTCTCAATAATATGGAAATCAGACCTGACAGATGAAATGAAGCGCAGTTTCTTCCAGGCAGCGGTTGTATCGATACTGCTATATGGATGCACTACATGGACGCTAACCAAACGGCTGGAGAAGAAACTTGACGGCAACTACACAAGAATGTTGAGAGCAATATTGAACAAGTCCTGGCGACAACACCCCACGAGACGCCAACTGTACGGCCACCTGCCTCCCATCACGAAAACTATACAGGTCAGACGAGCCAGACACGCCGGACACTGCTGGAGAAGCAAAGGCGAGCTCGTAAGTGACGTACTACTATGGACCCCCACATATGGCCAAGCAAAAGCAGGACGACCAGCCCGAACTTACATACAGCAGCTATGTGAGGACACAGGATGTAACCCAGAAGAACTGAGGGAAAAGTGGCGAGAGAGGGTCAAGGATATCCGTGCTGGCGGCACGACATGATGATGATGATGATATATATTCAGGTGTGTATTCGAGCCAATCTATAGCCTATATTGTAATGTCTTACGTATGTTGGGACTTTATTTAAGATCATATATATACACATATACACACATACAAACAATATATATATATATATATATATATATATAAGATGGGAAAAAGGCTAAGAAAATAATTGTATTGTTGCTTTGTAATTACTTACATTTGATATTTTACTTTTCTCAACTAGTTTTGACTTTAGGTCAGCGCCAAGAGAAAGTTTTTTGAGAATGTTTTCTTTAGCTATTTCGAGACTTTTTAAAAAAGTTGATATGTCACGAAAGAAGCGGGGCCCAGTCAGGTGGGGTTGTAGAATACACCTACTGCTTCTCTGCTGAGGGGTAAGATTCCCTTAACGAGTATCCTAGATATGACAATAAACGATCTGATGGTGAAGCTCCAGTAAAGCTAGAGCTTTGGGGAATGTGGAGTACTCCTTTATTGCCATCGCTCCCAGGTCGACTCTGGCCCACCATTATAGCACCTGATAGGTTCATATCTATGAGTCAATTACAGCTAAACTGTAATTACGCTAAACTGAATTGTTTAAAATTAACTCTTTTTCTATTTACCTGCGTGATAACAGAAATCTGTGTACTTATGCTAAACTGAATTGTTTGAAATAGAACTGTTTTGACATTTAACTATGATTTAAAAAACTGTACTTATACTAAACTGAATTGTTTGAAACATTTGTCAAAATGACTTCGACGTTAAATAACGCGAAAAGGGTTGATACACCGTGAAACAAAACAACGAAAGACTGTGTGAGAATTAACTACTAGAGTATATATATATATATATATATATATATATATATATATATATATATATATATATATATATACAGATGGAGAAAAACAATTTGAGCAACGACATGTGAAATGAATAAGCAATGTGTTGCAATTGAATGATTCAGAGATATGGCAAAAATGTCGGCTCTATAAAGGCATTTTGATGCCGTGAAGACTGAATAAATGCCGTGAATAAATATTGATAGAATATGTTTTTTATAGCCAGAAGAACAGGTTTGAGTATTTCTGACAATGTAAGGCATTTATAGTCAGAGAAAGCATTTAATTCTGTTGAGTATCGCTTAGCAGATATTCAAGTAAGAAAAAATCACACGATTCATCGGGCGATCAAGACTTTTGAAACAAGAGAACTTTAATCAGGATGAATGATAAATATCTCACGACAAATATATAGATATTGATTTTTTGCTTCATATTAGGGTGTATACCGACAGACAAGTCAGACTATTCCTGCTAATCAATATCCGTCGGTAAAAGAAATTTCAGTCGCTACACATGTGGAAGAAGTGGATTTTGTATCCATGGACCAAGTCCCTTCTTAGTTGACACGATAATTCTTGGACATGTTCGTCTACGGGATACGTGTATAGCATTATCTTCTAGTACCAATATAAAATAAGCAAAAAAAAAAGTAAACAATCAAGGAAATGTCAATTTTGGGCAACATTCCGTTCGGAAACACTGTGCACTATTATTCATACGCAAATTACTTTATTGACAAACAATCTTCTTCGTCATCATTGAATACCAAGTACACTGAGTCCTGAAAATAGACTTATAAAAAGGTTAGTTTCATCTTTCAGCAGAACAATGTGCATTATCACACAACATGTTTCATTGACAGAAAAAAAGCTTCACTGTGTTTTCCGAGCCAACAATCTTATGGTTCTCAGTTCATTTCAACATAGATACGATCAATGGGACAAACAAGATTATTTTGTTACCTATCTTGGTTAAAGATCCCAGATGGAACATTTAAAAATCTTGCAGAGTTCATGCCTGATCAATTTAGACCAACATATTTGGCGAGAGTATGTGTTGCATATGCACATTTGCATGTCTTCAAACACTGACACACATACACCCACAGATATCTGTGAGAGTGTATGAATTGACGAGTGTGTGTATGTGTGTGTCAGTATATATATATATATATATATATGAGCGAGAGAGATAGAAAGAGGGAGAAAATATGAGATGTTTATATGATTACCTACCCAAAACCTCTGTGATATTTAACGTAAAAAACTTCTGTTGAATAAAATTGAATTTTCAATTCAGAGTGGATTTCAATTTTCGAGTAAGAGGAAAACGTTCTTATACGCAAAATCTGGAGAGAAGACAAGTTAAGACACGAGAGTTGTCTCTTGCTTCAGTAAGAAGTTTCAATGTGATAATTTTCCGTTGAGGTGCTTATAAAGGATCGTACATGGTGATTAGTCTAACCAGATTAAAATGTTGATGCTACTAATGACATTTCGTACTGTTCAAAAACCATTTTACTCATTATGACATTGGCACATAGATTTACAAGTTCCATTCTTTAGGGTCGAACCTAAATTATATATATATATATATATATATTAAATTGGGAGGTCCACGATGAGATTTGTAGTTTTTTGTATTTATGCGTGTTATATATGCGTATGTTTCCAGCATGTTGCCTTCGTCAGAGAACATATGTGGCACAAGGGCTTGTTAATGGGGTACTCAATGAGACTTGAACTCACCCTTGTTCGCTGTTTGAATGTTTTTCAGTTAGTTCGGATATGGGTTTTATACAGAGGTTATTTTCCCTTTTTCTGAGAGTGTGTTTACTTTAGTCTGCTTTACCGCTCTTTGATCAGGCAATTAGACATTAAGCTAGAAGAATTCGCCTCAGTACTGAGAAAAAAAAATTTTAATTAGAAAAGCCGCAGATTAAATTCCCCCAGAAGTATGGAAGACCAGGCAATTTGACGACATACTGCTCCGACACTGTTATGCAGTTTATAATCAACATCTAATAGACAGATGGATGAAGGGATGCATCCTCCCTTTCCTTAAAAAGGGCGACCTCGGATTTGTCAAGAACTACCGAGGTATAACACTTACTTCCATAGCAGCCAAAATATACAATGCCCTACTACGAAACCGCATAGAACCCAAAGTTGACAACATTCTTAGGAAGAACTAAAAATAGAAATAGATCCACGACCTCACAAATATTGACTATCCGTGGAATCCTTGAAGGCGTACGGGCATAAAACTTACAGGCGACCATATTATTTGTCGACTTTACCAAGGCCTTTGATTCGATTCACAGAGGGGAGATGGAGCAAATTCTACTAGCATACGGCATACCAAAAGAGACCGTCACAGCTATTATGATTCTCTATAGAAACATCAAAGTGAAAGTGCGTTCTCCGGATGGAAACACAGACTACTTTGACATCGTAGGTCGGGTACTGCAAGGAGACACACTTGTCCCATACCTCTTTATCATCTGTCTAGACTACGTACTTAGAACATCGATTGATAAAATCAAAGAAAACGGTTTCGAGTTGTAAAAGAAAAGAAGCAGAAGGTACCCCGCAAAAACTATAACCGACATCGACTACGCCGATGACATAGCGTTAGTGGCAAATGCACCCGCCCAAGCCGAAACAGTACTACATAGTCTGGAACAAGCCACCAGAGACATTGGCCTCCAAGTCTATGCACAAAAAACGGAATACATGTGCCTAAATCAAACAGGCGACATATCCACACAAGGACGTTGCTCTCTGAAACTAGATGACAAATTTACCTACCTAGGAAGCAGTGGCTCATCAACCGAAAAAGACATCGACACATGACTAGCAAAAGCATGGACAGCTACCGATTGGTTATCGGTTATATGGAAGTCAGACCTGACTGATAAAATGAAATGCAGTTTCTTCCAAGCTGCGGTCGTGTCGATAATGCTATTTGGATGCACTACATGGACGCTGACTAAACGGATGGAGAAAAAGCTTGATGGCAACTACACAAGAATGCTGCGAGCAATATTGAATAACTCCTGGAGGCAACACCCCACAAAGCAACAGCTGTACGGCCACCTACCTCTAATCACAAAAACTATAAAAGTTAAACAAATCAGATATGCAGGACACTGTTAGAGAAGCGGGGATGAGCTCATCGGTGATGTTCTCCTATAGATCCCCTCACATGGCCAAGCAAGGCAAGGAGACCGGCTCGAACCTACAAACGGCAACTCTGTGAGGATAAGAGATGTAGCCCAGAGGACCTGCCAGAAGCGTTGAACAATAGGGAGGAGTGGCGAGAGAGGGTCAGAGATATCCGTGCTGGTGGCACAGCATGATGATGATGATGTGTGTGTGTGCGTGTGCACGCATTTGAGTGGTTTTGGGTTTCATTAACAGTTATTTTTCTTCTCTGTATATGTGAGAGAGTGTATGTCTTCGGGATTTTTTGTGTGTGGGCTGAGTGGATTGAAATTTACTGGTAACTCTTACATATTTTTAAATAGTTTTTGTCTGTGTAGATGTATATACATGTATATGTGTGCTCTTGTGCGTGTATATATATATATCTATATGCGTGTGTATGTGCCTGTGTTTCCAGCTTGATGTTTTCGTCTGAGAACATGTCTGGTATAAGGTCTAGTCAATGGGTATTCAATGAAATGTTATTTAACTTGTGTTTGCTGTTTGAATGTTTTTTTACAAATTTTTATGTGTTTTTCTTGTATATATATATGTTTATATCCGTTTGTGTGTGTGTGTGTGTGTGTGTGTGTGTGTGTGTGCGTGTGTGTGTGGAATTTATATTTTATATAACTTCGTTTTAAATCTACCTATAAAATTTCTTTTCATTATTTGAAGTAGCGTGTAGTCGTTGGTTTGATATATTGGCATTATTTTGAATTTACCTCTGCTACATTGGTATAGATGTTTCAAAACATTTAATTTTCTGTTTTCTTCTATTTTGATATTACACTTGTGTAATGATGTCCTTGTATTAAGTGCCTGTGTTGACCCTATGTATATTTTTTGCATTCGCTACTTTCAATCATGTAGACTAGGTTTTTGATTTGCAGCCAAAGTTTTATTTATTTTGAATTTGGTTTCTGGCTTTTTAAAGGTATAGGATTTACCTTCTATAATTATATCACATATTTTGCATCGTTTATTTTTGCATTTGGTAACTCCTTGTGCTGTGTTTTCTCCGATTTTTGGGTTGTCTCTGGCTTTTAATTATTTCAGTTGTGTGTAGTATTTGTTTCATTTTATCCTTGTTTTCAATTTCTTCCAGATTTTAATTATTTCTGAGAATAATTCTGGATTATTTTTGTTGGAGGTTGCGACGTATGCACGGTGTTTTTCGTTGTTGTGTTTTTTCGGGTTCCTCAATTCTCTTTGGGGTACTTTCTCTGCCAATTCCAACCCTTTATTTCTTAGTCTTGTTGGATATCCTCTCTGGTGTAGGGTTGTGTGTAGTTCTTTAAGGCGTATTTTTGAAAAAGTTTTTTTTCATCAGTGATTATTGTGTGTATTCTACGTGCTAGCGTGTAAGAGATGGATTTTATTCAGTTTTTGGGGCGGTGGCTTCTGAAGTAGAGGCATTATTCGGTGTCTGTTGGTTTAAGGTAGATATCTGTGATGATTTAGCCATTTACAATTTTATAATAATGTCTAAGATTGGTAATTCTTTTAAGCTGTCTTCCATTGTAATTTTTTTTTTTTTTGGTTGGGGGTAGGTTTTGCAGTAGGTTGTAAATTAAAATCTCATTGAATACCCATTAACAAGACCTTATACCAGACAGGTTCTCAGACGAAAGCATCAAGTTGGAAAGATGCACACACACACACACACACACACACACACACACACACACACACACACACACACACACACATATATATATATATATATATATATATATATATAAGCATACATAGACATGTGTATACATAACAGAGACAAAATCATTTTGAAAAAAATTTAAAATCATATAGCCCCACATACAAAAAAATTAAAACCACATAGCCCCACATACAAAAAATCCCAAGATATACACTAACACCCACACACACACACAGAAGAAAAATAACTGTTAGTGAGACCCAAAACCACACCAACACACGCGCGCATACACACACAACGAAAAAAGCATATCAAATATCAAAGAGAGGGAGTGCAGACTAAAGTAAACACACTCTAAGAAAAAAGGAAAATAACCTCTTTATAAAACCCACAACCAAACTAACTGAAAAAAGTAAAACTGTGAACTAGAGTGGGTTCAATCTCATTGAGTACCCCATTAACGAGGCCTTGTGCCACATATGTTCTCTGACGAAAGCAACAAGCTGGAAACACACATATATAACATATATGTAAGAACAAAATGAATAAATTGAAAAACTACAAATCTCATGGTGGACCTACCTATTTAAAGATATATTCTTATAGTTTCTTTGGACCTACAACACACACACACACACACACACACACACACACACACACACACATATATATATATATATATATATATGTATATATATATATTGCAATGGTTTTTGATTACTTCTAGCTCACCTGTTAAGTCAATAGTGGACCTAATTATACAGTATCATTAAATAATGCTCAATGATATAGCTGTTATATATATATATATATATATATATATATATATATATATATATATATATAATCTTCCCTACCACAGTTATAATCTCCAATCCTTTCTTTTTTGATTAACTGCCCTGAAAAGACTTTTCTCATTTTAATTCTAAAGTCAAGGATATTTTAAGATAAGGATCCTACAATTGCAAAGTATTTTTGTATGCGCAGTTTTGTGCTATTAGGGAAAGGAGAAAATAAAATGTAGAATGACAAAGAAAGGGAATGATAAATTTTTAAAAAGCCTCAATGAAAAATAAAACTATTAAAACACGTGTAAACACACACATACTTCTTGCATACCACACACACACACACACACACATAAATGCGTGTACGTGTCTCTGTGTGTGTGGTATGCAGCAAGTATTGTGAAATCACAAGTAATCGAATGCAGTTCGTCAGATGTTCCAACTCTGTCTTCAGTCACTGTTGTCATTATTCGTGTCGTTAATTAGAACTATGTCACTTCTGCAGAAAAATAGATAAAAGTGTACATGAAATTAATCCCTACTGTAAATATGACTAGTAGTGTTGAAACTGCTACCCCTTGAGAACCATGTAAGCTATTTGGATTCTATCAATGAAAACATTGCATAAGGATAAACCAGAAGCAATCTTTGCGAATAAGCAAATTTCACATATTCTATATTTAAATAAATCAGCCTTTATTAGCCAAAATTAAGTCTGGTAAGAAATGTAAAGGACTTATCGAATGGTCGATATTGGCATTCTATCAGAAAAGTTGAAGAACAAAAATATTTTACATGTTAAGTTCTTGCTCAAGAAATTAAAAACTTCTCTATTGGATAAAAAAAAATTTTCTCTTCTTTTGAAAAGATTTTTTAAGTCTTTGTGTTTCACAAGGATATTAGTTGGGAGAGTAAATTTCTTTTCATTTTTTAAGAAGGATGAAATCTGCTGGGCAAATAATAGTTCAAATTATGTTTTTTATTCTTTTCCAAAATGTATTTTTGTGAACATACCAGTTTTTCTTGGATATATTAATTGCATAATTATTTGTGCATAAATTCTTCTACCCATTCACCTCTACTTTTGATTGTTCAAAACTATAATTCTGTATTTGACTGTTTGATTAACATAATCATTTCTACAAACAAATATTTTGCTTAGTTTTGTTTGTTTTGATCAAATACATATTAAGACGCCATTTTGCTACTTATAATTCCATTTTCCATTTTAAGTCTCTTTTGTAAAAACGCGCCTTGACTATTTATTTTCTTATTGTTTTTTTATTTGAATTTTGAGTTCTGCGTGGTGTTCTTTTTATTCTTATTATTGCAGTTTTGCTTTAATTTTATGTGAATAATTTTTGTATATTTGTTAATTTTCTGTTTCTAAACATCTTAACTCCTTTCTCTCTCCTCTTCCAGTTAAATCAATACAACTTTTTCATTATTATTGAATCATCCTTGTGCTCTTATCTATTTCTCTTTACATATCATTTATCGACGTAACATCTGAGTTGCAGGGTTTTATGACTTGTCAGTAAATTCCTCTTATGCCAATTTTACATTGTTATTATCTATGATGGTAAAGTATCCGTCAAAAATGACAGGATTAGCTACTCATGAAGCAGCATTTTAGCTTAAAATCAGTGTAGATTATGAGCTCTTTGTTAAGGATTAATGTGATGCATCTAGATATTTTTTGGATCGGAATGTACTATCATTAGGCGATTATTATTCCTCAAAGATAGATTCAAAATACCCTGACTGATGTAGAAATGAATGTTATTATGTTGTTTTGAATGATCACGTACAAAACATAGTGCAACGATTTTTATGGCATGAAAGCCAATGTTATTTGTAGATGAGTATCTATATATTCCTAAGCGTAAAACTTTTATTTCAAATTATCCTCTGACTTGTATCTATGGCCAATAGTTTGGATATGATTTATGTCTGAGTGATATATTTTTCAATCCCACTTTCAATTCATGCAAAGTAAATCATAGACTAGAATCTGTCCTAGAAAACGAAACACACAATTCGTTGGGATTTTGCCACACAAATGACTGATCCAATTCAAGCGTCTAAATATATAAATAGTTATTTGAACTTCTTAATCTATAACATTTTAATTTAAACAGTCGGTAGGGACTATAGAATATATCGACTGTATCTCTGCAGAAGCGGAAGACTCATCCAAACAGTGTCCTGAATATGATACTAAAAATCTGAATGTGATGCTCCAGTAATCCTGAAGCGTTGGGGAATGCGGAGTAGCCCTTCATTGCCATCGCTCCTAGGGGTGGTAGCATTTGAAAGGGTCCTACCTATGGGTTAAATAGAATTGTTTGACATTAAACTGAGGGCAAAAATAGCTTATGCTCTAACTGAATTGTTTGAAATAGAACAGTTTGATCATCTAACGATGAGTAAAAAATGACTGATATTTGGTTGAATTGTTTGTGATATACTGCAATACTTGGAACCGTTTAACTTTGTTGAATTATGTTTACAAATTATATATCTACTCTACATGAAAAAACCTGATTTGGTATTAGATAACCTACAATGGTTGATATGCCTTGAAACCAAATCAAACTAAGAATGTATTTAATTAGATTTCCTCTTCGCATTTATCAAGGCCCCAAAGCAATTTACTTGTTCCGAAAATTTATTCAGCAAAATCAGATGCGAATTCTTGAAGCTATTGCTATTTCAGTATCGAGAAATATGTTCCTTCTAATGAAATTCCTTGGAGAAATAGTAATTTACAAAGTTTATCTTAGTTCTGGTACAAGCCTTCTAGCTGAGGTCACATACTCACTAATGAATGTTAATAATATGCTAGCTTATTTCGATTACCATGACACAGTGACCAAATGATCCTTTCTTAAAGAAGTAGAGAAAATTATTAAACAATATAATCAATTATAAGAACGTCAGTTTGGAACGGAGAGTTTTCTGATAAATGAGTCTTTCAAATCAAGCGCAACTGATCTTTCATAAAAATAAATTATTTTTATAGGAAGACTATCTTTTAATGCCACTAATGAAAAAGAACTCACCAGCTGTTATGGGGACTATACAGACAAAAGTTCAAAAAGAGACAATTATGTTGCCGCTGTCCAAACAGAAAGTGACTTTGTCATTCTAATAATCCTAATATTTATTCGTACCTACTCAATGTCAAATTTTACACAAAATTGGTTCAATATGCTGGCCTACTTGCTGAAGAGTGGACCATGTAAAATCCCTTTGTATTCGTGACATATATACACGAAAGTGTTAGGCTATTGGTGCTTCCTTAGGGTTTGAGGGGGTGTCCTCGTGGTGTAATGGTTAAAGCGATGGACTGCAGAATCGTAGTACGTGAGTTCGTACTCCAGTCACGCTATTACGTTCACTTTCGGGCAAATACCCTTGGGAAAGGTATGAATCCCCTTATCCTCCCAGTTATGGGTTAAATAGTACCACTACTGTTCTTCTAGGAGAATGGCTTTGGCATTAAATAACCTAAAAAGAGTTGATATGCCATTAAAAAAAGAAACCAAACCAAACCTTAGGGTTTGAATACCCACAACTAGACTCTTTACATGTTTTTTACATCTGCATAAAAACAACTTAAGAGGTACAGATACAACACTTTCATCCGAGCTACCCATTGACCTTACGCTGAGGCCCCTAGAAATCACACTTTAATTCTCTATAAGTAGAACTCATAACAGGCAATATATTTAATATATAAGTTTATTTCATAATAAACTACTTTGGGGAGATAAGTGGTACTTAAAAAAAACAACATATGTTTGTTTTTTAGTAAATGAATTTTCTGAATGATTGCACCAGTTATTTCTTATATTATGTGATGGTAATCTTTAATGAATACATTCCAAACTCAGATATACGTTTTATAAACTAAAATTTTTGGTACTTTGTTTTGTAAGAAAATCCATAATATATGATCTACATGGTATTCATATTTCTTATCCTTGTGCCATACTTATCAAAATTAATAAATTATTTTCGCATGTTCCAATTGTTATGTTAAGGCATTTATTCCCAATGTCTATTTTGTAATACAAAGGCCCTCCTTTAAAATACTTATGGCAAACTAGGCTGATTTTACAGGGCATATACGCATCAGTGCAGTAATTCATACGGTATGAATGCCACTTCTTTTGTAGACGAGTATCTGTATATTCATATAAATAAAGTCTTTATTCCAAATTATCCTCTGATCAGTATCTAAGGCCACTGGTTTGGATATAATTTATGGCCAATTGATTTCTTTTTTCAATCCCATTTTCTAGTCATACAAAATAAAGTCTTAACGTCCTAATGCAGAAGCAATTACCCCTTTAGTTGGGACGAGATTGTTTAAATGATAACTTGGCGCGGTTTTTTGCTCGCCAGTCGAATCGACCTAATCCATAAGACATCAGGCTATTTGGATTTAGCAGACTAAATTAGGAAGAAGCCTCATAACAAATATTGCTGTGTAATTCGTCGAGAAGTGGCACAGAAAAAATATTCAAAGGGTTCCCCTCTTTTAGAAGAGTACGGGATATTTTCCCCCTCCATATTTATCGATAATGCATCTCGTCTCCCCCCTCATCATTCTTTACAATTTGATTACTGGACATTTCGTTTTAGTATTCATTGTTAATTATGCTTACTTTTTCAATTTTTACACTTAATTTATTTCTTCCTTTTTATGTATCATTTTTCTTTAGCACAAACTGGTTCATATTCCAACCTAAGTGGTTTAGTTATTGATTTTGCATTGTTTTCTTTTACTTCTTTATTTCTTCACTTTTCAAATATATTTCTCCTTTCTTTCCTCTTTCAATTTTCAGCCTTGCTCCTTGGGATTAAAATTCACCGACTGTTCCGTTTAGGATCCTAGACTGTATCAAGGAGTACGGATCCTGTTTTAGAGATATGAGGAGGAAGAAGTACCCTTTTATAGTCATTAGTCCCAGGTCTCTTCTGAACCGGAACGGTAATAACTTTAAGAGTCCAATTTAAGAGTAAAATAGGTTTGTTGTGAAAATTATTAAAATCAAATATTATTTCTTGAAACCATATAATTCTTTACAAACAAATAATTATGATTAGGTAGGAACACTTACTTGAAACCATACGATTGTATATGAATAATTGGTTTTAAAAATAGTTGCTTTAAGTTAAATGTGTTTGTAAATTATTATGATAAAGACTGACTTCGGTATTTAATAACTGAAAAAGAGTTGTCATGCTCTTCTCACAAACGAATCAACCAAGCAAGCCATTAAACATTTTTTCACATTTATTCATTGTATTTTTTCTTTTGTTTTTACCTTTTCTTTCTTATTCTCTTTCTACTTTCGATTTTATTTTCATTTTTTTTGTTTTTTTGGTTTAATCGTTTTTTTTTTTCTGACTGATTTCTTTGTGTACGTTTTTTCCAAAATATCTTTATTCTTCCAGCTATTTTGATATTCAAAGTGTTTTTCCTTATGTTTTAATTCTTCATTGAAGAAACCATCTTTTTCATTTTTTATTTTTTATCATTTTATTTCCTCTTCCTTCTTTTATTCGCCTTTATTTTGGACATGAGGGTTAAACGAAACATCGGAAAAGATATATTTATTTAAAAGAAATTCGAAGCTCAAAATTAGAATTTCCTAATATTTTGAATATAAATATCCTCAAGCCAATTTTCGCCGTATCAACATAGTAGTGAAGATAGAAAATGGTGGCGTTATACATGTACGCACGCATATATATATAAATTTATGTGTGTGTGTGTGTGTATGTGTAAATTAGTCCAGAGAGAGAGAGAGAGAGAGAGAGAGAGAGAGAGAGAGAGAGAGAGAGAGAGAGAGAGAGTATGTAGATCGATCATAGGATCTGTCGTACGATCTGAATCTCAAAGAATGAGTCAGGGATCAGGTAGCAGTTAGAATAGACATAGAAAGTCAAAATTCAGGAGAGTTTAAAAGTCCTGAACCGAAAACATAACTTTATATCTTTATCACAACTAAGACGTAACTGTCAGAGTTCAATGCTCCTGTGAATTCCAAGGAAAGAAATAACAAGTAAGAAGACTGTTATGGTTGGTAATTAGTTACTTAAACCAGATAATTACACAAATTTTTCTGTGGATTCTTCAAATATCCAACGCGTCACAGATCCCATTGTAATTCGCAATCCTTGCATACAGAATGTAACATTTACTTTATCGTTCTCTTCAGCTCTTTTATATAAAATGGGTGTAATAATTCCCAGGTACCAACTTTGAAAAAGTTGAGGCAGAATATATATATATACATATATATATATATATATATATATATATATATATATATATATATATATATAAACAATGAAGAAAACATTTGAACTGATCTAATATACTTTTCTTTATATCTATATCGAGATTATTGAATTACTATTATTTATGTATGTTTTTATGTTTAATTTTCGTTTGTCTTTTTATTTTCATTTTTGCCTCTTTTTATCTGTTCTTCATTTTCTGTTTCGATGAACATTTTATTTTATGCTTTATATCTAATTGAATGATACGCCATTTCAATAAGTACCGATCTTCAACATTAAAAACGCTTTCTATGAATAAATATACAATTTAGTGATTTTATTTAAAACATAATTCACATTGATTAATTAGTCCATAAGATTTTAAAACATTTTTTTCATTGTCAAGTGATCTTGCAGTTAATCTTGCTATACAGATTTTTAAAAAAGCAGCAGGAAATTTATTAATGATAAGATTTATTGTAACCATGCAACCCAATGTATTAACCATGTACCAATCCGAGAATAAAGTATAAAATAAAGACCATTCTCAAGCGAGGCTGAATCAAAACCCACCAATTCGAAATGCCAATGGCTAACCGCTTATCCTGACACTCTGCCATCAACCAAGCTATAGAATCTTTAGAAATTTTGAGTGCACTTGCTGTTCCCCCATCACAGTGAAAGCCATTTGTTACTGCTTCAGCAAATAATAATAAAAATAATAATGATAATAATGATAATAATAATGATAATAGACCCTCAGCTAACGCTGAAGTGAAAAACTCTCAAGGAATAAAATAATAATAGACTAGAATATATCGTAGAAAAGGAAGTATAATTATGTCTGATTGGCAGGGCTTTGAAAAAGGTAACTCTGTCCCCAGCAGTATGGTAAGGCCCCCTCCACTAAAATGGCCCTCATGGGTAGGAAATCAAACTGCATTTTATGGCAAGGCTCCAGTACTATACTACATATGGGAAGTGTGGAATACCCTTTAGTTGATTTTACTGCTAGCTCCACTCTGACAAAGAGTGGTAGCACCTTTTATTGAAAATATTTGCTTAAAAAAAACCTTTCGTATTAAGTAGGATCCTACCCACAAAAACTTGGCGGAGATTCACGAAAGCTTGTCTGGCTTCAACCAGTAACCAAACATTTTTGATCCCATCACAGGGAGACTTCCACAAAAAACCTTTCCGATACAAATTTTTCGTCTTAAATACCGACCCTTCAACTAACTTAGGATCCAAAGATATTTGCGTATTGTCCCGACAATATCCCATGGCAGTCCAGAATAACCCAGATGCCGAATACAAACCAGAAAAAGAGATATCAATCAAATTACTAGGCGTAAGATTAGCGTTTACGAGTCGCCACAAAATTTAATTCATAGAAAATCGTTTACGTTATATAAAAACGAAGGAAAATTTGCAAAGAAAAGATGTTGTTTTCTAACTGATCCCAAGCAAGGAGAAAAGTGAAATAAGAAAAAAAATGGTACGGTCGCTGACTGACCCTAACTCAAAAACAAGAAGAAATTTCCCTCAACAATTAACTATTGTTCGATGTTTAGACTGCACACAGTAGAACGAGAGAGAGAGAGAGAGAGAGAGAGAGAGAGAGAGAGAGAGAGTCTGTAAGGGTTTATGATCAGACACAACAGAAGAAAGAGAACTTCTAAATCAGGAAAACATCTGAAGGTTTATGGAGAAGGAAAATTACATGTTCTTAGGAATACTGAAAGTGACTTTACTTGTAACTTGGTAGATTATGCAAAATTTATTCGGTTTATTTCACAGGGCCAGAATAGAAATTGGGCAGAAACTTGAAAATTATAAGGAATTCAGAATAAAGACTATGAGGGACAAAAAAGCATAGATTGCTAAATAGATAAAATAAGCTGAGTACGTGTGTGTGAGAGAAAGAGAGAAAGAGAGAGAATCAATGGAAGAAAATAAAAAAGCACGAATGAAAGACAGAAAAAAGAAGGCGAGAAAATGACAGAGAGAGAGAGAGAGAAAGAAAGAGAGAGAGAGAGTAGAATTATGAATAAGGAATGAAAGAGGGAAGAAGTACAGGGTGAGTGACGGAGAGTGAGAACTAAAAAAAGAGTAAAAGAAAATGAAAGAGATAAAGTGACATGAAAAAAGAGCGAGGAATAAAAAATATAGAATGAAACAGGAGAACAAATATATATATATATATATATATATATATAGAGAGAGAGAGAGGGAGAGAGAGAGAGAGAGAGAGAGAGAGAAAGGAGTACCAAAGAAAGATAAAAGAAAGGAAAAAAAGAATGATAAATGAAGGAGAGAAAGTGGCCTGAAAATTGGGCAAAAAAAAGAATTAACTAGGAGGGGAACATAGAGAGAGAGAGAGAGAGAGAGAGAGAGAGAGAGAGAGAGAGAGAGAGAGAGTATGAAAGAAAGAAAGAAAGTACGAAAGAAAGAACATTACATTCAATAAAAGAGAAATAGGCGAGATGGCAAATTGTGAAATGAAAATTTGAATGTTATTTTCTTTTTTCTCGGTTATTTTCTTTCCGGATATTATCTCCTTCCTTGCGTAGTTTAATCATTAGTGTACTAGGCAGAGGTAGATACGGACCTAGTTTCCCATGTTTCCGGCCTTGTGCCATAATTAAGCAAAGTTGATCATATCATGGTTTGTTTTAAGAAGTTTTGGTCAAAGTTGCTAGAACTGAGAAGACATGTGTATTAATAGTTCTGACAAGAAGTTGTATATTTATTTCTTTTTTCTTTCCTCTAGGAAAAAAAAGTAAAAGCTTGAAAGCAACATGGCTGTTTTGATGAGTCTTGCAGACAAGTGATATCCTCTTATAAAGATGTGCCTTTCCTTAAGAGCCGGTTTGTTTATCAAGAAATATTCTTCAAACAGAGAAACCCTTGAAAATATAGAAACATAGATTATTTTGGTCAATAATATCGTCATTATTACATTGGAAGTCGTGATATGTAACCTCTCTTCTTTGCCGTTTCCGTTTTCTGATGCTTTTCAACAGATCTTCTGTTTAAACGGGAATCGTATTATCCTATTGATATCTTTTTGTTATTCTTGAAATATATGTTTTGGAAAAATTTCGACAAATACAACTACCCCAATAATAAAAAAACAAAACAAAACGAGTTCAGTTATTTTGTAAAATATATGTTACCGAGAACAAATTTATTGTTTACGTGTTACACGAATTTTCTCTTTACTGGACTAAAATTTGTTATCTTACACTTAATTCAAAGACTGATTTCTCTCTGTTTCCAAATATCGAAAGGAGTTTCAAAAGAAGAAAAATTTCCTACGACTCAGCAGATTATTTATTTAAGAAGTAAAAGAAAGATTACTCGTGCCAATAAGAAGACACTGATCCTATAATTTAAAAAATATGGGATACAAGAGAGAGCCATATATTTATATGAAAACTGATTCTTATATCCCTGAACATTGGAGGTTTTAAAAGCATTCTTATTTGTATTTTAAAGTCTCTCTCCTTTATCATTCCACTTACTGAGGCTTCATATATCATAATTTATGGTCCTTGTCATAGTATCAATCTATGAGAGAGTGAGTATGTAAGAGAGAGAGAGAGAGAGAGAGAGAGAGAGAGAGAGAGAGAGAGAGAGAGAGAGAGAGCGTGTGTGTGTGTGTGTGGAAAAGTTCTTGGCTCAATCCAGTGGATGAGGCATTTAAGAGAGGATGAAATAGTGAAATGGGAGAAAAGATAGGCCATGTGAGTAGAACTACAGGTGGACGGTTTGGAAACTCACTGAGAAAGAGCTCTAAGCTGAATACTTAAAATGGTAAGTAGGTTTCATGTCTCAAAGGATTAATCCCATCTAGATCTTCTCAACACGCTCGTATAATGCCAATGTAATAAAAGTGTTCCGACTATATGGTAGTAAATGCTTACACGACATTATGTTTTGTTATGATATGATCTATCAGCACTAAGACCTCGTAAACAAAACAGTGAAGAGTTTAATAGTTAAATGATTGAAACAGGCCTTTATTGCGTTTTCATCATTTTACAACTGTCATTTCAGTTCTATATTGACTTTGATATTTGTTTATTGAATAGTTTTCTATATATTTTCTATTGCCTTACATATATAGTTGCTGACTTTTACACGCATATTGTTCGTTGTTTTGTCGCATAATGTTTATAGTGTTCGCCAATGGCCCGGAAGACCAGTATTCAATCCCTTACCAAAGACTCAAAAATTGTATTTGATGCCTCCTTGCTTAACACTCAGCATTTCAAGGTACACATCGATGTTGTAGCAATTGAATAGGAAGCCTTCGGGTATCCTTCGACTTGGTTCGGCCAGCTTATTTACTTATACAAGTAAATAAATGTATATATTTATCCAACTCCACCACCAAGTGCAGGATTCGACAGAAGCTTAATTTCCTAAGTGGGGTTAGGTTGATATCAGTTCATAATTTTCCTACACTAGAGATTTGTCTTAGTAAGGTTAAAGAATCCAGTCTCCGAACAATTTACACATAGCTGAAGAGAAGACAGCAGGATTTATGCTTTTTCCAATGGAATTAGCGTGAAGTGAAACGTAATCAGCTACGTCTAGTATTTGAACTCGGGTTTCATTTCTTATGATGATAACCATTATATTAAAAGCGCCTCCAATATGTAAGGAATTAGTAAGCTTAATTTAGTCTTATTGGAGGCTAGCAATAGTATTTCTATAAAAGACAATCGAACAGCCACAACTTGGATGAGACGAGCAAAGTAACAGTTGTATTTTACAAAGCTTTTTGCTTAGATGAGGCACAAGGCCACAGGAATGGGGTACTAGCATAGTAACAGAAGCCCTGAGACATATGCGTGGCATACATAGAGGACATCGTTAATCATAAAGCTTAGCCTGGAACATGGCTACAGTAGTTAATCAACCCGTATGGATGGAACTTGCTACTCAGTCTAATATCCAAAAGCTAGAAGGTTTAATATAATAGGGTGACAAGTTAACCTAGATAGTTATTTACTATGTTTAACTAATTCTGATATTAAACTACAGTACGACTTGCTACGTTGTTTTCTGTTCACTTTCTATATGACGTCAGTTTATTTCTCTTGTCAAGGCATTGATTAGATTATCTTGTTCTTGTAGTTATATGAACGCCTTTTATACGCATTTATCATTCTATCCTTGTCGAAACACATTTATTAAATTCACTTGTGCATACATTTATTTTAATGTCTTTTGTAAGCATTTATCTGAATGGCTGTTTTTTTGTACATTTATAAATTTCCCGACACTTTTTGAATAGCAGAGTGAGTAGAAAGTTGAAGACAGTTTTTGCTGGAAACTTTTGCACTGACTTAGAACATCGTCTTCCTTATTTTTTTTTCCTTTTTCAGTTTTTTTAAGTAAAAAATAGTTAGAATCTATGTTGGTCTTCAGTGTGATTAATTGAACAAAAACGTTTATTGTGTCTGTCATGACGGCACATTTTTCATTTATATTTTTTCTCAAACTTTGGATATATCGTCTGGGAAGTAGGACAATTCATTACGTGATGAAAACTGCCAGTTGGTTGTTTATGCTACGAATATGTTGATCTTTTCAATTTTTTAATACAGAGATTACGTATATTTCATAGAGAAACAACAGCTGAACACCAATTCCACATTTCTAAGATAAAGATAACAAAGGTAAATCAGTCTCTTTGCGCAGTCTCTTTGCCTTTACCAATCTGTTATTAATCACAAGTTTAAACCAATTTTATAAATAACCCTTTATTTGATATGAACAAAAGAAAATTTGATTATTTAGATCTAAAATCAACGAAAAACATGAATGACTATATATATATATATATATTTCATTGAACATAATAGATATTTTTGTTTACATATCTTTTTGTTAATCTTTCCGTATCGCCCTATTGATTTTATGGTATTCAACGGGAATTGGTTGATAACTCTTCCATAATTAGTTATTTTCCAAATGCTTTCTGTCCCACTTTGGACCATCATCAGGGGAGAATGTATTACAAAAGTGATGTAACTTTTGTATTTACATTACTACTTAGTAAGAAAAGCGTATGTACTGTTGTATTGTGTAGCGTCTTTAGCTCCTGACGCTATTTATAGAAACAAATTTGAAAAGTAAATATATATATATATATATAACAGTGAACAATATATTAAGAAAATAGAGACAGTAGAAGAAGTACTTGAGGTAGGAATGGTATAACAGTATAAAACTTTATTCGAAATTAAGGGACAAGAAAGAACAGTCTCGAGTAGAATTATTTGGGACAAGAGGAAAATTGTGTGTGACAATGTCATCATCATCATCATGTCACGCCGTCAGCACGGATATCCATGACCCTCTCTCTCGTAACCCCTCCTTATCGTCCATTTGCTTCCGGTGGGTCCTCTAGGCTACATCCCGTACCTCCACAGAGCTGCTGTATGCAGCTTTAAGCTGGTCGTCCTGACTTTGTTCGTCCATGTGAAGGCGTCCACAGGAGTACATCACTTATGAGCTTGTACCTACTTCTCCAGTAGTGTCCTGCATGTCTGGTTCTTCTAATTTGGATAGTTCTCGTTATGGGTAGTAGGTGGCCGTACAGCTGCTGCTTTGTGAGGTGCTGCCTCCAGGACTTGTTCAATGTTGCTCGCAGCATTCTTGTGTATCGTCATTTATTAAGCTTAGTTTCGCATAAGACCAGAACTATGAGACATCAAGTGAGAATTTAGTTTATTAACTAATACACTATATTGGCAGACTTTTCGATGCCATTTATTAGGCGTTATGAAAAAATATATGGAATTGATTAAACTTATGCCAGAAAGTCAGAAAAATGAACAGTCTTAGAGAAAATTGATTTACTAACACCCAAGTTCCATCTCTTTACTTATTAAACGATTAAGCACATCAAGTGCTTCTTTAATGGATTTCTGCATCTTAACAAAGAACTATTTAAGATGTAGGTATGGACCACTACCTAATTAAAATGGTTATAGTTTTCAAATATCTACTCTACGAAATGATATTTCCGAACAGATATCTTCGTTTTTGTTGTTCTAATCATGTTTCAAGTTGATTGCAAATGACCGTATTATTATTAGTTTTAGATGAATATTAAAGCACTAATAACACAGAAATCGATGCATGCATTTTCCATTACCGATTCTTCTCAAGATATCCTCACTGTAGAGCAGTGCTTAACACTTACGAATAATGATTGTTATCACTGCATGTGGTACAGTGTAAAACTAATACCTTGACATTAATATTATCTATTAACGTTTTCACTGGGGATTTATCTTTATGAAAAATATATAATCTGAAGCGGAATAACTTAAACATTATTTCCCAAATACTTTCGTACCGACTACATTTTTCATGACAAATTCATTCTACTATGTCATATCTTTAACAATGCTTTGTATAAATCCTCATTTAAAAAAAAATTAATTTAATGGATACCTTCACACACACATGCACTATATTCCACTTACACACACACACACACACAATAATACGCAACTCACACAAACACACGCGCGTGCACGCGCGTAAAGGTTTCTACACAATCCCAACGGGTTTTGACGGTATTTTTCGATTTTCGATTCATTTCATTTTGTTATCTGCCTGATGATTGTTATTTTGTAAAATATTCATGAAACCCAGGGATCGCAGACAAACTTCCATGGCATAAATCTAATATATATTTATTTATTATTATATAACAGCTCTATCCTAGATATTGAGCACTCTCCATATTATATTGCACTTGGTTCGCTACAAACCCTCTAAGTGATTTAGTAACAACTAAAACTGTTATAATATATATATATATATATATATATATATATATATATATATATATATATATATATATATATATATAACTTCTCATTAGGAAACAAACCCAGGATATTTTCTCTCGGAAAGTTGCTCCTTTTTCAATCATTGTTTTATAATCTCCGATTTTCCTGCTATCATCCCATTGCCATGGCATGATCCAAGCGGTTGCAGGATATCATAGAATAATATTTAAAAAGAAGAGACAAGAATTAGTTTTACCTTATGATCTATGACAATATATATGATAAAAGAGTCGTATTTATGATGAAATTATAAGGTTTTGCTGTTATGTCACCTGTTATTCTAAGAATGTGTGACTTAAGCGATCGCGCCGATCGGTATTAAGAGTTTACTTCTCAGTAGATCATCTTCGCCTGTAGCCTCGAGTCATACTAACATAAATTAGATAGATATCTATTATAAATCATCCTTGATCCATGTCGAGAAAAACGTTGTTTTCTTATTACAGCGTAAAGTCACGATTTGGTGTATTATATTAGTGGCTGAGTTGGGCTGAAGTAAATAAAGTCTTTTGCGTTGCTTTAATTCTTGTTAAGAAATTTTGGTTGCGAAACTATCAAAATAAATTGTTATTTGCCTAAAAGAAAAATTGATCTGGCGTCTGAACACGTTTAGCTTGAATAATGAAAGTCTTACGCGGACTTACGTCTTTGTTTTCATTTAAAATTGATCGTGACGAATCGAGAACAACACTACGTGGTCAATGTTCTCAATAAGAACGCATTGAAAACAAAAGTTATGGCTAAACTATTTTAAACCACTTTTTTAAGAAAGTAAAATATCTTGGTCAAGTCTTTCCCCTTTGATCAAAAACTGAATGAACGAGAGAAAAAAAAAAAGAGGGAAAGAGAAAATTATAAAACAAGACTAGTCTTTGAACTGCGCATGCGTGTCTCACTGGCAGGCTTCCAAATAATGGCCGATTAAAAAGACGAGAGTAGATGCGAAAAAATTTCACTTGATTTATTCATTCATAACCTCAATTTCTTTACATCTTTGGCCGGTGTACTTTTCTTTGTAAAGGTGTCTGCCCTGTAGACAATCTCCTTTTGTTTAGACTCTTTACTTGATGTAGCTTTTACATAATAGCGTATGGCTTTTTAAGCGCACAAAGAAGACGTATTGGTTATTAAATTCAGCCATTATGTACTAATTCAATCTGTGTGGCTTTTTTGTTTATTAATTGTGTTTCCGTATTTTGTCCATTACATTCCAGTTTATGACCGTCTTTTTTTTCTTTTTAAGAATGTTTTTCTCTCGCTGTCTGTTGTGTTGTTTGACATTCTATGTTCCTAGTGTTACATTGTTTTTAGCGTTTAATCGCTTTTACATCTCTAGATATACGTGGAAAAGGATTATTCGGTCGTTTTGAACATTTATAGATTGGCAAATGGCAATGATTGCTTTTACACCGATAGAAATTTGTTGAAAAGGATTATTCGGTCGTTTTGAACATTCACAGATTGGCAACCGGCAATGATCGCTTTTACACCGATAGAAATCTGGGAAAAAGGATTAATAGGCCCTTTCTAACTTTCACAGATAGACAAACAGCAATGGTCGGTATTCAACACATCACATTTTCTTTCTTATAGATTATTAAATATCTTTTTTTTTATTTAATGAAATTGATATTGTTAGCGCTTTTTTCTTGTAATTTTGAAATTTATTTTCCTTCTATCTTTTACTTTTTACCTCTAGGATGAACGAATTTAAGACTGCTTTTGAGGTCTTTAATATTTTGATATCCCTGTCGGTGTGGTTGTATTCCCTGTAAAGAAAGAACTCCACATAAATGTTTCGAGGTTATGTTACCAAAATAATCGATGGTGAAGCTCCAGTTCAGAAGATTTCGTAAAAGTGGAGCATGATTTTATTGCCATTACTCCCAGGTTCACTCTGTCCTGGAGTAATCATACCTCTTATTTCTAAAGGTTGAATAGTTCTGTTTATAAATTTTTCGTATTTAGTTTGAACGTTGAAAAAAAAAAAGAACAAAAAGAAAATAAAAACTGCTTTGAAACGCTTACAAAAAAATGTAAAAACAAACGTACAACGAACACTATTCCCTAACCTCATCACATAAAATAACACAAGATTGTTTGAAATGTGGTTAAAATAAATAAGTTAGTCGATAAATCCTTAACTTTGTGATATGACATACTTAAAACTGTTTTATATTATGTAAACAAATAAATCTCGTAAATGATGTTACAGAAATCATGAAAAATGTTTAAAATTGTTCATTGCAGATTCATTAGATCGGTTCATTGTTAAAACAATTCAGAAAAGACAAAAAGAAGGTTAAATATCAACTTCGTATATGGGACAAGGCTAAAAGAACGAATAAATATCATATGACTCAGTTTTCGAAATTGTGAATGAATGTTTTTAGGGGACACGCTTGCCCCATACCTCTTTATCATTTGTCTAGACCACGTACTTAGGACATCGATCGATAACATTAGGGAAAACGGCTTTGAGCTGACAAAGAAAAGAAGCAGAAGGTACCCCGCAAAAACAATTACCGACGCCGACTACGCCGATGACATAGCGCTACTGGCCAATACACCCAACCAAGCCGAAAAACTACTGCATAGTTGGAACGAGCCGCTGCGGGCATTGAACTCCATGTCAATGCACACAAAACTGAATTTATGTGCTTTAATCAGAAAGGCGACATCTCCACACTAGACGGAACCTCCCTGAAACTAGTTGACAAATTCACCTACCTAAGAAGCAGCGTCTCATCAACCGAAAAAGACACCGACACACGGCTAACGAAGGCATGGACAGCTATCGATAGGCTCTCGATCATATGGAAATTAAACCTGACCGATAAAATGAAACGCAGTTTCTTCCAGGCTGCGGTCGTGTCGATACTGCTGTATGGATGCACTACTTGGACGCTGACTAAACGGTTGGAAAAGAAGCTCGACGGCAATTATACAAGAATGTTGCGAGCAATATTGAACAGGTCCTGGCAGCAACACCCCACACGGCGCCAACTCTACGGCCACCTACCACCTATCACGAAAACTATACAATCTAGACGAATCAGACATGCCGGACACTGCTGGAGAAGCAAAGACGAGATCGTAAGTGATGTGGTCCTGTGGACCCTCGCATATGGCCAATCAAAAGCAAGACGACCAGCTCGAACATTCATACAGCAGCTATGTGATGATACAGGATGTAACCCTGAAGACCTGCCGAAAGCGATGAATGATAGGGAGACGTGGAGAGAGAGGGTCAGGGATATCCGTGCTAGCCGCACGTCATGATGATGAAAACTAAATGATTTGCAATGTTGATTTTTTTTACTTGACATTAAGTAGCAACCATTAGAGCTAATGGAAAATGAATGACTATCTCAGTGACTCTGCAAATTATGAATTAACAGATCATTAAAAATGATATAGACAATTTATAATTAATAATTATTTCCTACAAAATTTGCTTCTCTCTCTCTCCCCCTCACACACACACATACATACACACATATATATATATATATTTTATTATACAAGGTGTGAAAGCACGTGCGATACCCTAGACTCATCAGCCGCCAACCAGGGTGATAACACAGTTTCGGTAGCTCAAGGCGGTACTGCCACTCCTGGCGCTACCGAGCAGCTTTTGCCACAGGATAGGGTATTTAAAAGAAATATATATCTATGTATACACAAGATCAACTAAAAGCAGACATTACATTGGACGTTCGTTCATCTTCATTTTGGTGCAGTTTGTGATTTAAAAATGCGTTGACTTAGGGCCGTTAGATGTCACAGCAACCGTTTCTTGATTTTGCGTAATTACACGAGAAAGGTGGTTGCGCGTGTATAACATTCATGTTGAAATCCTTTCTATATCCGTTATCTATTCGGTTCGTTTTCTTTCATTTATGCGTTACTGCCCAAAAGCACTCGAGCCAAACGTCATATATAATTCTGCTGAAAGATTTTATTTGTTGATCAATGGGCCCTCAAGATGGGTGGTGAGTAAAAAAAAAGCTCCTGGTCTATGTTTGTCCAGGTAGCTACATATCCAGATCGTTACCGTATGAGCAAGTAAGATGGGTGATATATTCTCCCTCCCCGTTAGAGACACCCTGAGGGCATTTTTCTTTCATTGTATTA
>OY757930.1:59091269-59106269 GCA_963585895.1 Sepioteuthis lessoniana
TTTTTCCCTTATCCCTTATTCGCCAGATACTGAAGTTTTTCACATCGATGGGCACAATGTACTTCATTTTCGTTATCGATCTCGCCATTCTTCTTTACATTGTCCTGAGTCGCATGTCAATTTCGTCTTTCGATCATCTTGGCGGTCGTCTAAAATAGTCATTTCTGGTGTCTTGTATAACACTCAACAACCGCAGGGATAAACCTGTCGTCTGAGAACTTTGGGACGTATCTGGCTCAGCACAACATTCAGCGATCATATCCTTCACACAGCTCATAAATTTCCTCTCGACATTCCCAGTATAGATATTTCCATGGGCTCCTATGTTATAATTGTCTCTATTTTTCTTATTTATTATAGTATAGTGTTTTACATGTTCTACTTTACGATGGGTTTTATAATTGACAATACTAATTTATGTATGAGATTTATCAATATTGCTATTATCAATACAGTTCATCTTAATTCATGCATTCAATTTATTTAGGTAGCATAGATCTTGTAGAAAATGAGTGAATAATTATTGTATTCCTATTTTCACCGAGCTACACTATAAAAGAAAGCAGAGAGTTTTGCTGTTTGCTTTTCTGACTTAATTGGTATTTACAAACCCTTCCACTGGGCGAGTTTCCGTCGCGTAGTGGTTAACGTTCTGGTCTGTAGTAAGCGAGTTCGAACTCCAGTCGTACTATTACGTTAACTTTTGGACTAATACTCTTGGAAAAAGTATGAACCTCCTTATAACCTAGCTATGAGTAAATAGTACCGCTAGTGTCTATCTCTAGATAGACACTAGCTGATTTTGGCATTTTATAACCTATGAAGATTGATAAGTCATTAATCAAAGAAACCAACCCTTCCGCCGTAGTTATACGATTTCCTCAAGTGAATAGGTGGTAGTCCCAAAATATGTAAAGCCCCAACAGCGTACTAGGTGCCTTAGGCATCAAGCAATAAAACCAATATCAGTCAGTTGAAGTCAGTGGAGGTTGCTTGTGGGGTTGAACCTCTTGAACTGAACACAGTTAATTTTCTCTACAGCCGAAACCAAAGTTATGGAGAATCCGTCAATCCATTGCTGGGCAAAGCGATTTTTTTTTGTCTTATAAATAAGTTTACCACTTATGGTCTCATCCTCTTGCCATTTTTTAGGATTTTCCAAGGATAATCCAAATGCCTAAAGGGTTATACTCAACATGCTACCTGTTTTTAAGATTACCTCTATTCTTCTTGTGGTAGACTGCTATCGCTTTGGATTCGCCTGATAAAATTTTGTATTCTACAGTTTACCTTAAGTTGCTCATTGTAATGTAATAAACTGTAACCTCTAACCGGTAACCCACGGTCAAAAGTTTACCAACCGATGTAATGTATGGTTATTCTTTTGACGACCCGCACCAGTACAGCAAAAGTAGAAAAAGTAATAGTGAGATGAACCCTGACTGCCTTATCTGTCTGATTATTGATTTACGTTTTCAGTTGAGGCAAAAAAATGTCTCTCTCTCCTGCACGTATAATGAAGCGTCAGCTTTTATGCGTTGATCTATTTTTATTGAAAGAAAACTAGATTTCGTTCGTTTTTTTTTTTCGTATGAATGATCGATGTTTTTAAGAAGTAAGTTTACTGTATTATAAATAGTATTAATAAACTCGTTGTAAAAGACGGAATGCTGTAATTTACCCTAAAAGATTTACATAGTTTTATAACATAGAAAGCCGATTTTGTTTTATTTGATTCTTTAGTTTTTCCCTATAAAAACAGCAGAAACCTCGTTTCTTCAATAATTCCTTATTTAATTCCTTACCTACCAAACAGGAACTTTTCAATTTTTTGAGGAACCAAATTTTCCCATGATTTATCAGATTTCGCTATATTAGACTCAGTGTCCAGTTAGAATTCATTTGGGATTTGATCGTATTTTATTTTGAAGAATGCTAAGAAAAAAGAAGAAAATATGTCCCTATCATCGTTAAAATTAAATTTACAGAGATCTATGAACGAGAGAATTTTTGCAATTGAATTGGAAGGAGGGTACGGTGTTTCTTTATTGGCCTTTTAACTATATTTATAACATGTCCGATCATAAGACGGACACTAAGTAACTTAGTTATACACAGGAAACTTCTTGTAAGACCTGGGAATTAATTTCACTTTCTGTCTGTTTCTCAGAAGTATTTGGATCGTTGTAGGAATTTAGCTTTTTCCATCTTATTTCAACGGTTTAAACTTATCGTATTTTAACATTGTTTGATGACTTACTGTGCGTTTATTTTTGAATATCTGCATCCATAGAAATCTAAACCCTAATAAAGATATGAATCATTTAGACAGGTTATCCCATACCCAAGTTAATTTATGTCTTTCACATTCTGTTTACCGTAGCTGAAAATGTGACAAACATATATTAACTGTTGACAGTAATTAAATAAAAATGCTTTTTCGTCTATGATTTTGGTCAGAGTCTTGTATCCTCCATGTTCAAGTCAGCAGGATTTTCTGGCAATATGAAATTACAGATCTTTTCCTGTTTTGTCGTATCTAACTAAAATCTGGCAAATCTTTACAGTCATCTTTAAAAGAAATTATGCGTAGCATTACAGGAAAAATGGGAAACGTCACGTTGATACAGGCAGTTTTTTTTTCCTTTTAAAGAACTGTTGTATTTTTGACTCGTGCATATTTCTCTGTTCTCGCGAACGTGTGTTTTCTATCACAATCACCAAAATAGAAAAAGAAGAAGAATGTAGCCGTCGATATATTGTTGTTTATAGACTATTTCTCATCTGCTTTGGCAAGACCCTGTCTTAGATACTAGACAAAATATATCGAGTTATACCCACACGGTGAGACATTGGGTACTATGTACCCGTACTTCTTCCGGCTCCTAGCTTTTTTGATAAATTATCTTTTAGCACCTTGGTATCATTGTTTACGATTTTACACTGGGCTAGTGGTCAGTATAACGAAGGGGCTCATACGCTTACACTACCTAAGAACTCAAGAATAATCCCAAAGGTTTCAGGATGGTGTTTTTTCGTTACGATCCACAAACGAAATACTTGAGGTAAACAAGCTCTCAAACGCCATTAGCTTGTGCAGGTCACCTTATGCAATCAAAATAACTCCCCACATTTTAGTCTGAGAGGACAGGGTATAATTAATTTAACCCTTAGTCCAAACTGAAGAATCTGCTATGCAGCACTACTATTAAAAAGATCGTTTTATACACCACACTCTCGTCACTTGGCAGAAATTCACGGTACTGGACCGAGTAAAAGGTGATACCCAGTAATTTGGTTGTTGTTTTCCGAGCACACTCTATTTTTTTTGTTTGAAGGAGATCAAAGTTGTCGTACTTGACTTTCCTGTTGTAAAGAAAAGCACAACGCTGAAGTGATTTTGAAGAAATCAGTTATTAAATAAGGGGAATGGTGTCCATTCCCATTTTTGCCTCTTCTTCAGCACACACGATTATCTCTGTGGTCAACTTTTCAATTCCTACTTGTTTGGAGATTTACTGTTTTTTTGTTGTTTGTTTCAGACATTTTGCTTTTTTATTGTCAGTTTTTTTTTGGTGCCGAATGCTTATGGTTTTGTGACACTACTAAGTATAGTTTGGCAAATATCTATTGTCAGTTTTCTTATTATATTTCTTACTCCTATATTTTTTTCTTCCCTTTTATATAAGTTTTTATTCTTTCTTCCATCAATACCGTCTTTCTATTGTCTTCATTTCAAAAGATTTTCCTTTTATGTCGTCTATTTTTCCTTTCTTTTTTAAATTTATTATCGTATTTCTTTTCGTTATAATTTTTTTCTATTTTTCGTTATTTTTAAATCGATCTATGCACAATTCCTTTCTTCTTTCTTTGCTTTTTTCGATTGTTTTTATTTTTTCGTATTTTCATTCATCCTATCATTCTTCTCTATGCTATTTTGACATTTTATTAATTGATTGCGAATGTTTTCTTTTAAAAATTATATATCTCATGTTCAAATTCTTCTTCTTTTGTTTTTGTTTATCTCTCTAATCTTTTTATAATTCATTTCTAATTTCCTTCGTTTATCATATTATTTGCTCATTGTTTTCCCATTGCTCTCCTCCTTCCAACCAAAGTCTTTCTCAATTTGGTTGTGAAAAACACAATAAAAGAACCTAAATGAATGAATAAATAAATATGTAAGAAAAGAGAACTGTTGCATTGTAAGAGGAAGTAAATTGTTTTTCGAAGACGTGATATCACATCAACCGCAGTGAATCCATTCTAATTTGCAGTTTTCTTTGTATATAGTTTTATTACGTTTCTTCTTCCTCATCTTCGTAGAGATGTGAAGAAAGAGAATTTCTTTTGATCATATATTAATAATAATTACCATAGCTTCCAACCAAAATGAAGAGGTGATTTACGTATTGATCGCTAATTTTGTAAGTCCATAGATCCGATAAATGACAAGAAAAAAAGAAAGAAAGAAAACTAAGAAAAGAATGATAAATTGAAAAAGAGATAAAATAAAAAGATTATATAATTACCCATCAAGGTGCAACGAAGTAAAGCTGGTTTAATTCGGAAGTTTTCTTCTAGATTAGTTGCCTAACCAAAATTAAGGAAACCTGTGAACTCTACTATTTGCCCAATTTATAGTGAGGCTGGAATGAAGATAAAAATGAAAAAAAACAATTGTGTGTGTGTGTGTGTGTGTGTGTGTGTGTGTGTGAGAGAGAGAGAGAGAGAGAGAGAGAGAGAGAGAGAGAGAGAGATAATAGTATGAGAATCATCATAAATATGAACAGACAATGAATGTGGTTCCCTCACCTCTTGGCATAAGATAAATCAAGGATAATTTTATTTTGAAGAAAATACCACTGATAGTACTTTATGGCACCAAATTTATTCTTGCAATCCAATTTTTCAGCCTTGAAATCAAATAATGGATGCTTTTATTTAATTATTCAATTCCAAACAGATAAGTTAGCAGTTTTATGTTTCTGTGCAGAATTAAATTACCTTCGATCTTTAAAAAATCCCTGTCAAACATTCTTAAACCACAATAATTAAAATCACATAAAATCTACTCAGCTAATGATCAACGCTCACCACTTGTCTCTTTGACTTATGATCCAGTTGCGCTAAAAGGATAGGTTCTCACTAGATTAAGCAGCGATAAACCTGTTCAATTCTTGAAACCAAGTTGGGACAGAGCTGGTACTGTCATTAACCTGAGAACTGTATATCATTTCTAAGTAAAGATTAGTAAAAAATTACACTTTCTATTTGATAGTGGTAAAAAAAAATCCCTGAAAGTGAAAGATTTTTTGTATGCAGGCAATAACAATATTTAAAAATTTCACTGGAATTAAAAATTTTGTACAGCACAAACACATATACACAATCTTATCTGAACAGAAAACATCCACACACACACATATGTATATACATTTATAGCATTAAATTGATCTTTTCCAAGGATTTTTTCAAACTCAATGTCTTATTTTAATTATTATTTCTCTATCTAGTAATAATTTTAATGAAGTAATTATTGGTTTGCTTCATTTTTCAGTCTTTTCTGATTTCAATTTTTAAAAAGCTAATCAAATAATTAATTATAATTGCTATTCTTTGTACCCAAAAGGCTTTTCATCTCTCTGATTAAGGGACATTGAGTGCACATGCATAAAACAAAAACTACTTTCAATAAAAAAAAAAAATAGTAAGGAAATTTTTTCTATGCAAGTCAAAACTTTTATCACATGAATGAATACAGAGAAAACACTTAAATTGTTCGGAAGAACCATTCAAAGGGATCACATTAATTATTTGGGTATATAAAATCTGCAAAATTAATTGATTGACTTTAGATGCTGTATATTCGATTTATAGATATTGCGACTGAAAGAGTTTTAACTTGTCTGATAGACTAATAAGAAATTTTTCAAGTCTAGATATTTGTCATGGTTACCGCAAGATGATAGAACCGGGGCAGATGAATCAATTTCCATAGTAATTCGGGTAGATTATTCGGCCTTTCTAGGCAGGGGATGGAGTAATGAAAGCAGTTCTACGTTGTCTTCAAACTCGTTTTTGTATCTCCTCTGGCAACACTGAGGGACAGTTAAATCGGTCAAGGCTCTTAAATTTGACAACACCAGTGACGTGAAGAGGACAGACTTACTGCATGAACAACGGTTGATCTACTAAATAACTTTGCAGTGTCTTTCATTCTGATATTAATATAGATCAACGATCTCGAGAGGCTAATGGATCATAACAACTTGTAACATTTAAAGACATAGTTTGCAAAAAATGCCATTTGCATATGCATTTTAACTTTACTATATATATCGAAATCTTTTTAACACATTTCGTACATATTTGGCAGATCTGGATGTTCCAGCTGTGTAAACAAGTGATTGCTAGACGCACCTGTGCAAATAAGTGGAAGCACGTCACGTAGGTGACAACCAGAACGCATGGGCGTTTTAAAATTATATATAATTGCAGGGGGAAATCTCAGTTTTGCGACAAAAAGAGATTCAGTTACTCATCGAGAGCACCCGCCAGCCGCTGCCAGGGGGACAGACCACAACATTAACAGTCTGTCGTTTGTCTGCAGTCTTTAGTCTAGGAATCTCAGAGTAGCCGCAGGGGGGGGTCAAACGGCCCTCATGACGAAGACTTGTTGAGAACATCTTGTCAATGAAGAAGGAAGGTGCTAAGTGCAGCCCTCAGTATGAATATAGCAAAATGCGGCTAACAAGAAGTTATGGGTCTACTGGCATAATGATGATTGAACATTTCTCTTAATTTACAGGGGGTGTCCTCGTGGTGTAATGGTTAAAGCGATGGACTGCGGAATCGTAGTACGCGAGTTCGTACTCCAGTCACGCTATTACGTTCACTTTCGGGCAAATACCCTTGGGAAAGGTATGAACCCCCTTATCCTCCCAGCTATAGGTTAAATAGAGCCACTACTGTCCATTCCAGGAGAATGGCTTTGGCATTAAATAACCTAAAAAGAGTTGATATGCCATTAAACAAAGAAACCAAACCAAACCATCTTAATTTACAAAAATATGCGTCTCTTTATTTCTCTCGAATTGTATGGAAACTTCTGAAGTCTGAGAGAGAGAGACGGAGACGAAGACACACCCCCTGTAAATCAAGAGAAATGTTCAATCATCATTATGCCAGTAGAGTATACAACAATTTGACTTGCATTTAAATCCTCCTTTTGTATTTTAGTTTTCAGTTCTTTTAGTGCATGGGATCTTTTCCGTTTTATTTATCAAAAAACAAGAACAGTCAGCCATTGAAAATATCAGGAAGATGTTGGAAATAAGGTCTAAACAATGAAAATATATTCGCCCATGGAAAACGATATAACTAAAACAAAAATTATATACCTGAATGAGATTAGTGCGTGCAACAATTACTTCAACGAGCAAATACTTTTGACTCTGAGTACAATGATCCCACATAAACCTGAATTGGTTTCTTTGTTTAATGGATTATCAACCTTTGTGGCTTATTTAATGTCAAAGTCATCATTGTTGAAGAACTTTAGTGCTACTACTTATTCCATAACAGGAATCGCTAGGAGGTTCATGCCTTTCCCAAGAGTACTGACTAAATTGAAGCTTAAATTATACGTGCATATATATATATATATATATATGTGTATGTGTGTGTGAGTGTGTGTGTGTGTGTGTGAGAGAGAGAGAGAGAGAAAGAGAGAGAGAGAGAGAGAGAGAGAGAGAGAGAGAGAGAGGAGAGATAAAGTGATTTTGAAAACACGCGACAAGAAAAATAGTGATTGCAAGGGTGAAATAGGAATAAAGATATTTGTGAAAGAAAATGGTCTTTCAACTGAAAGAAAATGGTCTTTCAACTCTCTTTGAAGCAATTCCTCTTCTTTTAAAGCGGAGGTCATTATATCGAAATCACGTCCTCTGACATGCTACTTAGAACAGTTGATGAGAATGACACGGCAACTGTGTGCTATCACTCCCGGGAATGACACGGCAAATACGGCTACTTACTTCCTGCAGTAATACCTTCGAAAGAGCACAAAAGTTTCAGTCGTTAAACGTCAAGAGATGACATCTTTCTTGGTCCTCCCTTACTCCACATGGCTTTAGTATACTTCTAGGGGATTAATATGCAGTATTTTAAGTACATTGACAAGGAAAGTTATTATATTGTGAAAATAAATAGTATCATTATACGTAAGTATTAGGCGTAACTGCATACATATATATATATATATATATATATATATATATATATATATAAGGCATGTCATACCTTTCCCAAGGTATGACATGTCCGAAAGTGAAGGTAATGGCACAACTTAACATAGAACTTGTTTATTTCGATATCTCAGCACAGCACGAAGAACTGTTAACAGTCACAACTTTGTCAAGGAAATCAATTATGATGGATCCTTTTATGTCTCAGACGACTGTCACCATGATTTCTCTATTGATTGCTGCGTCCACAATGTTTTCTTTTCCGGAGAGTTTGTGAGTATCCACTCCATGGATTGTCTTTACGAGTCTAGCTTGCAGTAGAAAACTAATCTTTATTCTTTTCGTAAACCTTTTTTTCTTTTCAACTAAAATATACTTCTCAGGAAGCATAATGCATTCTTCAGTAAGTTTCATTTGGTTTGATCTTCTCAACCACCGACTGTTTGTTGACAGGTCTCTGCTGAAGCCAGGCACATTGTATTTCAATTGGAATGATATTTAATAGTTTCAAAACATATTTCAATGAGATGGCTATAATCATTGCTATGAACCAATTAAAAACAATGTTAAATATATATTTAATGAAAAAATTCTGATAATAAATTTACTTTGCTTTAAAAAAAAAAACAACCCTTTATTCATCAAATGAAAGTCGTGTGTAAAGCAGTACGAATAAAGATAGCACTGTTCCATCTGGAATAAAAGTATTTGGTGGCTTTATAGGTTTGGACATTTGTAATTTGATGCATAGTATAGCAATGGTGAATCACCTGTTGCAGAGAACGAGGGTCACTGAAGCAAAATGTTTTGATGGAAGGTAATATGAGTCAAAATCATTAATTATGGCGATTGAAAAGTTCTCAAGTCATGAAAAAAAAAAGCAACAAGTGCTTCTTAATGCTGTATTTTTGTGGAAAATTGAGCGGAGAATATATGTAATTTTGAGATAAAGTATACTTTCCGAAAATCTGTTTTAGCTTTCTTTATGAAAACAGCACGTGATATTAAGATTGTTCACTGATTATACCCTGCAGTTATCTTATACTATTGTATCTCACAGAGCCGATAGCATTTAATCATAGAATATATTAAAGGGAATATACAGAGTAAGATATATATATATATATATATATATATGAGAGCGAGAGTGAGAGTGAATAAATAAGACGAGGGGAATGTGCGACTATATGATTTAGAGCTGAATAAATATATGTGTAAAAACCGATACAGTTATTTGAATAAATTTATACAGACAACAGGCAGATGAATATATGGAAATATATATCTGTATAATTAAAGACTGGGTTATACATTTATACATTCATATATAACTATATATCTAAAACTATATATATATATATATATATATATATATATACATATATATATATGTATATATATACATATATATATATATACATATATATATATATACATGTGTATATATATATAACTTTAACTAAAACTATAACGGTAACTATATATATAAATGTGTGTCTGTAAAATCAACGAAATATATATGAATTGAATTAGATAGAAAAATGGGAGTTTATAGATATCGACATAATTATATATCTATTCATGTGCTTATATACGTGTGTGTATTAATCTAATAAAGCACACACACACACACACACACATATATATATATATATATATATATATATATATATATATATATATACAACATATTAAGTAAATTAATATCAGTCACTGCTCTGAGTTTCATGTTGGTATTTATACAAAAAAATGAATGTCTGATATATATATATATATATATATATATATATATATATATATATATATATATATATATATACAAAAATAGATGGATGGATAGATAGATAGATTGATGGATAGATAGATAAATAGATAGATAAATTCATTTGGTCTTATCTAGTGCGAGCTCCGAGACATATATTTAAGAGATATGCATAATGGAGTGGGGAAAATAAGATCTCTAAATGCTTAAGTGATATTTTCTTGACATTAATCCACTCTTGGCCCCAGGGTGTCTTGTAAACGGAAGTTGCCTGAAGCTATCCATCATGGCTGCCTTTTGCGCATCAATGTTGATGGTCTCTTCTGATTCTTGAACAAGGGGCACAACTGTCGCAGACACATGGACGCTATCTAGCGAGATGTTTGATGTCAAAATTTGCCGGAAGGTTTTCGTGACCAAATCTCTCATGGTCACCATATTACTGATGGAAATCTTCGCAGATATAATTCTGCAAGTATTATTATGCGTATATGACGTCAGTGTCGCAGGATTTTCTATTGGTTTCTTCCAACATGTCAAAAGAGATCTATCAGAAATATTAATCTTATGACTGCATCATCGAACATAATTCCCTGAGACATTCACTTCGATTATAGAACATTTTAAGTGATATTTCTTGAACATAGAGCAGGTCATACAAAAATCCATTTCGTAATAAAAAATGAAATGGAAAAATTATCTTGTTGAGACAGCTGCTTACTTTCGCTAAGGAAAAAAATAAAGCATTTTATTGCTTAATTTGAGTGCCAGCTGTTCTTCTCTCATTGGAAAACTGGTGCAATGCAATCTTATCAATATTTATCTTTCTACGTGTAACCTTTTTAAGAATAATCCTGGCTTACTCATAACGATAAACAACCAAAGACCATAAAGTACAATCGATAATGGTATTTTTGATAACAATTCTTTTTATTAATCTAATCAATATCAAAATTTAGGAGATTATAATTATAGTACGATGGATTTATATCTTTTAAAAGAATCGCCCAGTTCGCAAAGCTAACAATATGCGGACTGTATCCGCTGTAGATAATAAAGAGCTCCTCTCCCAAAATTGTGTCCTTAATATGACACAAAGCTGCATCAAATGATGAGGCTCCAGTTTTGGAGATCTGAAGGGTTTAAAGTACACCCTCATTGCCATTATTTCTTGCTACACTGGGATCCGGAATTGCAGTAAATGTTAGAGTCCCACAAATAGGTCACATAGAACTGTGCTAAAATTATTCATATTCCATCAGACCATGTGTAAAAAAGAAACAACTCTTAAGGAACAACTACACAAAAATGTAAATATCAAGGTACAATGAACGCGATTCCTCAACCTCTTGACAAAAATTTACTCTTGGCAAAAATTTACTCTTGACGGGTTGGCATGCCGTTAAAATCAATCAATCATTTCTTAAAAGAAACTATTCTTTTTGATCGCTTAAGCTTTGGAAATTAAAAGCTGCATTTTATATGACGTTGCTTTATTCACTTGAATGATTGATGCAAAGCAATCGTCCTACTCTCATTTGATTGTACTTGAACTTCTTCGTAAATATGTTTAAGTAAATCACAGTAAAGAGAAACTTACATAAGATTAGATAATTTTCTTCATCGACGTCTTAAATCAAAGCAAAATGGTTGAATTGTCGTTTTTCAAAATCTTTTTCATTTTTAGATTAAATATTTCTAATCACTAATTTTATTATATCAATTCAATTTTTCGTTTTCATCTACTTTTTATTGCTTCAAAAGTCATCTGAATTTGAGAGCAAGGAAACAGTTGGGATAAACTTAGGTAGAATGTGAAATCATATTTATTTTGTTTCAGCGAAGCCAAGTTAAACTCATCTGTCGCTCTAACCAATGATGCTACAAAGTGCTGTTAGTTGATAGGAATCCAAATCACATCTTTTTAATAGATCCTTTTCGGTACTTTCAATAATTCTTTATCTCCCACCATATTTGATGCTGTTATTTTATACACAGGAAGTATCAGTAATCAACATTTTTTCTAACTTTTGGATAAAACACTAACAGCAATAAACTTCAGTAATATTTTCTTAAATGATTGATAACAATTATAGCGCTAGTGCTTATATGTATGCTGGCTTTATTATATGTCATTATGACATGGTAGTCTAATCTTTTTATGCTTAAAGAGAAACTCTTTCCTTAGAAGACAATACGTCTCTATAATACTGGCTAAAGGTCAGAGTTCCAAAGACTTGTGAATAGTTTAATGAATTATTGTGAAAATGCATTTTCGTATCCAAACCAATCAGAAAAATGTCATAGATGGCCTCGGGAAAAAGGCGATGGCAGTAATATTTGCTGGTAAGAATTCTGATTCATTTCTTTGAGTTATAACAATTTTAGCAAGCAAATCATTTCTGCATATTTTTCTTTTTATCTCCAAGCGTTTACCTCCTACCGATCCTTCAATGAAATAGCATCTCCACAGAATGTATTTACCAGATTGGAGTGTGAATTAAAAAAGGTTTTGAAATGAATCCGGTGGATTTGAGGGAAGGAGGAAACCGGAGGACAATTGTTACGTGCTAGTTATTACCGAGAAAAATTCTGCCCTCAGAAATACGGCAACAAATGTTCTTCTATAATTGCACGACTGTCTGCTTATCACCACATTGTAGTTGCATAGAATATGGACCACTATACAAACCTGTTTATGGACCATGTCTTATCGAAAACTATCAGAATCTACACGATCAACCATTTTGGGATGAAACATGTGACAACGACTATTTTGAAATCTTGTGTGGATCAGATGTATTTTTCAGAAATAAATATTTGGCTGTTTGTAATCATATTTGTAGTGTAATCATTTGAATATTATCAAAATATTCTAACAAAATTACTACACCCAATGAAACATGAGGTTCAACCATAAAATCAATTGTCAACAATGGATACGGAAGGGATAAGTATTTTGCTGCTATTTTATGCTGCATCCTGAGAAAAATAATTTTCCAATGATCAAAATGTGGTAGAATATGATGTTAAACACAGCTAATACTACGAGAAAGCATTGACAAAATATTTGCAGCAGTTTTTGGTGGTTAAACCTTAATTTCAACCGTCTATCTTTTGAGCTTCTTGAAAAAATAAAGTTTTCTAGATTTATCCATAGTTGGACTAGATATAATATTCATTTTTTAAAACTTTTTCTTTAATAAACAGTCATTCTTTTTACCTCTTTTTTCATCTTATTTTTCTTATATTTTTATCAGGTCCGTTTTACAATCTCTGACAAAACAACATCGACTAATTCAGCAAACAAATAGTTTTCCAAGACATTCGAAATATTTATTTACAAATTTAGATCCTGTTTTATAGGGAGGTACATAACTGCTAAAGCTGAGAAAATCAAACAGCACGTGTCAAGTTTAGTCATCGGATAATGGAAAAAAAGTAGCCTGAACAGGAATGTACTGTATCGACCAAACAACTGTCAATAATACCGGATACGAGTTCGCCTTGTGTTGGAGGGAAATTATTGACATTCTAATACTTGTTGGTTTCTAAAAAAAAAAAAAAATGTGAATTGAGATAAAAAAAAGAAACAAGAATAATATAAAAAAAACTATGAGAATAGATTTATAATAAAAATGTCTTATTAAAAGAGTGACTGATTTTATTTCAGCGACATGTCAATCCGTTAAGGGTTATTTTATCTCAAGAGGTTAGGGAATCACATTCGTTGCACACTATTATTTACATTTTTGTGTTGTTTCTTATAACTTTTTTTGCACACATTTCTATCGAATAACAATGATTTTTAAGTATTTTACCCATAAATGGAACTCTATAGGTACAGCCACTCAGGGTCAGTGTAGACCTGGGTGAAATGGCAATACACATATCTCCAGAGCTGCAGTCTCACTATTAGATGAAATTTAGTGTCATACCTTAGACCCTATTTGGAGAAGATGTTACCCCTCGTTGGGTGATACAGTCAGTGTATTCTTATTCCAGCAAATAGAGTCTTGCTAACAGAGAGATAAGCAGCACTACATTTTGTGCTGTTGAACAATAGAAAAGCATTTTATCGTTACCGGCAGATTAGTGATATTAATTTGTCATAATACTTACAATATTACAAGTGAATTAAATTCTTAATAATTTGTAATAATAGTAATAGCAATGTTGTGTGTTGTTGTGAACAAGATTAGTCAAAGTCAAGTCAATATCAACGCAAAACAAACAAAAGTTAATGAACTTTTAACGTTTGATAATATATTTGATCATGATCGTCTGAATATAATTCTAATAATGTTAGTTATGGAGAAAATTGAATCACATTGGCATCGATATAATAATATTTCCCGAACAGATAGTCATCAATATGATATTTGATAGAAAACATTGCAGATTGTTCGTCGAAATAAGAAGACTTTAAAATCTTTTAAAAAAGCACCAAATACAATGATAATACTCTCTCTCTTTCTTTCTCCCTCCCTCTCTCTCTCTCTCTCTCTCTCTCTCTCCCCGATCTTTAATTAGGAATTATGCTAAATACCACAATCTTTCATGAACTTTTTTAATGGTTGGGCTAAAATGTCTTAGAACACCTTTCTCTGCGCGTGTGTGTGAGTGTGTGTGTGTGTGTGTGTGTGTGTGTGTGTGTGTGTGTGTGTGTGTGTGTGTGTGTGTGTGTGTGTGTGTGTGTGTGTGTTAGTGTGAAATTGAATGAACACAAATCTTCCTGTCTTTGTTAGATGGCGTTTGGTGCGTTTCCTTTTCCTTGAGTTCATTCAGGAATTGCTTTTAGTTTAAATTTGATAAACGACATATAAGCGGACATTTTTAAAATTGTTGTCAAATCAGCCTATTTTTGTTTATTGCTTCTATTAACGAATATTGTATAAACTCATCATATTTCGAAAATGTTATGAATATTTTAAAAAAGTTGATCAAATGCCATTCAAATTCAAAAAAGCAAAAAAAAAAAACCGAATA
>OY757930.1:59108769-59158769 GCA_963585895.1 Sepioteuthis lessoniana
GTGGTCAATTTATGACTTTGAAATTAAAACTTATTACATTTCACGAGTTCATATTAGGAAGTGCATAATTATTTCCTCAATTTTTGTGAAGCGGAAAGAAATGAGAAAGGTCAATGAATAAAATTCTTGAATTTATGAAAGTGGGGGAATCAAACACAACCGTTATTTTTGTTACTTTCTTTTTTCTTGCAGCCAAATAACCCGAGGAAACTAGTATAGTTTATAATTAGTTCGCCACGTTGCACTTTGCTAAAATATGATCCAATTTTTCATAGTTAGAAAGTGAATATCTTTCTACCTCAACATTGTCTTTTGTATGAATGTGGAGTTTGAAAGCAAGCTCAATTACTGAATTAAATAATGTTCTATTCAGTCTAATGTCCTTTCTGAAGACAGGTTATAAACTGTACTTATAGCAAATGGAAAATCTGTCAAAAATATTAGTTTCAGAATGAGCTTTTTTCATTGCTTATTATAATTAACAATCATAAAAGGCAAATATGAAAGCGATATTCTATTTCTTTATAAAAGAAATTTAAAGTAAAAACTTGTCAACATTTAAATCAAAGCTACAAATGGGATGAGGTATTTTACTTGTTATAATTTTTGGAAATGACAAGATAATAACAGAAGATTTTACTGATAAAGAACTTGAAAAGTAGAAGGTGAAATATTCTTAGCATAAAACTCTAGCTTTGTCCAATTGTCGGAAACTTTAAACTTTGAAAAGTGTTTACTTTTTTATTTGGTTATTTTAAATCAGATTTTCATTTTGTTTTTACTAACGATTAACACAGTTTTATTTTTCGGCGTTTAAATTGCGAAATTCAAATCTGGATTTTATATTCCTGAAGAAAAAAAAAAAGGATTATTTTAAAAAGATGAAATTTAAAAAAAAACTGTAAATGAAAAATGGCTGACAGACAGGTATACAGACAGATAGAAATACATTCATACTTACTTATGTAAGTATGAATGTATTTCATTTACAGTTATATATATTGTTATGAGGACATATCCTACCATACCCCAAAGATGGACTCGTCCAACCTAAACATATTCCCCGAGCTAGCCCGCTCGGGGAAGAAAACTTCTCGTTTCTTACGAGACATTTCACAGACAGTCTGCAAGTCGAGAACGGCTATTACTTCTTTTGTATGACTTCCTTTTTTTCTACTAATACAATAACGTTCACCTATCACCCGTTGTTTGAGTTGTTCTTCCACCGGTCTTATCTGAAGACCACAACATATATACATATATATATATATATATATATATATATATATATTTACAGTTATATATATATATGAACATGCGTTGTTTTAGTGATATGCTCCATATTCTGGATAGAGCCACGAAATCGACAAAACACTGAACAACGATAAAAACGATTATTCAAAACCAAAAACTATTAAAATCTCAGCCATTACAAACGTCTTTGAACAACTTTCAGTTCCACGCTCCAAGTTAATTCTAAATACCTGATAGCAATATTTTGACTGTGATATTTATGGGAACTCAACTGATTTCCTTACTAAAAAATGTTAATTTTTGCGCAAAAATTGGCTTAAGAAACTATTATTTTATATCTGTATTTCTGGATTTATTATACAGTCCGACACATTTACGCTTACTTTTAAATTTAGAGAAATTTCGTAGCCTACAATCATTGACTTGCCCTGAAAAATTTGAATGAACGAAGCCAAAAATAATTATTGAAATCTTTTCCCTTCAAAAATATGACAAATGCCATTTCTTCGTCAATTAGATTCAGAGATAAATCACCAATTTATTTTGATTGTCGCTAAATAGTATAAATGAACGAAGAAATATGTACTTCCTCAGTAAATATGAAATTTTATACATTTATTATTAGTAAGGAATATTTACTTACTGAAATACCATTTTTGGTTTAAATCTTTTGAATGAAAATCTACCTTCTTTTCTTTTATGGATGCATTTCATTTCCCGTTTAATTTCTCTCTCTCTCTCTCTCTCTCTTCCTCTCACTCTCTTTCACACTCTCATTGTATATATATATATATATATAGTAAACAAGTTAGAAAATACGATCTAAAATTTAGAGAAAGTGCTCAACAGCGCGTTGTAGGGCGAGGTAAAAAGCTAAAATATTTGCGGTTCACCAACCAATCATCGGCTGCCACATTATTGTAAGTTTCGCATAGCTATGAAAGCTACAATCTTCAGATATAGGCGGTAAAAAAGAATGGAGGAGATGACAAATAAATACTTGATACCTCAAAAATGCCAAATATTCCACCGCAACGGAAGTAAAACGGTGACGGGCGAGAGAAAAATAGCTCAACACCCTCCGGCACCAAGGAAAGGGAGAGAAAAAAAAAACTTTGCTTGGACATTTTTTAATAGAAAAAGGAAATATTGAAAACTATATATATATATATATATATATATATATATATATATAGAGAGATAATGTTAAAGAGAGTAAGTAAAAGAGAAGGATATAAAACATTTTGGTGTAGATAATTTTTAGGACATAAAAAGATGAAATGATAAACAGAAAAGATAAAAGAGAAAACAAAAAGGATAAAAAATTAGAACAGAATAGAAGAAGAAGAAGGAGAGAAAAGAGAGAAGAAACGAAGTGAAGAAGAAAGAATAGATGAGATAAAAAATAGGAAGAGAAGAAGAGAGAGATGAGAGAAAGAAAGGAAAGAGGATAGGGAGAAAAAGAGTACGAGAGGAGAGAAGAGAAGAGGAAGAGAAACAAAGATAAAAGGAGAAGAAGAGAAACAGAGAGAAAAGAGGAAGAGGAGAAGAGAGAAAAGGGAAAGAAAAGAGGAAACATTAGAACAAAAAAACAGGAAAGAAAAGAAGAGAATAGTAGAGAAAAGAAAGTTAAGTGAAAAGTGAGAAAAAAATGTTAAAGTGAAGGAGAGCAACACTTCTTCTTCTTCTTCTTCTTCTTCTTCTTCTTATTATTATTATTATTATTATTATTATTGTGGGAGCCTTACCCATCTCACCATAATGGACTCTTCTCACCGTTATTAGTACTGAGAGATTTCGCTGCCAGGAGGCAGATCAATATCGGTGTTATCCAAACAGTACGAGACTTCTTACCTTTTCTATGTAACTCTATCTTTCTCGTGTAATATAATCTGTTATCTAATATCCATGTTTGCGTTTTCATTCGTGACGCTTTCCCGGGCCACAACATACTGGCGACGAGGAACTCGAACGAAAAAAGGGACTCTCCAAAAAGCAAAGGGGGTTAATCACACAACATAATGGCGAAAATACATAGCAACAACAATGAGATACCCAGCAACAAGTTAAAGAATCTACAACAAAGTTCTAACATACAACGAACTTAAGAAGATTTTTGTTAAGCTACAACAAGGTATCAAATTGTACAAACAACGGAGTGTGTCGGATTGCGGATATTAAAAAAAAATCAGTTACTAAGATTGTCACGTAATCAAAAAGTGATTTTCATATTTTTCTTTCTTCCCCTCCACTTCCGAGAAAAAAAATTTGATTCGGCGCTAAAAGTTCTGAGTTGTACAAAACACACACACACACACACACACACACACACACACACACACACACACACACACACACACACACACACACACACACACACACACAGAGTAATTATTCTTGATTTCTGGGGATATTTACTGAAGAAAAAAACAAAAAACTTCCCCGTACAAAAAAAAAAAAAAAATGGAAGACCTTAAAGAAGTGTTTGCACAAATGATCAAGTTCCAAATGGAGTCTCAACAAAAAAATGAGGAAAAACTCCTTCAACTCCAGAAAGAAAACGAAGAAAGAATCTTAAAAAACGAGGAAAAACAACAACGGTTCTTCCTTGAATTGCGAAAACAACAAGAAGCACTTTTTAAAAGTCTAAGTAATAACCAGCCTATAGATAATACAACTATTTTCACTCAAAATGCAGTGTGGAACGCACTCGAAACATTTTCCTACGCACCAGAAAAGGATAAGACCTTTTAGGCATATTACAGAAGATATGAAACTATCTATATTACCGATTGTGCCGATTGGACTGATGCAAAAAAAGTCCAGCTACTTCTACGAAAGCTAGGAACTGGGGAACACAACAAGTTCCTAGATCATATCTTCCAAAAAAAAAAAAAAGCAAACTTGCGAACTTGGCTTTTTAGAAAAAGTTAAAATACTGTCAGAATTATTCAGCTCCAAAACGTCTCTATTCCACAAAAGATGGAAATGTCTTAACTTAACAAAAAAGGGACAGTGATGATTATTTAGGGTTTGCCTCGGTCGTCAATAAAAACTGCGACGATTTTAAACTTGGCGAATTGTCAGCGGATAAATTCAAATGTCTGATATTCGCACAAGCCCAAGTGTCGACAAAAGACCTGGAAATCATACGCAGAGTTTTGTCGAAATTAGAGAACGAACCCGATCTCACACTTCTAAAACAGGCTGAAGACTGTCAGAGGATCGTGAGTGTTAGAAAAGACTCAAAAATATCGAGAAGTTTGGTATTGCTTTCGTAACGAGAGTCAAGCATAGATCCCAATCATACTATCCGGTAAAAGAGAGAAAAAATATGATTACCCAAAATTTCAATACAGGCAGAGTAGTGACAACCAAAAAAAAAAAAAAAAAAAAAAAAAAGAAAAGAAAAACACCCAGCGCTTGCTACCGCAGAGGAAAAGAACAGTGAACGAAGGACAGTCCCTATCATAAATAAAATGTCAAAACTGCGATAAATTCGGACATAAGGGCCCACAGTGTAGAAACAGAAAAATAATTAAAAACAGAATCAGACATACAAAAAGCGAGGACGAGTCAGACAAAGTCGTTCGTAAATACATAACAGTCAAAGTACTAAATAAGTCGGTAAGATTTCAATTAGACTCTGGCTCTGATCTATCATCAATAAACTTACAAACTTGGAGAAAATTAAATTGGCCAATAATAAACATGGCAAGCAAGACGGTGCGAACGGTAACAGGAGACAAAATTTAATTTGAAGGCGAAATTATCCCAGTATCACTAAATGGTATAACCAAAAAATTAGAAGTTTTCGTACTGAAGAAAATTTGTTTAGGTCTGACTGTTTTCAGAAATTTAATCTCTGGGATCAACAAATTAATACGTTTTGCCAAAAAGTAGAATGCATTACAGCCGAAGCTGAAAAAATTAAGATGGAACTAAAAGGTAGTTTCCCCGAAGTATTTTCAGCTGGTCTTGGCAAATGTACTAAAATTAAGGCAAAATTTGAACTGAAGGAAAATACACGCCCCATTTTTAAAAACAAGCGAAACGTACCGTTCGCCGCGACCGAAGAAATAAATAAAGAGCTAGACCGATTCGTGAATATGGTCATATTATCGAAAGTGGAATCCAGCGAATGGGCTGCTCCAACGGTATATATATAAGAAAAAAATCGAAGGAAATCTGGGTATGCGCAGGTTTTAATACAGGATTGAACGCTGCACTCAAGGATTATCAGTATCCACCCCCATCCCAGAAGAGGTTTTTAATAAATTAGATGGAGGAAAAGTGTTTTCAAAAATTGACTTAGGCGAGGCCTACCTCCAGATTCCAGTAGAAAAAAGTAGCTTTAAACTACTTTGCATTAACACACTCACCGAAGGCTGTACAAATTTGACAAACTAGTTTTTGGAATAAAAGTCGCACCGGCTATCTTTCAACAGGTGATGGACATCATACTGAGCAGGTTTGACTTCACTTTCGCTTATCTTGATGATATCGTAATTTGTAGTAAAATGAAGGAGCTACATAGAGAACGTCTAAACAAGGTTTCGCACAAATATGGGAATTTGGGTTCAAGGTAAAGGAAGCAAAATGCGATTTCTGTATGAACATTACAGAACTTCCATAGACTTGCAAACTACTACCAAAGTTTCATGAAAGATTTGCACGATCTCCGAGCCCCGCTAAACGAACTACTAAAAAAGATAAAAAGTGAAAATGGACGCCTGAATGTCAAACAGCATTTGACCAAATTAAAAATTAAATAAAACATCTGAGCTTTTTCTCATGCACTATGAACCAAAACTGGAGATTATTGTCGCAAGCGATGCCAGCTCATATGGGGTTGGTTCGTGTATCCTACATTAAATGCCTGATGGTACAGAAAAGCCAATAGCCCACGCATCTAGAACACATCTTCCGACCGAAAAGCATTATTCTCAGATTGAAAAGGAGGCCTTGGGAATAATATTTGCAGCGACAACATTTTACCGATACTTGTATGGCAGATTCTTTACTCTGCAAACTGACCACAAGCCCCTAATAACCATTTTCGGATAAAAAAGGGTCTACCAATTTATACTGCCAATAGGCTACTAAGATGGGGAACAATTTTACTGAACTAAAATTTTAAAATCGAATACCTCACGCCAAAAGAGATTAGCCACGTAGATCAAGGTTAGTACCTAAGTATAGTGAACCCTTCGAGGACACAATAATAGCAGTCTTACGAACAGACTGTGAAATTAAAAGCATCATTGCCAGCACCATCAAAGAACTGCCTGTGACGCTACTCGACATAAAAAGCGAAACAATGAACGTCGACTTTCTTACCGATATTAAACAGAAAATCACAACAAAAAAAAAAGAAAAAACGAAAAAGTGCCAGAAGTATTTTCACTATCTGACAACGTCCCCCTATATAGTGAAAGGGACGTAATACCAAAGAAATTGCAAAACAGAATTTAAGAGATTTCCACATGGGACACCCGGAATAAATAGAATGAAGAGTCTCATGAGAAGCTATGTTTATTGGCCGAAGATGGATAATGACATTACGGATATGATCGAAAAATGTAAAGTCTGTGCCTTAGCGGCAAAAGCACCCTCCACTATTTTCATACCTTGGCCAAAAACAGAACAATCTTGGTCGAGCATACATATTGAGTTTGAGGGTCCCCTGGAAGATTTCTACTACCTAATTGTAGTGGATAGTTACTCTAAATGGCCTGAGGTTCTCAGATGCAGAAGACCTACTACGGGGACAACTATTGTGTTCCTACATGAACTGTTTGCGCAGTTCGGTGTTGTAGATTATGTGGTCAGCGATAACGGAAGCCAATTCACATCAGTCAAATTCAAGGAGTTCTGCTAAATCTTCCAAAAAAAGCACATAACCACACCACAATATTACCCAAGTTCAAACGGCCAGGCTGAACGTTTTGTTGACACGCTAAAGCGAGCACTTAAAAAAGCATCAGGTACCCCGACGGACAAGGCACTACAGCAATTTCTTCAGGTATACAAAATCATATCCAATCCCAATACACCTGGGGCAGTATCACCAGCCGAAACGATGTTTGACAGAAAGATAAAATCCATCTTCGATAAGCTACTCCCGTAACAAAATAAGCTACAAAAGATCACATTAGCGCCTAAAAATAGATTTAACCCGGGAGAAAAAAATTACTTTAAAAATATCAAAATAACACGTCCTGTTGGGAAAGTGGAATAATTAAAAAAGAATTGGTGATACGGTGTACATTGTAGAAGGACCCAAATACATACATAAGAGACACCAGAACTTGTCGGTGGAATTTCCAGGGACGGCTGAGTTTCTACTGAACTTGATACTGGTTCCATACGTCAGGGAGTCGGCATCTTCACCCCGGAGGATTTCCGGTCCGTAGTGAAAATTGAGTAAGGTAAGTGGGTTTGATGGCTTTAAACCTTGCCACGTTGAATGTGAGGGGACTGAGGGATTCCAGCAAGTGTGCGCGATTGCTTGCTGAACTGAAAAGCCTTACAGTAGATCTCGCTGCAGTGCAGGACACCCACTTCATTAGCGCTGCTGACTGTCGGGCGCTGGAAGGCGATTTTAACGTTTTCTCAGCATACGGCAGCCGCAGTAGCGCTAGGGTCTCCTTGCTTATTAAACGCAGCCTTGATGCTGATGTTGACATTGATTTTGCAGGTGACGGGGCCGTTTGGTTATGGCCGATATTGCCGATAAATGTTTCAAGTTCCGACTGGTTGCAGTTTATGCACCCAATATCACTGTGGAGAGAGTTTCCTTTTTTCGTCGGTTGGTGCCGTTCCTGGACGATACGAAGCGGCTAGTCTTAATGGGTGATTGGGATGCGATCCTTAATCCGAAGTTAGATAATGTCTGGTGGGGAGCTAGAAGGTTGGGAAGGTGTGAAAGCAGGCATGTCGGCCTTATGACTCGTCATGACTTGATCGACAGGTTTTGTCTGGATCACCCAGGGCGGCTATATATAGCTCGTGGCTATATATAGCTCGCCCTTTGCCAATGAAGGTTCCTACTTGGACAGAGTGTTAGTTAGAAGAGCTGATATCGATTTCGTTAGTTCTCCCACGTTCCACTTTATAGCGTGGACTGACCCTAAACTTGTTAGGATCAGTCTGCGGTTAGTTAATAGGCCTAGTCTGGCTGGCTACTGGAAGTTCAATACCTCCTTATATGAGATACTGGACTTCCGGGACTGGCTAGAATCCCAAATCAAGCGGGCGTTAGTGGGGGCGGTTACCGGGAATAGGGGGTGGGTTTCTCTTAAACATAGGATTAGAGATTTCGCCACCAAGTACGGTCGATAGCTCAATTTAGATAGGACCAAGGAGGCGAAATCTATGGATAATAGACTTTCCCGGGCGGTGGCTGGGGGTGGGGGCTCGCTAACCGTAGAGCTAGTTATGGGTGACCTTGAGCGTGACAGTAGCGAGCGCTACAAGGGATACGTAGTAGATCTAGGTTAAGAAAAGTTCTCAATGAAGATGTGAAAACGAACGCGACTGCACGTGAGGAAGAAGTGCGAAGGTTTCCCGATTGGTATATCGTGATCACTTTGCCCCCTGTCCTGATCATCCGCTTCTGGAGTTTCGCTGCTATCTGGCCGACTTCCCCTTCCTTGAGGCGGCAGAAGCGGCTAGTTGCGAGGTGTGGTTACTGAATGCGAAGTCCGTGATGCGTTGAAGCAGGTCGGCCTCAACAAATCGCCAGGACTAGATGGTTTGCCCTGCGAAGTGTACTTGAGGCTGTCGCACATGTTTGTACCGATTCTGACGGATATGTTCAACCATTGGTTCACCCAGGGAGCCATCCCTGGTAGTGTTACCAAGGGTGTGATCACATTGCTGAAGGAAAGTGGCAGACATGTTTGGGAGGGTTTAGATGATTACAGGCCCATAACTTTGCTTAATACAGAGATAAAGATTTTGGCCCGGGTCTTAGCGAATCGTTTACAGCTTGTCATTAGCTATTTGTCGGTCCCTAGCAGACCTACGCTGTGAAGGGAAGATCGATCCAGGACAATCTGCACTTGATTTGCGAGGTCCTAGAGGGGATAGAAGACGGCACGGAAGCCGCACTGATCAGTTTAGATCAGTCCAAGGCCTTCGATAGGGTTGACCATCAGTTTTTGGTGACTGTTTTGGAGACTGCCGGATGGAGACTGCCGCAGATGGATTAGCATGATGTACCACAATCCTCAGGCAGTGGTGCAGGTGAATGAAAGGCGCTCGAGGGCGTTTGCGATCGAGCGTTCGGTCCGGAAGGGATGCCTCCTCTCTCCTCTTCTCTATGTCCTCCGTAGGCTTTGAGATGGGGGGACAAATCCGGCCTTGCGTGGTGTCCCTTTTGCTGGCCCTCTTACGGCAAGGGTTTCCACGTTCGCTAATGATATCACAGTTTTTGTATCCCGCCGCCTGGATATAAGGGCTATGAAGAAGGCGGTTGGTGAGTACGAGCGGATAGCAGGAGCCAAGGTCAATTTTGACAAAAGCGAAGGTTTGCGGATTGGTCGGGATTGGTGCTTGGAGGGGTAGCGATATCCTTCCAGGGCAGGGCGAAGGCGCGCGCTGTGTAAGTCTTCCCGTGGATCCTTTACTGATTGGTTGTACTTTCACTGCCTAAGGCACGTCGGTTGGCACTTCAACAATCCCTATCCAGATTGCTCTGGGAAGGTGCTAGGCCGATAAACCACTGACAGGTCTACATCCAACGTACGCGCAACGGGCTTGCTGAAAGACTTGCATACTTGGGTCGATCCTTGACGGAGGACGCAGTGTGGAGACAAAAGGAGAGTCGGACTATTCCTCGTATCAAGTTAGACTCAAAGGCTGAAGGTCGACGTAAGCCAATGTGCGAAGCACTGTTTTTCCGCGAGTGTCAAACGGCCCTTCGTAACCTTCTTGGGTCTAGTGACCTTTCACGGCCTCGGAAAGAGCTATATCGGGAGCTAGTGGTAGGTTCTGCCTCTTAGCGAGCGGCGCGGCTGGACGGCGGAGATCCGCTCTCTCACTGGAATTGGGTTCCAGGATCGAGCTTCTCGAACAACGAGTTCTCGCTCACCTGGCGACTTGTTTGGAATACGTTACCCCTTCTCGACTTGAACTACAGAGCGGGCCTGGCAGACATGCCCGATTGTGCTCGCTGCGGCAGTGGTTTAGAAGAAACGGCTGAGCACGCCATCTACTACTGCCAACGAGTTCGCCCGTTCTGAGATCACGTCGGAGAGTTGAAGGCTCGCATCGAACCCAAGTAGCCGGTGCTGCTCGACGTCGGTTACGTCGTCGACAACGTTTTTCCTCCGTTTCAGGGTGAGAAGCATATGGTGTTTCTCGCAAACCTAGCTGTAGCTCGAAAGGTGATTTGGACAACGCGAAAGAAGGGATTGTATGACGATGCAAGCTTTTCTCATTGTGATCTGGTTTTGTATTTTAGGCATTAGCTTAGGGTCAACATCAGATGAGATAGAAAACGCTTGGATCTCATAACATTCAACAAAAGGTGGGTGAATGCAGCGAGCCTGGCCGTAAAAAAGGAGGCAATGTTGGAATCATCCTTCCCTCCTCTGCTTACCCATGGTGTATACGGTACGGGTCCTTCGGAATCCCATTCCGGGTAAGTAGGCATTTTTTTTCTCCCTTGAAACCTAGTTAGGAGTATGTTGTGAGTCATCATCCCCGTCATCTAGTCGTTAGTTCTCAAGATCTTCCCCATCCCCATTACTTTAGTACCTCAACCCGTACCCCAGCCCGCTTTTGTTGAAGATCTTGAAAGTTCACATGTATAAAAATCACATTACCTGCTTTTATCGACCCATTCCGCGCCCAAACCTGTATTTCTTTGCTCCACTAGACTAGGATCCCCGTCCCACCTAGGGTAGATCCGGCTTGTTTTCGGTGTTTTCGGACATCGGAAAACAGTCGGCCTCCATTTTTGTAGACGGGGGGATAGGTGAGCAACCAAACGGGGATTTTTTTCCTTTGTTTTCGTTTCTGTATATTTCTGGGCTTTTCTCCCATTCCTATCATAAAAATCATCAATTGTAAATAAGATCACACATTTCATTCGGGGTTTTAAGTAGGCTTTTTCATAGAGCAAATGTGGTATTTTGGTGGTTGCAGCGAGCATGGCGATGGATGAATGGTTATATATTGTACTGTTGAATGGGTCGGCGAATGTGGCTAGCTATGTCCCCTTAGAATATATAGTTAATGCAAGACCGCTCCCTTCCCCTCACCCAAAAACTTCAAGGTCTTTGCCTTCTTTGCACATTCAAAGAAATATAGGCAGATCACTATCGGTGTTATCCGAATAGTACGAGACGTCTTACCTTTTCTATGTAACTCTATGTTTCTTGTGTAATATAATCTGTTATCTAATATCCGTGTTTACGTTTTCATTAGTGACCCTTTCCGGGGCCACAACTATTATTATTATTATTTACTCCTTGTGAGATTTTCACATCAGTATCAGCTGATGGTCTTTCACTGGAGTTTGAGTGACCGCAAGTCTCCTCGAGTCTCCGGGACTCTTCTCAGTATTCTGGTCGTTCTTAATGATGCAGTCGTTTGGATGGTCTCCACTCATCCTCTTATTTCCAACTCCTCCAGTTCCTTTGATAATCCTTTGGTGGCTGTACCAACTGATATTATTGTCACTTTTATGTTCCTTAGTTTTTTCAATTCCCTAGCAAGGTCCAGGTACTTATCCTTCTTTTCACTTTCTTTCAGTTTTATTCTGTGGTCAACCTGGACAGCAAAGTCCACAATTTTGCAAGTTCTCTTTTTTGTTGATTATTATAAGAGCTAGTCGTCTGGCTAAGATTCGGTGATCCGTTTGAATGTCAAAGTCCCATAGGAGCTTAATTGTGTCATTCTCTAGGATAGATGCTTGGTTGTGTATATACTATTTGTTCGTATGGTCAAATTTAAATATCTTGCACATTACCCAGTGGATCACCTTGCCCACCTAGTCGTATCTAGTCTTTTACTCCTTTTGTGCTAATTTGCTGCATTCGCTTATTATGTGATTGATCGTTTGGTCTCTATCAACACATAACCTACATTTGCTATTTTGTTGCGTCTTATCTATTCTCGCTTTGATATGATTGGTCCTTGTGGCGTTGTTTTGCGCTACTATTAGGAGAGATTCTGTTTCTCATTTAAGCTTTCCTTTTCCTTGACACGTCCACGTTTTCTCGTGTGAGATGTTGCTTATTAGTCGTTTAAAACGCCCATAGAGTTGTTTTCCTTCCCATTTTCATTTTCTAGTTATTTTCATTCTGTTGGTCTTCCTGTTGTCAGTATTGTTTCTGGTAGCTGTAATCAGTCCTTTTTCTTGCTTTTCTGTGTTGTCCTCGTGTCGTTGTACCGATGTGTCAACGCTGTCTTCATTGCTGGCAAGCCCTCTTCCTCCCTCCTTTCATGATATATATAGTCTGTCAACATCATATTATTATTATTATTATTATTATTATTATTATTATTATTATTATTATTATTATTATTTACACTTAATATTGTTTGTTTGTTTGGATTTATGGCATATTAACCTTTGTAGGTTATTTAATGCCAAATCCATTTTTATACAAATAAACCGTTCTATTTCAAACGATTCAGCTTAGCATAAGTACACAGTTTAGTTTTGTTTGATTCATAGATAGGACCCTTATCAGGTGCTACCAATCTAGGCCAGAGTTGAACTGGGAGCAATGTCATTGAAGTGGTACTCCGCATTCCCCAAAGCTCCAGCATTACTGGAACCTCACCATCAGATTGTTTAGTGTCACATCAGGACATTCTTTGGCGTGTGGAGGTCTTACCCCTCTGTACGCGTGCAGACATTGTATTTTACAGCCCTAGGTAACTGGGCAATTACAGTTAATAGACTTACTGAATCAGTAAGTATGTACTTCCATCATGGATATTAATTTTAAACTATTTTCCTTGACAATTCGTTGTGCTTTTGATTCTGATTTCTTTGGTTCAGTGTCTAATTTTAAGTGTCACAGTTTCTGTGAAGTACTCTCTCACCAAAACTGACCAGACTCAATAATTACAGGATAAATGTCTATTCCTGAAGAATACACAGAATTATAGATCTGTATTCAAAGAAATGCAACACCAAAGAAGTGTGAATAAAGAAAATTAGTAAATTGATCCTTTATTATTACAAACCTATTGAGAAAATATATTTGTGAAGTTGCTGAATATTATACCTTTCAGTAATATACGTAAACTCTTTAGAGTTTATAAGGTCGATTTTTCAAAGCAGGATTTAATTTTATAAAGTAAATCTTCTGCTTAGTCATAACATTAACTCCTGAATAAAAGTCCTCTGTTTATCTTTCTATCAAGATCAGAGTCTGTATGCAAAAAGTAATTTATGTGGCCCGAGTGAATTAGTAAACTCTTTGAGGTTTAAAGGAGCCTCTGGTATCAGTGACAAACAAAAACTATGTTGCATCTTCTCAACTGTGAAGAACCGATAATATTACAACCCTGTTATTGTAGAATCTGTAAATGACAGAGAACATGATTTAATAAATTTCTAATTACCTCTAACTTGTTATAGCAAAGTTATTCCAGACAAGATTAAATGGATCTGACAGGTTCTTTGCTCATTAAAATCGTTACACAATGGCAAATGAACAAAGAACAATATATCCTTTGTTATTAATTAAGAGAGACATGTGTGTATGAAGATTTATTTAGTTCTTTATCTGCTTGCGATGATATCGTCGAGTGTCATTATTTGTCAGCCACAACCTGGTCTTTTAATGACTGATAACTTAATGACTCTACTTTCCTTTCTTCCCGATAATTATTCTGTAATGTCACAGCTGAGAATCGAATCAAAATGACTCTTGGCTTAACCCTTTTATTCAATCATTTGGAGACAAACTTTTAGCTCTATCCACTGCGATGTAAACAAGTGTTGCATTGCGAGTAGATGATATCGGCGCACGAATAGATAAATTATTAAAAAAGTCAGCTGCCGGAAGAATGAATAGTTGAAAAAGATCAAAATCTCTTCTTTTGACCTTATATTATAGACTTTTTCTAGCACTCCAGGAATGGTCTTGCTGAGATCAAAGTCGAATGAGTAAGATGAAATCTACGTAGGTTTCACCTTTTTGGATCATCAGGATGAAGCTGACCAAAGATGGTAGTGCAAACTATATTTTATTGAATAAAAATCCGATCAACCAAAAAAAAAAAAAAGAAAATGCATATTTATACGTTATATTGATTAAATCACTCGGGAGAAAGAAATCTACCTACCAAACAAACAATTCTTTATACGTTTACAAATGTTAAGCTCTTCAGATCTATGATTAAGTAATTCTTTTGGGTTATTATAACAAATAATACTTAATTTCTCTTCCATACACAATTGGCAAAATTTATCACCCGCCTTGTATTTACGGTAGTTTTTCATGTTTTCCCATTTCAGTATAGAGACTATGCCTAATTATGTTTTGATCTCCCAGATGTATTTCGATAAACGAGTACTAATCTGATATGTCTCATGTTGTTATAAAATCGTTTTTAAAAACATCCCTAGTAGATCCAATATACACTTTCTTATAATTGTTCTTCATAGCATTATGGTTGCAATATAATTCTACCTTATATACTACACTATCGTATTGATATTTACCCTTAAGTGGGTAATTAGTTTTATTAATACAATCACATTAAAGAGATCCTTATTTTGTTGATTCATAAGTTTTTTTTTTAATATTGGTCTTGTTAATTCAATTAGTTTCATTTAGCATGCAATTATACTTTAATCAAATATTGTTCTTGTTTAATATTTTGTATAAACTACTTGTAAGAGGGAAAATCTTGCGTAATATCTAAAGAATCCTTTACCTATGTAATTGACTACACACACATGTTAAAAAAGTGTGATAATATATATATATATATATATATATATGCTATACTATACTATACTATACTATAAATTTTGATATAATCCGAGGAGGATTGTATAAACATTGTATAAATGAAAAGTAATAAAAGATATAATATCTCCACCGTTAAAAATCTTTTTTATTAAAAAGTCTGATAAAATATATTAAGAATTATTTTAATTAGAGAATTATTTTAATTAAAAAAATAAAAGTAGGGATTTTTTTCAAATCCCATTCTCGCATGAAATAAAATAATTAAAATTTTCTTTCTACATCTGATGATAGATTCACAACCAGAAATAAATTTATAATGGCACCAAGGAAGTGATTTTTTTTCTTTTTGTTTTTATATCAAAATATTTTTATATATACGATGGTTATAGATAATCCGTTATATATATATATATATATATATATATATATATATATATATATATATATATATATATATATATAGTGCAATTAAATGGAGACTCAAACTCGGTTAAGCCGTCATAATAAATTATATATATATATATATATATATATATATATATATATATATATATATATATATATAATGAATTTCGCGATTAGGTCTGTTTTTCTCTTTTGGTGGATGTCGTTCGAGGAGACAAACAGTCGCGTTAGCAGAGAGCGAGGATCAAATCAAATATAAGAGAAAAGTTCTGTTTATAAAAGAACGAAGAAACACGAGGTATCTGGGGTCCATTTTTTCATGCTTCCGCGGCCCCAGAGACTGAGTGGAGAACGAATAAAACAGTGAAGGTCCTAAAGCAGTACACAAATCATATTCGGCGGCGAAATTCAGAGAAAAACAAATATAATGACTTGAATAAAGAACATCGACCATTTTGCCAATATATAATATATTATACTATCGTTATGATATAAGGATATCATAACGATAGTATAATATATTATTTTAGAATAGATAATATCTATAATGTGATATATGCTAATTTCATATAATAACATTCTGTTTTAATGCTTTCATGAAATTCAAGAATGCTTATATTGCAAATGAAAATTGATGGTATTGTCATCAGTAGATTTTAAATGTAACTCTTCCTTCAGCGATTGTATTTGTTCGATATGCTTTTTTTTTTCTTGGATATTCGAGCTGATAGTATAAAAATACGATATCTATTTTCTTTGGTTTAAGACTTACTAAATATCTTCATTATTTTAAGATTCAAAATGACACAGAGGTATGAGCAGCAGAATTGTCTGTAATTTTTTTCGTAATGTTAATCGCTCAATAATGTTTTTTAAGTGATATTCTTGAAAGTTTATTTTATGATTTTGTTGCTTGGATTTCCGTCCTGTAAACATCTATCCTGCAGAATTATTATGTCGTTTTCGGAACAGGCATTTCTAAAAAAAATCTTGAATCTTCCAACGACAAAGTGAGCAAATTGACCCTATTTCCAAGAGGCAATATGGAGACTAAAACAATATTTTTGCATAAAACCAGAGGTACTTATTTAAAAGCTGTAAAAATTTAAATTTCTCCTTTTACGACGACTGTATAACGGAACTACTATCTTTCGTATAGTATATAGTATAAGAATGACACTAAAATGAATCAGGAGAAACTTCAATCCTGGAGATTTGGCAATTGTACAGCAGTAATTCATTGCCATTACTTCCCGGTCAACTTTTTTGGGTGTGGTAGCACCTGTTAGGGTCCTATACAAGGTCCATCTAGATCTGTTTAAAATTATTCGAACTTGATAGAACCGTGTGCAAAACACGAACATCAAAACGAACGCGATTCTCCAACTTCTGTTCATGAAATAATCCATGACGTTAAAATCATTTAATGTAATTCTTATATTTATCAGAATTATATAGGACGATTACATTGCTATTATTTACTCATCTCTAGAAAAAAAAAACACGTAAGTAAAGAAGGTTGGAAAATTAAAAGATTGGCGGAATTAGCACACGTAATTCGCTTAAGTCATCCAATCAGCAAAACCTTGCATGAATATCAATAAAAGCGATTGATAAAAACTGAATTATAAATCTGATGTACAAGAAACAGGAATAATGCGTTGTTTAACATTTTTATAGACATTAAGTTTTATTAAAGATATTTCCAGTATCTGAATATTTGAATTACGTAATTGTCTTAACGATTGATGTTGAACTGTCTCGTGTGGCAGATCGTTAAATAGTGTTGAGAGTTCGATTATTACTTGCATTGACAAAATAATATATTCATTGTCGACATCGATAAAAAAAATCCCTTCCAAAAGAAACGGTTAACTTTACAACTGAAGCACATGCAATAGATATAGCAATTAATCTCCTCACCGTAAGCAACAATACGAACTTTATCATATTTTCAGACACACTCTCAATCTTATTTTAAGTAAGGATAAAAAATACCCAACCAAACTTGAAAACGCCCTAGTTATTAATCTTCTTATCATGCTGAACTTCATATCGAAAGACAAATTAATATACTGGATCATAAAACTATATTGGAATAAACATAAATGAAAATTCTGACTCGGGTGCTAAATCTGCTTTAGACATGATTCTCGACAAATTAAAAATTCCGAACACTGACTTGAGATCCAAAATCAATATGTTCTCTTCTACAAGACAGCCACAACGTCGTGCTAACAAAATACGCAATCTACTTATCTTGATAAAACCCACTTCAGAAGAATGAAAATCAACTTTCGAAAAATCAAGAAACGAATAAGTCACTATATCCCAATTAAACATTGGTCACAGATGACTTACTCCTTCATACTTAAACAGGAAAAATAATCCACCGTATATAGCATGTCATACAACCTATATTGTTAAACACTTTATGAAATATCTATTTGAAAGTGTCAACACAAATGACGTTTTGTCCTTCTTGAGAGGAATAAAATCACACTAAAATTACCAAGGTAAACACTTTCAATACCATGTAAAGTAAATTCCCAATTTGATCTTTGAATTATTTAGTTGAGAGTGATCTCAGATGATGTCGACATTTTGTTTTTTTTTAAATCTTACGAAACGACTACAGAAGATTTTACACAATTCCCAAATCTCTAGACTTGGAATAACCCAAGAGAGGTTAAAACCGTTAAAATCAATCTCTCGACATCGATTGACGAAATGGATTTCGGCGCAATTAAATCGGTAAACAGCGTTTGAATTATGGCTAGGGTTGTCTGGGTTTACCATAAAAATGTGCTCTGTAGAAAGGCATGAATCCAAATTTCCTAAATACTTTTTCACAGTCTTTACTTACCCAACCCCTCCGTAGGAACAAGATGCGACACTAAGCGAAATTTTAAGTTTAACAGGTTTGGATTCAATTTTTATTCTTCTAGACTCGATGCCATACCAAAGTACAAGAGTCCAGTCTGTCATATTATTTATTCATAGCTGGAGGGAGAATCATTTTGATGTATACCTTTACCGTATTAACACTATGAGAAATGCAAACAGCCTCGTCCAAAATTTGACTTTAGTTTGCCGTGTTCAATTCTCATGATGTCAAACGTTACTCTTCAAGCGCCTTCATAGAATATTTAATTCAGTTTAAGATTTCTTTCGTGATATTATTTGATAAAATCAGAAAGATCAATCTCCCAGATTCTTGAGCCATAATCAGGCAAATTATATGACCGGTACGCAGTAGAGTAAAAGTTTACGAGCTATTTTCACTTACTGTAACTACTGGATGGTTTGATTCAAGCACCGTGTCAACCTGTCTAGGGTTATTTTATTCCTTGAGGTCCGAGGATTGGATTTATTATACGTTCATGTATACATTTTTTGTGATGTTGATTCTGAATTGCTTTTTTACGTGGCCCTATCTAATGTTTCAAGCAGATCTATTTGACTCATTTATGGAACCCTTCAAGGTACAACCGCCCCAGGACCTGGGAATAATGGCAATCAAGTAACGCTCCACACTCCAAAACTATACAAAACTGGAGCTTCACCATCAGGGGGAGTCTAATGTCATAAGAACAATACTTTTTTGGAGGTCTTATCTTTCAATAGGGGATACAGTCAGCATATTTTTCACCCCTCCAAAATGGCTGTTACTATTTGAGCGTGTTCTATCCTTACAACTTGTATCACATTTGTGGTCCTGTACTAGAACCAAATAAAATTAGGAGATGATTTCTTTCTGAATTATGTATGTACAAAGTAGAATTGAACGTGTGCAATAAACATTCGACAGAAGAAAATTCAACTGAGAAAAATGTCATGAGGCTTTACGGATATTTTTAATGACTTCTGTATGGATTGGTAGAATGTGCCTTTTTTAATTTTTTTTCTTCGGCCTGCCTTGAGACTGAAAGAACTGTCTATCTTCCACAGGCACCCGAAGGTACTATTTACCAACCCCTCCGCTCGGGCAGGATATGACACAAGGTCAATTTTTTAAGCGGAGTTTAACAGGTTTGAATTCAGAGTTTTCCTTCTCCTAGACTAGTTGCCTCACCAAGGCTGAAGAACCTAGTCCGTCCTACTATTTACCCATAGCTGGAGGGAGAATAAGGGGGTTCATACCTTTCCCAAGGGAATTTGCCCGAAAGTGAACGTAATAGCGCGACTGGAGTACGAACTCGCGTACTACGATTCCGCAGTGCATCGCTTTAACCATTACACCACAGGCACCCGAAGGTAGGTGTTCAAATACAATTAGATAAGCAACCTTTGATAAGTTGAATTTAAAAGCTAACAAGTCCTTCATTGGACAGCTGGAACAACATCATCTTATGTTCTTATTTTTGGACTTCCACCAGACTAGGTTAAAGGAAATACCAATTTGAACTTGTGTCCTTTCAACTGTCACGAATCTTGAAATTTTGTTCTGACAATATAATCAATTGGAAACAAATACTGACTAATATCGGAAATTAGATAAATAAAAACGCCGTTTGGAATGTTTTACCACTTTTTTCAGCTACATGACTAAAGTGTATGCTATTATTTAGAATCTTACCAATATAGGAGGGGAGAGGGAAAAATTAAGTAAAATGGCACCAGATCTTTAAACTGTAAAAAATTGAAATAGAAAATTATAGTATAAAATATGAACCTTAATTCTTTTAATAATATAAACCGTCTTTCTTTTTGTTGTTGATATAAACATTTGATCTTTTTTATTTTCTGTCTGGTCGGTCATTCTTTCTTTGAATTTCATCAAAAGTTGCGCTGGATTAATAAAGAAAATGCAGTTTGGACAAGGTTTACAATAGTAGGCCAGAATGACTTGAATATATCTTGACCAATTTTTTTCATTTTTTTAAAAATTTAATCCGTTCCTCGATCTCTTGTCAAAGAGTGAGACAAATGACAATTTACCTTTTTTCTCTATAACATCTGCTCCTTGGCATTAAAAACATTATCAAAATTTTCTTCTCCATCTTTACTTTATTATCACCTTTCCTTTTTTCCTCCAAATTTTCCTTTTCTTTGTCATGATCAATGCATTTTAATCTTCTACACAACAAAGGGCGATGATTTCGTTGCCGGAAGAATGGGGACCAATTTAGAGTCAATTTATATGAATTAATAGATTATATAGAAACGTTGAAGTTTATAAAACTATTTCATTTCTTCTGTTTAGGAAAATTCAAACTTGGGTTTTCGTTATTGTAAAAATGGACTATATCAACCATCTCAGTATGAATTCCCTTAAAGATGTTCATAAGCTGAAACTAAAGAGGAGTATTTCTTCCAGGAGGAAGGTAAAAAGGTGAATCTGAATAAATGAAAGGCAATAGTTTCCATTAAAAATTAATCTGGCAAGTTTCAATTTTTCTTGAAAAAACAAACAAACCAAAACAAAAAACAAAGCAAAAACCAGTTAAGTATCACAGATCTTAAATGTGATCATTCAAAATATTTAACTGGAGGTGAATTTAATCGGAATGCGTAATTTGCGCACGAACATATCCATCATTTTCGTACATTCTATTTTTCTTCTCTTTCTCTGTGTTTTATTTTTAATTCTTATACTTTCGCCTCTTCCCAATTTTTCAATACCTAAATTTATCAACATTTTACTTCTCATTATTGTCCGCCATCATCCTCCATATTGTTATATTTTTCTTCCCTCTTATCCTTCACCTCCTGAAAAGTATTAATATTTTATCTCTTTATTTCTCTCGTCATTGTGAAATGATTAAAGTTAAATCACAGTTGGAGATAAAATCGAATGGAAGGGACTCGCAAAAATAAAAGAAGAAAATTTAAAGAAACGTATAACAAAATACAGATTCCTCTGTTTATTAATGAATAAAATAAACAAAAAGAAAACAGCCTGTAAACCAGTTTTCCCGTCGTCGATAATTGATTATCAGCACTCCATATAAATTCATATCAAAGGTGCTTAAATATTAAGGAATTCCTGAAGTTTAAGCCTACTGAGAGATGGAAACGACTATGAAATAATCCGAGCCAAATACAAGTTATTGCTTTTTCTTTTATAAAAATACTTAAGGGAGTCCCCATGGTGTTGTGGCAAACGTTCTGAACTGAGACATCGTTGTAAACGAGTTTCAATTCCAGTCGCGATATAACTTTCACTTTCGGAATAATACCTTTAAAAAAGGCATGATCCCCCTAGCTATCGATTAAATTGTACGACTTCTGTTTTACAAAAATGGCTTTGGCATTAAATAATCTAGGAAGGTTGATATGCCATTAAACAAAGAAACCAAAGTAAAAAGAAAAGCTAAAATCTAACTCCATGCTCCACTTACCTTTGTTGGATTGTATGGAAAACTTTTAAAAACTTGAACCTTAAATATGAATATGAAAGTATAGAGACGCTTCAGTGTTAATCTTTCAGCTAAGCTGATCTGGAACCCAAAAGGGAAATTCATTAAATTCCCAGGGTACATTATTGTTTTTTTCGTTCATATTTGAAATTAATTTTATTACTGAATTAGTTGAGTGAATATTTTGTCGAGAAATCTATCAAGGATTCAGAAATCTTCTTAATAGTTGAATTTGAAAGCAATTAATAAAAAAATCCATAACTTCAACAAAGCATAATTAATTTTAACTCTTCCAGTCCGCTATTTATTGTTAATGGCTTGGAGGGAAAACTAATTAAACTTTAACCATGAAAATAAGAATAAGGAAGTAGAGACGCAAAGATGTGAAACTTTCATCTGAATAAATTTGAATCAAAAATGTCTAAATAATGGCAACTGTTAAATCCTATAGAAGAAAATTAGCATACCAAATAAAGATAAGAGATTAACCCACAACATCTGATGAGAATAAAAGGAATATGTGGATTAGTTCTAATTTAAAACGGATACACTATTTTTAGTGGTCTGCTGGTAGGAATAACAGGCCACCTCTGTGACAGGAGCACAGATGATTACTAAACTCTGGGTCTGTCATAGTAACTATACACTATCCATGAAAAACGATTAATCCAGATCCGAATAAACGTGAAACTGAGATGGAAGATATGCACAAGCTGAAGCACCAAATATTGAAAACCAAAAATAACACGGAACCCAAGGTAGACAAAGAAAAAGTGAATATAAAATGATATCTCAATGGACGATATCATCGAACTAAAATATCAAATTCACGCAAGATAAAACTAGTCATTGGTAGACTAGGCATCCCCTAGGGCACTCGAATGGAATTTATGAAATAGAATTTCGCATTAAATAACCAACAATGGTTGATATGACATAGAAAACCCAAAACCGGACGGAAATACAAAATCTGGATTTATGAGAATAAAAGGATAAAGAAATAAACTGCGAGAAGAAGCGAAACTATTAAGGAAGGAAAAATAGCCAAGAATCTTATGAATAGAAAAGTCTGAAAAAAGAAAGAAAACAGCTGACAAGTCTGAAAATACAATTAAAGCAAAATAGATTAAAATAGTTTGGCGAAAGTGGGGATACTCTAAATACACCACACAGAATTAACCTATACAAGCAAAACAGGACATTCCAAAATAACGGATGCATATTCTCTCAATATATCTGTGAAAAATGCACAAGGAAAATAACCAACCAGCTGCAAAGGATACTAACAGTTAAGAGTAAAATATGAGCACAAAAGGAACAGAAAAGCCGAATGAATGAAGCATTTTTTAAAATAATTGGAGGAATGTGAAGAAGGCCCCAGGACTTACAAGAGCAACACTCAAATTGGAAGACGGGCTATGATCGCATACATAGATTCTGGTTAAAAATTCATATCCGTCCACGACAAATTGGCTCAGCAAGAAACAAACATATTAAAATGTATGACAAAGAGGAAACAACTATTATCAGAAAGACCTTTAAAAGGGAACCAGCCATAGCAATTGTAGACCGATAACATGTTTACCTATGATGGGAAATATTCTAATTGCACGGATAATAGAATTAACATATTACTTATTTTTGCAGACTGTTTCCAAAGGAATTGAAAGTATGCCATAGTGTATCAAGAGGAACAAATATATCGATCATTTTAACCTCAAGGAGATCGAAGCGGGGAAATGTTAACGGAGCATGAACTACAAAAAGACCCACAAACCTAGTTAAGAGAATGACCGAAAATATGGAAAATATCCGACTGATATAAACTTTATCATAAATTCCGTAGAAAACTGAAATATAGAGTTAGCAGCAGAAGTAGAAACCCGAGTAGAGTTGAAAATCCAAGAAGACATATATAATGGAGATTTACTCTCTTTGTTGCTATTTCTATCGCAATGATTCCACAGAATCAAATTTTTTTATAGCAATGATTCCACAGAATCAATCTTTTCTATCGCAATGATTCCACAGAATCAAACTTTTCTATCGCAATGATTCCACAGAATCAAACTTTTCTATCGCAATGATTCCACAGAATAAAACTTTTCAATAGCAATTATTCCGCAGAATTAATCTTTTCTATTGCAATGATTCCACAGAATCAAACTTTTCTATAGCAATGATTCCACAAAATGCTCAGTGGGTATAATTTTATAAAATCACAGGAAAAGGTAAATCACCATATGTAGCTGGATTATATCAAGATATTTTCCATTAGTGAAAAAGAAAATTTGAAATCCGGATACAAACAATAAGAATATTTAGGCAAGATACAAGAATGGAATTTAACATTGAAAAATATGCTATGCTGATAATGAAAAAGGGAAAAATATTTTTTGGTTGGTTGGGTGTTTGGTTTTTATGGCATATCAACCTATATAGGTTATTTAATGCCAAATCCATTTTTAGACTAATGATCAGTTCTATTTAAAACATTTCAGTTTAGTACTAGTACACAGTTTAATTGTCAAAAACATTTCTATTTCAAGCTATTCAGTTTATTCAAACAGTTCTAATTCAGCCAGTTCATTTTAGTATATGTATAGATTTTGTTTACATACAGTTAAATGACAAAACAGTTCGATAATAAATAATTCAGTTTGGCGTAAGCACATTTTCAATGTCAAAAACAGTTCCATTACAAACAATTCGGTTTGGCGTAAGTACTCAGTTCAAATGTAAGTACACAGTTTAATTGTAAAAAAAAATCTATTTCATGCTGTTTAGTTTAGTCAAACAGTTCTAATTCAAACAAGTCAGTTTAGCACAAGTATGCAGTTTCGTTCCATTTAGCACATAGATAGGGTCTTTTCAGGTGCTACCATTGCGGGTCAGAGTAGACCTGGGAGTAGTGGCAATGAAGGGGTCTTCCGCATATCCCAAAGCTCCAGCATCACTCGAACCGCGCCATCAGAGTGTTTAGTGTCATATCTAGAACACTCTTTGTGGGGCCATACTCCTCTGCAGAGAAGTCGGTGTATTCTACAGTCCTAGCCGACAGGGCAAAGTAAGAAAAGAGTTAATGTCAAATCAGATTTTTTCAGATAATCCAGTTTACTATAAGTACACAGTTTAAAAGTATAAACAGTTCTATTTCAAGCAATTTAGTTTAGCATAAGTACGCAGTTTAAATACCAAAACAGTTCTATTTTAAACAATTCACTAGATGGGAAAGATCATCCTCTAGGAATAATGAAAGAGATCAAATTTGACCAGACTACAAAATGGTATATGCGCAAAACAGAATCCGTCCTTGATAATTAGATTCATAAAATTATCTGAGATCATCTAATCCCGTGTAGAAGACCAGACAAAGAGTTGATTAAAAAGAAGATATTGTCGTTAAGTTGGTTTTGCTGGTCTGGCGGTCCACAGTGAAAACAAAAGAAAACAAAAATGATAGAAAATTACTTGAAACTTGCCGGAAAACTAAAAAAGCTGTGGAACATGAGGGTGACAGGGATACCAATTGGTGCACTTGGAACGGTCACAAAAGGCTTTGTAAAACGACTGGAGGAATTAAAAATCAGGAAGAGCCGAAACCATCCATATAACTTCGTTGTTGAGATGAACCTGGAAAATATGAAGAGTCGTTAAAACTAGATTTCGTTAAAAGACCACCAACTATCACTGGTGTGATGGTCCTCCAAAGCCGTATATATTACACTGTCTCTGAAGGTATAAAATACCCGAAGAAGTCATAAAGTCTATCGAGAAGACCATGGAAACCTGGAAGTAGAATTGACTGCAGGAGGAAAAAGCTTAGCAGAGGTAAAAATCCAGAGAGGCATATTCCAGGTATATGCACTGTCACTATTTGAAATAGTAATATTGCCTCTCAGTCACAGGCTCAGTAAATACACAGCCGGATACAAACTTAGTAAATCGCAAGAAATGCGCAACCACTTAATGAACATGGACGACATCCACCTGTTTGCAAAAAATGAAAAAGGACTGGAAACTTTAATACACGCAGTTAGAATATACAGTCAAGATACAGGAATGGAATGCACCATTCTAGAAATTAAATCAGGAAAGTACACATGACAGAAGGAATCGAACTACCAAATAAAAAAATCAGAAAACTCGGAAAAAAGAAAACATAGAGATACTTGGGAATATTGGAAGCCGACACCATCTAACAAGTGGAGACAAAAAAGAAATTAAAAAAGAGTATCTCAGGAGAACGAGAAAGCTACTTGAGACAAAACTATAATGGCAGAACTGCAGAAAAGGGATAAATACCTCGGCTCTCCTGCTCGTAAGATACTAAAGACTACTCGTGAAGTGGACAAAGGAAGGCCTTAAACAAATGGACCAAAGAACAAGAAAATGAATGACCATGCATAAAGCCTTACATCCCTGAGTTGACGTTTACAGATTTTATGTGTTAAGAAGAAAGCGGAAGAGGTCTTGCCAGTAGTGAAGACAGCGTTGACGTATCAATGCAACGACTCGAAAGCTACATAGAAAAGAACGGAAGAATACTGACCACAACCACCAGAAACAATACTGACGATACAAGGATCAACAAAACGGAAATAACCAGAAAACAAAAATGGGAAGAAAAGCAACTCTATGGATGTTTTAAGCAAAAAAACAAGCGACATCTGACACAAGAAAACGTGGACATGGCGAAGAAAAGAAAAGCTTAAGAGATAAATTGAATATCTTATAATAGCAGCACAAAACAACTCCTTTAGGACTAACCTTATCTAAGCGATAAGACGTAACAAAAATAGAAAATTAAGGTTATGTGGTGATAGAGACGAAACTATTAATCGCATAATTAACGAATGCAGCAAATAAGCCCAAGAAGTGTATAAGACTAGATTCTACTGAGTGGGATATGAGATCCACAGGGAACTGTGCAAACGCCCCCCCCCAAATAAACTGAAATTTGACCCTATGAACAAATTGTGTATGCACAATCCAGAATCTGTTCTGGAGAATGACACACAAACTCCTCTGGGATTTTGGGAACCAAACGGATTTCTTAATCTCGGACACAATCATACTTAGTGATAGTTAACAAAAAAAGGAGACTGCCGAATTATGGACTTGCCGTTCAGGCTAACTATAGGGTAAAACTGAAAGAAAGAAAAAAGAAAGATAAGTACCTAGATCTTGGTAGAGAACTAAACAATACTATGAAACGTGAAAATGGGGTAATACTAACTGTATTTGGTGCGCTCGATACAGTCACCAAAAGATTTTTCAGGGATTGGATGACTTTGAAATAATAGGAAGAGTGGAGACCATCCAAACTACAGCATTGTTAAGATAGACCAGGATACTGAGGAGAGTCCAGGAGAGTTAAGGAGACTTGCTGCCACTCAAACTTCGGTGAAAAAATACTCAAAAAGATAAGAATAATAAAACAAATTATAAAGGTGATACCCTTTGTTGGTTACTATAGGCCTTGAAAAGTAACTGAGTGTACTGGAGATTAGAAGAAGAATAAAGACCATCCAGACCACAGCACTGTTGAAATTGGCTAGGATACTTAAAATAGTTCTGGAGACATTAGGAAAATTATTGCAAGTTAGATTTCAGTGAAAAACCACCGATTAAAACTGATGTGAAAAATTCGCAAAACATTCGAACAAATAAGTACATGCAGAGCCCAGACAACTCAGGGATTTTGAGATACAAGCGCAGCACCTTATCTCGGCCAGACGAACAGACAAAAAAAAGTAAATTAACAGCGTTATGGACTTTGTGGTCTCGGCAGACCACAGAGTAAAATCGAAAGAAAACGAAAAGAAAGATTAGTACTGGACTTTGCCTGGAAAATGAAAAAACTATGGAACATGAAAGTGACCGTGATACCAATAAGAAGGGGTGCTCTTGGTAGAGACACCAAATGATTGTTACAGGAACTGGAAGACTTGGAAACTAGAGGAGAAGTAGAGACCACCCCAACTACCGCTTCATAAAGATCGGCCAGAATATTAAGAGACCTGGGGATTTGAGATTTGCTGTCACTCAAACTCCAGTGAGCAAACATCGGCTAACGCTGGTGTGAAAAGCTCTCAAAAGAGTAAAATAATAAGTTCTTTATCTTCTCCTAATTATAAAATTAATGTAATTGTTTTTCTGTTTTAATTTTTTTCATTATAATCATCATTTACCTTCTTTATAATTCATCTTTATCATTATGATAATTATAACTTATGAAATATTTTTGAAGGAACGCTATATGACTTAATATTAAAGGCTGAAAGAGTGTAAATATTATTACAGAAAATACAAAGAAAAATCCATTTGCTAATGATAATAAACATGCTTCACTGTATAATAACAGTGTTATACTTTTTTCTTCAAAATCTGTTTTTTACATTTTTACTGTGGAATTCGCTCCTAGGATCTTAGTGCATTTTATTGTAATTAAATATTCGAATCAATGGACGTAATGTGACATCTTAATATTCCCAAACGCAATATCTGCATTATATTTCCTTCTTGAAATGATAGGGAAATTGATACAGATTTTATCACTTGAATTCCGATGTATGTTCTCAATAGTTATTACCACATGAATTTTTATTCTCGATGATTATTTAAGGTTCGTGAATCACCTAGGAGAATATATATATATATATATATATATATATATATATATATATATATATATATATATATATATATATATGAGCGAGCCACACAAGGATGTTGTGTGCTGTTTCAAATAATTCTTAGAAGCAGAACTCCACAACACAGCAGCTGTACACCCACTTACCTCCTTCGTTAGAAAGCATTTAAGACGAATAGATTGAATCTACTTACAGTAATTTCTACATGGCTATTCTAGAAAATAAAGTTTTCCTCTCTATGAAAAAGAAAACAAATTTATATACGTGATGTTCATGGTTCCTCAATTCTTATCAATAGCCCAAATGGACAACACTATTTACAATTGGCCTTCCAAAATAATTCCGTACTAAAATTTATTTATGAACGCAAAACACAAATAAGAAGCTCCTATTTCTTGATGTCTTGAGTGGCACAAACAGCAACCTCCTCTTAAAAAACCCCTACTTGCACTAATTCCTGCACTCCAAATTATAACAGCGAATGCCTCGAGCAATATAAAATAGTAAAAGTTAAAAATCTGATATTTAGCGTCAAACTCAGCTTCTTTTCCAAAACAATCTTCTTCACTGAACTTTAAAACACTGATCGAACCCCCATTAATATTGACTTCCCAATCCGTATCTTTTGTGGTAAAAATAAAATGAGATAGGAAAAATATCGAATCTAATTTAAATAGAATTAATACTACATAAAAAAGAACCCTAAACATATTAAACTATTTTGTAACTACATGCCTAAACACAATAAACTCGATAAAATAGCTCAAAAATCTTATACGTAATTGTAAAACAGTTAGGGATTCCTGTTGATATAAAAGAGTTCGAGGTAGTCACAGAGAGCGAGAGAGAGAGAGAGAGAGAGAGAGAGAGAGAGAGAGGCTAAAAGGGAGAAGAAGCAGTAGACATCCGGGTTAAAAATTGAAATGTATCTGTAGCTAATCGGCCGCTGCCTGTGATTGACTGTAAAAAAAAACTCAAACGAAAAGCCGTTAAAAGTGGACGGGGTATAGAAAACCGGAAAAGACAGTCAATTGGGGACGAGACGCGATGATGTGAAGACTGATCGAAAATTTCGGCACCCGTTTTTGGGTGAGCTCTGCGAAGGGTTCCCCCACTTGCCGCAAAGCGATGGAAGCGTAACTAGAGAGCAAGCACGTGCGAGAAGTACAACCGAAAACGAGAAAGATAATATCAAGGCCTGAGTCTACTATCTATTTTTCACGATGTTTTATTTTTATCTGTCTAGCTAACGCGGTGAACTCCTTTTTCATAATTAGTTTCTCTCTTCTCGACTACTTCTAAGAGGTGTAGTAGTGAATAAGCTTTTTGTAATAGCCAACCAAGACGGCGTTTTGTAAGTTCGTCACTTTTTCTCACTGCAAGGTTACAACGGGATCCGACTGACACTTAAGGTGTAGTGCTATACTCATAGATCGGTTAGAACGGTGGTGGTACTAATGTCTATGTAGTGCCGTAGTACCACAAGGATCTGCCGAAAACAGCGGTGGCGCAAAAGTCTATTTAATGACGTAGTATTGCAAACTTTTATTTGAGAACAGTAACGTTGCAAACTTCTATTGGGTGCTGTTGTAACGGTGCATTATAATGTCTCCCTGACTGAGTCTAACAATAAAATAAAATGAATTATTTATCATCCCAATCAGTCCAATGCAATTAACCTCGTCATCTAGTATAACTTCTCTCTTAGGAGGTGCCTATGATGTAATGGTTATCGTCCCAGGATGTGGACACGACGACACGAGTTCAAATCCTGGACGAACCTGATTGCATTTCACATAGCACTAATACCCTTGGGAAAGGTATGAATCCAAATATTCTCCCTCCAGCTATGGGTAAATAGTAGGGCAGACAAGGTTCTTCAGCCTTGGTGAGGCGACTAGTCTAAGTTAAGGAAAACTCTGAATTCAAACCTGTTAAACTCCGCTTAAAAATTGACCTTGTGTCATATCCTGCCCGAGCGGAGGGGTTGGTAAATAGGATTATAACTTCTCTCTTTCGACTAGTTACCTCATTACGACCAACGTAGCGTACAAGTTTAAATGTCCACCTGGAGTATAAAGTTGGTACCTACATCGGTTAGTCAGCAATAACTCTGTCGAGACGTTTAACACTTCACCTATACGACAATAGTTCCATCTTTCAGCATTTCAAAATATATTTGTGCCCCTCCTCCATATGTGACATAATGAATAAGTCACCTATCAGTTTTGTAAAGTGCAGAATTCAAAAGTTAACTGGTAATTCGTTTGAAGATGAGTAATAGAAAATAACCAGTGATATGATAGACAAGACTTGACTCGTTGGCTGAACTTTTTAGTAGTTTTTTGATTAGTTAGTTCAGTCGTGAGAACGTATCTGTTAGGTAGAGGATTAGAGTAGTCCAAGAACTGATGCCTAAAATGGTCGTACTTAGGCAATTAGGTAAATAAAGACGTCAAAAATCAACAAAGTGTTTGGCTCCATTTATAAGAAAAGATGTGGACAGAGAGACCAAGATAAACCCAAGGCAACCCTAAGAAGTCCGAGAGGGCAGACCAGAGAATCCGGCCAAATAGATTAAGGTGTAAATCTCAGCATTTACCTGTCTATCCCAACGCTTTCTTTACACAACTATTTCGCCAACCATTTCCTACCTTTCATAATAAAAAAGCAGAGATTTTACTCTTATAAATAAGTGTTGTCTTCATTTTCCTCTCTCTGTATACAACATAAATACCGAAAAATTTTTAACTGCAAACACCTCCACATTACCCAAACAAAAAAACCCCAAAAAAAACGCTCTAAATTATTGAAGCTTTCTCTATAAAAAAATTAACGACTCTTCCTTAAACAAGATCAAATTAGAATGTAGTAGCCGCGTTCTGAAACGATTTAGCATTTTCCCACCAATTCTTCTTCTTACTCCGCTAAAGCTCTCTTTCGTAAATTCTCATCCCACTTGTTCTTTCTCCTATTCTCATATAAATGCATACGACTTGTCATAGAGCTTGTCATTTCAACGTTCCTTCAGGCCCTTTTTGACGTTATCAAGGGGTCAGTTTTAGCATGTTGCTGACCTTGATCTCCTAATAGACCGAAGAGGAGCTAGACGAGGTTAAAAAAACATGGATGCAAAGTACTTCCGAGAGTTTCGTTGACTAATTCAGAAAAAAAAGCACCGAATTAGGGTAGAATAGAATCGGACCGGAAGGAACACCTCTTAGGGGCACTACTGATTAGCTTTCTAGCTACCTTTGCCGACAGTTAGGCGAGCCGTTTTAATATTAGAACTACCAATTTGTATATCAGAATTAAGTTAGATAAGGCTAACGTTAGGATGTCTGGTTAATAGAAATTAATGGACGAGAAGGATTTGAAATAATGCTTAGCAGGAATAAACCGGTGTCATAATTGGAAATAATTAATGGACGAAGCTTAAGGATAGAAATAGATCCTTAAATCCTAATGTAGACATTCGACGTCATTCATTGCGCTCACTTTTTTTTAGGTCGTATATGCGTACAACATGATGAGAACGGCGAATTCTGTAAACAAGAGGCCAAAAAGGCCTCACTGACTTTGAGAAGTTTGCACTCAAATGATGGAAGCTTCCACTGATTGCGCAGAAACGAGACTTCTTTCTATCGAGGATGTCGACACGCTCTAAAAGTTTTATCTCCGTTGTAAACTAGTCTCTCTGACACTTGAACGTTATTGAATGCTTGTGAGGCAATTGAGATGACTTAATTGAGGAGATCGGTGTGACGAAGGAAGAAGGTCGCTTATTGAAGCCGTAGACCCCAAGGATGTGGTGCTTCAATAACGATAACGCATCACTTGTGATTCAAAGTGCCCTCTGGGGCGGCAAAGTAGCTTTTTTTCTGAGCATCCAGTTTGGCTATATGAATGAGTTGATTGCGCGCGCTTTTTTACACTGCCCAGTCGTATGACCATTGTGCAAGCTTCTTGAAGGTTGCACTGTTCGCCTACAACTTAGAAAGTTCTTTGTCCAGGAAGCCAGTTCTGTAAGTAGCAATGTGATTGATGGAAGGAATAATTTGTTTTTCTGTTTACTATGCATTATGAAAGTCATGATTTGTACGACGTGAGAGAAGGTATTCCATGAAAGCAAGCCTTTCTCATCTCAGACGCTGGGGGATTTTTTCAAGCATCAAATTAAAATTAAAATCCTATCTAAGAGACAAATACCCTTTTCTTTTGAATTCAGTGAAAGTTGAGTGAACGTTGTGCGTTTGTGTCGCGTTAAATTTCTATAAGAGATTGCAGATGGACAAAGTATCTTGGATCCCTTGAAAACTCAGTGAAAACTTATCCCAAGTAAGATAGTTAGAAAACTTAACCAAGATTATGTAAACTCAACGACCCCATTGTTTATTACATATTTTAATTTTCACCTCACCACCATTAGATCACAGAGAATCAAGTTCTTCGGAAGTCGGTTGGAAAGGTTATCTATTGCCCACAGTACTTTTTCGACCAGTCAGTAGATTTTTGTGCCATTTTAGTCTGTAAGGGGCGGCAATACTAACTTTTATTTAATTCTGAATTTATATATTTACAACATCAATTTCCTTTTCTTTGAGGAATTTTTGACAATAAAAATAGATTTTGAATCATACCCTTCCCTCACATTTATGTAAATATGGGATTAGGTTAGACACTCATATAATAACTTGTCAAGTTAAATCATTTTTAACAATTGTGCTCAAGCAAAACCCATGCTATGAAGCACCACTTCCTTGTATTATTATGATTGATATATTTTCATGTGAACCCATTTAAAAGAATCCAAATTCAAGGAAGTATTGATAGAAAAGTATCAAATCAAATATACTTAAAGAAAACTATTTGTTTGAATCAATATGATGATTTTAAAAAGATAAGGATAGCTCTCTGGGGAACATTCTTAAAAATAATTAATTATTTCTATCTGTTTTCTTCGGGGTCATATTTTAATCAAAAATATTGGCGTCTGCTTTAACTTCAGCTCCAAGAATCGATTCGAAGGGAAGTCAGAATTTATTTACAGTTGTACACATAAGTACTTGCCAAAGTGAAATATTGTTTCTAAGTGTCCGAACCTGCTTGTGACACGTCCAGGTTCCAGAAAACAGATTCCTGTATTAATTCTATTTGGTAAAAAGAGAAATTTTACTTGTGTGTGTATGAGTGTGTGTGTGTGTGTGTGTGTGTGTGTGTGTGTGTGTTTATAGTGGTTCAAAAATTAATTTTACATTGACATACGAAATTCGTTCACTCTGAAATAAAACGAGAATTCTTCTAAGGTGAGGCTGCAACATCTGGATTTTAACAAAACGCTATAAATAGGAACGAGGTAAGAACGCTGCGTGTTGTTTTGCACTCACTGTGGAAGCAGCACCTCACAAAATTGCAGCAATACAGTTACTCACCTGCCATCACACAAACTTTTTAAGTAAGAAGAACGAGATATGCTGGCCACAGTTGGAGAAGTAAGGGTGAACTCATAAACGACAATCTTTTGTGAAATACGACACACTACTGCTGGTCGACCAGTAAAAACTCTAATTGACTCTATGCAGACTCTGGACGCAGTTTGTGCTTAAGACCGATGGGCGATAGGGACGAATAGCTTCTGCGAGATGCCGTGCTATGAGCATTATTTAATGGTGATGATATTTTACAAAGAAGGAATAATGAAAGAATATCAAATATGTATTTTGATTTCTGGATTGAATTATTTATATCATTTTAAACAAATAATTGGTTAGTATTTAGTTTTCTAGGGTTTTTCTTTAGACAACTCCAACGGTTTTCAGTTAACTGTATCTATAATGTCTTAATAATTTCTTATTCCAATTATTCACCTGGGGATTGTGCTTTCTCTTTGTATTTTAAATGACATGAAACTACGAGTAACAGAATGAAAAAAAGAAGGTGACAATTCATTTGTTCAAGCTTTTATACTGCTCTTCTTGGCCTCATATGAACCCTTTTATTCTGCTCTGCTTGGCCTCATATGAACCTTTTTATTCTGCTCTGCTCGGCCTCATATGAACCTTTTTATACGGTTCTGTTTGGCCTCATATGAACCCTTTTATACTACTCTATTCGGCCTCATATGAACCCTTTTATTCTGCTCTGCTCGGCCTCATATGAACCCTTTTATACAGCTCTGCTTGGTCTCATATGAAACCTTTTATACTGCTCTATTCGGCCTCATATGAACCCTCATATGAGAGAGAGAGAGAGAGAGAGAGAGAGAGAGAGAGAGAGAGAGAGAAAGAGAGAGAGAGAGCGCGTTTTAATTTGTCGCGGTGAGTCATCTCGAGGGGTCTATTCACCTGAAAGTTGAAATCTTGAAGTGAATTCGTTGGACTAATGGTAAAACCCCTAAATAGATTATTTTGGCGAAGCTATTATAATCTGGATCTCTTTCAGCCATAATCAAAGTATGTTCATGCCTTTTAATTTGTTTTTCTACAGCCTTTTAGAGACGTGCTGAATATGGACTTTCATAGGTTTACTCAGTTTGTACTGAATGTCACGTATGCATATTTGCATGAAAATGTCGATTAATAACTCGACGCTGCGTTCTTTGAACTATTCTTTTAGTATTCCACCCTCCGCTGCATCGTTATCGTTATTTTCATGTCTTTGACATATTGTAATAATCATATAATCCCTATTTTTGTTAACTCTATAATAGAAGATCTCTCATCATCTGAATCTCGTTAAATCGATTTTTCTGTTTCTATATAAGGATCTGGAATTTTTAATCATAACACGATTTTTTTTATTTCTTACGGAACTTTTTCAGTTTAGTACTTTCTTTTACAAATCTCAAGAGTTGAAACCATTTATCCTATATTTCACCAGAAATTGTATGTTTTTCTTTTCAGAAGAAAATAAACAAAGAATCTATGCATACACAACCGACTTTACAAGCAATTTTAAAAAAAGACACAAAAACAAAACAAAAAAAAAACAAGAAAGAAAAAAAACCCTCAAATATCTACTTGGCAAGACTTAATCAACAATGCATATTGATGCCTGTACTTTACGTATTAAAACTTACCGTGATATTTACAAATAAAATATACATGATTCTATGTCTGAACCGTAAATCCAGAGGAATTTGATGAGTGACTGGCTGTTTTTCTATAAAATGTATATAGCGTTGTAAGGAAATGGCACAGGAGAACAAAAATAAGATTCTTCAAAGAAAATAACAATCGAAAGAAAGAAAAGCTGACAGAGTTCAACTTTTCTTTTAGTGAGCTAACAGTAATATGATACACTTTATCTAGGATCCCGAAACGAGGTCAATTGGTCTAAGTGGTGTCGGGGGCCTACATATGTCACTTAACCGAGGCGAAAACTGGAGTGAGGTGTTCTGCGAATCCAAGTATATATATATATATATATATATATATTAGATCCTTCTGATCAACGTTGATAAGCGAAATAAATTCATCATGGAATGCAATTTCTAATTTTTTTTGTTTTTTAAACAAATATATATATATATATATATATATATATAATAAAGGTGGCGACCTTAGTCGTGGGTGACCCGAAGGCTCCCTTTTCAATAGCTACTACACCGAGGTGTAGGGGAGGGTGCTACTCCATTCCCTGGGTTGCTCCACTACCCTTGATCCGTACCTTTTAGTGCTGGGTGCTAAGCAAGGCAGCATCAAGTACCATTTTTTGAGTCTTTGGTATGACTTGACCTAGAGATTGAACCCCATTCTCCTGGGCCATTGGTAAACATACAAGTAATATAAATATATATTTAAATAACAACCATAAACCTCTTATATATATATATATATATATATATATATATATATATATATATATATATATATATAAAACACGGATTTCATCATTTGCTCTCTTTTTCCCTTTGGTTAATGGTTTACGAAGAGACAAAAAGTGTGCATGAACAACGAAGAACACATCAAAGATACGAGAGGAGATTTTCCTAAAAGAATGAAGAAACTTGTCCTACACGTCGTCTCTGTTAACTATTTCTTCCTAATTCCACGGCCCTAGAAACTGAACAGAGACAATAAAAAAAAGACTCCTCTAATGTTAAAGTTAAATTGTGTTTTTGTTTTTTTCTTCTTAAGCCGACGTCACTGACATAGTGTTGTAGGTGACAACGCTACACAGTACTTTGTATTAGATTCGAATATCTTTAAACCTGTAATCAATTTGTGATATACTTAGTTCAGTGACAAAGCTTGGAAGATTGGCACAGTAAGTCCGTTTTATTCTACCCATAAATTCACTCCAATGCATTCGATGTAAGAACATTCGTTTTATTCATGTACACAACTCTTTTCTTCCAAGAGAAATATTCTCGCCGGGGGAACAGCTGGACTGCAATGAGGAAAATCTGGCATTGTAATTTAAGTGCATACTGTCCAGTGTCCGGAAAGTATACATGTTTGTATAGTCGAATGCTAACTGTCCATAAACCAACAAAAATGAAAGAAAATAATATGAAAGGGACAACACGTTCGAACTTTGATCTCTATGTAATTAAGAAAACCATTTCCCCGTCTACTGAGACGCGGTCAACAAGGACATCAGTGTTGGCTATAGTTCGTCTTCATTCGGAATTTTTGCTTCATTTCAATTGGAACAAAGCCAAGCAAATCTTCTGCAAAGGTGAACATAGTTAAATAAATATCAGGGGTATTGATGCATACACAAAGAGGATTAACGAAAGAATGTAAAAACACTCAATACATGTAATAATATTTAAAAGTCATTTGAGACTAGTGTGGAAGATATAAATAAATTTGCCATGAATGTATTTTAGATTTTATAAGACAAGTATATACTAACTTCGCACTTAAAAAACAAAATACATGTGATAATATTCAAAATATTTTCGCTCAATTCAAATAATGGAATACACAGAAATCACAGACACAAAATATACATGTATACATACATACTTACATGTATATATATTGCGGAGATCCCTATAAATATTGCGTAGATATCTAAAAATATTGTTTCAATATTTATATCTGAACAAAAGGAGATTGATATATAGATAGATCAAATACATGATAAAACAAAACAGTGACAGATACAAATGATATATATATATATATATATATATATATATATATATATATATATATATATATGGCATTTCACATAAATTACATTGACCTGAAGATGGTTTAAAAAACACAAAACGAGGAAAATCTCGTTCATAAAAATACATTAATTCGATTTTGCAAAATGACGAAAGTATGTAGCTCCTTGTGACTAACAAACTCTCAACTCGAAACTGATATGCAAGTCTAGCTTTCAATTATAACAATATCAGAGAGCATCATTTTTTCGCTTCCTTTTTACTTTTTTCGGTGTTACTGAGTTTGTTTCTTTCTAGGAATTCACATATTTTAGGATTAAAAAAATCTAAGCTAATCTTAGTTAATAATAATTTGTCGCAATGTTATTTTTTAAAAGAAAACCTTTGTGATATTTCATAAATGGCTCTTTAAACAGAACAAATAATTAGCATATCAACTGGGAAGAGAAATGCCCAATTTTCAATCAAGAACCGTATACTGACAATTTCTAGATGGAATAGAAGATTCAACGATTAACGTCCCCTTCAGCATTTCATGTCAGCAAATCCCCAAAGTATCAGCATTCTTTTCATAATTAGAACACAAGATAAAAAAATATCGTCTTATCTTCCCATTACAAAACCCCAGTCAGATAGAGACACCATCAGGCAGTGAATTATCTTCCCTAATCTGCCTATCCAAAATCCTGACTGCCAAGATTTCAACAGGGATCAATTGCCATGGGTTAGCTTTGTGAAGATTAATTCTCATCGTTTTGACAGGATTGCACAAAATAGTCATTCAAGAGAAGATTCAATCGGCATCATATTGATATTTCCTTCCTCTCTTATTCGTTTTTCCCTTCATTCCGTCATTTTTAGTTTTCCTTATTTTCTTCCTTCCATCTTTACTTTTGTTCATTTAGTCCTACTTCGTCTTTTGTTCTATCTGATTCCACTGACTTCATACATATTGCCACTTTATTCAATCTTCCAAAATGTTTATATATATATATATATATTGAGAGAGAGAGAGAGAGAGAGAGAGAGAGAGAGAGAGAGAGAGAGAGAGAGTAAATACTAATAGGGCTTTCATTAAAAATGTAGAACAAAACTTAAAATATTAGAAGACAGAAATAGGCGAATATCCAAGTATTACTCGAGTTATATATATATATATATATATATATATATATATATATATATATATATATATATATATATACGAGTGTGTGTATTTTATATAACGTATGACTAAATAACAGATATAACTTGAAACCCTTAAGTTGCTATACAACTCTTTTACTTTCCATAGAACGTATCGCTCATCATCGAACGAACATTTTTGAATACATCAGAAGGGCTTTGAAACACTGTAAATGTACTGGTAGACTTGCTTTTTTTTATCATATCAAAACGTTTCGTGCTTTATCAGCAGGAACTGTAGAATAAGCGCACTGCACGTTCGAAGATCGGTAATACCTTCCTCGGCTTTGGCATGACACTAAACCATCTGATGTTGAGGCTTTATTCCTGGAGCTTTGCTGAATAGGAAGTCCCCTTTCATTACCATTGCTCCAAGGTTCATTCAGACCCGGAATACTTATATCAGTTTTGGCCTCATCTATAGGTCAAAAAGAACCATTCATTTGTCATACTTGAAACTAAACGAAACAACAATACTTGAAATATGTTAATTATGTGTAAACAATAAATTAAAACTACATATCTATGTACGAATTAACTCTGGCTCATCTAAAAACAATATTACCAAAAACTACTCGCTTACAAATCATATATATTAGTATAAATATGTGTATAAACAGGATATGGCATTAAGTAATGTATAAGGGTCGATATATTAATAAACTCAGCTAAGATAGCAATCATTTACTAATTACGTGAATTTCAAGCCAGCGTTAGCTGATGGTTTTTTTCCCTGGAGTCTCCTCAAACATTCTGAACTTTTCTCAGTATTCTGGATGATCTATAGTTTGGATGGTTTCGGCTCGTCCACCGATTTCTCACTCATTAATCCCCTTACCTAGCCTTTATGGAGGATTCCAAGTGCACTAATTATAACTGGTATCACTGTAACTTTCATATTCCAAAACCGTTTTATTTATTTTTGTTTTCATTTGTTTTCATACTTTGGTCCGCCGGCAAAAGCAGCAAGTGGGCAGGTTTTATTCTTTTTTTAATCTATCATAAAGTATGGTCGTCCTTCCGAGATTACATTATCTGTTCGTATATCAGATTCCCCGAGAATCTTGTCTGTCTTATTCCCTTGCGCGGATTCTGATTTGTGTTTATACCATTTGACAGTATAGTGAAATTTTAGTTTCTTACACAATTCTTTGTGGATCACCTTCCTCACTCATTCATACTATTTAACCCATAGCTGGGAGGATAAGGGGATTCATACCTTTCCCAAGAGTATTTGTACGAAAGTGAACATAGTAGCGTGACTCGAGTTCGAACTCGCGAACTACGATTCCGCAGTCTATAATATAAGACTGTTTTAAAACAGTTTTTATTAACATTTGGGACATCAGCTTATTTCTTAATCTAAAACGGCTCTGACCAATGAATCATTTATCGGGAGTGAAAATGAGAAACTTTAGTAGGAAAACTTTCATTTTTTTTCCTTTCACGAAAAATCATGCTTTTCATATAATGTATTATTCTTTCTTTTATTCATTCATTTGTTTTCACCTCCTCACATTTTTTTGCATTATAGAAAGCAATAACAGCTGTGTTGCTTTTTTCTATTGAAAGAATCCCGTTAACTCTTGGGTAATGAAATCTCATAGACATTCTGTTTTGTCAGAGGTTCTTCCAACCATTTGGAATGTTTTCTGCAAATGTCGATTGAAAGACATTTTTTCAGTAAACCTGTCAGCCGCGAAACACAAACACAAAACCCTTTTGAACAACGTTAACATGCAAAAATAAAATAATCTAAACTCGTGGTTTTTTGCCAATTTTTGAGGACAATCCAAACTGAACTGTTTTATGTCACATTTTAATGCATGAAAAAGAAAACAGAAGAATATGACATTTTATGAATATTTATAAGGTAATGATAATATGAAATAATATCAATAATGTCAGTCAAAATTTCGGATGGTATCTGCCTACGTACCGCCATTCTACTTCAGAAGATTGGTAGAAACACTTTTTATTTAAATAACGAATTTTATGATGTGGAGTTGTTGATGCAGTGTATCTCTCAGACATAGTTCGCATCAAGTGGGCTGCTATCCTACTGGTGGGATTAGCTTGTTAAAAACAAGCTGGTGAGGGATTAAATGAAAGAAAATTTTAATAGAAAGATAATTCCAGAATCAACTACAATCAGAGAAAACGTATATCACAATATACTACTTTTTTCATTTTTTCCCATGTAATTTAATATTATCAATTACATTTATTTAGAAAATCTTAAGTGAACTCTTATCGCATTAAAGCGTTCACTTTGCCCAAATACCCTGGTAAAAGTATAAACCCACTTATCTCCAAGCCATAGGTTTAATAGTACCATTACTGTCCGTCTACAAGAAAGGCTGTGGCATTAAAAAGCTTTCGAAAGTTTATCAGGTCGGTTGGGGCTGTAAAGTATGCCGATTGCATAGGGGTAAGGCCTTCCACTACGAGTGCCCTTGATATGACATTAAATAATCTGATAGTGAGTTTCCAGAAATGCAGGAGCTTTGATGAATGCAGAGTGCCCCTTTCATTGCAATTGCTCCCAGGTGCATGCTGGCCCCGAGTGGTAGCACATAACAGGGTCCCATCTATGGGTTAAATAGAACTAAACTGCGTATTTATGCTAAACTGAATTGCTTGAAACAGAACTGTTTTGACATTTAAACTGCGTACTTATGCTAAACCGAATTGTGTGAATTGGAACTGGTTTTTATGCTGAACTGAATTGTTTGAAATAGAAGTTAATTTGTATAAAAGCGGATTTGGAAGTAAATAACCTACAGAGTTTGATATGCCATAACACACAGACAAACAAACAAACTGTTATGGTCAAGAAGAGATTCAAATGATAACACGACTCGGAAATGAGTGATAAGAAACATATTGAAAGAAAATAGTACATACATAAACGATGACTGGGAGAAACCTCACATCAGCTTAACACAATCATGAATATTAACGTCCGTTCTGGTGACGGCTCCGAGACTGCACAGAAGAGAGCTTAGCCGGTATATGTCACATGAGGGGAAGTCCATCTGTTGGGGAGACACCCCAACACAAACAAATAAACTCTCGAAAGTGGACATGAAATTGAACGAAGTAACTAAACCATCTATATTTAAAGAAATATTCGTAATATTTTTGGCATTTTAACATGCAATATTGCAAGAAAAAGAGAGATTAGTCTCTCAAGCCATTACTCGAGACGTAATTCCTAACAGATTACTCAATGAACTCTGGCTTTTGTCAAAATTTTCACCCGGTTAGAAGCAAAGATTTTGTTTTTGATTTATGTTGAGTTAAGAACATTTGGATGAATAATATAACAAAATCTTCCTATTTCTTTAGTTCTTATGTATGAGAATAAAAAGACAGTTACTTGAAATGAAATAAAGAAGAAGAATTATAACAAAGAGAATGATTAGAAGAGGAGAGAGATAACAGAGAGAATAGAGAGAGGGAAAACGATTAAAAAGAAAAAGAAAGGACGTTAGAAAGAGATGTTAAAAACGAAGCGAAAGAGAGAGAAGTCGAGCAAAAATACAGAAGAAGAGAAAGTAATGAGTTGAGGAAGAGAGAAAAGAGAAAGAGAGAATTAAAGAGAAGAGGAAGAAGAAAATAGAGAGAAAGGGATATTTACAAATCAGATAAAAGAAGAAAGAAAGAAAGCAAGAATAAATAGACTAATAGAAAAAAAGGAAAATAATGTAACAGATTTATGAAAGTGTGAATGAATGAAATAGAACGAAGATTGAGAGAAGCTGCAAAGTGGAAGGTGTAAAACGTGAGGAGGCGAGGAAGAAATCTGGAGCAAAAGAATTAGATGGATTAAGGGAGAAAAGAATATGCAAAAATAATAAACAAATGCAGAATATTAAGTCATAAATATGCTTTTTATCATTCATTTATTTTCAAATTTCCATAGTTTGCGGTATCTTAACAACTGGCGTGCCACTACATATACAGAGAGAGATTTACACACCGAAAACAGTTGTGTTTGGTCAAAATGATATTCAAGTCACACATACCTAGGAAGAATCCCGAAGCCATATGAAGCTAATCAGTCACGAGGAAGGAAGTGCTAAAGACACACCAGTATTGGGATAAACATTGAAACGAGATCCACCTCGGTTGAGACACTTTTGTAAGGGAGGGTGATACCGAAAAGAACCGAAAATCCCATTGAACTAAAGATATCTCTAATGATATATCTTATTGAATCACCGAGATATATTTGGCAAAAACGAAGAAAAATTGGAAATAATAAAATAATGCAAAATTTTTAGTTTTATTATTTATTTATTTTTAAATTTCCAGAGTTTTGCATTGTCTTAACTCCTGGCGTGCCGAAAGAAGTGAGCTGTGAATATCTGCCCTGGGGAGATATGAAACTGTGCCAAGCAAAAATATTCATTTACTTGAAGAATTTTACAGACGGTGTTTATTTTGTCTCTTCTTAGAACCTGGGGGCAAGAGAGAGAGAGAGAGAGAGAGAGAGAGAATTTTCACATAGACACCTGTTCGCGTGCATACACACACACACTTACAACCACACACACACACACACACACACACACACACACACATATATATATATATATATATATATATATATATATATATATATATATATATATTGAGACAAAGACAGACTGCCTCAATCTCGCTTCCTGAAAATGAAAAGAACGAAGCCACAAAGGTGAAATGAAATAAATTAATGAATTAGCATAAAACAAAGCAAAAACAAAATGGAAGAGAAAAACGTAAAGATAATTTTCCAAATGAAAATGTAAATAAATATTTAATCAAAAAGATCGAAAGCCTCAGTTATGTCGCATCTTTTTTGATGAGCAAAGTTGCGTACAAGTTTCTTTGTTTAATGGTATATCTAACTTTGTGGATTAACAATGTCACATACATCCGTGTAGAAAGACAGTAGTGACACTTTTTAACCCATAGCAGGGAGGGTGCATTCTTTTTCCAAAATTATCAATCCGAAATGGGACGTAATGGTGTGACTGGAGTTGAAACATGCTTACTACAATATTTCAGTCTAACTTTTACGCCTCAGGGACTCCACCAAGTCGTGTACAAACGATATTATATTTGAATAGTCAATATAACTAAATATCGTCAAAAGCCTTTCTTACGATGTTGCCTGTTTTTCCTCTTCAATTTGGTAATCAAGAAAGTTAGCTGTGAGAAGCGTATGAGAACATGCAAATACTAGGTTCTTGCCTGAGAGCTGAAAAACTTTGGGTCATGAAAGTGACTGTGTTATCAATTCAAGTTGATATTCTTGGAACCTTCAGAAAAGATTTGGAAATAAGATTCGAAGAATTGGAGATCAGAGGAAAAATTGCAGACCACAACATATTTAAAAAGAGCTAAGATAAGTAGAATAGTCCCTTGAGACCCGAGGAGAATTGTTCTCACTAACACATCAGGGAAAATCCACAAGTAAAAACAAATGAGAAAAACTCAGATTGATTTAACCGTCAGTAGACGCTGGGGTGAAAAACTGTCAAATAAGCAAAATAATAATGATAAACGCTTAATCACAAAATAAGTGAATGTAATAAATTAATGCATAGATAGCATAAAACCAGACACGACTGGGTGGGAAGGTGATTCACTGGGAATTGTGCAAGAAACTTAGATTTGACCATATAAACAAATGGTATATGCATAACCCAGAATTTGTCCTAGAAAATGAGACGCACACAATTTTCTGGGATTTTCAGATAAAAATAGATCCTTTAATCTTAGTCAGACGAGCACTCCAAGTGACAGTAAACAAAAAAAGAGAACCTGCTGAATAGGGAACTTTATCGTTCTGGCTGATCGGAAAGAAAACGAGAAGAAAGATAAGTACCTAGACCTTGCTGGATAACTAAAAAAAATATGGAACATGAAAGATACGGTGATACCAATTGTTTTTGGCGTGCTCGGTACAGTCACCAATCAAGCTGAATAGTAAAAAGAGTCCTGGAGATGTTAGGATATTGCTATCACTCAGACTCCTGTGAAAAACTATCAGCAAACGTCGGTGGGAAGAACTTTCAAATGAGTAAAATGATGATAATATTAATCATCATCATCATCATGTCACACTGCCAGCACAGATATCCCTGAACCTCTCTCGCCAACCATCCCAATCGTCCATCGCTCCTGGGAGGTTTTCAAAGCTATATCCGCTATCAGCACAGAACTGTTGTATATAGGTTCTAGCTGGTCGTCCTACCTTTGCTCGTCCATGTAAAGGGGTCAACAGGAGAATGTTGCTTATGAGTTTGTCCTTACTTTTCCAGCAGTGTCCCGCATGTATGTTTCATCTAAATTGGATAGTTTTAGTGATCGGTGGGAGGTGGCCGTATAGCTGCTGTTTTGTGGGGTGTTGCCTCCAGGGCTTGTTTGATATTGCTTACAGCATTCATGTGTAATAGCCAAATAGGTGTGAATATTAAAAGCGGAAAAAATTATAAAAGCCAACAACAAGAACATTTCTTGAAGCCAAATTCTTCAACAGGATTTTCATGAAAGGAATATATATCAGGAAGAATCTCTTTTAATTTAGTCTAGAGCCTTCTTAAAATGACCAAGGAAGCAACTCAGATGATCAAATAAGGAAAACTAACAATTCACTTGACCTTACGCCCGAGGAATGATATAGACAGAATCTGTATCAAGGAAGAATTGAACTCACCACTGCGTTGAGGATTGTGAAGATACAATAATTTAGGAACTCAAGGGGTATACAAAAAAGAGCAAAGAAAGGTTGATTACAGCAGCTAGTAACAGTAATATCAGCAGAATTAACTTACGAACAAACAGGACAATAATAAAATTAACTTGAGGACAAATAAAGAAAAGCAACGGTAAAAACAACTGGAGAAAAATGGAACGAAAAACAAAAGTATGGCTACTTCAAGCAATACACCAACAAAATTGTGCATGAAATATCTAGTAAAGGGAAAACGGAAGAGAGAAAGCAAAGAAAAATATGATACATGGAAAATAGCAAATAGTGACATAGATTAAACTGTTAATTATAGATTTATCGAATGCAGCATACTGAAATGATTACAAGAGTAGATATGGCTGGGTAAAAGAGTTATCCTCTGGGAATTGTGCAATAGATTAAAGTTTGATCATGCTAACAAATGGAATGTGCATAAACCGGAATGTCTCCAAGAAAATGAAATACAAACAGATCCCTAAGTGTCATCTACAAAACCAAATCTAGTTTCAATTGTCATCTTGTGGATTTTGTTGTTCCATCGAACAATAACATGGAAATAAAAGAAAGTGAAAACCTGAACCAATACCTGTATCTTGCCAGAGACCTTGAACCGGCTGTTTAAAATTAAAGTGTCAGTGATATCAATTGTAATTAGAGTCTTGGGAACGGTCTGCAAAAGCCTTAATTAGAAAGTGGTTGAACTGGACATCCAAGGAAGAAGTGAAACCATAGAAAGACCAAATTTAGAATCAGTGAAAATACTTACAAAATTTCAGGAGACCTAAGGACTCTTGCTGTAACTCAGTCTTCAGTAAAAAAAAACATCAGCTAAAACTGGAGTGAAAATTTCGCAAGGAGTAAATGATGGCATCGTGTCAATTCATTCATTTATGACTTGAATCAAAAAACAATTGAGTTTCAGGTTTAGAAAACTGTTCCTTAGATATACATACACTTTATAATAAGTAACGTACGGTTAGGAGTCTGATGTACTATGACAGAGTGTCATAGGTAACTTTCTACAAAACGTGAATAATGTATTGGAAGTGTGCACCCATTACCTCACTTTGAAGGCAGATTATATGTCATAATTCTCCTTTGACAGGTGGCAGATGAATAGCAACTTCAATTATCCATATTTTATTGGCATGACTGCATAATATAATAACTGATCGAATTATTACCAGTAAAACGGAAAGAAAGAATCAAAGGAAAACAATGTCAGTGCACATTCACATACTTAGTAAAGGTTTTATTTTTTTGTGGTGTTGCAGAGATATAAATAAGAATCAATTTACTTAGTCAATTCCGCTCAAAATATTGGAGATAGGCATTTATTATCACTGTTGTACACTAGCTTATTTAAATGGGTTTGTTTGTCTTGATTGTTATAAGTCAGAATCTTTTTTCGTTTTAACTCACAAAATTTATAGATATTTGTTGTATTTTGTAAGTTCGTGTTTAGTTTCTTATTGGATTCTTTATCTATTTCAAGTTGGTCGAATATTCATTTTCTGTATTGTTAATCCTTTCTCATTCATTCTTCTTTATGAAGCCACTTCATCTTTTCTATGCACTATTTTATAAGATTTTTAAAAAAGTATGATGGTACTTAGAATATTCCCATCAAAAGGGGTTCTCTGGGTAATATAAACTGTATATGATTGTGGTGAGTTTTGGAGAACTAGATAGTGTGAATTGCGCCTTTATTGCTATCATTTCCTGGCCCACGCAAACAGAGTAATTTTTTTTGTCTCATTAATTGTTCAAATTAATCTGATTAAAATTATTTATATTAAATTGGACGGTGTGCAATGAATAAATAAATGAAATCCAAAAATAAAATGAAATAACATTTTTCAGAAACAAATACATAAAAAAAAACATTTTAAAAAATGTACAATTATGGCAAACAGGACACCAGGAGAAAAATTGAGACAATCAATACCACAATTCTGTTACAATCGGCTAGAAAACTGAAAAGAGTTCAGGAGATGGAAGGAGACTTGATGTCACTCGGAGTTCAGTGAAAAGTCATCTAAAACTCGTAGGAAAAGCTTGCAGACAGAAAAATAATGTGTCAGTTTTTTGTTCTTGGCTTATTCTGTAATTAACTGTTTAATCTATATCACCACGTAACCTACACGTAAAATTTTCCAGGTATTTATTATTAATATAAAAGTTGCCGAATTTGTGGAATGTCACCCTAGTTCCCATCATTCATTGGGAATCTGATACGAGAATCCCGATGTCTGTTTCAATCATCATTTCTGATTAGGGATTGGTATCGTTTGACTCGTCACCTTCTCCATAATTTCTAATCCACACATCTTTTGAAATCTTTCCACAACGATTTTAGCTTCGGAAAAAATTAAGTCTTTTGCGGCAAGATGAAAATTGTTGGGATGTTGACTGATCCTGTTACTCTTCCCAACTCATGAAAAAAAACCCCCAAAAAACGCACGCTACATCATTGTAGATGCAACAGTTATACATTAAACATATTCACTTAGTGGCGTCTCACCGCCCATCAAGTTACCACATGGGGTGATATTTGTTCCCGTTATACACAATCAGATACTATCTGATAGGTTGCCTAATCAAATCAAGGCCTCTCAAACGGTTGCCATGATATTAAAAATAATAAACCTATCCTGGACAGAAATCTAGCGGGAACACAAAAGCCATTGCAGTCAGATGAAAGAAATAACACCACTCAAACCAAATGTGGCTCAATAATAAGAAAAATAAAGTGTGTACCACGGAGAAAAGCTAGAATAAGAAAGGAAGTTAACAAAAAGAAAGTACATTAAAACAGATTTAATGTAAATTAAGTGTGAAAAGGAATTTTTATTCTTTGCCCAATTTCGGTTGTTATTACAACATTTCGGTCGTTTTACCCGCCAGCTTTATAGCTGTGTCGGTGAGGCTCACAATACGCTGACTGTATCCTCTTTCCAGGGGTAAGACTACCCACCAAAAAGCCAAAAGAGGTGTCCTGGGTATGACAGTGTACTGCATCTGATATTTAGTCTCCAGTTCAGTGAGTGTGGATTACCTCTTGATTACAATTACTCCCACATCCACTTCGACCCGGAGCAGTAGTACCTGTTAGGGTCCCATCTATTGGATAAAAGTCATTTATTCTGATTCAGTTGAAAAGACATAGAAGCTTCATGACAAGGAAGAAATATCTAAAAAGAAGTGATTGATACGAGATATTCTCCAAATATGGATATTGGGTAAAGAAAAATCTTTAAAAATGGTCGGGCTCGAAATTATCAGATTGTTCCAAATAATGATATACTCATGCTATAATGCAGACAATACATCGACAGAAACATTCGAACGATGATTATAACCAAGATTAAAAGGCAAGTTTGAACGCACAAGAGAATAATAATGTAACTAGATTGACTGAGCGATTTTAACGACATGTCAACCTGTCTAAACATCATTTTCTGCTTAGAGGTTAGAGAATCGCTTTCGTTGTATATTCATGATTGCATTTATTATGTTGTTGTTTCTTAACAGATTTCTTTCAATCCATTCAATAGAAATAAATTTCAAATAAATCCATTTAACCTATAGACGAGATCCTACCCCTCCGGGTCAGAGTGGACGTGGGAGTTAAAGCGTACTCCCCAGATCTCTAGAACCAAAGCTTTACTATCAAATGCAGTTTTGTGTAATAATCAGGAAACATCTATTTTGGTTTAGGGTTTTCAACCCACAGCAGATATGCAGCCAACATATTCTAAGCCTCACTGACAGAACGAACACGTTTCGTTTTAAATGAAGTAAAAGTTTTCACAAATTGTGACCTTGTGCCATTCTAAGTAAGCCTTAGACAATGTCAGAATTGCAGAATAATCGGTAGACAGACGGACAAACAGACAGACAGAGCGAAGAAGAAAGGTTGCTTTTTTTGAAGCGGATATTTAGTCTTCGTGTTTGGACATTTATTCAAATCTTATGCATTGCAACTGGAACAAAAACACAACCAAGATGGCCGAAATGACCTGACTGGGGAAAAATTGTTCCATTGTGACAGTCTGTGTACACGCCCTAGCGGTCACCTGATGGATAGGTAATTAATTTTTATTAATTGGAAACTTTGAAGCGAAACACGATGAGTTTTTTGTTTTCTTTTTGCTCGTAATCCGAAAGAAATATCAGATGGGAGTTTAATTTAATGGTTGATTGTGACACGTGTGTTACCAACATCGGACAAAATTATATCCAAAATATATTGAATAAATTATACAAAAAAACAACAAAAAAGCAAATTTTGTAAATAAGACGCTGAAATCAGGGTTT
>OY757930.1:59161269-59165630 GCA_963585895.1 Sepioteuthis lessoniana
ACGGGACCTGCTTAAAACTACGTCCGCGTGTAAATTTCGTCCTGTGTTTGGAGCCACTTCTAAGACACGTATTTTCTCTAAATACGTCGTCTTCAAACACTCTTTCTCTTTTTGCACAATTTCTTCGCAGCGGCAACACACTCCCTCCAGTGCGACTCAACAGACGTCAAATAGCAACAACATGGATGGGCCTCGCAGACATTCAAAATATACATTGACTATGAGACTTTTTCCAGTCTCAGAGAAACCGACTGTTTCCAACCATAAAAAGAAAGACATTTTAAATATGTAATCTTTTTGTAGTTTTGTTGTGTTAGACACACACACACACACACACATATATACACACACGAATATTTTATTAATGGAATTAGCGATATTTTTATGCATCAATGTAAGTTTTATTAGAGCGTATAAATTTGTTTTGTTCGTCACCAGGTTTTAAATGTTCCTCGCCGTTGCATATCCTTCACTCACTATCTTCCTTCATTTGTTTCTATGTGCCTATTCTACATTTTCTAAACATAAACTTTACAAACAAATAAATTTGGGGGGACTTAACATATCAACTATAAATATAACTCCCCCTACAGGTTTATGACTTTTCTGTGGTTGGAATGTTTTCCTGAATCAGTAGAAATAGTTGACTCCCTTAAACAAGGTGTTTGAAGAGCATAAGGGAATTATATTTTGCAAATCGTTATGTGCGGGTCTATCATGTATCCGTGCTCACTGGGTATGTTCGACAGAGGCTGCTACAAATAGGAGAGATACAACGCGCTGTTAAGTTCGGGACTCAGTATGCATATGCGTTTCCAATTAGCAGAAGAGAGAAAAAGATTTGATCGTTCGAAGTGTCTTAAGGTAACAGAAGTTGTGAGTTTCTCTTTGGCACCAGGAAGTCTCTCCTTTTAGGCATGTGCTGATTTCGCTTTCAGTCAAAGATCTCAAGGGAAACACTCTATTATCTACTTTTTCATGTTATTGTCTTTTTTCTTTCCTTTCACTCTCATAAATAGCATCGCAGAAATTAAAAGTAGTGAGTAAAAGGAAGAGCAGCTCGAGAGCAAAAACTAAAAGCTACCGGCCACGGAAAAAAATCGGAAATGGAAAGAACATTTCAAAAATCTGCTTGGAAACTCCTTTAGAGTCTGTTATAAACGTATAAAAAATTATTAGTAGCTAACTATGTAATAAAATTAGGGAGTCGGGTAGATTGTTTTAGAAGTAAGTTGTTTCCTACTAGACTTAGAGGTCAACCAAAGGACAGTGGAAATGGAGACACATATATGAGAACGAGATAAGAAGCAGTAAGAGAGAGAGAGAGAGAGAGAGAGAGAGAGAGAGAGAGAGAGAGAGAGAATGCTGGAAGATAAGCGTCACAGAGACAATGAGAAATGATATAAGGGAGAAACGAACAGCAAAGTGAACGGGATGTTCTCCAAATCCAGGTCAGCAGATACCCAAGTTGAAAATACAAATGTATCAGCAGTAATACAGCCTGACTCGGAGATTAGCTGAAAGACAATGGCTGCCGAGCAGCGAAGATGGAATCCCAAGCAGGTATTTGTAAGAACAACAACGGAAAACAATATCAAAGCCTATATCTGTTTCTCGGGTCCTACGATGGTTTATTTCTCTCTATCTAAATAAGTTGACTCATTTCATTCTCTATTTCTCACTTGTGAGCGACCACCAAGAAAGGATTGTAGCAAATGAAACGAACCAACAGTGTGGTTTGCATGTTGCTCATTTCTTTTCACGGCGTGTTTAAGATGGGTTCTGACCGAAACTTAAGGGTAGTGATTCACTCAAAGACCCTTTAGATCCATGGTGCTACAAGTATGCATCAAACTAAGACAGTTTACAGGGAAAGAACTTAGAATAAAACTGACTAAAAATTAAAAAACAGAAAGGCGGCGGGATTCAGCGAAATTCCTCTCGAAGTAAGGAAGACAAGGACAATTAATGACGTACTTATACAACGCTGTATATGTAGAAAACAGAATAGAGAAAGGGACAAAAGGCTTCATCTTTCTTTTCTGCAATAGTCAGAATCAATGAAATTGTCGTTCGATTTTTCTGAAAACCGTACTGATTTTTCATAACAATTTTTCTATTTCAGGCTTGATAATTTGAGAAGCAGAGCATTTTAAACCTTAGCAGCTGTAGCAGTAAGAGTTTTGCCTCTGTATTTCTTAGTGATTCCGGGGTCACTAAGAAATACAGAGGCAAAACTCTTACTGCTACAGCTGCTAAGGTTTAAAATGCTCTGCTTCTCAAATTATCAAGCCTGAAATAGAAAAATTGTTATGGAAAATCAGTACGGTTTTCAGAAAATTCGAACGACAATTTCATTGATTCTGACTATCCCTCGAACCATCGAAGGAGTACGTGTGAAAAATCTCTTATTACAAATACAACAGGCATAGCCTAGAGCAAACAGCAAGCAACACTGGCCTCCACGTGGATATGAATGAAATACATCTATTTTAAACGAGGGGGAGCCATCTCCACACTAACATTAATAGACAAGTTTACCTACATCGTCAGCAATATCTTCTCTACGGAAAGTGATGTCAAAATACGCCAAACGAAGGCACGGGCTGCTATCGATATGTAATGGATATTATGGAAATCTGATGAATCCGGTAAGATAAAACGGGGTTTCTTCAAAACTGTGGTTCTATCAATGCTACTGTATAGCAACACCACTTTGGACCTAGGAAGACGCAGGGAGAAAAAGATAGATGGGAAGTATACAAGAATGCTATGCGCTATTTTGTACAAACTTAGGAAGCAGCTACACACAAAACAGCAGTTATACGGCCATGTACCGTGGTGTAATGGTTATCGTCGTAGGAAAAAGACACGGCGACACGAGTTCAAATCCCGGACGAGACTGATTGCATTTCACATATCATTAGTACCTTTGGGAAAGGTATGGATCCAATTATTCTCCTTCCAGCTATGGGCAAATAGTAGGGCAGACTGGGTTCTTTAGCCTTAGTGAGGCAACTAGTCTAGGAGAAGGAAAACTCTAAATTCAAACCTGTTAAACTCCGCGTAAAAATTGACTTTATGTCATATCCTGCCCGAGCGGAGAGGTTGGTAAATATGTGTAACTCCCATGTAAAAAACATCCAAGTAAGACGACTCATATGCTGGACCCTACTGGAGAAGTAAAAACAAACTCGAACGTGACGTTCTTCCATGGAAACCTACACATTGCTTCGCTAGTGTAGGCCGAACAGCAAGAGCTTAGTTTAGCTCTTTGCTGAGACAGCATGTAGTTTGGAAGACCTGCACGAAGCGGTGGATGAGTTCGGATGAAGAGGCAGCGTGAGGCAGGGAAATCCCTGCTGTCAACGTGACTTGATGATGATGATGATGATATGTACATTCCTAACCCCTCCACACGAACAAGATGCAACACGAAGTCATTTTTGAAATAGAGTTTAATGGGTTTGAATTCAGAGTTTTCCTCTCCTAACCTCGTTGCACAGTTTGACGAACTATTTACTTATAACTGGGGGGAGGGGAGGTAGATTCATGCCTTTCTCAAGAGCTATGTGAAATGTAATCACTCTCGTCCAGGATTTGAACTCCGTTGGCCGTGTCCATTTTCAACGACGGTAATTATTACACCACACACACATATATATATATATATATATATATATATATATATATATATATATATATATATATATATATATATATATATATATATATATATATATATATATATATATATATGTGTGTGTGTGTGTGTGTGTGTGTGTATGTGTGTGCGTGTGTGTGTGTGAATATAATCCGGTTATATTCCGCCGTACATCGTTAATTGGTTTCAAAAGCAGTGATGTGACCCATTTTTTTACGTAAACCGGACGTAATGCCTTCAAGTGTCTTAAAACAAGAACACCGTTAAACAAGCGTAAATAATACAACGATCGAAAAACCTTAAAGAACACAAAAGACACAGTTTAGTTATATTCTAAAAGAATAATAAACACATTTTAAGTACCTAACGGCGTATATTTGTTTACAATATTTCTATGTAAATATTCTATTGTACTGTATATTAAATTATTTTAAAACCTCTTTTTTGTTTAATTGTTAATTTTTATGTGATTTAATTATCTTAAGTATTATTTGAGGAAAATTTATTTAATATCCCCTAAGACGTGACTGACGTTGGTAAGTAACACAACATCAGACGGAATGGCATTTGCTGAATTGAAATTTAGTGTAGAAAATGACTTAATATTATATATATATATATATTGTTATCCACAGACTGTTTCGTTGTATCACAATGCTTCGCTGTTACTAGACCTCCTAGATTCTCGAAGCTAGGA
>OY757930.1:59165830-59268330 GCA_963585895.1 Sepioteuthis lessoniana
AAGCTAGGATCGAAACCCGGCTGACTCAAATGCCAATCCAAGTTTCTAACACACAGCCACGATGAAATTAGCGTAAGCTAAGGAATTTTAAGCGCTTATGTATCACATTTGTTTTGTTTACATATATCGGCTTAACGGCTACCGAGAGCTCAATTCATTCGAAGAGCCTTGCTTTACGCTGGTGGCAACCATTACTTCCTTCGCTAGAGAGGTCAACCCCATTGGAGTAGGGGAGAACTTGAGGATATATATATATCCTCAAGTTATTGGGGATATATATATATATCCTCAAGGATATATATATATATATATCCTCAAGTTATTTTAAATGTACGGATTCCCTGAAATCTCTCTCCCTCTCTCTGTCCCAGTCTCGCCATTTGTCAGAATCATTCATTCCTCTTAGAAGGTCCTCTAAACGGAATCCATTGTCAGCACAAATCTGACGAATGTATTTTATGATCGGCCAAATTTAGTGTGTCCATAAATTGGAGTCCCTGCTTTTTCAGCAGTGCACATGTCATGTTTTTCCACCCAGTGACCATATAGTTACTGTTGAGTGAGGAGCTGCTTCCTATATTTGCTCAAAATTGCACACACCATTCTTGAGTAGTTCCCATCTTACTCTTTCTCGAAGCGCATTGTCAATGATCCCGTTGCACACCCATACTATAGTATTGACGGAGAAGAATTCCCGTTTTTTTTTTAAATCAGGAAGATTAAATACCTTATGATCAATATTAATAGCAGTCTATGCCTATTCTATGCGTATGCTGACGTTGCTAACAGTAGATGAGATATTACTACAGAGGTAGAGGGTTTAATCTCCTAAACGTATTGGCTTGTCATATGAAGTGATGATGATGCCAAATTATCTTGCAGAAGTTTGGTTTGCATAGGTGTGTTTTCAAGAAGCGCAAGATCATCTGCGTCATCTGCATCCGTGATAGTTACTGCTGGATATTGACTGCTTTTTTCCTTTTTTAATGTAAGACTATTATCTTTTATTATATCTATTGATGTTCCGACAACGTAATCTAGGCAGATTATATATATAAATGATGCTAATGTATCTACTTGCGAAACTACAGCTAAAATGTCAAAGAAATCTGAATCACCATCGGTTGAGTAAACCATTGCTTTCATGATTTTTATACCATTATGATGCCAGGACCGGGCCATGGACCTAATGAGTAGAGTTTTCGACAATGGTCCGGAAGACTGGAGTTCAATTCCAGGTTGAGTCATACCAAAGACTCAAAAATGGTACTTGCTTAAAACTCGACAGTATGTAAAGATCAAGGGTAAATTGGAGCAATCAAGGGAATGGAGTCGCGCCCTCTTCTACATCTCGGTGTGGTAACTATGGAAAGAGAGCCTTTGGGTCACTCTCGACTAAGGTCGCCAACAACTATATGACGCCTGTAACATTTTAATTAGGGAGACTATATGTTATAATAAAGTAAAGTTGGCGACCTTTGTCGAGGGTGGCTCGAAGGCTCCCTTATCAATAGCTTCTACATCGATGTGTTGGGGAGGGCGCTACTCCATTCTCTGGAATTGCTTAATTTTACCCTTGATCCTTACCTTATAATTCTGAGTGTTAAGCAAGGCGGCATCAAGTATTATGTTTTGAGTCTTTGGTATGGCTCGACCTTGGATTGAACCCCGGTCTCATGGATAATTGGCGAACGCTCTATTTATTTGGCCCCTCCTCCGATAATTCAATGAATTGTCAGAATCTGACGAGTTGTGAATCGATTTTTTTCTGAAAACCGTTCTAAGAATTTTCTCTAACTCAGGTCCGATCCGATTCAGAAGTAGGACATAAACATTGGCAGCTCTGGTAGTAAGTGGTATGCCTCAGTTGTTTCTAGTGTTTCTGAGGCTAACCTTCTTTGAGAAAAGGGAGGGTGCAGCCTTTTGTCCATTTCTTTATTTTGCTTTGGTTATAAACAGCATTGCATAATCGAAGAAGACAGTCGTCAACTGCACTTGTCTTTCATGCTGAGGGGGATTCCCCGTGGCGGAGTGGCAAAGCTTCTGGACAGTGATATCGTGAAGAGTTTGAACTCTAGTCAAGCTTTTATGGTCATTTTCAGAGATACTCTTGATAAAGGGGTATGATAAACCTAATTGGTTGAATAGTATCACTACATTTCTTTAAAAAAAGATGGGTTTGGAATTAAATAATCCACTAACGCTGATATGCAATTAAAAGACAAAACATACATAAGAAATTATGTCCTTGAATCCTGCAGCTTCTGATATATCTATCTATCTATAATTGTTAGAATTATTAATATCATTATAATAATTATTCATCAATAATCATATTACTAATAATAAAAGGTAACTATTATGACAATTATTGTTAATTTATATTCATTTAAGAGATTTTACGCCAGAGTTTGCTGATAGTTTTCTACTGTAGTGTAAGTGACACCAAGTCTGCTCAAGCCTCCAGGACTGTTCTTAGTATTCTGGCTGATATCAACTATGCTGTAGTTTGGATGGTCTCCCCTTGTGCCCGTGGTGTAGTCGTTATCGTCGTAGGAATTGGACACGGCGACACGAGTTCAAATCCTGGACGAGACTGATTGCATTTCACATAGCACTAATACCCTTGGGAAAGGTATGAATCCAATTATTCTCCCTCCAGCTATGGGTAAATAGTAGGACAGACTAGGTTCTTCAGCCTTGGTTAGGCAACTAGTCTAGGAGAAGGAAAACTCTGAATTCAAACCTGTTAAACTCCGCTTAAAAACTGACCTTGTGTCATATCCTGCCCGAGCGGAGGGGTTGGTAAATAGTACCCCTTGTCCTCTTATTTCCAAATTTGCTAATCCTTATACCAATCCTTCATTGTCTGTACCGAGCGGGCTAATTACAAGTAGTATCACATTCATATTATTATTATTATTATTTAGAGTTTTTCATATCAGTATTAGCTGATGTTTTTCAGTGGAGTTTGAGTGACAGTAAGTCTCCTCAAGTCTTCGGGACTCTGCTCAGTATTCTGGCCATTCTCAGTTATGCTGTCATTTAGATGGTCTCTACTCGTCCGCCAACATCCAAATCCTCCAGGCCTTTTAATAATCTTTTAGTTATTGTGCCAAAAGCACTAATCACAATTGGTATAAATGTCACTTTCATGTTCCACAGCTTTTCAATTCTCTAACAAGGTCAATGTACTTATCCTTCTTTTTCCAATTCTTTCAGTTTTATACTGTGGTCAGCTGGGACAGAAAAGTCGACAATTTTGCAAACTCTTTTTTTGTTGATTATTATAAGGTCTGGTCTTCTGGCCGGGATTTGGTGTTACGTGTGTATATCAAAGTCCCATAGGAGTTTATGTGTGTCATTTTCTAGCACAGGTGCTGGGTTGTTCATATATCATTTGTTAGTGTTGTCAAATTAAAATTTCTAGCTCATTTCCCTCATAGATGAGACACTAAGAGGTACTACCATTCCTGGTCAGGGTGGACCTGGGTGTAATAGGAATGAAGAGATACTTCACCCTTGACGACCCAGTTGTGTCTCGTCTTATACTCCTTCTGTGCTAACTTGCTGCATTCACTTATGATGAGATTGATCGTTTTGTCTCTGTCACCGCATAGTCTACATTTGCTATTTTGTTGACTCTTGTCTATTCTTGCTTTGATATGATTGGTTCTTAAGGCGTTGTCCTGTGTTGCTATTAGGAGAGATTCCGTTTCTCTCTTAAGGTTACCTTTTCTTAGCCATGTCCAGGTTTTCTCGTATGAGCTAATGTTTATTAGTCGTTCAAAGCGGTCAAAGAGTTGTTATTTTTCCTATTTTTGTTTCCTAGTTTTTGTCATTCTATCGTCTGTCATGTTCTCGGTATCTTTTCTGATGGCTGTAATTAGTCCTCGTTCGTGTTTTTCTATGTAGTATTCGAGCCGTTGTATCGATGCGTCAAGGCTGTCTTCGATGCTAGCAAGTCCTCTTCCCCCCTCTTTTCTAGATATATATAATCTGTCAACGTCGTCTCTTATGCATGATCATTAGTTTTCTTGTATCAAAGTGATACATTTGTTAATCTCTGGTCCACTTGAGAAAAGGCCCGGAATATCTAACGTGGGGCACAGCCCAAGTATTTATTCCTTTGATGAGATTTCTGCCAGAGAGCTTTGTCTCAAGTAGCTTTCTAGTTATCTTGAGATATTCTTTTTGAATTTTGTCTTTCATTTCCACTTATTTGATAGAGTTGGCCTACAAGATACCCAAGTATTTGTAGGCCTCATTTTCTCCGAGCGTCCTAATTTTTTCCTGATTTGTTTGTTCCATTCCGTTAATCATATGTCGTTTGCCACATTTCATGACAAGCATGGCACATTTTCAATACCAAATTCCATTCCTATGTCCTGACAGCATATTCTAACGCCGCGTATGAGGGTTTCCAGTTCTTTTTCATTTTTTGCAAATAGTTTGATTTCATCCATGTACATTAGGTGATTGATTTTCTCTTGCGATCTACTAAGATTGTATCCGGCTGTGCATTTTCTGAGTATATGGTTAAATGGCATCTTGGCTATTATAATTATTAAGGGTGATAGTGCATCTCCATGGAAAATACCTCTTTGGATCTTTATTTCAACTAAGCTTCTTCCCCCTGCTGTCAGCTCCACTCTCCAGGTATTCATGGTTTTTTTCAATAAAGTTTATGACTTCATGTGATATTTTGTACATTTTGAGGCAGTTTATTATCCAGCTTTATGGAACCATGTCATATGCCTTTTATTATTATTACCAACAATTGTAAGACTGATATGATTAATTTTATCTTACTATTATTATCACTATCTATTAATCTATATGTATATATATATATATATTGATAAATTGTATATATCAATATGACTTATATATTTATCAATACACCCCTATATATATAAAAATATATATATATATATATATATATATGAAACCCAGGGGTTGCTGTCTAAATGAAATGGAATTAAATATATAAATCTAATATATATATATATATATATATATATATATATATACTTTTTACATATACATAAAAGAATCTCGTTGTAAGAAAAATGATTTTACGCTACTTCATTAATCATAATCATAATAATCACATAGAATGAAAAATAGTAGAATACACATTTCAGTTCAAAACTCAACCAAAACAGTATCAGGTGGCAGACTTACTGATATCTTTCATATATATATATATGTATATATATATATATATATATATATATATATATATTTGTGTGTGCGTTTTCGCGCATGCATGCGTGTGTGTGTGTGTGTGTGAATGTGAGCAAAATGTTTGGGATTATTTTCTTCCCTGAAAGTGTTTAGGGGACTTTTACGTTTTAACTTTAGTAAAAGTTACTTTAGTCGCAAAAGTGAAACATCGTCATCAATATTATTTTCTTTTTCTTTCAAGCCTTGTGGATAGGCCAGTGGGTAGTGTAGACCTTACACGAAGTACTGCAAACTACGAACGATTTTACAGACATAGTTTGACAGGGTGGCTGCTTCTATGCTCTTTGACACCATTCGAATTGGGGTGATTTATTGCCCTGTGTCAAAGAATTAACTTTGATAACCTTGACTTTATATAGATTTTGTATTTGCACAGACATGCTAAACTTTTATAATGTTGTAATAAGATGTTTTCAAGCAGAAGTAAAAGTGCTTCATGTCAGGAATGGTGAGGAATTACACATAATAAAGGTAAGATAGAGAAAATAAATACCAATGATCATTTCGATTAGGAAACGCGCAAAATGAAGGGCTTTTAAAATGCATAATACTTTTTAAGGAGGTGCCCGTGGTGTAATGGTTATCGTCGTAGGGAATGGACACGGTGACACGAGTTCAAATGCTGGACGAGACTGATTACATTTCACATAGCACTAATACCCTTGGGAAAGGTATGAATCTAATTATTCTCCCTCCAGCTATGGGTAAATAGTAGGGCAGACTAGGTTCTTCAGCCTTGGTGGGGCAACTAGTCAAGGAGAAAGAAAACTCTGAATTCAAACCTGTTAAAATCCGCTTAAAAATGACCTTGTGTCATATCCTGCCCGAGCGGAGGGGTTGGGTAAAAAAAGGAGGTGCCCGTGATGTAATGGTTATCGTCGTAGGAAATGGACACGGCGACACGAGTTCAAATCCCGGACAAGACTGGTTGCATTTCACATTGCACTAATACCCTTGGGAAATGTATGAATCCAATTATTGTCCCTCCAGCTATGGGTAAATAGTTGGACAGACTAGGTTCTTCAGCCGTGGTGAGGCAACTAGTCTAGGAGAAGGAAAACTCTGAATTCAAACCTGTTAAACTCCGCCTAAAAATTGACCTTGTGTCATATCCTAAATAAGTAAATATGATAATACTTTTTTTGTCTCTACAAAACTCTATTATCTTTCGAAATAAATAATTGAAATTTCTGGTGTTTAAGAAGATCATCCAATCCAGACCAGAAGATTAGTACGATTTATTGCAAACAAAGGAAATCTAAATGTAGCCCTTCCAAAAATATCCTTGGATGAGCTCGTATAAAAATGCAAAAATATCACATTTACTGACAAATATCGCATCTCTGATAAAGGAACCGACAGTAATCACCATTCCTAAAGTCTATGCGACAACTAATTATTATTACTATTATTGATATAAAAAATTATACTGAAGAGAATAAACGCCATTTGTTCAAATGACTGATTGATTTTAACGGCAAGTCAACCTATGAATGATACTTTCATGCCTGAACTTTAGGGAAACGCTTTCATATTAACATTTTTATTGATGTTTACAAAGAGGTGTTTTTGCACTCGGTTTAACTAAATACGAATATTTTATAAACAGATCTCTTAGACTCATAGATGAGACCCTAAGAGGTACTACCATTCCTGGTCAGGGTGGACCTGGGTGTAATAGGAATGAAGAGATACTTCACCCTCCCCAGATATTCTGAAAAGGTGTCTCACCACCATGTGTAGTTTAGCATCATATGCACTTCTCCCTGTAGGCATATTGTAAGCACCCTAGACGGTGTGGCACAGTATTTGAAAAACATAGAAGCACTTGATTTCTATTAATAGCAAAGATAAATTGAAATCACGAAACCTAACTGAAACAATTGATTTTATATTGATCCTAAAACACTAATTTATAATAGGATTCTCAAAGGACCAAGGGAGGCAACTCTTCTAAATCATAAAACAATCAACTGAATATATATATATATATATATATATATATATATATATATATATATATACATATATACATATATATATATATGTGTGTGTGTGTGTGTGTGTGTGTTCATTTGTTTCTTTATGTGAGAGTATATTATTCCAAACATACTTACATAGCATCAATTTATGATAATATATACTCAATATAAATATTGTGTAACAATCACTACTACTGCTACAACTACTAATTATGACATATATATATATATATATATATATATATATATATATATATATATAAGGAAAAATAAATGGATGAGCAGATATACTAAAAACACTAACAACGGATTTAGTTCAGAATATTTCTTTCTTGTTTATTGTCAAGAACTTTTTCAACTAAGAAAAATAGTATTTTTTTCTAAAGTTTAGCAAAAAGAGGAAATAGATAAAAGTGTATAAATGTGAATATGAAAGGGGGTAGGGTCTGAAGACAAAAGACAGAAAAGGGAAAGGGGGGATAAATCTAGAAGGTAGTAGAAATTGGTGGTTTTAACCTATTTTTTCTTTTAGTGCTTCCATATTTCTAGTTTTCTTTTTTAATGAGATATTGCAATGTAGTCAAAGTATTTTTTATGAGACAAGATATGCCTTAGGCCTTCACCTCCATCTCCACCAATCCAGAATTCATGTCACTATTTACTCTTTTACTTCCCTTCCATTATTCCCTATAATACTCCCCCCTTCCTCATAATATCTCTCTCTCTCTTTTCTCACAGAACTTTACTCGAAACCAACACCAAATTCACTTTAAATATTCTTATCTATTTCCTCTGCTAAACTTTAGAAAATTTTTTTTTCTCTATTGAAAAAGTTCATTCAATATATAAGAACGAAATATTCAAAAAAGGACTTGTTGTTTGTGTTTTTAATATATCCACCCTTCTATCTATTTTTCATCGATCTACCAGAAATATCTACTTATATATATATATATATATATATATATATATATATATATATATATATATTGTAGATGCAAATGTGGGGCATATATTCACTGCGATGTCTTTTATAAAAATGTTAACAATACTTTGACGTGTCTAGAATTTTACTCAGCTTTTAGCTCGTGCAGTCAACTGTACATTGTGAGTTACAGACTTTGAGAAATTCTGAGACTTAGAAAATACACCCGACATGATTTGGCAGGAAACGATCGTTGGTCTCTAATTATCTAAACAGTTGTCACTTGCATCTCTTTTCTTGCTCACTTCAGACAAATAATTTTTCAACGTGATAAACGGAGCGAATGAAAAATAAATTTTGACGAATATTTAAAACTAAGAGACCCGATAAAGATAAAATCTAGTTGGGAAAAAAGGTAATCCTTTTGTCGGGTTTGAAAGGAATATTTCAAATGGGTGTGACCAGGTAGCGTATCTGTTATTTCGTGTGGGTTTCCGAGAAGATTTGTGAAATCTTTTCACTTCTGAAGACTTTCTTCATGGTGAGAAGCTTTAGTTTCGATCTCGACGTGCTTTTCTGACAACTAATCTAATACTGCAGAATGAAATATCTGCTATCCTAATTTAGATTGGTTATCTTTTTGAGAAGTTTTAATATAACTTTAAATCTATACTAGTTGCTCTTTTTTTAAGTTTTTACTGAGCTTGCTTGTGTTTCTGCAGATTAGTGTTTGTTGCTTTTTATCTTTTAAGTAAGGATTCTTTTTTCAAATTATTTGCTTTTTCCCTTGATGTTTTGTCTCTCCTACGAAACTGTAAGTTTGGATTTTGGTTTGATTTGTTTGCACTCATCTATTAAATCAAACCGGGCAATGACAATGTTTTCAAATTTGTCATTTGGGTTCTCTGATCAGAAGATACTTCTTCAAGAGAAGAGTATGCCTAACAGATGTTAATTTGTTTCTTGTTAATAAATATATAATCCAGCTTTGCATTTGCAGGACGTTAGTTTTTCCTTCCTTTTCTGAAATAAAGTGCTTAGGCATGCAATTTCGACTGTAGTCGTAATTGAACCTGTCACCCCCAAATGGCATCAATTAGAGGCACTTTTCAACCAACCACGTTTATCCATTGCGCCATGTGTCCTGCTCGACAAAGTTTATTTTTTTTCTAATGTCTACATCATTCTATGAGATAGCACTCACTACTATTATGTACGATTTTTTTACTTTACCTCATATTGCAATTTTTTTTTCCATCGAACTTTTTCGATTATTGGTTCCTATATCGTATTTATCCCTACATTTGGTCTGCTCAACCGGTCCCTGGAGCCCAAGGTATGAGCTGCTTCTTTAAGTCGTCTTATTCTCTAATGTTCTTTTCTATCAATTATTTTAACTTCAATCCTTGCAGGCAGATGGTTTCTTTGTTTTCTTTCCATATATGATCAGCTATACTCGACATTTTGGCCTCACCTTGTCATTGAAATTTTTGATGTTCGCTTAGTCTTTATTTTTGTGGTCGACGTGTTTCATCTTTGCACACTTTATCATAACAGCATAGAATGGAGTTCACTCAATTCATATATTTCGGTTGTATTCTTTTTGGAGCTTGACTCGAAGTTATGATTTTAAAGCCTCATGTCTCTCGTGAATATTGTCCTGATATATTTTGAATCTCTTCGTCTCGGCCTGTAACATAAAGCCGACAGAAAGTGGTGAGTTTACTTCTTTTTCGGTTGAATTTTCTTTCTTCTGTTCAGTGATTTTAAAGCACATGGACCGAAAGCATTACAACACTTATAATGTTCGTATCGAGGATACCAGCACAAATCTCCCTCCATTTCTGGATTCCTGTTATTTTTAGTTCTATTTCGTGTGTTCCTATACGCATTTGATGTCTTTATTCTTTTGAACTACTGACACTGTAAGCTCTTGCAGCTCGTTTATTATATTCAAGTAACGAGCTTTAAATGTCAAGATGTTCAGTGTGTTCTTCCATCAAAGCCTGTGTAGCCGTAGTTTCCTTAGGGAATTTTTTTACCTAAGCATTTGTCTCGCCGAGCATCAGGTGAAACGTGCCTTTGACCTGTAAATGAATTCATGCACACTGCTTCACATCCACTTCACTACATCCAACGTTTTCCCATCATATATCCTTTTATGACTCGTATAACACCCACTTCTCTCCTAGAGTATGATATCCAATAATAAGTTGGGGCAAGATTACTGAATGATTATGGATGTTACACGCTTAAACTATCACCAGATTGACCTCACCAGTATGATTGGGTTGGGGTCGTTTCATTTTCGTTGAGTTATATATGTCTGGTATTGTATTTCGAGGCGGTTTCATCAGTGAGTTTTCCTTCAAAAAATTAAAGAAAGATAATAAAAGAAAAGAAAAAAATAATTTTCTATATTGAAATTTAGTTAAAGTCGAACAATCTCATTTTTTTATCAAGTATTATTGCTTATTCCTTAATTTCCCATGCCATTGATACTATTTTAATAAACCGTTTACTTCATATTAACAACTGAATTATTTCAAAATTGCCAACAAATCTTGCTAGAAAATAATTTCTTATCTTGGTCAGTCTCTCTATTTCTTGTATTTAGGCTATTTTGCAAACAGAATTTTCGAAAAAAATAAAAATAAATTTTACATTCAACAATTAATGATATTTTAAGTTTTGTGCCTTTAGCTTTTTGCTATTGAATCTAAAATGTCTTGTGTTTATATCGAGACTTAACAACTAATAATAGAGTTTTTATATATATATATATATATATATATATATATATATATATATATATATATATATATATGGGGGTATTGAGAGAAAGAAAAAGACACTTGTATCATAGAATTTATTAGCTTCAAAAACTACTTCGATAACAGAAGGCCTTAAAGGTAAAGATAAGAAAATTCACAATGAATAATGTATATTTTATCTCATGAAGAGGTGCTTTGAATATTTTGATAATTAATAGCTACATTTATTCTAAGCAGATATCATTCAAAAAGATTTCGATATTACACCATTCCTGTGCCATGGGAATAATCAAGCCAAACTATTTCGTTTATTTAGCGACTTAATTCAAATATTAGTGTTTTAATCTGAAGGTTCGAAGAGTTGAACATTTCGGTGTGCTCATAGACAACATCACTCACGTTTTATTCTCAGAGAATCGTCAAAAGTGTTTAGACACAGAGAACACGTCTATTCAGTTCTTATTCTTCTTTCATACTTACATACCTTTATTAATAAAGCAAAAAAAAAAAATGTTGAATAAAACACTATTTAAAAATTTGAACAGTGAAATCACCACTCAATGAAATCTAAAATGTTATATACCATCTGAAACAAATGTAAAATCAACAAAATTATTATAGTGTTCTATACACGGAAATTAAGATCAACTATAAAAATATTCCGATAATAGAATGATAAATAATAAACGATAAATAATTTTAAGATATAAAATAAGACCACTCTAATGACAAAGAAAAAATCTTCATATCAAGCGTAGATCTTTTTATTTGAGCAATACACTTAAAAGCTTCGAGTTAGACAATAAAGTAATTGCGCATTATTCCAGATTGTCTTTGTTGCGACTATTAGTCTCCCAATATTAATTACGAGGTGTTGAATATTTTAAAGAATAAAAGGTAGGTTAAGCATTTTCGTCATGGTGGAAACAATCCATGTACGAATGGAACACTCTGACATAAACCTGCAGTTACTTCAACATCCAATTGTATTGACATTCTCTTATTGTTTTCGTATGCTTCAATTGCTTTGATAATGGGGCAGGTCCGATGCAAGGTCTTTATCCACTTTAGATATATTCCAGCGCCAGTATCGCTCGATTTTCGAACATGTTGCTCATTTATGTACTTTGATGACCGGTACGACTGACGACAATTATACAAGAGTAGAGAATTATAAGAAGAGTCGTTTATGTCTACCCTACTCCATTTAAAAGTAGTAATACATCCTCCAGGATCTCGAAAGAAAGTAAACAATTATGAGATAAATTGTCGTTGCATTTAATTTGCCGTATCCATAAACACAAAGTTCGACAGTTTTTAATGTATCGAAAAGCAAACAAACTTTACCTGATGTTTATAAAGACTCAACTTTTACATTTTCAAAAAAATGTAGATGTTATGAGTAAGAACAAAAATTCACCTGCATAATTGCTATCACGACATAAAATGGATGAAGACTTTAAAAATTATATTACAATATATAATACTCGCTATCATTATAGATCTGCACAGTCTTTTAAGATGAGGCACATTTTTTTCTGATAGTGTATCCACAGGCTTTAGCTGTGTTAGTACTACTGTATGGTTACACTATATGGACTTAAACGAAGCGTATGGAGAAAATTCACAATGATAGTATGTACTAGTTTGAAGAAATATAACAATAAGCCCCCTAAAAAAGCAGTTGTATGGTCATTTACTTCCCATTTCGCAAACCGTTCAAAAAAGACCATTAAAGCTTGCTGGTCACTAAAGATAAACTAATAAGCGATGTTCTCCGATTGACTCCAATACGTGGATAAACCTGTGTTGGTTGATATGCAATAGCTTTCATTTATTAGCCCTGTATCATTGTATGATAACTCACCAACCTGATTACATAACCCCTGAGCTATGTGAGTGAATGTATGGGTGTGTTAGAATAGCGTAGACATAGAATTAACGGTGCTAGGTAATTGACAGTAACCAACAACCGTTGACTCTATATTTACGCGATTCTAACAGAAATATAAACGTTTTATCATTAATACTGAGCTCACTTTGTTTATAGGTTTATATTTTATATATATATATATATACTCTTGAAAAATAACACCGAGTTCAAATCTTAGTCGAAGATGTTTGCTGTTCACTTCGCATTAATGTCCTGGGAAAATATATGAATATTTTTTCTCCCCACAAATTTGGGTAAATAGGGACGTACAATATCCTCTTTTGTCTTTATAGGGCAATTTATCCAAAGTCTTCATCACTATAAACAAATTGTCTTGGTAAGCAGTCATATTCTCATCTCTAACTGAACGCTAGGGTGGAAGAGAGAGAGAGAGAGAGAGAGAGAGAGAGAGAGAGAGAGAGAGAGAGATTAACTGTATATATATATATATATATATATATATATATATATATATATATATATATATACACTGGGCAGCAGTCTTTCTCTTAAATAGGTTTCAAAGTTTCATTGAAAAAACACAGATAAGGTTCTTTTTACCAATTAGTTATTGATTTTTTTATTCGATGATTTTTTAAATTCCGTTTATATATATATATATATATATATATGTATATATATATATATATATATATATATATATATATGCATATTTCAAAAATTACACCCTATGCGCCTTCACCTCATTGATCATTTTCAGAGGTATAATCAAAATGTTATTTTTCTTCAAAATCCAGAGAAGCTTTTGTTTTTATTTGCTGAGATGGAAGAAATGGTAAATGATTTATTGTTTTTCTTTAGAGTTAATGATGTAACAAAGAGTAAACGTATTGTTAAATGTAAATTGTATTTATTGTAGGTCTTTTCTTAATTTTGTAATTATGGCTTCTAATAATTACAGTCTTTTTTAAAATCTATGTTGTATAGTATATTTGTTTAGTCGACAAGTAACTTTCTCGTGATCGTACGAACAAGATGGCCATCCATTTTATGCTGATTTATACGGAGTTTTATAGCACGATTTCCGATAGATAAATTAGTATTTGTGAACGTCTTGTAAGTGTATGACCAAAATACATATATATATATATATATATATATATATATATACATATGCGTTTAGCAGAGCAGTTATCGTTTTGATGGAATAAGTGACCCGAATTCAAATGCTGGATGAGATTTTTGGTGTTTCCCTTCATGTTCATGCCCTTTAGCAAAAAAAAAAAAAGAAGCATTTACTCATCTGTTCTTTCATAATACTCACACCATTTATGGGTAAATTGTGGGGCAGATAGGATTCTTTAGCCTTGTGGGGATGCACTCAGCCTTGAAGGAAAACTCTGAATTCAAACCAGCAAATTCCCGCTGAAACATTTACTTTGTGTCTCCTCCTGCTTCTGGCGGACACTTTGGGCAAATCCACACGGATTGTTGATGGATAGGGATTTGTTATTATAAAGTTATTATTGATTTTATTAATGATAGCCTGACTGATGTTTTAAAGGTGTCATGCTTGAGTTAGAATTGTTTATAATGTTGGTTTATCTCAAAGGATAGGTGAAAGAGTATCTTGTAGTATATATATATATATATATATATATATATATATATATATATATATTATAACGTTCTAAACTATTCCTCGTCGCCACCTTTGTAATCATCTCAAGGTGGGTAATTTTGGCCAATACTTAAAATCTCTTCACCCTCGTACAATACTGAGTATGGAATGCTAAACATTTATAACTTGCAATGTTACATTTCACATTTATTTTGCATATGCACTACTGTCGTCAAACTTCTGTCAGATCCATTTATATATCCACCACTTCTAATCATGTGAACTCCAGTAGCACAATTCATTTCAAAACTTGTGTCTTTTTCCTAGAGATCTGTGTTCGAACCACGAGTCGGTATCGGGACATTCTTTTACATAACAATATATATTATTTTAGGCTTAAATACTGTATAATATTGACCAAATACTGGGTGCTGTCTAAAGGACCTGCCAAGAACGATGACGACTGGAACGGATGGTGATAGATAATCAAAAGAATCCATGTTATCAACACGATTTGACGATATATCACTCGTATTACTGCACTAATACTTCATCATTATCAAGTAGTGATGATAGCTCGTAGTTCCCTGACACTCTTTCGGCATTCATCTCTCTCATCCATCTTTCCTGGTGGATCATCTTGGCATTATCTTGTGTCTGATGCGTGTAAATCTTAACTGGTTGGTCAGTACTTGCTAGTCCATATGTAGAAGCCCATTAGAGAACGTCACTTATAAGTTCGTCCTCAATACTCCAGTAGTGCCCTGCATGTCTCGTTCGTTTTTCTTGGATAGTTTGTGATATGATCTGTAGGTGGCTGTACAACTTCTGTTTTATGAAGTATTATTTCCAGGATTTCTTCAAAAGAGTGCGTAGCATTCTTGTTTAGTTCCCATTGAGCCTTTTCTCTGTGGGCTTTGATAGCGGCTACGGGGTGCATCTTATATTTGTATACACAGCAATAATTTGGAAGCATCGCGTAGTATTTTATCAGATGATTCAGAATTCCATATGATCGATAACATATCAATATCAGTCCCCTTTTTCGCTTGGCGTATGTTGACTTCTCTTTATGTTGACAAAATTCTAATTTTAAAGTCTTGCGACTTAAAGTGAAGATAGCTCCTACTTCTTAAAAACACTTGAAATTTTTTTATTTGCGATTTAATTACCTATGCTTCTTGCTCCTTGTTCTAGGCTATGCAATAAAGATCATCTTCGTAGTCTGCATTTGACATAAGTTCTGCGAGATATCGTTTTCCTCATGCCTTTTGCTTTTTTAGTGAGAAACGATTTTCTTTTATTACATCTATTGATAGTCTGGGCAAATTACTAATAAATATTGTGCTAATATATTTCTGAGTAAGACTCTAGCGACAATATTGATGAAGTTGATGTCAACATCATTTTAGCGATCCATTAGCTTTATTTAGTTGTAAAGCATCATTAGAATGGTTTTAGTTTCTTTACGGAAGTACCGGACATTGGCCTAGCGGTTAGAGTGTTCGCCAATGGCCCGGGAGACCTGGGTTCAATCCCAGGTCGAGTCATACCAAAGACTCAAAAAATGGTACTTGATGCCTCCTTGCTTAACACTCAGCATTATAAGGTACGGATCAAGGGTAAAGTGGAGCAATCCAGGGAAAGGATTAGCGCCCTCCCCTACACTTTGGTGTAGTAAGCTATTGAAAAGGGAGCCTTCGGGTCACCCTCGACTATGGTCGCCTACTTTTTTCTTTACGGAAACCATGTACAAATAGTATTTTGTCCATCTTAGATCTGTGTATAGAATCGAATGGATTTACGCAGAGTAATGTTGCCTTGTGATTTTTTGTCCGTACTCCCTCGATGATTCGATGGATGATCAGAATCTGTGAGTTTGTGGATCGATTCCAGGGAAACTTTTGATTTTTCCAAAGGACTTTTTCGATTTCAGACTGGATACAATTAAGAAGTATGGCACTATAAACCTTAATAGCTATAGCAGTCAGAATTATGCCTCTGTAATTCTTAATGATTTCCATTTCGCCTTTCTTGGGAAACTGGAGGATGCAGTCTTTTGTTTATTGATCTGTTGTATTTTGTTTGTATACTGCTTCACATAATCAAAGAAGAATGTCATCAATTTTTCTTGATTTCCAAAACTCAGTGGGTATTTCGTCGAAGCCTGCAGCTTTTCTAGATTTGATTATGTTTTAATAATGCATCAGGTATTTCCTCTGTAAATTCCCCTAGTTTGATGTCTAGTTTGTCATTAATATTTTGATAAGTTTTTCGGTGATTTCAGGAGGATTTCCGTGTAGATTCTTGAAATATTCTTTTCATTTCTGTATTTTTTCTTCTTGGCTGACAGGTTTTGTTTCACTTTCAAGGTGCTCTTTCTTCCGTTCACTTCAGTTACTTTTTGCCATTCTAATTGCTACTGTCTATTTACGACTGAATTTCCGATTTTAATGAATTAGCCTTGAAAGTATTCTAGTTGTTCTTTTCTGTATCTACTCGTTCTCTTGAACTTTGTTAAATTTCTGGGCGTTGGCATTTGTTGGATTTCTTTTATTTAGAAAGGTTGCTTTTTTCTTTTTATCTCGTTTTTTCCGAACTGCTTTTGACTCCCATGGAACTCTACATTTGGCTTCTGGCTTGGTTGGTATGCAACCGCCTACTGCTTCTGTATGGCCAGTTACAAATATTCATTCGGGGTATGTCTTTCAAATCTCTAGTGAAGAGTATTAAACGTGTTTCTTACAGTTTTCGTACATTTATTGCTTATATCAGTATTTGTCACCGAGGATCAATCATTTGGCTGCTGTTATAAAACATGACAGAGAGGCCAGTTCCCCTCCAACGAGTGTCCTGTTTATGACACTTGACCATCTGATGGCGACACTCCAGTTTTGAATTTTCGGAAATGTTGAATACACATTTATTGCCATAACTTCCAGGTCTATTCTCACTCGAAATGGTAATACATTTTGGAGTCCAGTCTTTAAAAAATAACTGTTTTCCAATATTCAATCGAATCATCAGTATTTGATAGCAAGACTGGAAACCAAATAATTGGGTGTAAAGAACTGAGCTTTGTCGCATTCAAATTTTTTACCAAGAAACTATTAACTTAAAAATCAATTAAGGGTTGACATATCATAAAACACAATAACCTAATCTAACGTAACCATAACAAGAGTTTTGACATTTTTTTGTGACTACGCAGGTTCAGGTGTATCTAAGCTGAGACGCTTCTGTGATCAGAAGATACTACCTCAAAAGAAGAAAATGCTTCACAGCTCAAAACACTATTCATTCACTTCTTATTTATAAGTCTATCTGTACTTCACAGTTATTTGGATCGGTGCAACTCCGTCATTTTCCTTCTTTTTTTTAAAATTTAGTGCTGCGTTATGCAAGACAGTTCTTGAGTGAAAAATCTGCTATATATTCACAATTTATGTTTGGCAAGTTGTGTAAGCAAAATACTTATTATATCCATCTTTGCCTATATGAGTATTTATATTTTCACCGATGACTAACGTAGTGTTTGGGAATAAGTCAAACAAGAGAAGATAGCGTGTTGTAGAAGGTAGTGATATCCGTTTCATCACTGGCATTGGTGGGATTGTTGTAAGAGACGATTGTTGTTCTGGAGTGGCCATTAAATGTAACGCATATAATTCTCGAATGGGTATTATTTAGTAATTTTAAAGCACAAGGTAGAAGAAGCATTCTTCCACACACGATGGTGGCACTGACGAATTTTTTTCATGCAGATGTCTAGATTTGTTACCAACCATTATCGGTATGATTCATTATTGTTCAACAAAGCAATATGTATGTTCTTAGACGTATGTAATGTCTATAGCGAGCTCGACTGCAGATGTTGTAAATTCAGTAAACGGTTTTATTGCGTTTAAACTTCTAACATTAAATGTTGCTATATTAATGTTTTTATATCTTATTTAGTTGGGTTCGGGGTTTTACCTTGAGCTTTGTATCTTATTTTTCAAACTCTGGATTAAAAGCTCCTATCTCAGCTGAACGTGCTCCTTGTTTACCCGCGTTAAGGGCTATTCGGTTATGATATATGGTTTGGCTTAGAATCATTTTAATCTTTTGTTGTTTTTTTTCCTCATCAATAGACACTACGTTATAGTTGAGTAGCAGTAGTTTCCTAATTGAACTATTTGATCGTGGCCATTGACCTATGAGATTCTTCAACCCTGCATCTGATGAAGTGTACCGATGACCCATCTTTGGATGGATTTATCTGCTTTACTTCTCATCCTCTATGTTGCATACAATGATTTCCATGGCTTCCATTGTTCGTAAAATACTCTCTTCTCTCAGAGACTGTTATCTTATGCCGGCCCACGACAGGATATCTGGGTAGTTATGGATGAAAAAAAATTTTTTTCCTAAATCCAACTCTCCTACTTTATTTAGATCGGGATACTATGGTATTATCTCATTCTATTTATCCGCTTCCATAAATTTATTCACGATAAATTGAGTCGGAGTTTTTTAACGTATTTGAACTATTTCTATTTCGGTGTAATTTTTTGTTTTATTTCTACTTTCAGACATATGTGGTGTCTTTATTCTCTTTCTTCGAAATGAGACTCATTAGAGAGAATATTAAAGAATCTAACACGCTGTTCATCGAGAAACTCTTTACCTTCTAATATTCGCAAAGAATAAAAGAACAAGCGCATTTCCCAATTAGTCAAAAGCTTAAATAAGTAGAAGGCTACTTAGTGCATTTGCCGCTAGGGATATTTTTGGTAATGGGGAAGAGAATACAGTCATTAATACTATGAAGCCAAATAAATAAATAAATATACATGCATATTCCTACCTTCTACTTTTCAGTTTTAAGCGATGTTATTGATGGTTATGTAGGTTTTCTTATAGAGTGATATTATTGATCTTCTATAATACGTATGTTTGTGGTTCATTATTATTAGTAACTATAATATTCGAAGTTGGGTTTTTTATATTATTAAATTCTGAAAGAAATGATGTGTGTGAGTGCAACCATATATTCACTTCTGATCTTATATTCGGGGATGAAGATACATAAAGAAATGCAAGAAATAAACGTCAGAAATAACTGGCGAACAAATGCTATTTTCATTTTTGTAATTCTTAAAGGACCTAAATGCATTGGCATGAAAAACTAAGTAGCCGAATAAAAGAAAAAACAATAAAAACCAAGAAAAATAAAATCTCTGTTCGGCGAACATTCAGGTCTTGTTCAAATAAAATAAGAATGTGAAAAAGAACTAATGGGTGACGTTGGGAAAAGTGTTACAAGGCAAAGTGACAAGGGAAGGTAACAACAGGTTCCTTCCAAATTTCTAATTTTAAGCATTTGTCACAAGAATATAATATACCTGGAAAAAAACAACAAAAAAAAAATAACAAAAAGTATCTATCTATCTTTGTTTCTTTATATATATATATATATATATATATAAAGAAACTGAGATATGTATATATATGTGTGTGTGTGTGTGTGTGTGTGTGTACATACATATATATATGTATATATGTGTATATGTGTGTGTGTATGTACATACATATATATATGTATATATGTGTATATGTACATACATATATATATGTATGTATACATACATATATATATATATATATATAGCATTCTCTGTATACATATTTCTCTCTTTCTTTCTCTATCTCTCTCTATAGATAGATAGATAGATAGATAGATTAAAGTGGAGGAGACTTTGATAGAAAGAAAACATTCGGAAAAACACCTCGAAACGAAGTGAACAAATAAAAATAAACCATTTTCAGAAACCAACTACTCTCATTTGTTACTCTTCTTGGGGTAATTTTGTGCTGAATGCATTCAAGATCTCACGGGGACGTAAACTGTAAAGCTGACAAAATTAGAGCCGAGTATAAGCGAAGAAACCGAATGGAAAAATACAACTGAGAATAATTAAAATTTAATAAAAATACTATTACTAGTACCACTACAACCTCTACTACTACAAGCACCACTACAACAACTACTGGAGCAAAAGCTAAAATATCGACCTCAAAGATGCTGCTGCTGCTGCTGATGATGATGATGATGATGATGATGATATTTACATAAATGAAAAAATAGTTTATAAAAACAACTATCCAACCAGTTTAATATGGCATTTCCTTGGTGAGTTGCAAAAACTAGAGTCAATGCTTTCGTGAGACATCGAATAAAAACTTCATTTACTTCTAAATCAAACTCCATTTGACATGAAATTTTATATATTGTCTATTCAATTTTTGATACATTTGTAGAGTATTGAAAGAATTGTTCATACGAAAGCCATTCTTTCTTTTTTGTTATGTTGAAGATAGAAACGATCATCTATTTTCTCTGTACACATGAAAAACAACGGCAATAAGCATATTTCAACAGGAAACGGAAGTCGAATGCACCCTGGGATGTATATGGCATTTGATTAATGTGAAACACTCAAATGAACCAATTCGCTGATATCCTACTGTGCAAACTTGAAATTGAAAGTTGGTTTCTCTTCGATAATTAAAGTACTCATTGGCGACATAGATCTCTGTAAGAAATTCTTTTATTTGCATGTTGACATTAGATACACGGTGGTTGGTTGGTTGGTTAGTTTTATGGTATCTCACCCTTTGTAGGTTATTTAACACCAAATCTTGTTAACATTAAGTGTATATGTTTTGTAAACAAATAGATTGTGGGTAACATTTTTATCCAGCCAAAGCTCGTTTGTTTGATTCGCTGAAATAAACTTTTCTGTTTTAGGGAAAATTCATGCATCTATATCTTGGATAGAAGGCCAATTTTTCTAATGGAGTTTATAATTTGGGTTGAAACTGTTGATTCAAATCGTTCTTTTATGTTTTTGGATTTATTTTTCCTCAGGAGCATTTTCGTCGTGGTTCCAGTTTTAGTATTTAGGAGTGAGTGACTTGTCAGTGGTTTATGCCCAGTCGGTTTTAAAGTAGACTCTTCTCTTCACGTCTTAGTCGGGTCTGGATTCCTATCTTTAATGAGGGGCTGGATTTGGTAGACCTTGTTATTGAAATTTTCCTACACAGCGGTTGCCATTTGTTGGTTTGAATTTGCCTGATATCGGTCTTAGATCAGTGTATGGTATTTTAAAGTTATTATCTAATACCTTGTCGAGAGCAGATTTGGCTTCTGAGTCAGCTTTGTGGTTTCCCTGAATTCCTATACCGTTCTGAATCTAGCAGAATACAATATTTTCCTGAGCCATTCAGGAGAATAGTGATGAGAGAGTTATATACTTTTTGGTTTTTGATTGATGAGAGAGCAAAAAAGGAGTTGGAATAGATGATGAATCTTTTCGAGTTGCTTGTCGAGACAACATTAAGGTCTGAGTTTATAGCGCAGGTTTCGGCAGGGAAGATGGAAACTTCTTTCTTGGCTATTTTATTTTAATTAACTGCACCACGTCCATTTCCATTGTCATTTTTGGAGCTCCCTGTGTAAATATAAGAGTAGTTGAGGTATTTTATGGTGAAAAGTTTCTCGTGATGTGTTAAAGGATGAGTATTCCTTTTGATAAGTTTTCTTAGGTCTAGTATTTCCGCTGGTTATTTTAGTAACTACAGAGGGGAGCAGAGATATATCAAATGATGAATGTTTGGAAGTGAGAATTCTTTTAGTATGATTTTCAAGCGGAGGCCAAAAGGTTTTATTGCCTTCACTTTTTGATGAAAGAGAGATCTATGTGTAAAATTGAAGATGCAGTTATAAGCCAGATTAGCAAAATGAAACATTTTTGGTGTAGAAGTTTGGAGGCCTAATGGGTAGAGTGTTTGCCAATGGTCCAGGTTGGTTGGTTGGTTGGTTTGGTTTCTTTGTTTAATGGCATATCAACCTTTGTAGGTTACTTAATGCCAAAGCCATTCTCCTAGAAGAACAGTAGTGGTACTATTTAAGGATAAGGGTGTTCATACCTTTCCCAAGGTTATTTGCTCGAAAGTGAACGTAATAGCACGACTGGGGTACGAACTCGCTTACTACGATTCTGCAGTCCGTCGCTTTAACAATTACACAACGAGGACACCCCCAATTGTCCGGGAGACCTGGATTCAGTCCCTGGTCGCGTCATACCAAAGACTTTAAAAATGGTACTTGATACCTCCTTGCTTAACACTCAGCAATATAAGGTACGTATCGAGGGTAAAGTGGACAAACCCAGAGAAAGAAATAGCGCCCTCCTCTACACATCGGCGTAGTAGCTATTGAAAAATGAGCCTTCTGGTCGCCCTCGAGTCTGTGATTTGGCTAGGTAGTTTCGATGACTTCAGTCATTCCCGTCCCTATTATGATGGAGTATCATCTGTTTTGGATTGTGGGGAAGGGTTCTACTTTATTTTCATTGTTTGCTTCAGGGTTTGAGATGTTGGTTTTCCCAAGGTCATCTATTTTAGAAGTTGTTTAACGGATTGGCGATCTATATAGACTTGGTTTTGTAGGGTTTTTTCTATCTTTAAGGGGAGTGGTCTCTGTTTGATCGGTAGATTTTGTGCTTTTTTCTTTGAATTTTTCATTTGTTTTCGCTTCATTTATTGAGACTTTTGTTCGTTTTGTTTCTGTTTGCTGAATTTCTGCAAAGCGTACGTTTTTCAAATTCCCCTGAAACGTTGGCCAATCATTTGGATCCGAGTGCATTAGTTTCACCACCATAGGTTTGTATTTATTGTCTTGATAGATTAGATCAACTCTCTGTGCAGCAGAAGCGTAAGTATTCGCTCCATATAGGACCGTACTATTTTCCTAACTTCAAAAAATTATATTCTTATTGAGCTTTACTTGAAATATCTGCTTTTTATAAGTGTCACAAGATTCTGATAATCCAGTAGCTAGTTTGGACATTCATTTCTTATGTGCAAACTTTCTCCATGTGGTCTGAGTCCTTTTTGTCGCACTTTACATATGTCTATCGTCCTCTGTAGACCTATCTCTGGTGTCCGTATTTTGGGCATTTAATGCACCTCAAGGGAGCTGGGACATATTGTTCAACCCTCTCGAAACAACAGCTGATTTTCACTTTCTTGGAAGTATGGGGCTGATTAAATGTCAGAATGTATGTGTTGGTCCGGATTTGCTCTGCCACTTTTCTTATGCTGATTTTTCTTATGTTTGTCACGCCATTTTCCTAGGGCAGCTTCCATCTCCTCTTCTTAAGTCAAAGCCAACACCACTCTCTACTTATGATGACTCCTCTAGAAGTGTTCAGTTCCTACATTTGGTTGTAGGGAATCTTTTTTATCTTGAGGATGTTTTTGACCTGCCTCCAACTGCCCACTTTGACAAGCAAGTTTCCATTCTGTTTTCTTTACGCTTTGTGGGGTTGCTTTCATTGCAATAAAGGAAAGAATTTGGCCTGGCAGACATCCTCCAAAGATTCAATGCCAATGAATCTAGGAAATTCAGCTACCCTATTCTCCAAGTCTGTTAAAAATTTATTTTTATTTTTTCATCAGAAGGTGCCATAAGTGATGCTTATTTTTCGCTGCTCCTCTGCACCACCACCCACCACAGAGTCCAACTTGTGTTGGGAATGTACCAAAAGGGAAAATCATTTGCCTTGGGAATACACAACCTGTATACTTGAGCTGGGAGTATGTTTTTGAGCCCTTGCCAATTTCAGGTTTTCAGCCTGTGGTCAAATTTCTATTCTCTCAACGAAATTGACCCTCAGCCACCGCCTTCTACCACCGAAAAGATAAGTGTTGGGAATTTGCTGCTAGTACAAATTAAAAAGTAGGTAAGAGGGCTTGAGACGATCAGCCGATTGATCAGATCGGGCTTGTTTAGTAGAACGTTGCAAGTAGCTTTACCACTTGGTTACTGCGTCATGTATTGCTCAGCCACAAGGATCTCATTTTTAAGCATCATGGGTTGCCACCCATGGCCAACAAGTGTCTACGTTAGTGAGGTGTAACCCCTCTGCTGAGATGCAGTCGATGTATTCTATAAGTCCAGCAGACAGGTCAGGATACCCGGTGGTTACTGAATAATAACAATCATCTTCAAATTATAACCTATCTCACTCTCATCGTAGACCCTTGAGTTGCAGTGGCGATAAAAGTATCAATAAAATCATAATTTATGGATTCATTTGTGATTTTCGTTTTCTTTTTTTTAAGTTTTCAATTAGTCTTGAGAGCATAGTTTTTCATTTTCGAAAAGTTGTTATGGATAATTTAATATTTTCTTTCTTTTGTTTAATAACATAAGAAAGTTTAAAGAATGATTTAGTCGAAATATTTGATCATCAACATTAAATTGAAGTAAAACATGTACAATTAACAAAGCAAAATCAGTGAATATTACGGTGTTTGAATTTTTAAAATATCGCAAACTTTGCCCCTAGATTAATTCAGGTTGATCTTGCCATGGAAAAAAAAAAAATAGCCAGCTGTGCAACGTTGGTTAAAGAGAAAATCATCTCAATAAACAGAAGTTTCAACAAAAAAGACAGCAAATCTCCACTCATGAAAACGGAAACCTTAAGGTCAGAAATTGGAAGAAAATAAATTCCAGGAAAGTTCTGGACGAAAATTAACATATGCTGAGCAGTGTGTTGAGGAATCGAGTAAAAGTTTAAAATTAAATTTCATGACAGTAGGCAATCATAATCTTTTACATTAAGAAGACGTCGTATGATGAAGGTGAATATTTGGCAAGTAATGTTGGTTATTTCGCATCACTATCGCTGACTATCCAGTTTGACTTGGACTGCCAGATTTCATGTGACTATAACTCGAAGCTTCTCTGCTCCTTTGGGAATTTGACAGCTCAAATGATTCATCCGCTCTATCTTCCTGGCTTCTACACTTCTCAATTTGACAAATAAAAGCGTACGTTCACATATCTATCTATCTATCTATCTATCTATCTATCTATCTATCTATCTATCTATCACTACCTCTCTCTCTCTCTCTCTCTCTCTCTCTCTCTCTCTCTCTCTCTCTATTCAATAATGGGCATGAAAACAAGTTGTATTTTTTCATTTAGTTATTTGTCGATATATACATATATGTATGTGTTTATTTATATATATATATATATGTATATATATATATAGAGAGAGAGAGATAGGAAGAGAGAGAGAGAGAAAGAGAGGAAGAGAGAGTGTGTGTGTGTAACAAAAATTAATAAAATAACTAGCGTTGTTTTTTATTGAACATATATACAAGATGGAGTCTCTACGAGGTAAAATTATTTTGAAGCGTTGATTAAAATCATTTTCAGAAACGACTCTAAAAATCTCAAGCGAAACTGACTGTATGATGAAATATATCAATTGTCAGACGTTCGTATACACGTGGTATATGGAATTCAATTCTTATTTGTAAGCGTTACCTTCAACCGTCCGTCTTTACAACCTGAGCGTGGAAACAGAAATATACAACGGCAATCATTAAGCAGTAGCTTAAAACCTTCTGGGAGGATCTTGTGTTTCGCCAAAAACTCCTGATCAAAACAAAATCAAGAGTGTTGATCAAAAAGAATTGGGAACGAAGTACTGTTCTTAAAAAAGTGACAAGATGGTGCACGTATCTTCTTTTCATAACAAAAATTCAATTTCTATGCTTTTTTTGATTACAACTCTAACGATATAATATGATGCATTAGAAAATAGTTTTTCTAAAACGAAGTTATATCAATTACTTTATTTCTCAGCATTTAGTAGAAATATAGTAAGATTTGGAAACCATCATAATTTTTGATAACATATATTTCTTTTTGCGAGAATGTAACGATATAACAATGAGAGATTAAAAAAATTGCCAGTAGCATTTGTTATCTTTGACCGATCAATTATAAATTTATGGTGAATAGAAAGAATTCTAACATACATTTTGTGCAGAGTGGCTGATATGCGATAAAATATTAGATTTAGCATAAATTATTTTCATCATGAAAATCTAGGTCGACCAATACATATGAAAAAGTCAAAGAGGTAGCTTAAATTCAAGCCTTCACTAAAAGACTATACATATCTATGTGTGGAGAGTTTTTCTTTATGATTACAAACATTTGTTTAAGATTTCTTGTGACCAGTGAAAAATCCTTTTAATACCTATTAAATTACCTTACCAAAGGTAGATTTAGATCGAGTAAAATTCATATTTCTCAAATAATGTTTTGTTTTTTTGTTTTGTAGTTTTTAATGGCACATCAACCTTCTTGGATTATTTAATACCAAATCAATCCTTTAGAAGGACAGTAGTGGTACTATTTAACCCATACCTGAATTCTGAGATAAGAAACCAAGATTAAGAGTAATATTTATCAGTATTGCATCTGTGTTTTAAGATGACCATTGTACATTGTATTAAAACATTTTATCTATTTATTCCTTACAGGTATTCCAAAATTTAATATAACAAATAATGTGGATTATAAAAGTACCTGCGGATTGACAAAAATATATGTAATGTTTTTCTCTTCCTTGTTCAATAAATAAAAGAAATTTGCTCGACTATTGTTGGAAAAATTCATTTCCAATATGATTGTACCTTAACTTTATGGAAATGAACAAAATTTATTTTATTTTCTTGAAAAAGTTTAAAACTCGAAGCAAGCGAAAGGGCTCTAATCTATGTTCAATGATAAACATAGCACAAACTATATGTCTATCTTTATCAAACAGAGATAAATTGACTTTAAAAATAACTTTAAGAAGTTTAAAAAAAAAGTTATGTTGCATTTATTGTGAAATTGGGGATCGTAATGCCGCGAAATTGAGAAGAAAATCAATGACCATCTTAAAACCTGTATGTAATACGAGAATATTCAACGAATTATTATTAGGGAAACTAATAGTCACTTAGAACTTTGAAAATGTAGTCAGTGTTTGCCTAATTTTAGACGGGTAATTGTAATTTATATCTTTAACCTTTGGGCTTACTCAGTTTCATTAATATAGAAAGTAGATTCATTTTTGGATGTTAAAAATATCTTGGTCGAATACAACTGGAAAAAACCTCTTCGGAGATCGATTTAACAATTTATAAAAGTTTGGGTAAAATAGTCTAAAATCGCGAAATATAAGAAATTAGTGAAATATTAGAAATTGTCACTTAGAACTTTGAAAATAGAGCCAATTCTTTCTGATTTCCAGATGTCTAATTGCAATTCACAGTATTAACTTTTTTAATTACGTAACATTTATTAGAATGAGAAATAGTTAGGCTTTGGGGAGCAAAAATCTTATCCAAACAAAATTCAAAATTTTTTCCGGAATTACCGAAACATTTCCTGAATGTTTAGTTGAAAAATACAATGGCAAAACCTTGGTCAGACAGACGAACTAATAGACTAGGTTAACTCATACACGAGTTTACGTCTGCAATTTTTATAATTACGAAAACTTGCTAAACATTTCAGGTGAGCAGAATAATAACTCAAAGTATAAGGTAAATGTACCATAACGGTACTAATTGACGGTTGTGATATAACTGTATAATATAGACATTCGTACCACAACATGCTCGAATGAGTTAATGGCCGTATTATTACGTCTATACTAGTAGTTGGACCCTGTTGAGATCCTGCCATGGAAAAAAATAACGAATGCAAAAAACTCTGTCTTAGTTCGCTACACGAAAGTTTATTCACTTCTACAATTTGTAAGTAGTCACCGGGAGAAAGAAAGAGAGTATTAAAGTTGAGTCGATGCGTTAGCTGGTCAAAGAGAAACAACATGTCATGAAGAGAAAGGGAGTAGAAACTGACCTTGAAGTTTCTTTCCGGTTTTATACGGTAGTTCTAACATTCTTGTCGGTGGGTTTTGTCTTCATTGGGTCACATCAAGTGTAAAGACTCTTTTTGGAGCTCTCCCCCAAAATATGGCTCGTAAATCTTAGTCTACCGACATCTTCGTAGCTAATGACCACTTGACAGACTCATCACGTATTCTAGCCAACTCCCTCAAACTGATTCGTTCCCTTCTCTCCGCTTGGTGTCGGTGGGAGGAACATCCGTTTCCGCTGGTTCCACACCTGCAGTGAAGATTTGGGATTTCTGCTTTATTCTTGTCAACCTCAACTAACACATTCATTCACCAGTGACCGGCTGACCCACGACCAGTGCATTAGCCTGGGTTACTCAGAGGTCAGCTGCCTGCTCCTGTAGACTCACCGCCTGCTGCTCCGGCTTCTTCTTCTTCTTCTTCTTCTTCTTCTTCTTCTTCTTCTTCTTCTTCTTCTTCTTCTTCTTCTTCTTCTTCTTCTTCTTCCCCCCATACGCTAGCCTCTTGTTCTCTTGGATTTACCATATCGCATTACAGTAAATTATGATACCATAATGAATTTCTGAGATAAGGAATTATCACTGATGGTCTCGGAGTCATGTGCTCATCTGCATTCTTATGATAGCTAAGGATTTCATTCGTTGTACTCGCCAGCCTTCTTCTGGTCCCTGTTATAGTAGGTAACCTGGAAATTTATAATCGAAATCTGTATTCCATTCACAGAGCTTCGGGTTGAAATTTTTAGATTACCGATTATAACAGACGTCTGAAGAAAGCAAGAGTGTACAAGTGTCGAAAGATCTCGTGACAATAATAAGTAAAGTAAATTTGGTGACCGTAATCGAGGGTGACTTGAAGGCTCCCTTTTCGATAGGTGTAGGGAGGGCGCTACTCTTTTCCCTGGATTGCTCTACTTGACCCTTGATACTTACCATATAATGTTGTGTTAAGCAAGTTAGCATCAGGTACCATTTTTTTAGTCTTTGGCATGACTCGACCTGGGATGGAACCCCGGTTTCCCGAGCCAATGGCGAACACTCTAACCCTTCTAAAGAATACATAATATTTTATTTGTTGTGATTTTTTTTTCAAATTAGTGATAATGAAACTATACAGGTGACTATAGCATAGAAACGTAAAATCTTCATTTGAAGCCATTTAACTTCTGTTATATTTTGACCTTCGACCCAGCCCAAAAATGCTATTCCAAGGTGATACACAGGAAGGAAGTGACGCATTCCAATGGCCAGTAATCAAAAGATATCGCGTGGGCGGATTAAGGCTTATGATATGGGACAAGGTGAAGGTCCCATTGTGCCACTACAGTGATGCACCGGAAGAGAGTAACCTCTGAACTGCATGACAGTTATTTCCGCTTGATGACGATTAAACATTCGATTTCAAAGATCCAGTGGGTGATCGTGTGGGCGTTGAGTTATTATTTAACTCAGTTGAGTTTGGGTCCCAGAGCAGTTGCCAGTAGAATTCCAGACAGATAGAGACCAGATGTGGTAGGGAAAGCCACACCCGACCGAGGGGGCACTCGGAAAGCCCCGATGGAGTTTGGGGTCCAGAGAAGATGCTGATAAGATGCAATGATAAAGCCAGCATCCGGCAGAGTGAGCCCCTATGCCCCCGGTTGGGCAGCCCTAGAGAACAAGAAAGACACAACGTGAGGGCATAACAGTGGGGTCAAAATATGAAGTTTATGTTCGGTCTCCAGCACGCTCTCACATGCAACCCTTAAACAACCCTTTCGAACCCTTGCAATAAAGTGAGAGGTAAATATAATTGTAAAGAAGTATTCCTGCTTCCTTTCTTCTTCCGAGGATGGAATAAAAGAAAAAAAGGCGTGGCTTACTCCAAAATTTTGTGGATAATGTCTGAGTCTTTCAGTCCCGATGGTGTTTTGGATTCGTGTGGGATTTGGCAAAGTCAAACGGATCTGGGAAAGGCGAGGTGCCTATATATTGGTAGTCACGAGGGTGTCTGATTAAATTGAAAAGAAACCCGGCGCGGGTTTGATCAGGTAAAGCATGTTTCCTCAAGGGCTTGCAAACCAATGGGCATGGAAACAGAAACTTAGGGAAAAAAATGCTAATTAGTATTTTGCGTGGACTATTTTAGGTGGTTTATAGCATGTGTGCCAGATTGTGATACATTCGGATGTATTGTGATACGTTGTTTTGGGCCATGATTTTTGTAGTTTTTGTGGAATGCTTTGGGCCTTGAAGATATTGTGTTTTCGTTTATGAAATTCTCCGGTTACTCCAGGTAGGAACCTGTTGAGCAAAGAACTGGAGTGTGGTCATGAGGAATCCAGGCGAAATGTATTGCTGGAATGCCCAGGGTCACTAAGTTTGTGACCAGGATCTTGGACCAGAGTATGGTCCTTTTAGGGTTTTGAAATTTCTTCAAGGAATTATGGAGGGCCCGTTGTGTTGAGAAGATAAAAAGTGCATCCATATGGTACCTTGATGCACACATGTCAAGATGGCCAACCACGCAAAGATTGTAAGAGAAATTTAGATAATAATTAGCCGGGCAAGTGTTACATAGAGAGAAGGTCGCCTTCTAAGTAAGATGTTGTTTGCTGTAGTTCAAGTGATTCTTTTTATTGTGTTTTCAGCCATTATTGTCCTTTGTAAATTATTTTGTAAAATATGTGTGAGGTTGATGGAGACGAACGTGAAGAAAATTCCACATGTGGAATTTTGAAAAATAATTAACGGATGAATGTTATATTTTGACCTTCGACCCAGCCCAAAAATGCTATTCCAAGGTGATACACCGGAAGGAAGTGACACATTCCAATGGCCAGTAATCGAAAGAGATTCTGTGGGCGGATTAAGGCTTATGATATGGGACAAGGTGAAGGTCCCATTGTGCCACTACAGTGATGCACCGGAAGAGAGTAACCTCTGAACTGCATGACAGTTATTTCTGCTTGATGACGATTAAACATTCGATTTCAAAGATCCAGTGGGCGTTGAGTTATTATTTAACTCAGTTGAGTTTGGGTCCCAGAGCAGTTTCCAGTAGAATTCCAGACAGCTAGAGACCAGATGTGGTAGGGAAAGCCACACCCGACCGAGGAGGCACTCGGAAAGCCCCGATTGAGTTTGGGGTCCAGAGAAGATGCTGATAAGATGCAATGATAAAGCCAGCATCCGGCAGAGTGAGCCCCTAAGGCCCCCGGTTGGGCAGCCCTAGAGAACAAGAAAGACACAACGTGAGGTCATAACAGTGGGGTCAAAATATGAAGTTCATGTTCGGTCTTCAGCATCCTCTCACATGCAACCCTTAAACAACCCTTTCGAACCCTTGCAATAAAGTGAGAGGTAAATATATTGTAAAGAAGTCTTCCGGCGTCTTCCTTCTTGCGTCTATCTTTCTGCGTGCGTCTTTCTTTGATATTGTGTCGTTGTGATGCTGAATGATGATGTAGATGACTATATAACATTGTATCTTTCTCTGACTCTCTCAGCAAACAAGACTATCTTAGAGAGAAACAATGATTATTGATTGTAATACGCTTTTTAAGAAAGGAAATAATAGTTTTTCTAATTGATTCTGATAAAGGCACGTAACTGGAAATTTATATATCACGAAAAAACATTGGCATTGGATATTAGAGTTTCAAGCAATCCAATTTCATTTACATTTTAGAAAGCACATTCCTTACCGGAGATAATCGTCTGAAATGCAAATCTTCCAAATGAAAACAAAAAAAAAAATATATACCCCGACTTCAACAATAAAACGCACAGTTGAAAACCTAATTGGAGTTTTACTTTCGTAAATATGCAAATTAATGTGGTAGCAGTTCATCGTCAGTGTGATTAGTTCCATCATGAAGATGATCAAAGTCAGCACACTATAAACGCTTTTCTTTGGTGGGGTGTGGAAGGTTGTTGTAGAGTAGAGAAGAGGAGTTTTAAAAGGAGAACATATTTCCAGTCTTCTTTTTGTTTTAGGTTTTTAAGAGATAATAAAAGTGGTTAACTACAGTGAAGTCATCCTTAAAACAATAAGTAATGGGAGGAATTCTCCGTTTTCATGTAATAGAGGTTGGTGCAAAAAAAATTGGCTGAGAAGAATATGGAAATTGGAATTGGCATCGAGGCATAGTGGGAAAAGGTAAAAAAAAAGTGTAAAGAGAAAGTTTGGGTGGGATTGAAAAAGTCAGTGAAGGGAAAAAAGAACTGAAAAATAAAAGAATGCTTAAGAGGAATTAAACGAAGGAGAATCATAAGTGCTATGCCTTATAATATTATCTATTTTTTATGCAATTACAATCTTTGACTTTTCCTCAGTCCATTAATACTAAAAATTATTGTAAAGAAGAGATTGATTTTTTGCATTCATGATATTCGTTCAAAAAGTTCTAAGCCCCACTCACAAAGAATAGCGCAGCTAATCATTTCTGTTGTAGATAAAACTTCTTATTTAACTAAAAAAGAGTTTAGATTTTTCTAGTTTTATAAGTAGAAGAAGGTGGCCACAATATACATGTTTAGCTATGTTCCTCTTTCTTGGTGAGGCTTAGAACTTAGTAAACGATTCACATTTACTGGTTTAATGGAGTGGAGGGAGGGGGTAATGTTACAGTGTTTGAGGAAGATTGTATAGAAAGAATTATGAAAGAAAAGAAGGGATCTTAAGAAAGTAAGTATACAGATATTTTCAATTGTACCACATGAGCAGGATGCGACACAAGGTCTATTTTAAGCGGAGTTTAACAGGTTTGAAATTTGAGTTTTCGTTCTTCTAGTCCGGTTTCCTAAGCAAGGTTGGAGATCCTAATGTTCCCTACTATTTACTCAGAGCTAGTGGGAAGATAGTTGGATTCATACCTTCGCAAAAGTATTAGCACGCAGTGAAATGCAAACAGACTGGTCCGGGATTTGAACACGTTGTGTCAATTTCCTACGACGATAAACATTACACTACGAGCGTCTCCTAAGAGAGTAAGTATAGAGAGAAAAGAGAAAGGTTTTGAGTGAGCCTGGAGGAGTTGTTATCAGGAAGTGAGGAGAAAAGGAAGTTGAAAGTGTATTAAAAAAGGAGAAAGTTAAGATGTTTGAGGGAGTAAGTACAGAGATAAGAGAGAAGGAAATATACGGATTTTGAAGAAATATAGATAAGAATATAATATTCATCTCCAGTTCCAAAAAATGAAGGGAAACTTCTATTCAAATATAATTAAACCAAGAAAAACATATCACTGCTTTTCAATTCGAAAGAAACGACTTTTTACGCCTGTTAAACAAGTATATATTAAAAAGCAAACGATTAAAATTGACAAAAATCCAATTTCAATTATGACAAATTATTATTAGGGTTTATTGAAAGATGTTACGGTCAAAGTTTTTTTTTTTTTTATTGTTGAGTAAAACATTCTTGTTATGATCAAAGATGAATGAATTAGTGTTCTGAATTGATATATGTTTTAGATGTAACTTTTGACTGATAAGGGGACGATTTTAATTTTCTGTTAGAACCATTAGAAATGATTTTAAGTTATTATTGTTACATTTTAAGTTATTATTGTTATTATATCACTCATAACGTTGGGAAAACATAACGAATAAAAGTGATATTTTGAGTGTTGGTATTCAATGAATAAACAAAGAACCCAATTAGATTTTCGGCCCATGATCTCCTAAAGAACATTAAAAAATTAATAACGGTCTTTAGGGATTGATTTTTCACATTTATCAAGTGACACCGGTTGCGCCTATTTGAAGGAAGAGGATTGATAACACGTATATTAAAAAGCTAAATCAGTATTTTTAAAAAAAATTTCTTTAGGTACTATTGATAACTTTATGGCATCTTTTCACTTTATTCTTTTTGCAAAATCTTTAGAAGAATAAAAAACAAAAAACAACCTCCCCTCAAAAGAGACAAAAACAAAGCAAGAATAAACAAAACAAAAACAAACAAAACAAAAGCAAACAAAACAAAAAAACAAAAAAAATTTGCATATGTATATAAATAAATAGTTCTGAAATTTTTGTTGCAATAAATTCTTTAATATAAATTTCTCTACACTATTTTCTCACCTTATCGCAAGACTTATAATACGCTGACAGTTGGTTGTGGAATACACCTTAATTGTGATTACTCCCAGATCCACTCTGATTTGGAGTGGTTGAAACTATTCAAAAATTTTGAGTGGACAATATAAAAAAAACTCCAAGAAACAACAACCCGAAATATTTTCCTGCTTGATACGACCGTGTACAAAAAAAAAAAAAATCTCGAACAATTGCACAAAAGATGGAGAGAAGAATTTGTATTTAATGCATTTCCGTAATCTGTAGGCATAAACTAATCCTAAAAGGTTTGAAATACCGCTGAAATCAATCAACAATATTTTCCTTTTGCCGATCTAACAATGAAGCACTGCCCAAAGCGTTTTTAGTTTATTACATTTGTACATAAAAGTATATGAAAACTTGACTAATGGAGATAATGTCTGTCTGTAAGCGAAACTACGTCACGAACGACGTCACAAATTTCTGGAATTATTTATGTCTACTTCATTACGATTTTCGCATTAATTTAGTTTAATTTAAATGTTAATAATTACTACAATTGGCCGTATATACAGGCCTGCAAATGTATTTATATATATTACAAAATAGCAGTTTACTATGAGAATGGGAAAGCTGCTTTACATGATGATCTTAAAAATTTATTTTAACAAATATTTACTTGGTATTATTGATTTCTAATTGTTTAATTTTATTTAAATAAATATGAGAAGAAATTCCGTCAATGAACCTTGAAAGAAATCCTTTAACAAAAAGAACTAATTTTAATTTTATTCTTTACTATCTAATTTAATTAAATAACTGAATTAAGAAAATTTAGCAATGCATTCGGAAGTGAGTGAAACGTGATCAAATTAAGTGTAACGTAATAATGCAAATTTATATAGAGTTGAATTCATTTTCTTTTCCTGGGGCAAATACAAGTATCTTTACACATACACACACACACACACACACACACACACACACACACACACACACAATAAGAAATTGAATCGATATATACAAAAAGAATTAAGAAACATTTCAATGAAAAAATATAAACTTCACTTTTAAATGGTTTTTGGGGTGGTGTTTGCATTGATTAATAAAATTAATATCTATTTACACACATATGCATAAAAACACATACACATACTCGCTCTCTCTCTCTCTCTCACACACACACACACACACACACACACACACACACACACACACACACACACACACACACACACCATTAATGAAAACAAAATAAGATTGAGCAAATTTTACCTATTTTTAATCAATCATCCGGCCGGTGAATTGAAACATATCTTTTAAAATTTAACAATGAACTTTCATTTTATTCATTATTTATTCTATGATTCATTTATATTTATCAATGTATTGAATCAAATTGATATCTCGAGTTAAGACGATCTTTCAATAATTTTTAAAAATTTTACGGAGAATATTTCCTTTTCAAAACTTCATTTGACTAAATCTAGTTTGGGCTAGTGGGTGGAGTGTTCGCCACAGGTCCTGGAAAGCTGGAATTAATCCCAGGTCGCGTCATAAGGTACGTATCAAGGACAAAGTGGAGCAATCCAGGGAAAGGAGTAGCGCCCCCTACACCTCGGTGTAGTAGCTATTGAAAAGGGACCCTTATTGTCTCCCTCGACTAAGGTCACCAACTTGACTTTTATAACTTGGTAAAAGGTTTTCCAAGATTTAAGTGGCAGATAACTTTTTACAAAAGTCGATAGCAAAGAAAGTTTCCCTGGAAAGGGAGAAAAAGGAATAAATGACAATTATTTTTGGCAGAGAGAAATTCTACAGACAAACATTTTTAGTTTAGATTTTTTTATATTGACTTTATTCATCGAACTCGGCCTCATTCTACTGTGCTTTTAGGAATTTTATTTTCCTGTTGATAATTCAAATTCTCTAAATGGATATTTGGTACCTCTAACTTTTTATTTTTGTTAGTCTTTGTAATTTCATATATTTTCGTAAGTCTTTCTAATTTCAAGTAATTATCAAATCAAAACTTAAATACTTGCACCCAGTGTAGAGTGCATATTTTTATTCATACAAATGAATGATATTGTATTTAGACTTGATGGTCACTTGATTCTTTTTTTCATCATGGGTGGTTGGCAAAAGATTAAAGAAAATATATTTTTGGCAATTTCAAGACAGAAGAAGGCAAACTGATACATTTTTATCTTATAATATCCCAGATGAGTACATAAAAAGTATATTTCTTGTCTCATGAAGCTATTTGTGGATACTTACAAAGTTTAGCAAAGTTTAATGAAAGGCCACAACATCCAGTGGGAATCGAAATCACAAACAATGGTTTGTTAACCAAGTTTGGTAACCATTAAATCGAGCAACATTACTCTCATGTGACATTTTTTCGGCTTCATTTTCTCAGAAATTTATCGGTTCGTTTTTGACACTTAATAAAATATTTATTCATGTGTTCAAAACTCATTCTAATATTGTTGTTATGACATGTAACGCAAAATTCTTAAAAGTATAAAACAATCTGCACAGTGTAGGGCTCGCCAACACGGCGAAATGCAAAAGAACGTATCTACATTACAAGGAAAAGGGGTTAAAAAATCTAAACCTAAAAAAAGTGTTTATTTCTTAATTGAATTAATATTATGTGCATATTCTGATTCTTCTTCTTTATTTCCTTTTTTCCCTCGGATGACGTTTTTTCAACACATATGTGGTTTTGTGTTCACTGTTTTTGTTCTTAGAAATGATTCGAAGATATGATAAAAGAATTCCAAATAGTCTAACCCAATGTGACCTTTTCGTTTTTCATTCAAACAATATTTCAAACAACAACAACAACAACAACAACAATCTACGTACTTGTCTAAGAGCATAAGCACGGCTACTAATTATATAAAAGCATATTCCACTTTTCTTCAATTGATTTAAACATTTTGCCGTTAATAATAACCGCATTGGCGCAACATCAAATCTAAAATATACGTAGCAAAAAATAAAAGAGAAAAATAGAATCAAATAAAAAATATTAAAAACTAGGAAATTTCCGGACGCAAGGGAGAAAAATATAAATCATGTAAATGAATGTCCCAAATTTGCTCGGGAATACCAAAATACATTTGGCAATGTATTATAGTATGAAAAGTTCTATATATAATGCTACTACTAATAATACCATGTGAAAAATATATTTTTGCTGTACGATTGATCTTCATTTCCTTCATAAAAAGGAATAAGAAACATACATTAATTCTCATAAGAACTAAGATGACTATTGTAATACTAATAAAGCGGTTGATAAAAGTTAAAAAATATCTATAAGGATATTACTTGATGATGCACTTTAATCGTCGTATATTGCCTCATATTTACGGTCTCATGTTTGACGAAACTAATGTGTTTGACTGAAATAGTTGAATGCTTAAGCCGGATTGTTGCTTAATTCTGAATGGCCATTCCGATTTTGTGTATTGGCTAACAAAAATATCTCCTTCGTTTTAAGTGGAATCTGTTACTCGAAGAGATCCACTTAAAAAAAATTGAAGCAGAAAATAATTTTTTTCGGGAAAAATGAGAGGTAAAGCGTCGTGTCCTGGGTATGACACAAAGTTGCTCCCGAACTGGGGTGGTAGCACGTGTTCAAAGTTCCATGAATGGGTTAAATAGATCTGTTTAAAATTACTTGTATTCGATAAGATCGTGTGCAAAAAATCCTCTCTTAAGAAACAACTACACAAAGAATGTTAATGTGAAAGTACAATGAACGTGATTTCCTAACCTCTAAAGGAATAGCAGAAAAAAAAGAGAAGGATAAGAGAAATACCAATCAAATTACGACATGAATAAATAGAAGTAAAGATGCAATAAACAATGAAAGAAAGAAAAAAGAAAGAAAGATACGAAGAAAAAAAAAACAAAATAAAAAGAGAAAAAAGACAAACACTAAGTGATAATAAAAGAAGGAATGAATAAATAAAGGAAGAAAGAAATGAAAAATGAAAGAAAACTTATACGTAAAAGAAAGAAAGAGAAGGAAAAAAAGAATATCGTCAATGGAAATACGAAGGAGGAAGAAGCAGAATGACTGAAAACTGTAAGAAAATGAAAAATAAGGAAAGGAAAATGAAAGAAGTAAAAAGAAAGATAAATCAATGGTAGATTGAAAGAGAAAAGATTTTATAAAAGGAATTCAAAAAGAAAAGAGATGATTCTGAACTTTCAGTAAGAAATCCTAAGAAAGAATCAAACACTTGTTTGACTGATGCGACAAATCAATGGTGGATTTCAATTGATTGACCAACGATGGACTTTGTTGTCATAAAGGTCGGCCAATTCGCTAGAAACATGTTCCTCTCAAAACGTTGCAATTCAAAACGAATAAGAATCAAATTGATTTAATCAATTTTGCTTTGACGTTTCACAAGAAAATTGCACGGGGGTAAAAGCGGACAAATCATAAAGTCTTAAAAGGTCCAAATTGCTTCTATGGCTGAAACCAATAAAATGACGAGGGTGAAAAAATTGATCGAATATTTTTCAATGTTTCTTTGTACAATCGACCTCCCATACAAACCTGAAACCCTGAAAAAAATGTCAACGAATTATGGAATATAGTAAAATGAAGGCAAAAAAGAATAAAATATGAGTAAATATTTCATAACAGTGGCATCTTAAAATCACCAGGAATTTATTTCTGGAATTTATTTTTGGAGGTGTTGATTTTTGTATCAGTGTTGAATAAGAATCTAGCTACCATATTGTTGACACTGGCAACAAGTAATTATAATATGGTGGACTATGTTTTCCCTCACTAACAAATTTTTCAACTTACTTCTTCGAATCCTGCAGTTGCTAAAACTGATAATGGGATAGATTACAGAGTGAATAAAGTTCATGCCTTTCCCAAATCGAAACTATGATAAGTATATACTTTTCAAAGTAGAGTAAATATGATTTTAATTCTTAGTTTTCTATCTGGTTGCATAACCAATATAAAAGAACCCTGTCTTTTCTTTCCTACTATTCATGCATTTCCTAAGCACGTTAATTCGAAATGAAACTTAAACAGCCTTGCCTAGGATTTGAACTGGTCGTCGATTCACGTTTATATGACTTTAACCGTTACATTAATTGTGCCTCCACACATGAAACTAATATCGGTAGGAATTTTAATTTAGTTCATCCACTCTGAAATCATTTATAACAAGTACACATCACCATCGTCGCTTGCTATTTGAAATGAACTAATAACGGTTTCTTTACATTTCTAGCAAACTTCTCAACTGTCTTACCAATAACAGTTGTTTAGAAGGTTTTAAATCTCTCTCAGAAATCTAATTTCTCGAAATATGCGGCTGTTTTTCAAAAACTCCTTGTTTATTATGGTCAACAGCGTCATTGCCGAAAACTTCCAGTTCTCGAGCACGATCTTATTTTACATATTCATCCATATTCTTGATTTTCGGATTTTTCCCAATAGATAGATTTGATCTACCTGATTGAATGCAGTGATTACTCTCAGTGTCAAAGTCCCACGCTATTTTACAGCTTTATTCTATTGATTAGATTTTTTTTTTTTTGTGTTAGTTTCTAATTTCTATGGATGAATTAATTTGCTTTAATAAATTACCATTCCACTGGAAGTTTATAAATTTTTACGAGATGAAATACCCACCTACGCAGGGTATGATTTCAAGACTTGGATCATAGAAACTAATTAATTTTTAAAATTCTTCTAACAAATTAATATTTCAAATGTATGTATCTTTTTTTTACTGTCACTGTTGTCAAGTAAAACTTTATCCAACATCGTTAAAAACGGTAATTCACATTACAAAAGCAGTTTTAAAAAATATTTTTATATTATGTCAGCATTTGATATTCTTTAGAAAATTTTACTGTATTATTGTCAATAAATATATTTTAATTTAAAAGAGTGGCACTTCTTAGATCTAATGATTCTAGATTTTTAATTTTAAATCAGCAACTATGCTACTTAATTCTCTAACTGAAAAAAAACTCCAATGAGCCTAATTAATAAAATCAATTATGCAATTTTAAAAATGAGCTCGTATTTCAGTATAACTGAAATAGTCGACTTTCTTTTGAATCTTGAAAATTGAAATTTTCTGTGAAAAGAAATATTGTTATTTTAATTTCTTGTGAATTTTCTTTGCACAAGTTTTAACGAGTGGTTTTTCATGGGAGTTTGAATGACAGCAATTTTCCTCAGGTCTACATTAATCTTCTAAGTATACTAGTGGATCTTAATAATGCAGTAGTCTTAATGAAGCTTTTTTGTCCTTTGGTCTCTAATTCCTCCTGTTTAATTTTCAAGAACTTTGGGACTGTACCAAGAGCACTAACTCCAATTGGTATATAAACGTACCAATGCCGAGATAAATGTATTTGCCTATCTTTTATTTTTCTTTTATTGTTACTATGTGGTCCACAGGAACTGCAAAAGTGTTTTTTTCTTGTTAATTAAAACTATGTATGGTCCTCCGTTTGGGATTAGGTGATCTTGTAATATTCTGACTTATCTGGTGACGTGGAAGAACTTAGCAGATTCAATGCGGTCGCAAGATAACACCAAATAAGTGGTTGCACAGGAAAGAGAATATTAAGGAGGGTGGCGAAGAATATAATTTATTGCCTATGGATAGAGTGACATATTTCTGTTCGCAAGTAAGATCAACAAATTACCGGAAAAGACGGAAGTATGTAAGTTCCGATAACCACCCATAAACAGAAAATACGTAAGGCAAAGAGGATATTCTTATTTCCGCTTGGGATTTGAAATGACAATATAAGGTCAGTAATTTTGGATTGAAGGCTAAGATCTGCGGGTCGCACAAGAGAAGGGGAGAGATCTGCTGGTCTCTCAAGCGAGGGGGAGAGATCCGCCGGTCACTCAAGCAAACCTGTCAGCTCCCCTATATTTGTTCTCCAGCCGTCGCACTACTTCACAAGAAGGATCCCGCCACAGAAGAAAGATATGTGCAAACTTTCTCTGACTGTATTCCTACTCCACATAAACGTCGCCTTCGAAGAATAAAAATATAAATTATATTTTTATATATGTACAAGTTATTCGTTGTTTGTCCAGTGGTACGATATGCAACAATCTGTTTATATCGCAAAGTCCCAATGAATTTTAGGCAGCTCATTTTCAAGGAGAGTTTTGGTTTTACGAATAGAATATATCATTACGGTCAAATCTTAATCTTATGCTTAATTCCTGATGGATCATCTTTTTTACACAGACATGCTTACTCCAGTAGACCATTTGTTTGATGCATTCACTCGCATATTGGCGTTTTATATCTGTCAACAACGTAACTTACACTTCCTGTAGTTGAACGTATAATCAATGTTTGCGTTGACATACGTTTCTTATGACATTGTTTTGTAATTGTGTATAAGTCATCTCGTATTATCATCATCATTATATAATTTATTTGAGAGTTTTTCACACTAGAATTAGCTGATGGTTTCTCAATGGAGTTTTTGTCACAGCAAGTCTCCTCAAGTCTCCAGTACGCTTCTCAGTATTCTGGCTGATCTCAGCAACGCTGTAGTTTGGATGGTCTCTACTTTTCTTCTTATTCCCAAGTCCTCCAGTCTTTGTATCAATCTTTCGGTGATTGTACCAAATGGACCAGTTTAAACTGATATCACCGTCACTTTTATGTTCCATAGTTTATTCAGTTCTCTGGCAAGGTATAGGTACTTATTTCTCTTCTTGCTTTCTTTTATTTTTATCCTGTGGTCTATCGGAACGGCAAAGTCCACTATTCGGCACGTTATCGTTCTTTTTTGTTCACTATCACTAGGTCTGGTTGTCTGGCCGATGTTAGATAGTCTGTTTGTAACTTAAAGTCCAAAAGAACTTTTGCATCTCATTTTCCTGGACGAATTCTGGGCTGTGCATGTACGATTTGTTCGTATGATCATATTTAAACTTCTTGCACTGTTCATAGTGAATTACCTTCCACACACAGTCATGTCTGGTCTCATACTCTCTTTACCGCATTCGTTCATTATATGATTGATTGTTTCGTCTCTATCACCATATAAAGTATATTTGCCATTTTGTTGCGTCTTGTCAATTCTTGCTTTTACATAGTTAATCCTATTCCTGCTACTATAAGAAGAGATTCAGTTTTTCTCTTAAAGTTTCCCTTTCTTAGCCATGTCCAAGTTTTCTCCTGAAAGATTTCGCTTTTTTGCCGCTGGAAATGTCCATACAGTTATTTTTTCCCATTTTTGTTTTCTAGTTATTCTTGTTCTGTTGATCCTCATGTTGTCTGTATTGTTTCTGGTGGCTGTAATCAGTCTTCCTCCGTGCTTGTTTATGTAATCTTTGAGTCATTGTATCGGTGCATCGACGCTACCTTGAATGCTGGTGAATCTTCTTCGTCCTTTTCTTGACACATATGCTCTGTCTACATCATCTCTGGGGTATAATGCCTTATGCATCGTCATGAGTTTTCTTGTTCTCAGGTCCATTTGTTGAAGTTGTTGCCTCTCCACTCTTAAGAATGGTCTCGAGTATCTTACGATTGCAAATTCTATCTCAATATCTTCACTGTTGTAGGGTTTCCAAATCTTTTTTCAATTTTTTCTTGCAATTTAAAAAGTTCGCATCTTCTGTGTATTTCCTAAATAAAAGACTGAGTAGCATTACCGCTGTTACAGTTAGTAATTGTGATAGCACATCTCTCTTGGAGATACTTCTCCGGATATTCACCTCAGCTAAGCCTTTTCTTTTGCGGTCAGTTTGACATGGTATTTTCAATAAACTTTATGACTTCACCGGATACTTTGCAGAATTATATCGTATGCCTTTGCAGAATTATATCGTATGCCTTTTTGTTATCAACAAACACCATAGCTATATTTTTCTCATCTCTTGCTCTTCTCGACGATATGTAGATCAATGTATAGCGGTTAACCTCTATCCCTGATTCACTTACGGTATACTTTTTGTTCCTCGGGGAACAGTCCATGGCTTCTAAGCAAATTGTATATTTCCTCACTAATTTGTGCCGTTAGTATTTTCTATATCACGGGTAGGCACGTTATGTGTCCGTAGTTGTTGGGGATGGTTTCTTTTTGGGAGTCTTTTTGGATCAGGATAGTCTTCCCTTTTTTACACCCATTCGGGTATATCCGTTTCTTGTAAGCATCTATTCATTTCGATAGCCAGTCTGTCATGGATGGGGGTATAATTTTAAAAGCTGAATCCACGTATGTCATCATGGCCTGATGTTTTCCAAATTGGTACTTTTTGAGTGTTGCTCTGTGTGAATCGAGGTGTATTTTCGCCTTAGGTTATTCTTCGAGACCTTCCAACCCGTTTCTCATGTTGCTTATCCATTAAGAGTTTATGTTATGTTCTCTTTGATCCCGTATTTTGCTCCAAAATTGTTTTGTTTCCTTGTCGTCCGGTTGTTGGTAAGTGTTGGTTGATTCTACTCCGTACTTGCTGGTAGATTTTTTTCCTTGTTTTAGAATGTCCTGATTTGTCTATATTTCTTATCCTGTCATGATATCTTTTTAGTCTTCTTTCTTTGGCCATTAACTTATAGTTTATTTTCCAGAGTTGTACTGTTTGTTAAATTTGATGTATTGCTTTTTTTATTTTCGTCCCAACTTGTTCCAGCGTCCTCTTCTGTCTTATCATTTTTGCTTGTTGTCACAGATTTATTGTCAGCGTTTCCTGTGGAATTTCTCATTCAGGTTTTGAGTTTCTATTTGTGTTCACTAGGGGAACACTGATTTTATCCAACTACTTTCGCTCCTGCATAGACTAGTTCGTTTAATTCCGTAATCTTTTCCGTTGAGATATGTGTTGATAATTCGTTTATTTTTCGGTTTCTACCTAGACTGTTCTCCAATCTTGTCTTCTTAGAAATCTTAATCTAATCTTTCAAGACATCATTCTCTTTAAATTTTCTGCATTCATTTCTTCTTCTTATGTTAGTTCTGTGTAGTTTGGGTGTGTACTGTTGGATTTTTATTAATTTGCGGCTTATTTCAGTCAGTATTCTTGTTTCTTCAGTATTTAGTGTGTCTATAATTGTATTAGAGTCTTGTTGCTTTGATTCCCTATTTATTTTTTGATGTATTTCAAATAGTTGAAGGTCAGAAAACCAATCTTTCTTTATCATTTTCCTAACTTGGTCAGGGAGTCTTTGGTTCGTTGTCATTTTTCTCTGATATTTCAATATTGTTGGTTGTAATTACAAATCATTATTTAAAGAATTGTCACCATTTGCAGCCAGATTCGAAAGCTAGAGGATATAACAAGAATAAGAACACGAACAACAACAACAACAACAACAACAACAACAATAACAACAACAACAATAATAATAATAATAAAGTGAAAAGAAGGATAAGTACCTCGACTTTACTAGAGAATTAAAAAATGCTGTGGAACATGAAAGTAACGATTGTGCCAATTGTGATCGGTGCGTTTGGCAAGTAACTAAAGGATTATTAAAGGGCCTGGAGACGGGTAGAGACTATCCAAACGACAGCATTGCTGAGGACGGCCAGAATACTGAGACGAGTCCTGGAGACTTGAGGAGACTTGCTGTCACTCAAACTCCAGTGAAAAACCATCAGCTAATACTGATGTGAAAAATTCTAGAGGAGTAAATAATAATAATAATATGCCTCTCAATTAAACATTAAGAAGGTCAAAGGGAGCTATATACTTTTAAAAATCGCGAAAAAGATTACTTTATAAATATACTAAGAAAAGTCTCCAGTTAACTTTCATTTTTGAAAATAAGTAAAGTTGGCGACCTGAGTCGAGGGTGACCAGAAGGCTCCCTTTTCAATAGCTACTACACTGAGGTGTAGAAGAGGGCTCTTCTCCATTCCCTGGATTGCTCCACTGTACCATTGATCCTTACCTTATAGTTCTGAGTTTTAAGCAATCCGGCATCAAGTACCATTTTTGAGTCTTTGGTATAACTCGACCGGGGATTGTTTCTCGGGCCACTGGCGAACACTCTAATAGGCCAATAGTATGATAAAAAACAATAGAAATATACAACTAGAATATAGAAATAGAATTTGTCTTTGAAAAATGTACCATACTGATGATGAAAGTTGGAAAATAAAACAATTCATGGAATTGGACTGCCAAATCGGGAAATAATTAAAACGCTTGAAGACAAAGAACACTACAAATACTTGGGAAAATTGAAAGTTGACATCATCAAACAAGCGGAAATGAAGGAAAAAAAGTAAGAAAAGACAACCTCAGAAGAACGAGAAAATTTCTTGAAACAAAACTGTGCAGTGCTTCTTGTAAGATACTCGGGATCATTCTTAAAATAATTGCAGGAGGAACTCAGACAAATAGACCGGACGACGAGAAAACTGGTGACTATGCATATTGCTTTACACCCGAGAGATGACATAGACAGACTATATGCGTCAAGAAAAGGAGGACTCGACAGCACTGAAAATAGCGTCGATACATCGATACGACGACTCGAAAACTACATAAAAATAGCAAAAAGGTTAATTACTGCTGCAAATAACCGAACTAAATAAATACATACAGAACAAAAAATTCAAACAACTGTTTGGATATATGAAGTGGCAAACTGGCGAGATTGTATATGAGAAAAGCTTGATATGGCTACAAAAGCGAAATCTTAAGAGAAAATTTCAATCTCTTCAAATAGTGGTAGAAAACAATGTCAGGAAATCCATATTTGTTTAAGCGAAAATCGATAAAAGCTAACAGAATAGCAAGTGTAGGTTATATAGAGAAAGAGATAAGACGGTAAATCATATGTGAATCGAAGGCAGTAAACAAGGACAAAGAAATACAAGACTAAGCATGACTAGTTAGGAAAGGTGATCCACTGCGAATTGTAAAAGAGATTAAAAATTTACCATTCTGCCAAATAGTAAAACTACAAACCAAAATCGATCCTAGAAAATGAAACGTTTAAAATGGTCTGAGATTTTGACATACTAACGGATCATCTAATCCTAGTCAGAAGATCAGGCCTTGTGCTAATGAGCAGCAAAAAAAAAAGAGAACTTGCTTTTTAGTGGATGTTGACATTCTAATCGATGACAGGGTGAAAAGAAAGGAAGCGGAACTTAACAAGTATTAGATTTTACCAGAAAGCTAAAAGAAGATGTGAATCATGCAGGTGGCAGTGATAGCAAAGTGCTCTTAGAACGGTCTAAAAAGACTTGGAAAAGGGAATAGAAGAAATGGAAATCAGAAGAGAATCGAAGACAATGAGACTACAGCATTGTTGAGATCGGTTAAAATACTCACATGAGTCCTGTAGATCTAAGAAGATTTGCAATCATTGAGATTCCAGTGAAAGCCCTCAAACTAATGATGGAGTGAAAACTCGAATGGAGTAAAGTTGACAAACTATATGTGTCAAGAAAAGAAGGAAAAGAGGAATTGTCAGCATAGAACCTATAGAACAGAAATAACCAGAAAACAAAAATGGAAAGAAAAACAACTCTATGGATGTTTTAAGTGACTAACAAGTGACATTTCACACGAGAAAACGTAGATTTTGCCAAAAAAGGAAAACCTTAAGAGAGAAACTGAATATCTTCTAATAGCAGCACAAAACAACGCCATAAGGACTCACCATATCAAAGCAAGAATAGATAAGACACAACAAAATAGCAGATTTAGGTTGTGTAGTGATAGAGACGAAACGATAAATCCCATAATAAGCAAATACAGAAAATTTGTGCAGAATGAATATAAGACTAGACACGACTGGGTGGGAAAGGTGATCTACCTGGAATTGTACAAGAAATTGAAATTTGACCATATGAACAAATTGTATGTGTACAACCCAGAATGACTCCTGTAAATGAGACTCATAAACTCCCCTGGGATTTTCAGATACAAATGGACCTCCTAATCATGGCCAGATGACTAGACTTTTTAATAATCAACAAAAAAAACGGACTTGTCGAATTGTGGAGTTTGCTGTCTCGGCTGATGAAAGAATAAAATTGAAAGAAAGCAAAAAGAAGGATAAGTACTTGGAACTTGCTTGGGAACTGAAAAAAACCGTGGGATATGAAAGTGACAGCAATAACAATTGTAATTGGTGCTCTTGGTACAGTCACCAAATTATTAGTAGAAGGACAGGAGGAATTGGAAATAAGAGGAAGAGTGGAGACCATCCAAACTTGAGCATTATTGAGATCGACAGGAATATTGAGAAAAGTCCTGGAAACTTGAGGTACCTTGATGTCACTCAACCTCTACTGAGAGACCCTCAACTGACGATGATGGGAAAAACTCTCAAGGAGTATCAATAATAATAATAAGAAGAAAAAGAAGAACAAGAACAAGAAGAAAAATTGAGAAAAAAATTTACGCCTGACCCAAAGTTGTTGTGACATGAATTATGGATTAATATTCCCGTCAAAATGAGCAGAAAACCTGCGCTCAAAATGAATTGGCGGGAGGCCTTTCGTCTTTCTGACTTTCTCCCCAATAATTCTTGCAGATTTCAAAAACATCTAAGTGAGGATTGTTTCAATTATTCCACAGGTTTCCAATTGTACTCATTTTGTCGAGAGCTTTCACCACTATCTTGGCAGCAAGTAGTATACTGGATACATTCACTGCCTTCATATTTCACGATGTTGTCATTCACTGGAAAAATCGACGTATTTCATTTTTTTTTTGCTTTCGTTTTTTTTCTTATTCCAGGCTTTAGTTAAATGGCATGGCAACATTTAATAGTTAACAGATTTTTCATTGTTTGGAATGTCTAATTCTTCTAAATTCACTTCGATTACACAAGCTAAATATGAAGGCCTCAAGGAATTTTCTTTTTCTTATATAGAACCTATGTTTAAATCATTTGCTTGCATAGCCCAATTTAAGTCGTCTGCACTTGTTTTCAGTGTACCACATTTTCTACCAAATCAGGTCTTTATTTCTATCTTTTAGATAGTTTGATATATTAATTCATTATATAATGTACAATTCGATTTCTCTGTCTGCTTTGCAATTTTGTTCTTTTTTTAATGTCATGCATTTTAACCGTGCTAGTTTTGCTGAAATTCGTTCAAATAAATGTGTTCTAAGCGGGTTTCTAGTAAATATGTTTCCTTTCTCAGATTATCTCTTTATTAATTTATCTGTAGTTCTTTTTATTTGTAGAGATAATCCATGATGTTGTTTGTTTTCCTTTTGGGTGCGCGACAAGTTCTAATCCTATTTAATCTACTTTGTTCTATTGTTGCTTTTTCCTGAAGTCGTGATATTTTTACAGGCTCTAATAATAACTACAGCTTCCTCTTCTTCTTCTTCTTCTTCTTCTTCTTCTTCTTCTTCTTCTTCTTCTTCTTCTTCTTCTTATTATTATTATTATTATTATTATTATTATTATTATTATTATTATCGGTAGGTGTTGTTGTAGTAGTAGTTTTAACAGTTCAATAAAGGCCGACATCAACGGCTATTGAGCCCATTATCTGGTCCGCTTCTACAAAGGAAATTTATGATGTTTAAATGCAAATAAATAAGGGAAAGTACTATATAGCATAATTTGATATTTGCCATCGTTTGTAAATTAATATTAGTTGGATAAGCGTGAAACCAGACCTAACACGTATTAGAAAGGTATAAAATGGATTGAACATTGAAGTATATTCTAAGATACAAAATTTTAACTGAATTCAACCAGAAAAACTTTTCCACAGTTAACATACTCAAAACGACATATTATTAATGTTTTTATTATTATTGTTGCAAATTTTCGCACCAGTTTCACAAAGTGCTTTTTTACTGAAGACTGAATGACAGCAAATCTCCTAGGAGATCCTAGACTGTTTCAAGTATCCGAAGTATCAGCTGACATTGCGGCGACAGACTGCCGTAATCAATTTCCTTTTTTTTGCAATGTTTCTATATTTTTGGAGTTCCTGAATTGTTGGATCTACGCAACCCGTAATGTTGGTGATGCCAAATCTTTTTTTCTTAACATATAGAGTCTGTCTGTTATACCTCTGGTGTATATCCTTGTTCTTGGCTCTATCTCTGTGGGTTTTCTTTTGTTTACTTTAAGAATAACCAGATGTAAAAGGAGGGATAGCCCTAGTAATTATCTTAATTTATAATTAGACTTTTTGCGGCAGTTTGATTTCTAAAAGTTTTCTTTATTTTCTTGGGTACGTTTTTTTTACTTATTCTTTAATTTCTGTTTGCTTGAGGGGACCGTTCCAAGTGCATTAACAATAATTGGTGTCACCGTCACCTTCAAGTTCCACAGCCTTTTCAGCTCTCCGGTAAGATCCAGCTATTCTTTTATCTTTTCGCTTTCTTTTCTTTTCTTTTCTTTTTTTTTTCTTCTTTTTTATTTATACTTCTTCCACTTTCCTGGCCAGGATTGCGTAATCTGTTCGTATCTGAAAGTACCAAAGGATTTTCAGAATACCCAAATTCTCATCTCCTTCAAAGTTATTAGGGGGTCACTTTTTGTACTTTTACCAATTTTTTGCCAGCTTATTACATTCAGTTTTTATGGGATCAACCATCACATGGCCTACACTTGGTATCATTCGGCGTATTATAAATTTTTGCTTTCACGTGATTAATTCTTACGCCCTTGTGTTGCAATTAAAAAGCCATTCACTTTTTTTTAGTCAGACTTTCCCTTCTCAGTCATAACCCGGTCATATTGTATGCAATTTTCTCAGTTTGTCGCTTGAACAATCAATGAAATTGTTTTTCTTCACATTTTTATTTCCTGGACTTTTTTCTGTTTCTCTTATTTATTTTTGTTGATATTGCAGTTACTGAATACTCTAATCAATCTTTCATGACATATTTTTGGATATTCTTCCTGTCCCAGAACTGTTGCATCTACACAAGACTCAGTGCTGGTGACTCATTTCTCTCTTTCTTTTCTAGAACAATAAAATCAGTCTATGTCATCACCGAGTGTAAATCCTTGTGCATTATCATAGATTTCATTGTTCTTTGGGTCATAAATTCGAGTTGTTCCATTGTTCTTTTAAGAAGTTTCTTAGATATCTTAAGAAGCGGTCAGCCCGGTTATTTAATCCTTTAATTAGATTCTTGCTGCCGAGTTTGTGTCTTGTTCTTTTGAGGTATGCTTTTTTTATGTTATTGTTATTTGTAACTAATATTCCAAGGTATTTGTAATTTAATATTTCTTTAAGTGTTCTGATAAGTTCCTGATTATGTTGTTCTATTTTTCTGCTCTTTTTCCTCTTTTCTTTCATTATCGTCATGGCACATGGTTTAATCCTAAATTCAATTCCTATATCTTTGTTGAATATTTTAATAGTTTGTTTCTTGTATTTTTTCATGCTTGGCAAATATCTTAAAAGCATCCAAATATATTTGAGGGTTTATCTTTTTCTGCAATTTTTTAAATGTAGCCTAATTTGCATTATCTAGGTATATTATTTAATAGCTTCATTACAAAGTCAATTAATAGAGACGATAGTGAGTTTCCCTATAAGGCTAAACAATGATAAAATGTTTGTGCAAAGAAATAACCGTCTCTGGAGAGATTTTTTTCTTAGATTGTCGTCAACTTTGACCTTAGGATATCATCAAATTAATTTCACAGATGAGATAACTCGACTTAGAACAGTTTGTCATTCTTTTGCAAGATAATATCATCTTGTACAAAACAATTTAGTTATTTACTTTAGTATTATGACAGCTGGAGATTATTTTCTAATTATGTGCTTTATGTGTCACTCCATGTGTTAAGATATTCCTAATTGTTTGAAATGAAAATATTTTAACACATTTGTCTCTATATTATATTTATTAGATATTACGTTGCATATATCAGTTGGTTTATATGATAATAGCACCGTTTTAAATAAGTTATGAAGAATTTCTGTTTCATCAATTCTAAATAGAAAATCTGGTGCAACTGCTAGAATATTTAAATAAATATGTGACAGCGGACAAGTTAAACTTTGTGAAAAGTGCAAATACTTGCAGCTGAAAGTAATTGTAAATTCTTCGTGAACATTCGGCTTTAAATAATTTACAAATTAAACAAGAATATTCTAAATGCACTCCTTCTTGTCGCAAACCTAATTTCAAGATCGTCAGTTACTGTTTTTTTTTTCTCATTTTCTTTGTTTCTTTATTTAAGTTGTCAGTAAAGTTGGTGAATGTAGTCGAGGGCGACCAGAAGGCTCCTTTACAATAGCTAGTACACCGAGTTATAGGGGAGGGCGCTATTCCTTCCCCAGATCGCTCCATTACCCTTGATATGTACCTTATAATGCTGAGTGTTAAGCAAGGAGGTATAATGTACCATTTTTTAAGTCTTTGGTATGACGCGACCTGGGACTGAACACAGGTCTCCCGGACCATTCGTGAAGATGCACTAATGTACCGATCCATGTTTTGACATAAACGATACTGGTACTAATTATTAAAATATTCTATTTCAACATATTTAGTGGAATTATCTGAGGTTTGCCCGGGTGTCAAATATATTGAACATGATAAATAACTATTTATTTCAGACTTTTACTGCAAATGTAACCAGTATAGGGGTTTTCGTAACATAGGGCAAGATAAATAATATGTCCTTATGCGTTTTTTTTATCTGCATATTATTAATATACAACTTAATATTTAATAAGTTGACCATTGCGACATCGAATGAATTCGAAACTTAATTTTATAGACACCATATGCTCCCTCATAAAATATTGCCCATACAGATACTTCTGGACTCGGTCTAACTGCTGCCATATTGGTTACTATTGAGGATTGATGTGGACCCAGTTTGGGACCACGAAAAGACAGCTTGGAACACGGTATAAGTTTAAAGATATATTGAAGTAACAAGATACGGAGAAAAGTGGTGACGTAAGCTAGGGTTACTTGTCAGTCGAATATCGGTAGTGTATCCAATCTCTTCTAGAGTACTTGGCTCTCAATTTATATAGAATTTGGAAGAGTCCATGAATGGGTAGGTAGCGGTCCCATAAAAAGGATAAACAAACTCTCTTTTATTGTCCAACAAACTGCTACAAAACTGTTTCATATTATCTTGAGTTTCATCACAAGGTTGAAATCATGTTATAATTTTTTTTTATTAATTGAAATACTGGGTGTTTTAAAGAAGGAATTTCGAATTTTAAAATTTCAAAAATGATTCTACCTCTGAAGTATTTCATGTCATTTTGAGTTTCATTAAATACTCAAATAACCCGAGCAAAATATTTTATTTCAATGCGAACCAATTATTTAAGCATGTGATTAGCAACCAAATAATAAGTCCTTTCTGTATTCCGAATCTATTAATTTGTCATTGCTACAAATGTATTTTTCGTTTTCTTGAGTTTCATGAAAATGTTGAAGTTTGACCATCATAATATCAAAATTCAAATGAAAGACTGAAATTCTAACGGGGATCTTGATATTTTGATAAAAAATCCCTTCTGCATCATCAATTTTAATGTTCAAGTTCACCACAGATATATTTTCTTTATCACCAATTTCACAAACATAAAATTTTAATTTCACAGAGACTGTTATTCTAAAAGAAATTCTAAAATTAAATAGGTCTTTATTTCATCGCAAATTACAACAATGGAAGTGCCAAAATAGTATTCAGTCCAGTCATCTGCATCTCTGCAGAGGGGTAAAATCTTCCCTCTACGAGTGTCCTATTTACGACGCAAAAGCATCAGATGAGGAAGCTCGAGTGTTGCAGCTTTGAGGATTGTGGAGTGCCACTTCATTACCATTAGTCCCAGGTCCACTCTGACTCGGAATAGTAGTACCGGTTAGAGTACCGTCTATAGGTCAAATAGAAATGTTTAATCTTTTTCTGTACATAAATTCCTTTAATTATGTGCAATCAAATCACTGATATTAAACTTAATTATTAGTATTCTGTAGAAATAATTGGAACTATTTAACTGTGCGCAAACGAATAAATAATGTTAAATATGATTACACGGGTAAAATATCAAGACTTGAAACGATTTAGCCTTTAAATGAGTACGATCTCGTTTTAAAATTGTTACCAACAATCTGTATATCGTATACAAATAATGCATATTTGATATATATATATATATATATATATATATATATATATATATATATATATATATATATATATATATATATATATATATATATATATATATAAACAGGATTTGGCATTAAATAACCTACAAGGGTTGATGTACCGTGAAATACAACCAACGAACCAACCAATCAAAATAGTGTTACATGTAAATTTGAGTTTCATCACTATACCAAAAATTGATAATCAAAATATCTCATAGTAATACTGCTATTTTAATAGGGATTTACAATAAAATAATCGTTCCGTTCTGCGTTGGCGATTTATAAATTCAAGATTGCCATAAATGTTTTTAATTTCATATTTGTATTCATGAAAATGTAGAAATTTTAATATCACAATAGTTGAATGGAATTACTATTATTTTAAAAGATATTTCAAATGAATAATAATTTCTTTCTGTAATGCAAATTTATAAATTCAAGGTTGACACGAATAAATTTCCAGTCATTTTGAGTTTCGTTTTAAAATTTTGAGTTTGACAAAGATATTTTTTAAAATTCAACTGAAAGATTATTATTTTAATGGGTATTTTATGATTGATTTATAAATACTTTCTGCATCGACAATTTCTAAATTCATTAGAGCTATTTTCTATTATCTTGAGTTTCATCAAAGTCTTGAAATTTCACGAACAAAATATTTCAATTTAACACAAAAATCATTATTATAAAAGTGACTATACAATCAAATTTATAAATTCAAGATTGACACGAACGAATTTCATGTCATTTTGAGTCTCATGAAAACGTTCAAATTTTCCATTTACAATAATTCAGTAAGAAATCATACGATTAAAATAGTTCTTTCTGTGTGACAAATTACAACAATTCATGGTCTAACGATGTACCGCAATAGTATTTCCCGTTATAGTAAGGTTCATAAAAATGTTGAAATTTCAAAATCACAGTATTTAATTAAATTACTGATAATCTAAAAGAGACTTTACAATTGAATAATAAGCCCATTCTGCATCACCACGTTTAATAGAGAATCACTGTTATTTTGAGATGAATTATCTAATTAAATTATTTGACCATTACTAATTTAAAAAATTATCATCCTTGAAACTGCCAGTAAAGTATTTTATGTCCTCATCAGTTTGATAACAATTTTGAAATTTCTCAATCACAACATTTGAGTTTAATAAAAGATATGTGATTTTATCCCGGATTTTCAAATGAAATATAATGTCATTTCATCATTGACAACTTCAAATGTACAAACTAAGAAACTCCCACAGATGTACTTAGCTTATTGAATATTGAAACATTTCTGGAGTTCTTATCTCAGAATAGAAAAAGTGAGCTCATTCAAAAATGACAAAAAAAAAAAAAAAAAAAAAAGAAAGAAATAGAAAAGAAGTATAAACTGGGTATTTTTTCATGTAAAACAACTATAACAGAGGGTGAAAACAATTACATTACATCAGTGTGTACGACTTTCTTTGTTTTTTTAGAAGGTGCGTAAATAAAATGTTTATTGGGAGTTCCAACTCTGGAGCAATGCTACATGTAATTATCCTTGTGAAAAAGAGTATTATTCTAAATGAAATACCCCTGCAGGAGTATTCGATATTGTGACTAATTAATTGACTGAGCAAAGCTAAATTCAATGGAAGACTTAATTCTCTTAAAATTTAATGCTATTTCTGATTGTTTAGGGCTATTTCTTGGAACAAAAACACCTTATTAATGGCTTCAATAACATATGGCATCAGTCTTTTATCTATAAGTTTAGTACCACTGCAAAGTCGAGGCATATCAAAATTTCGTGGAAACATTCAGTTTAAATCCATGTAAAGATAGAGCTCCCATGAGTTTAGAAGCTCAGTAGGCTAGTTAATCATTTCATCTTGATGAACAAGGTCTATAAATTTATAAATATGCAAACTATAATTACGACAGACGATAATTTACTTCATTTACGGTGGAATTATTGGGTGTCTGCGCAACTCTTTCGTATAACCATTTGTGATTCTTGTAATGATGTTGAAAATTAGGAAATACCAACAATTCCAAGTCTTCAACTGATATAACCAACGTGTTTACTTCAGGTGGGTTAAAGGTACCATTAATATCAAGCGGTACTAATCCTTCACAAAGTCTTAAAAAATATTGGCACACTGGAGTGATTGTTGATCTCCATAAAGCGTGTCTCCCATATTTGTGTAAAGAGCCAATGACTAAACTTGCTGCCACAAGTGGAATGATTTGATGCGAGCATGGATCTCATCAGCTTTTGTAATGTCTGGATAGAACGTTATGAATAGCCCAATATCGAAATTGTTTCCGTTTTTTTTTAATAATCTTGAATGTTTTTATCCGTAATATTTTTTTATCGTTAAATGTCGAATGAATTAATAATTATTTCTTTGGTACTCTTGTTTTTAATCGGAAATCAACCTTCATGGATTATTTTATGCCAAATCCACCTTAGTAGAAGAACAGTAATATTGCTATTTAACCTATAGCTGGTGGGATAAGCAGGATCCAAAACCTTTTCCTTGGATATTAGTCTAAAAGAGAACGCAATAGTTCGAACTTGCTTACTACGATGTCACAGTTCAGCACGTAAGCCACTACACTACGATAAGTTTCCTCCATGAATAAATGATTGCCAACAAATAAATTGTATTATTCACGAAAAACTGTTCTGAAATTAAATCCTTAATCTTAAGTTATTCATTAGTTATTCCTGGTATATCGATTTGAATTATATTTATTCATAATTAATTAATGATAAAAACAACAAAATCGAATATTTTGTGTAAATATTTGAAAAAATGTGACTAATGAAATAAAAAAGTTTTTTTACTACTTTTTTTTTCATTTTTAACTCAAGGAAAATAATCATATTTTCACCTAATCACTCTGATAGATAATTTATGAAAAAAAAGTCATTCAATTTTTAATTTAGAGATTAATTGAATTGATTATTCTTTTTTCAAATTGCTAAGAATGATTTTGTAAGTAGAGATTATATTAATCTATATCCTGTTTTTGGAAATAAAACTATTTTATTTGCTAATCCCTAGTTAGTGTTTTAAAAATACATTCTGATTCTGAGTGGTAGTACCTGTTAGGGTCTCATCTGTGGGTCAAATAGATCTGTTTAAGAATTATTTATATTTGATTGGTACACTTGTTGCCAGATCATAGCAAATTATTTCAGAATAGTCAAGCTATAATTGCCAACAAAAGATTAATTGCTAGAGCAATGGAAACTTTTAGAACATGTGCACAAACTTTAGCGTTGGTAAAAATCCAAAAAAGTTATCTTCTAGGAAGATTCACTATGGCCACTACTATTTACTATAGCAATGACAACGTTAAATTATGTATTAAAATGCGAAGGAGGCTAGAAGTTTACAACTTACAGAAAAAGATAAACCACCCTACGTATATGGATGATACATCTTTTCGATCTCATTCTAATTAAACGATTGCACAAAAGAAATGTAAATCAAAACGTATAATGAACCGAATTACATAAAATAACACTAAACGTGTTGATATGTCATTAGAATTAGTCAACAAACTCTCCAGTCAGCAGGTTAAAGTTCTAATTATTTTTTTGATTCATGAAAACGGCTATCAGATATTTAACTTTGCCAGCCAAGTCAGATTCTAGGCTTTGTATTCACCCAACAAACCCACGTGGAATTCTTACAGACTACTAGATAGATTAAAGATATACGAAGCATAGAATTTACCGAACTAAAATGTTCTTATGACAGGTCTCAATATATTATTTGGGTACCAGTTTCTTTGAAATATTTGTTCATTGTCGATACATACACGGAAATATTCAATGTCCTCAAAGCAGGTTTTCTACCTGCTTCTATATCAAAGTATATCATTCATTATTTGTGCAAAACCTTTCTATCTCTTCCCGCTGCCTACCTTAAGATAATCTGATAAAATCAAGCTTGTGCACAACGTGATTTAATGCCTCCATCTGTGGTTCATTACCTCATGTCAAATATCCTTAGCAATCTCACAAATCCACGAAGCCATGTCAAAAAGCGAAACAGAGGAACTGCTAGATTACATGCAAATGGCGGGAAGGAAGTTGCCAGAGGCGGGAAATCTACAGAAAATGTAGGAAAGAAAAAGTTAGGACAAATACTGGCTGTTAAGCGTTGAGAAGGAAAAGTGAGAGATGAAAAATTATGGATTTGGAAATGAAACGACCGAATGAGATGAGTGGATCACGGAAATAATGAGTAAGGACCCACAGCGAATACTGAACACCATAATCTTTAAGGACTAAGATGATCGAACACATATGCCATGCGCAAAAAAAATGAAAGTAAATATTTTGAGCACGATCAGGGAGCAAAATACACAGTCAATAAAAAAGTCATTACCAACTATTTATCTATCACACTGAGCAGGTCCATTTTTCGTGTTTCTATGTGCCTTTATGTATATTTTAAATAAAATATCTCATAATATTTTTGCATATCAATATCTTTCGTACTCTTCAAAGAAAAAAGATTAACATTTCTGTAAAGTTGTCATGGAAGTGAAATTCTGTAAAGTGGTCATGGAAGGGAAATTTTCCTAGTGTTCATTCTTCTCTGCTTAACTTTATCAGTATGCAAGCAATAGGGTGTTTCAATTAAACTGAGCTTATAGAAAAGAGAAAGGATATTTCTCAATTTTATAAGCTTCAGCCTCTTATCTATCTATCTATCTATCTATCCCAACCCCTCCGCTCGGGCAGGATATGACACAAGGTCAATTTTTAAGCGGAGTTTAAAAGGTTTGAAGTCAGAGTTTTCCTAGACTAGTTTTCTCACCAAGGCTGAAAAACCCAGTCTTCTCTACTTTTTACCCAGAGCTGGAGGGAGAATAATTGGATTCATACCTTTCCCAAGGGTATTGGTGCTATGTGAAATGCAATCAATCTTGTCCAGGATTTGAACTCATGTCGACGTGCCCATTTCCTACGACGATAACCATTACACCACAGGCACCTCCTCTATCTATCTATCTATCTATCTAAGTCTTTCTCCCCGTTTTTCTCACTCATGCTCTACATTTATATATATACATATATATATATATATATATATGTGTGTGTGTGTGTGGACTTCGGCGAATCTTTTCCACGATCATCCTGGGATTGGTTGATACTCCTTCAAAAGAGGAACATGCCTCACACTTCATAGCGCTATTTATGCTCTTGCTAGTGAATATATAATATAACAATGATTTAGTGTTACTTGAGTAGTTGTAGGTCCATAGTTTTCCTTCCCTTTTTTGAATTTTAGTGTTTAAGCATGAAAGATTTCTCGAGTGAAAAATCTGCTATATATTCGACATTTCTATTTGGCTGGTTGTCCAAGCAAAATTTATTATTTTCATCTTTGCCTATATGAGTATTCCTTTCCACCCATGATTAGAACGTTATGTTTGAGAATGTATCAAGCAAGGGAAGATAGCCCGTTAAAGTAGGTGGTGATATCTGTTTCATCATTGGCATTACAGGGACTGTAGCAAGACACGATAGTTGTACAGTGGTTGGGATTAAATGTAGAACACACAATTCTCAGTTGGATTTTCTCGATGCAATTTATTGATTTTAAGGCTCGAGAACTGAAAGAAGCAGTCAAAACCACATGTTATGATGGTTTTTCGCTTAACAATCGAGATATAAGCAAGAAATATAAGGTAACTGTAAGAAACAAATTCGATATTCTTCAAGAGATATCTGAATGACACACCAAATGATGAAGATGAAAACTTTTTCACTGCCCAGAAATTTCCTCTGAAGTGGAAAGAAAATATAAAGAATCTCCTCGGAATCTCTCATGAAAGCACTGATAGACTTGAAGGGAAAAAATTGTTAATGGCCAACTAGACATCAAACTAGGAATTTTATCGGAGGATGATAAAAATTAAAAGCAAAAAAAACTGAAGATAAAGACGCAATTCCTGCTGAGGCTTGGAAAACGTGAAAATTTGATGACATGCGTCTTTGATTACGCAACACTGTATGAAACAAAACACAACTGAGGAATGGACAAAAAGCTGCATCGTCCATTTTCCCAAGAAAGGCAATTTCGGAATAACAAAGAACTACAGTGGTATACTTTTACTGCAGTAGCTGCTAAAGTTTATAATACCATACTTCTCAATTGTATTCTATAGAAAAAATCAGAATAGCTTTCGAAGACAGCTCTCGACCAACTCTCAGATTCTGACAATCCATAGAATCATTGAGAAATTTCCAGAAAAGAATCTTGAGACAACACGAGACATTCGACTCTCTTCACAGCTAAGATGGACTAAATACTACCTACTTATAGTCTTCTCAAAGAAACCATTACTTTTATAATGATGCTTTATAAAAACACGAAAGTCATGTTTCGTTCACTGGATGGAAACACGGACTTCTTTGACATAGTCGATGGAGTCTTGCAAGAAGATACTTAGCACAACATTTTGTTTATACTCTGCCTTGATTACGTAATTAAACCATTCATGGGTCTAATAAAAGAAAATGGTTTCATATTTAAAAAAACAGAAACAGACGATATTCTAGAGAAACTATGATAGATGCGGACTACGTTTTAGCTGTTCAAATACACCAGCCTAAACTGCATCCCAACTGGATAGCCTAAAACAAGCAGCAGAAGACATTAGCAGAAGACATGAACGCAAATAAAACAGAGTACATATGTTTTAAACAGAATGGAGCCATCTCGACTTGAAATGACAAGCCTGAAAAATTTGTGGACCGGTCGACATAAATTGACAGAAACATCTCATTTACTGAAAGCTGTGTCAAAATATGCCTAGTGAAGGCGTGAGATGCTATTAACAGATTATCGATCATATAGAAAGCTGATTGATCAAATTAGATAAAACAGGATTTTCTCTAAGCCGTAGGTGTCACAATACAACTACATGGATGCTCTAAATAGACATTAACAAAATGCATTGAGAGAAAGTTAGAGGTGAACTACACAGGAATTCTGCATGCTCTCTTGAACAAACCCTGGAAGTATACCCCTAAAAGACAGAAACTGTACGGTTTCCTGCTTCCCATCTCACAAGCTATTCAAGTAAGACGACCAATAGAGTTCAGCACTGGTGAACTCATAAGCGACGTTCTTCAATGGATTTCCTTTTCATAGACAAGCCAGTGTGGCCGACTAGCAAAACATTAGATCAGTTCTGTGGGGACACAAGATGCAGCCCAGAGGACCTGCCAAGTTCGATGGATGATAGGGATGGATGGCAAGAGAGAGTCAGGGAACTCCTTGCTGTCAGCACCACTTGATGATGATGATGATGTATATATATATATATTTGTCAGTTTAACCATTGCAGTATATATATATATATATATATATATATATATATATATATATATGTTGAACCTTTCATGTTTGTGTCGTGGGATGTGCATGGAAACTATTTGTTCCTCAGCCAAATCATTCTATTCATACATGTATCGCTTACGATATCCCTTTCAAAAATTTTTAATGTTAGTTTCTCCCATTTTAAATCTGCATCATACTGTGTGTTTGTTTCTTAGACTACCCATTTGGTTTATGTAGACACTCACGGGACGGTTGGCTATTTTTATGACATTAAATTTAGCATTATACATATATGCATGATTTGTAAGCGAATATTTTGTCGGAAACATTTTTAACAAGCCAGAGCTCGTTTGTTTGCACATAGATAAATGGTTTCGTTTATTATAGAACATTAGTAATTCTGATTAAATGAGGTTATTTGGTTTAATGGCGTATCGACCCTTGACGGTTGTTTAATACCAAATCTTTTTTTTTACATATGTTTCTTAAGTGAATAGTATGTAGGTAACATCATCTTTTAGATCATCATTAGTTTGTACTCACTCAAATGGTTTCAAATATTAAATTATTTGTTTGCACATAGTTAAATAGTTTCAAGCATTGCTATCAATTATTAGTAATTAAATCTAATATTAATCATTTGTTTGCACACAGTTTCAAATATTCCTATTTATTGTTTGCACAGAGTTAAATGGTTTCAAGCATTGGTATCTAATAGTAATTCAATTTAATATTAACCATTTGTTTGCACATAGTTAATTGGTTTCAAGTGTAGTAAATAATTAAGCAGTTTTACTTGACCCACATGTGGGATCTTTGCAGGTATTCTTATTTAGGATCAGAATGAACTTGTGAGTAATGGCAATGAAGGCGTACAAAACATTCTCAAAATTTCCTGGACGGGACCCTCCCCATCAGATACAGTTTAATGTCCTATCCATGACACTCGTCACGGGATCGCTATACACCTCAGCAGAGATAAAGTCTGGGTATTCTAGAGTCAGGGTTGACTGCGTTAAAACATCCAATGAAAACGCCTGCCAGTATTGAAAAGAAGTGGAATGCTATTCACTTGGAGGGGAAACTCAAGATAATAACCTTACCAAGGTTTTTTGTGACTTAGGGTTTTTCTCTATGGTCAGGCGATAGGAAAATAAAAGACCATCTGTATAGAATATGTAGATTGCATTGCTCCATGGTAACAAATGCGAAGTGTTTGCTTGATTTAGATATAAAAAAAATCCCTATTCTGTTTTTTATTTTGGATTGAATACTGATCACAGGTGACGAGGCGAAATACCAAAATACCTGAGTGGGCACCGCAATTCAAATCAACCATTTCCTTTTGTCGGCAATCATACATTGATTAAGAAAAAAATTGGGGTCAGTTTCATCGTTTATGTTTCAAAATTGTTTGATAAAGTTACATAAAGATCTTCATGTGAAATTATTGGAAAAGGAAAAACGAGAAGAATTTAGTAGCAATTTGATCTAAAAACTTGCCGATTTGAAGACGCTACGTCCAAAGGGAGATTCAATAAAAGAAGCAATGAACTCCTTAAAAAGAATAATTCAATCAATAAAAGACACGAATAGAAATGAAAGTAAACCTGATAATATGGCCAACGCCAAATCCAATAATCCGCCATATTTCAAAATAACAATAGAAAATCCCATGTGGAATCGGAATAAGATTTATTTATTAAATCCTTTATTCCCTTCTTTAATTTCTTTCTTCCTTGATTATTTATTTTCGCTTTTTTTTATTTTCTTTTTCTGTACTTCTGTCCTTCATTTATTCATTTCTTTAACTTTTACATGCCTTTTATTCGTTGCTTTTGATTTAGTCTTTCTTTCTTCCTATGTTTCCTGCTTTCTTTCTTTCTTTCTTTCTTTCTTTCTTTCTTTCTTTTAATCATTTATTCTTACCTTCAATTTTTTCACTATATTGATTCTTCTTTCTTTTTATTTGATCTTTCTTTTTTCATTGCATCGATTTTTCCTTCTTTCTTTATTCGCTTTACCTTCTCTTTTTTGTCACTGAATGATCTATTTGTATTTTTATTTGTTTATTTATTCTACTCTTCTCAATTCCATCTTTTTTACTGTGTTTATTCATTATATATGTTTCTGTATCTTTATTTGTTTATTTATCTATTTCTTCTTTTTCATTTTTTTATTTTTTCTTTATTTTCAATTAAGACATTTCATTATTTCTTTTCGTCTTTTTTACATCAATTTTTCTTTATTATATATATTTTTTTTGCTTTCACTTAATTTATATTTTTCAAAGCATCCGATATTTATCTATTTATTCATCTATCTATTCATTTGGTCTATTTTCCTTCTTCCATTCTAACAAACTTATAAATATCCTTTTCTATTTTGTCCTTCTTTTATTTATTCTAATAAATTTATATGACCCGAAGGTCACAATACAATGATCAGATGTCAAGTGCACAAACATTTATTTGTTTTGTGTTTTTTTAAGACAGATTAGATTACTTTCTTTTGGTCTTTGACGACTTCCTAAAAATATTTACATATTCAGTCGCACACGCACACTTGTCAAAAACAAACAAAGCCGGAATTATAAGTGCACAGGTAATCGCATTTCTCCTCATTCTGTATAGGCTTATTCCATTCGTACAATTTTCCTATCTATCTATCTATCTATCTATCTATCTATCTATCTTTGTGGTTCACTAAAAAGATATGAAACGTGTATGCTATTTCAAATATTCATTCTTCAGATCAACTGAGTGTGCATATTGTTTATCATAACTCAAGTTCCATTAACCCTTTGAAAAATCAAAACAAGGTCATTTCTTATTTATTAAGAGGGCAGTTAACGTTTTGACAACACACACACACACACACACACACACACACACACACACACACACACACACACACATATATATATATATATATGTATATATATATATATATATATATATATATATATATATATAAAATTCTTTTTTACAAGCTCCTGTCTGATTATTGTGTCTTAGCCGCATATGGAATAACCAAAAAAATTTTAAAAAAAAATATATATAAAAAATATAATAGATTTTATAATGCTCTCTTAGCCGGCATCGAGCACTTTAAAAAATATATGCATCTTTTTTTTTCAAAAGATTGCTTTTGCGCATCTCCCTTTATAATATATATATATATATATATATATATATATATATATATATATATATAATTAATAATCCATTAAGATCAATACGTTGTTTTAATACTCTATTAAAGTTGTTTAATGTTCAGTACAATTGATCAAATGAATGTTTGATGTTCAAAATAATTATTCAAATGGATGTTTCAAGTCCAGGCTACTTTAGAACTCTGCTTATATAATAATAAAAAGACAGCAACAACAAAAGAACAGGAAAATGGAGATCATACATAATACACACACACACACACATATATATATATACATATATACACACACACACACATATATATATATATATTTATATATATATATATATATATATATATATATATTATATACTTAATACCGTATATTCTATTCATATGTATATACCCATCTATCTATATTCAATATACTGTTTCTATCTATCTATCTATCTATCTATCTATCTATCTATCTATCTATGTCTTTATCTGTTGAATCCAGTTTATCATCATTCATATTTTTTTTAACTTTATCATTCTTTTTTAATCTATGTCAGTCTTTTCTAATTCAAACTTTTGATAAATATCACAAAATCCATCGAGCTCACTTATCGATATACATATACAGTTATTTTCATAAAGATACACACACACACACACACACACACACACACACACACACACACACACACACACACACACACACACACACATTTATGTTCATATTTATCTATGTCTGTGGCTGTGTGTATTCATGTGTGTGCGTCAGTGTGTACGTGTATTTGTGTCTGTGTGTGCATTCGGATTTTCATCTTTCAGAATAATTAATCATATGTTATCCAAAATGTATTGCATATTCATTATATTCCGGACTTCATTAAATTTCTTACGTTTTTCTCTCTCCCTCTGTCCCTTTCTTCACTTCTTTTTTTCTCCATTATAACTCCTTTTCTCTCTCTTTCTCCTCTTTCTCTCTCTCTCTCTCTCTCTCTCTCACACACACACACACACACACACACACACACACACATATATATATATATATATATATCGAGAGAGAGAGAGAGAGAGCGATAGAGACAGAGACACAGAGACTGAGAGAGACAAAGACAGAGACAGACAGTGAGAGAGAATGAGAGAGAGAGAGAGAGAGAGAGAGAGAGAGAGAGAGAGTACATTCATTACAAGCAACAGACCATTTTTTAAATTCCTATTTCATTGAAATTTATGTTCTTTTATTATTGATTTTCATATTTAGTGCTGCTCACTCAACCGAAGTGTATGATATGCTACTTGAAGAAATTTTGATTTCAGTTTATTTCGTTTGTTTTGTCTTTGTGAAACAATCTACTCCTGTGAGAAGAACTAGCATCTTGATCTCGGTGTTACGAGCCATAATTCAAGAAGAGTAGTGAATATTCATATGAGAGAAGAAAGTGCAGCAATCAGTTACATATGTGTGTGTATACGTATTTATCCATTGGTTGACATACGAAGGAGAGTGCATGTCTGTTTATATGCATCTGTTTGTATGTGTCTGAGAAATATATAGAGGAATGTTGATTGAACAGGAACTTATATTCGCATCTTCGCTCCTCTCTCTCTCTCTCTCTCTCTCTCTCTTTCACTCTTGACATACACTCACACGCATACACAACTGTATATTGGGTTTCAGGTGGGTGTGTTAAGAATGAAAGAAAAGACGTTAGTAAAAGTAATAATTAATTAAATTTGTTAATTCCGACGGGTTTCACACTTCGGTCTTCATCAGAGGATGTTTATTAAATTTTAAAACTGGAAGGTTTATGAATGTCGCATGACTGGTTCCACGTGTGAGTGAAAGTTGAACTTAAAAACTTAACGATTTAGATTGCCAATCATTAGAGACTGTTTCCAATGTTTGTTTTAGTTCTTTTCTTTTCTTTACTTACCCAAATATGTTAAGCAGGAAGATCATGGTTTGGTTTAATTTCTCTGTTTAACGGGAAATCAAATTTTGTGGGTTTGGCATTAAAGGATGGCTTTGGCATAAAATATGCCAAAGCCATCCGTGCGGAAAAACTGTACTGCTACTATCTAACCCCTAACTCGGAGGTTAAGTTAGTGAATACCTTTCCCACGGATATTATTTTAAGGTGAACGCAATAGCACAACCAGAATTCGAATTCACTTACTACTATGTCACAGTGGAGCATTTTAGCCACTAGGTCATGGGAAGTTCATTCAAGAAAGAGGTCTTTGAGAGGTGAAACATTTATATAACGTTTCTTATAAGTATATAAGGATTATAATGTAATAGTTTTCGCTTAGTTTTTTGTTGACTCCAATTAAGGCAAGAGTTTAAACATGTTATATCCATCTATCTTCTGTGGTTTCATTAAGTTATATTCAGCTAAGTAATTTTTTTTTATCTTCCCTGTTATAATAAATTTAGTAACTCCCGTAAAGTTATCTGTTTGTTGTTACAATGGAAATGATGTTACAATGGAAGAAGATAATTCAAAGTTTAATTCTAAGTAGATAACTCTAAGAAGATATCAAAGTTTAATTCTAAGTACATTTTAAAGGCTTTAGTGTTTATAGAACATTTTAAAGGCTTTATTGTTTATAGAACATTTTAAAGGCTTTATTGTTTATAGAAGAGGTGAATAAGTGCACTTGAAGATTGTATAACAGAGTCTGCTTTTATTCTTGTCTGATTGACAAGATTTTATTGTTTTCTCTTTTGATTTGTTTCGGCCAAAACTGATATTTAAGATCTTATTACTTCTTATCAGATCTCGAAAAATTTAGGCTTGCGATATGCAATCGTAACACATTCTAGGAATTTATACCTTAGTGCGGCTGTTATTCTAAGTATTTCGTAGCAAGTATTTGTACTAATGAAAGAAGGACACTATTGAATGTTCCTATTCAGGGGTTTTAAAAAAATATCATGTCTTCATTTCTTGTGATGGTGAAATCTCAGCAAATTCGATAGAATTTTGGTGGTTTCCACATACAAGAACAACTAATTTCAGTTTGTTGATATCATTAAACAAGTTTAATTGTGTTTGATTGTATCATCTTCTAATAAGGATTTATAGATTGTGACTATGCTAGACTGAGCTCAAAATTCTTTGGGTGGGAAGATTTCGAATGGGGATAATAATCTGTATCTGTGGGTTTTGTATATAGTGTTGTGTTTATTTGTTTTTCAGTCTATAGATAAGGGTTTCAAAGAATATCATAGATTTTTTTCCTTTTCAATCTTGATAGAGAGTGGTCTTTTCTATTTAAATCAGTCAGGCAATCGATAAGTTTTGTTTCTTCTCATGTGAAGCAGAAGAATATGCCATTTTTGCATCCAAGGTAAAAAGATAGTCTTTCTTCATATCCGGGTATACATAAGTTCATTTAAATTTAACATAATATATGTTTGAATATGACGTTGCGGCAAATGTGTCCATAGTGCAACCTTTTCTTTTTGGTAATGTTTTCCATTAAGATTAAAAATGTTTTGTATATACTTTATTGGTGTTGTTATCATTTCTGAATATTATTCTTTTATCTTTGTATTATTGGAGCACAGCAATTTAATACTCGTACTTATGTGTATTTTGGCAAATCAATTTAATATTAATAATCTTATTTAGTAAACCACTAGTATCACGTATATAGGATCTTTCTTGCTTAGCTACAAGTTGTATATTGTGATCCAAGTATTTGGATCTTATGGCAGATTGAGGAGCTTATTGATCTACCTGAGTTATTTATTTTACGTATTTTGGGTAGAAAATAAAATTGGGTTGGTTTAATATTCAGTGATGTAAAAGTTTCTGATAGTTTTTTATCAATAATATTTTTAAAAATGCATTTCCCAAAGTGAGCCAATTGTGTTTTTTTTTTATATTTTCTTTTTGATATTCATTTGAAAGTTTCCGGTTAAACATTTAATTTTTTAGATGGTTGTTTACTTTTGTTAAATATCTTTCCTAACCTATGTCTACAGTCCCGCTTTTATTAGCTATAGTTATGATTAAGTCGTTACTAAATTGTGTGATTATTAAATGCTATACGTTTTTTTGCTAGGTTATCATTTAGTTTGTGCTTTTTAAGATTGTTCATATCTTTTCCAACAGCTGTTTTAGGTATTTGGATTAATATTTCTGTATTGTTCAGGATGAATAAGTTACTTGTTTCTTGATGTGATTCAAGATGTTAATTTTTCTTTCCTTTTATTATTGCTAAAGGATGCAATCGGATCTTCATGTAATTTATTCTGAATATAGTGTGATGGTCGGGATCAGAAATTAAGCCCTTTATTGAGTTGTTTGCATTTCTGATGGATTGGAGTTTGCTGAAGTTAATAATTCTTTTTTCAAAAGACTTAACAACACGGAGAATGGAATCAGAAAACTGATTTCAGTTTCTGGCTGTGTGTATTAACTTTCTTTTAATGTCTTTATGAATGGTAGAACCACTTTTTTCGATGGGCTATAAGAAAAAAGTTTTAAGGCAGAGTGGGATCTTTGGTCTTGATGAGGCAACTGAGATAGCAAAACAATTGTGAATTCAAAGACTCTGTTAACGCATTATAGGTCAGTATGGCAAAGACCATCACCCACAAAAAACCCAAACAAATATTTCCCATATTTTACAGACCTTTCTAAAAGCTGAACTCCCTTATGAACTAAGAGAAAAAGAACTAGATATCTATATATCTACATATATATCACTGCATACGTATATTTGTAATAGTAGTATCAGTATTACTGCAATAAATAGTAGAAGTATCAGTAGTAGTATTAGTAGTAGCATTAGTCGTAGATTGAAATGCCCTGCCTGAATAATCATATCTTTATTTTCAGAATTTATATTAAAAAAATAATTAAAGTGAAAACTCTGGTTTCAGTATCATTTTTTGCTAAATCCTACAATTAACTATTTATTTTTATGTTAAAAATGAAATGAATTTTAAGAATTATGAAAATAAATTAAAATACCTAATTTTAAAAAAGTATGTGTAATAATTATTTTTATTTAAAAAAATAAATCATCAGTTAATCTCCTTTCAAATTAGTTTTTGAATTCCTACATTGGTAAATATCTGGAAGAGAGCCTTATCCGTTGAAATAAAACGTAATTTTTTCCAAGCAGCGTTTGTATCAATTCTATTACATTGATGTACCACATTGACGCTGACTAAGCGTATCGAGAAAAAAATGCTTGACAGGAATTGCACAAAAATGCTACGAGCTATATTGAACAAATCCTTGAATCAACAATCCCACGAAACAGCAGGTGTGCGGCCACCTACTTCCCATCTCCAAAACAATTCAAATAAAACGAACAGGAGATGCAGGACACTGCTTGAGACGTAAGGACGAACTCATAAGTGATGTTCTACTATGGACCTCTTCAAAGAGACATGTAAGTGTTGGCCGACCAAGAACTTATCAACAACAGCTCTGTACGGATACGGAATGTAGTCTAGAAAATCTGCTGGAACCGATGGATGATAGAGATGAACAGAGAGAGAGAGAGAGAGAGAGAGAGAGAGAGAGAGAGAGAGTGTGTGTGAGTGTGTGTGTTAGGGAAATCCGTGCTATTAGCGTAACATGATGATGATATCATTGGTAAATGAATGCAAAATATAACCGTATATTTTGGCTCTGATATCGTTTTAAGTCAGACTTTCGTTTGTTCCCTAAGAATATTCATTTCAATAATATGTATCTTAATCTTATGGGAAATATTATTATGTGGTGGTAGCTGCACCCACTTTTCAGTGAGTTGAGAGTACTGATGAAACACAATTCCATCTGAACGTTCATCTACAACTGATTAAGTTATTCCAAACATCTAAACTTCTAGAACCCCACCTGGTCACCGGACTAAGAGTATACTCTCACAGCTAAGTTCTCAAATTGATATCAAGGTTATCGTCTGTCAATTAAACTTACGGTATCTTTCTATTTGTTTAATGGTTTCGAGCTTCAATCGAGTGTCACACTACACGCCAGTTATAATCTTCACCAATTCATCTTGTAACAGAATTTCCCATTCTTGTCACGTATATCTTAATGATCAAATTTTCACCGATGCATTCTCGTTACCCTGATAATTTCGAGGTTTGCAACATAAATAAACATTCCATTAACTACAGAATGATTTTCTGTTGAATTTTCAAATAATATTCTCTGCTGCATTTGTAAAATAATTAGGGACGCCAGGGTTGAAAATAGAAACGTATTAGCGGCGAATCGATTGGCTGATGGAGACTCGAACGAGAAAGCCGTTAAGAGTTAGCTCAGGATAGAAAACAGAAAAAGAGTGAGTTGGCTGCACGACAAGATGATGTAAAGAAAGCAGTTGGAGCACGTCCACGAAGCGGTGAGACTAGACACCACGAGGAAGCACAGGTTAGAACTATAAGAGAAAACCTGTAAAATAATTCATGGTCTACGTCTTCTCTCTCTGCCCACATGAGATTTGGTTTCTTTTTGTCTAATTAACGCAGTCGACTCTGGTTTCATCTTCTGTTTTTCTCTTCCTGACGGCTATGAAAAAGTGTTGTAGTGAATAAACTTTTGTATTAGTGAACTAAGACGGGTTTTTTGTGTGTTTTTCACTTTTTCTTGCGGTGAGTCTATAACAAAGTCTAACTGACACTTAAGATGTAGCGCTACAAACATAAACCCATTCGACACGTGGTGATACAAATATGTATGCGTAGAAGTAGAAAAGATGTCTATTGAGACAGTACCAACAAAACTCGCATTTGAACTCCATAGCGTTGCAATCTTCTCTTTTTGCCATGTAATGTACAACCTCCCATTTGGTGGGTAACGGTACACATTTTCTTTTACAAAGATTAGTACAATTTCTCAGTAGGAGATAAAGATTACGTCCTAATCACACACACACACACACACACACACACACACACACACACACACATATATATATATATATATATATATATATATATTAAGTGTGCGTGTGTGTGTGTGCACAAATATATATATTCATTAAAGAATTATTAACGATGAGACTATTTTCCATTTTGTCCAAAAACTAAAAGTTTAAATTTAATGAATTTTTCGCAGAAGGATGGCAACTGCCATATGCACATGCTGTGGAAAAATTATAAGGTTCCGCAAAAATACACGGAGACTTCGGTCATTTACGTCATATACATAAATTATTACTGTTCTAAATTATTAATGACGAGTAAGTTAAGCTTAGTTAAACAAGAAAAATCTTTAAATCGGTTCATATACAAACTGTTATGGATGCATACAGTAACCAACATGAACTTATTTGAGATCAACAAGGAAACAGAATTGAGAACTGATAGTGGAGCTGGTTAATTAAGGATATGTAATCATTTTATTGAAATGACTTGGATAAGGCGCTGATCCATGGAACAAATTTCAGGATCTCCTCTGATACAATTACATATGATACATTCACCATTTTCACCCACAAGTACTCTTTGCTAATAAGTTGGCACCCATTCTCATAAATTGGTCTCTTCAGAATGGTTCACAAACTTTCGATTGGCTGTAAGTCTGGGGAAGACCGACTAGTTCTTCTTCCAAGGTCCACAGAAGCCTAACTTTTGCAGTTATTCGGAGGTTTTACGCGCTACATGCAAGAGAACATTATCTCGCAAAAAGGTGATGGTTCTCCAAAAGGCGATCAATTACTTTTTAACTAAGATTCTCTTAAGAAGGTCATATAAACATTTAATTCCCTCAGGCACTTTCTATCGACCAACCATAATACCACCAATAATACCAAACAAAATCAAGAAGGCTCTCCCCTTTGTTGTTATCTCGAGCGTTGATGACAATCTCGTCTATTTCTAACACCATCACTAACAAGGGCAGCATGAGATTCATCCTTGAACTAAACTTTCAAAACATCTACCTTCGTGTTTTCTTCTGCCCATTTCAACCACTTTTGCATGTGAATTTTTGTCAATTGAGTCGTTGACAACTGACTATTTTTAGTAGGTGACATCAAATATTGATGAATACAGTAATTTTCGGCTGAAAAGCTCTCCGCTGGTCAGGTCTGGGTTATTCACAGCTTTTAGTTTACATCCTGACGGAAAAAGTTTGGACACAACCCTCAAGTGACACTTATTAGCTTTTTTATGTACCTTTGTAATTGCTGCAACAATGATTATTCTCCGTTTGGTGATATCTTCCAATTATTTTCAATACTTTTTAAATTGATTTACCTTTAACAAATTCAGATGTCATATATTTTTATCTTTCTCAAAACATGTGAGATAAAACTGTTGAATGGATACGTGCAAGTTTAGCATTCTTTAATTTAAAATTTGATGTTGATTATTGAGTTGGCATGGAACGAGAAGATCGACTGACTGTCTCTCATGGGTTATCTCTTTCAAGGATTTAACCGGTTTAGAGAGAATTCTTAATTCCTTAAAACCTGAAATTGAATGAAAGTCGAAAACTAGAAGGAGGAATAAAGTTACAGATGAGCATTAACTGAAAAGAAATGTCGTTGAATATTTTTCTATGGAGAAATAGATAGAATGGGTCATTGATGCGTCGATTTTGTCTCTTTAAATAAATCAGAAGAACGTATTTTTCTTAAGTTTAGAAATTGAAAACAATAATTAACCCTCTAAGGCCATTTGTTGAATATCTTCTGTTGATTCAGTCAACCAATTTAAATGGTTTTGATACATTTTGTTACCAATCCAGATATGGGTGACATAAATACCAATTCAAACATATGTTGCAAAGATACTAATCCAGGCATACGTTGCGTAACAACAAAATAAACTAAAAACATGGTGTATTCTTTTATGTTGCTTTTGCATCTTTTTCTTCAGATATCAAATTTTTCTGACAAAAAACATATTCAGACTACAAAAGGTTGAAACTTTAACGCGGTCAAATCACATTTGTGACCGTTAATTTCACAATTACGGAGTCAGGAACACCGAAGTATCGTGTTACTCATGTAAATGGCTGTAATTTCTTTACACCTGCGCAGAACATTTCAGTTTTCATACAGCGCGCGCATTGTGTAAAAATTTCGCTACATTCCAACCTGTTGCTTTTTAATTAAATGGAAAATTGTCACCTAGTCAATACTTTATTATGCAGTGTATATACAGTGTGCGATAGGTAAATTTTTGCCATTTTAGATTTTTAATTTCATGCTTGCGTTTTGTTCGTTTTAAGTCTTGTCTGCTTAGCAGTAAACTAAATTCAGTTGGGCTCTGTCCGGGAAAAAAGCAGCTTGATGACGCAAGTCACTTCTCCAGAAATTTGGAAATAGTATGTTGTATTTCTTGGAATTTACATCGGAAAGATTCCACAGTATTCGAATGTAGAGGATTTGAAAATAGCTTGATGAATTCTGTGTTGATTACGAAGGGACAGCTGCTTGGAGGTCTCACTCTGATCATTCCAATGAAAGAATTTCTGAATTTATTGGTGTGATCCAGGCCATGATCGACAACGATCCTAGCTAATGAACACCATTGCCAGGGACATGAAAGTGTCTGAGTTTCTCATCAGGCTGGTAATGCATGAAACTATTCGAAATTCCTAATAGAATGATGAGGCTAATTTTAATTGCAGGTCGTGAAGGAAAAGAGGAAAAACCGATTTGCAAAGCTTTTTAATAAACTTAACTGTCCCCTTCAACCGAACAAACTGTGGTCTTTCTTAGATTAGAAAAAATTCTGACAGGATCAGATGGTGAACCGCAGGATAATCATCTGCACTGGCCCCACAAGATGTAACGATATTGATGAAAAGCAATATCCCAGTCCACGTCATTGTGTTTGGTGTGTTAACTATCAATAGTGACATTAGGGCTCCATTCATCTTTGCACACGGTCACGGACTCAAGACGAAAGTATTCATCAAGTATGTGGAAGAGGTAGTGTTGCTTTGGATCGAGAGGATGACTGGAAGATCCTGCTTCAGGCAACAGAGCTGTGTTATACCACACAAGCAGGAGGGTTCAGTTATGGCTATGAAAAAATTCTGTGACCACAACAATCCAGATTATAATCCTCTTGATTATTATGTGAGGTACGCGATTCTCTGAGACATTAACAAAATTCCGTGTAACACCAAAGATACACTGAAAACAAGGATAACACTAGCTTTTACCAATTTCCAAGAACATACCATAGGATTGCATGAGATTTCGAAGTCACCTGCAGGCTGTGTTTAAAGTTAATGACGATTGCTTTGAATGAAGTGAATCTATTGTATTTCAAGTTGTTTATATAATTTTGGTAAATATATCTAGTAAATTGAGATATCAATGTTTCTTTAATTTTTGTATAATTCTGACAATTTACGAATCCACCCAATATATATATATATATATATATATATGTGTGTGTGTGTGTGTGTGTGTGTGTGTGTGTGTGTGTGTGTGTGTGTGTGTGTGTGTGTGCGTGTGATTGCATGTATATATGTATGAAATTAAAAAAAAAAGCAGTTTTTCTGCTGCTTTTAGGATTCATCTTTACAAAGTCACTTGAAACAGTGTACACGACACGTAAACGAGAAATTGTAACTTTATATCATCTATACTTAGGTTGAAAAGCCTTGAATAATTACGTATATCTAAAATAAAAATAATGACCATTTACTAGATTATACACTGCTCTCTTTTCTTCTCTGGCCCTCTGTCTGTCTCTCTGCCTGTCTCTCTGTCTCTGTCTCTCTTTTATATAGAAGGCGAAGTGTATGAGTGACTTACCAGTACTAAATGTAAATACTTCAGCGTTAACATATAAATAAAGTGACTTGACATTTATGCGCAAAATATTCGATTAACTTTACTCCAGACTATGTCTGCTAAATATTCTCAGCTGTCACGAATGGCGTCAGAAATGAAATGGAAATAACGAAAGGAACAATTAAAATTTATTTTAAACTAATAAACTGCTGAGGTTATCTATATCTATCTATCTATCTATATATATATATATACAGACACATAGATATGTGTGTGTGTTTGTGAGTGAGTTTGTGTGTTTGTGTGTGAGTTTGTGTGTTTGTGTGTGAGTTTGTGTGTTTGTGTGTAAGCTTGTGTGTTTGTGTGTGTGTTTGTGTGTGTGTTGTTTGCACACTTTTATAAAGATAAAAAAAATAGTCTATTCAATTCTTATATTTCAGAATTGGAAATATACAACGTGCTGGCACACACACACATGTATATAATTTTAATATTTATATTTAAACGTAAACCAGTAAAAAAAAAAATGATAACGATATTTTATGATATCAAAATAATGCCTAACCCCCTATGAAGCCGAATGAAATTTATTTTTCTGTGAACGTGTTGAACATTATTTCTTGACTATCTAAACTGAAAATATAACGAAGATAACAATCAAATACTGAACATAATCGTTCATTTCTTCCTAAATAGAAGCAGTAATAGTGTATATATATGAAAAACATTTAAAAATTACGCATATTTATAAAACTCTCTCTTCCTCTCTCTCTCTCACTCTCTCTCACTCTCTCTCTCTCTCTATATATATATATATATATTAAAAAAATAAAGGAATACGTTGGCTCTGAATATCACTCCTATCCGTAGAGATATTAATATTTAGGAACTAATGAAAGATTAGGATTAATATTTTTAGTAATTCATTGATATATATATATATATATATATATATATATATATATATATATATATATATATTAGGATTATAAACATGGTCTATTTTGTGGCAAATGTTACGTGTAGACTTTAATAGAGATATCGTTAATAAATTAAGACAATAATTAAGATTAAATAATGATTATTTAATAATCACAGTGAATATAACCAAAAAGAATAAGGGAATTGTGACGTTGGTGGTGATCTAGTTTTGATTACAGATAGGCACACTATAAGATAAAATATATGGTTTCGTCTGGCGTAGGTTTTCTAATTTTTCTTATTGTTTTTATACATTGTACTTTTTCTGGTGTCATGGTCTTTTAGAAAGGGCAGTGGTCCTTTCTGTGAAAAATCGATAGCTTATGGAAATAGTTTCTTTCTTTATGTGCCCCTTCTCTTAAAAGCTATGAACTTTTTCAAGCATGAACTCTGATCTCAGAATTGCTGGGTAGATTATACTTGTTTGAAATCATTTTTATGTAAACAAAAATTGAACTTGGTTCTGCATTTACAGGCAGGAGATGCTTTTGATTTTTCTGTTTCTTCAAAATTTGTCCCATGTTCTTTACTAACTTTTCGATTGTTCCTACTCAATATTTTACGGAGTATTTTAGATCGTAGGAAACTTTATTTATCAGATTGAAACATATTTTGTCAGTCTTTATCTTAATATTTCTAATGCATAGTGACTTGAACAAAATAATTATCTGCTTTTTTCTTTTTATTTTTAGTACATTTAATACTGATGAGAATCATCTATTATACCGTTCTTTCGGTGTTTTGTTTAGAAGAATTTTCCGATAATCTGTCACTGTTTGATTGCTGTATACACTTTAAGATGAAAAGTCGAGAGTTAGAAAAGACCTATATATAATTTCCTTTTTTGTAAATTTATAGAAAGTTCCATTTACAAAGCTGAAAGTAATATCAAGAATATTAACTTCTTGTAATTTATGTTAACTTTAAATTTCAATTTCTTTGAAAATTCCAATAAGATTCTATTGATTTGGATCAATTTCACTTAGTTACGATTATGCTTCTTTCTTAAAATGAGTGCCTTTACATGAAATCATTTTGCAGACATAAATGAAACCATACTCTGACATGGTAAATTAAGTGAATGTTGTGTCGAAATTTTGATTGAATTATGTTAAATTCTGAGGATTAATTACCCTTACTGATTTAACTGTACTCGTAAAGAAGACAATTATAGTAAAAATATTGTTAGGTGTTCAAAGATTTCTCTAAGCGCACGGAGAATAAACACACTTCTGGAGCTCCCACGTGCCAGCTCTCAAAACATCTAGTATATTCCCCAGAGATCCCGTTGCATAGATATTAGAAAAAAAGAATGAAAATAGCAGGTATCCACTCAGCTAAGGTTAACTTTTGAGCATTGATGAAGACGAATAGGACCCAAGGTTATGAGAAAAAGGAGCATGTATTACAAAAACAAACAAACAGACTAAGTAATGACAATATAGATGTCGGAATGTCCTGTCCTGTCAATCAAAATGTTTTTTGTGTGTCCATACAAGAAATAAGTTTGACTAAAACAGTTCACAAGAGATTGAAGGCGTTCAACGTGTAAGACTTATCTGAGAATAGCTGGCAGTCTTTTCTTTTTTTTTCTTTTTATCATAAGAATCTTCATACTCGCGATTCCTTCTTCGCATTTTTCAGAAGTAATACTGCAGCTTTCTTAATTCTTTAGAGCAATGGTTTATATGCTGAAGTCTTGTTCAGTTTCGAGAGTGGGCTGGCTTATTTTTCTGCCTGAGCCTAAAGAAACGTCTGCTAACTTCTTTAGCATATCTTTATGACACTAGTCAGTCGGGAACAAAATTTTTCCCTTACCACCAATTGGTTTGAGTTTGTTTACACGCCCCCTATCTGACCCATTTCTTCCGATATACCTTGTTTCTAACTTGGGTGTTCGCTAGCTACCATGTCTTGGACCTTTGGGTTAGTCTGCGTTTATTTCTTCACTCATTTTATCATCGTCTCTCTCTCTCTCTCTCTTTCTTTCTTTCACACCCTCTCTCTTCCTTCTTTCTCTTTTCCCCCTTCGTAGCAATATATATTGCATTACACACACACACACTCACACACACACACACGCACACACACACACACACACACACACACACACACACACACACATTAATACATTTTGCTTGGCTTTTCGATTTTATATCAACTTCTTTAAAAGATTTTTTTAAATATTTCAAATATTGTCAAAAACTGTTTTCTTTTTTCGCTAAAACTTTTTCTCTTGACGTTGAACTTGGGTTGAAACTAGTTGAGGATGATAAAAAATACACAGCATGATTGTAATTATCCTATTTGTCCTATCATTTTTGTTCTTCTTCACACACACACACACACACACACACACACACACACACACACACACACACACACACACACATATATATATGTATGTATATATACGTGTGTTAGGATGTGTGTGAAATTCAAAAAAGATAATCAAGTCATGGAAACGTATAAAATAATTTATCAACTATATTCAGTTCCTATTATTCAGTAAACCCACACATTTTATCAGGTGAAGAAACCGCCAGAAGTGATTCCTGCTACCGGAGATTAACGTTGCTTTTTGCTCGGAAACAAACTGATCTTAATCCTGAATGAATAATAGCAAACAGGATGATTTTTTTCATTTTTGGTTGTGGTAGTGGGTAGGAATATTTACGTATTGAGTTGTCAATCGGATAAGTCGTATATGTATTGATCAATTGAAATGGTCGTTGTTGTTGTTGTTGTTGTTAGAACGGCCGTTTGAAAAAGAGAATTTAAATCTTACTGTAGAGAAGGTTAATAGAGTTGAGGTATAACAAAATGAGACAAGTTGAGAAATGCATATTTTAGTTTGGAGCTGCATGCTAGAGTAGAAACCTGAGCTAACGTCCTAGAAGGATGATAGAGTGTATTATTATTATCAGGTCTGACTTTTATCATGAAAACAGAAATATTGACTAGGTACGTACTTATATCATCTATCCCTGTCATCTCATATCAATCTATCTGTGTTTGGGGATGCTGATGAGGAATAAAATTGGAATATGCTGAATATGTATTACATTCAAGGCATGATTAAATCCTCTGGTATATCGATGTAAATGATCGCATGTTCCAAAATGAGGAGCATATTAATAGTGAACAGACGTATTATTAAACTACTGTGCAACTGGGCAATATGCTTTCACGTTCGTTCAATATGGTGCACTGGGATGATTGCTATTAGGTCACAGATTTTTGAAGACTGAACATTTGATCAGAATATCTGACTGTAACCATGTAAAAATCGACATTATTTTTTAGGGCGTTGCAATTTAGTTCTCACTCACTTTTTCTCTCTCACAACCTCTCTCTCTCTCTCTCTCTCTCCCTTTCTCACACACACACACACACACACACACACACACACACACACACACACACACACACACACACACAGTATCTCTCTCTGTATGGTATATATCATCATTAACCTCATTTGACTCAATTCCAATCTATCCCTAAGAGCCATCGGAATTGGCAGGTCCTTTACACAGCATCCAGTGTCCGCACAGAGCTGTTGAAAGTCAGATTTTACCGATCTGGCAACACAGAAGTCCACGAGAGGACGTCACTTACGTGTTAGTCTCTACTTCTTCAACAGAGTCCATAGTGTTTTGTTTGTCTCACTTTGATGGATGATGAGATAGGAGGTAAGTGACCGTATATTTATTTTTATGTTTGGTGCTGCATCCAGGACTCGTTCTAAACAATACGCAGTATCCTTGCAACGTTCACATTTAGCTTTTCCTCCGAGCCTTTAGTTAAAGTCTAAATGGTGCAACCATATATTAGTACTGTCATGTCGACTGCTTGGAAGAAATTATATTTTAAATCAGAATATAAATTAGATTTCCATGTAACTATAGACAGTTTTCCCGTAAATAACTGTCCGTGTCGTTCCTATGTAAATGTTCCCATCGTTTTCCGTAGATTCCGTTTTGTTAGCTTGAAAGACTTCATTAATTTTTAGGCTTTCCCTTTAATGTGAAAATGGTCCCATCTTGTTAAAATTCATCAACTCTGTTTTACCATGGTTCAAGTAGAGGTCAATACCACTTGTTGCCTGCTCCAAACTATGTTGTGGAGATTCAGATTGGGCTGTTTATTTGCGAAAAGTGCTAGATAATGTGCGTAGTCTGCATCCGTGATACTTTCTGTGGGATATCTTCTACTTCTTGCTTTTTAATATTAAACCATTTTATTTCATTAGATCTAGTGATATTTGTAGTATGTAATCTCGGCAGATAGAAATGGCGCTTAGACTCCGGTGACAATCTCAAAGAAATCAGTGTCACTATTAAGTCTCTTTGTAGAACATCATCATTGCGGTAACTGTTTCTTCGAGGATATCATTTGGTAAATGGGTTTATTCTGTCTTTCCTCAGGGGATGAAGTCAAATACCTTGGAGAAATCTCCAAACAATATTGTTGCTTTAAGATTTTTTGCATGTTCTCCTTTGATGAACTTTATCATGTACTTCCGCGAGGCTTGCAGCTTTTCCTTTGATTGTTTAAAGAATTACATTGAGTTCATTTTTCATAAAGTATCCAAGTATGATGTCTAATTAACTATTAATCATTTCTTCTGTTTGTTAATAAATGATTTCAGGAAATGTTTTTCTCTACAATTTTTGTGTTCTTTGCTCTTCTGAAATTCTTTCTTCTTCAATGGCAATTAAACATTTCATTATTTTTTTCAAAACCAAAGACATCAGGATTTCATTATTTCTAGTGGAACTTAAATTGATCAAACGTATATTAGTTTGCATTATCTATTACCATACGGTAAATTCTGTAAATCAAAATCAAGCTGCAACACGAATGTAAACGAATATAACATTGCATAAATATGTATGAGGCGTAACCAGTTTTGGACTGGTACATATTGATAATTTTTGTAATAGGGTTTAAAAACTGAAGAACTTGGTTATATGAAATAGTTAATAATATATCTTTTCATTGCAGAATATTTACTTAAAACAATAATTTTGATATAATTGCTACAAAAAAAGAAAAAGAAAAGATCCTTGTATATACACACACACACACATATATATATATATATATATATATATATATATATATATACTTTAAAATAAATAGGTCCACAAGAGAATTTGCTTTTAGGTTATTTATTCCTCTTCAACACGTGTTTTGATTTTTTAAGTCGTCTTCAGGAAGAAATTTTTTTTTTTTTGGCGTTCCCTTTTGTTTTATAGTAGTGACTGTTTTGATAGGCTTGAGGTTCTTTTTGATTCCAGGATTTTTGTCTGTAAATATCCAGTTCGATTTAATTTTCTGTGATAAACTTCCATCTGTGCAGATGTACTTTCTCTCTTTCTCTTTTATTTCCAGAGTGCATTCCAGGTCTTTTTATGTCTTAGTTGGTGTTCTTTTCCATGTATGGTTATAAACTTTGGAGGGTTTTATTATTTTTTCCTTTCATTAATCTTCTCTCAAAAGTAATCTATGCAAGTTGATTTGTCATAAAGTTCAGCAAGCTACTAATCTTCATCTCTGAGTAACTGTGTGTGTGTGTGTGTGTTTATTCATTTCTTCTTCTTCTTTATTGTTCTTCTTCTCCTAAACACTCTATGACAGTTGATATACCATAAAATTCAACTGAAATTTAGTTTTCCTCCCATTTTCTCTTATGGACCCATTCGTATAAAAGTATTTACTTTTTTCTCTTATTTGATCAACAAAAAAACTTTATATATGTGTGGAGGGTGTTTATTTTCTTTGTTTGACATTTCGATCATGTATGCGATCCTTGCTGAAGAACAGTAATGGTACTATTTCACTACCTCCCAATTAGACAAAACGCGAACGCCATAGCGAGATAGGAGTTTGAACTGGCTTATCCATTCATATGGAATATGCTACTATAACTAGATTTTATATATTAAAGAGACGAGAAGAAACAATCATTTAGAAAAATGTTGTATAAATCAAGTGTTCAAATGCTGATCACAAGAGCGGTATAAAACTAAAAACAATTTAAATGTGACTTTCCTTTAATTTATAAATGGAGGCTTTTGATTTTGGCTACTTTTTCGGGGTTTTTTGCTGTTTTTATTTTGGGTTGCCGATATAGCACTTTTTACTACATCTAGCTTATGGGCTAATATTTTGAAATTTATTAACTCGTCTCTCTTGCGGAGATTGTCTAATTTGTAAGTTTTCTATTCGCACCCAGCATCACTCATTCATAAATTTATCATGTGAAAAGTTACTCGTTCTTTGCAAAAGACTGTAATATCAATGGTATTTTATAAAGGAAGAAGGATATATGTCTTTTCCTGCGCTTTTTGCTTGTTTTAAGCTCAAACTAACTTAGTTTGCTGATCACTTAACTATTTTAGTCTTTTAGTAATTCTCAACCACCGCAAGTGAAAATACTTTTTTCTAAATTATAATCTACGAGGTGTCATCCTCCAAATCTTTTACGCTGATAAGATCTTTTAGAATTAAAAGTTCATTCACCCTGTCAATTCGCCTGTTTTTATCAGTGGATAGATTATCGAATAAGATTATTGATAAAATTTGATCACCTTCTTTCATATTCATAAGATTCCTTTTGTTTAAATGTAAATCATCAGATATGCGTTAATCTTTTCTGACAATTATGCCGGTATATACTGCCATCTCAGGGCAAGGTTCGAGCGAAAGACTTTATTCAATGTTTTTCTTTATCAGGACTAGTCGGCAATCAAGATTGCCTTTGTGTCTTCAACAGTATCATAAGTAAATAATAGGGCAGACTGAGTTCTTTTGCAAGGTAACCAGTCCAAGAGAAGAAAACGCTGAATTCAAATCAGCAGTACTCCGCTTAAAAACTGACCTTGTGTCACATCTTGCTAGTGACAGAGAGGTTGGGCACATACATACAATATCATCATTTCTTGTTTTTGTACCAAATTCTTTGATGAAAAAAGTGTTGTTTAATTTCTCGAATGTGGCAGCATAGTAAACAGCAATCGCAACATTGTTATTAACTTGGTAACTTCGAAAAGCCACCTGTAAGCAAAGTCTACAGAAAATGTATACCATTAACAAATCGATAACATACTGCCGAACATTTCTTTTGTAACAACATATTTTATTGAAATATTGGGGTGGGTGAATGATGCTACACCCACGCTACAGCGGCTCTCTGACGCCCTCTGCTTTTTACCTGCACAGTCAGATGAGGAAAAACTTTCGATATAAAAGGCGGGGTAAAACTTGCCAATGGTTTCCTCTAAAGTATTCCAACTGGATTTTAGAAGTTGGGATTGTAACAGAAGAACCATTTTTAATTGCGCCATATTATCGACAAAGTTTTAATATACTCATTTATACTGAAATAGATTTTCAAAAGTCTTCTGAGTCACCGTTTGATGAGATCTCTTAGGGTGATGAACAAATCGACAACCAATTGTTCCATCACGGAAAACAAAATCAACACGGGTTAGAAATATAACAACTATTTTAACCTTCTCATACTTGTCTTAGTTGAGTGACACTGGAAACTGCAGCACAGTAATGAAGTCTAGAAGTAAGTCAAGTATTCTGAGGCAGGCATAAGGTCTTGGATTCAGAAGGTCACTCAAAGCGATGTGGAACAGTGGTGGTGATTTGACTTGTTAGATGTCAAAACTTTCAGTTGAAAACAGTCAAGTAATAAGTTAAGTCTTTAGTATTACAAGGCTTTAACAAATGTTCAGATTCGGGTGGTCTCGAGAATTGATGTGGATTCCAGCTGCAGAAATGGTTCAACTGTTTAGCAGTCAATATTCCCAGCTTACATTGAATCAGGTCTTCAACCAGCGTTAGGATTGGGTAAATATGGTGGCTTAGCTATCTTTTCATCCTTAATATGAGTTTCTTATTCCAGTTTTCTTTTAAAACAGATTTTCCAAATTTAGGGAATTGTGTAACCCCTTTTATTGGCTAGAGGTCTGGATCCACCTTCTCAACACCAGCCTTCTTTATAATCTTTTCTTAGTTAATTCATAATGTTTTCTTATGAGATTGTCCACCTATATTTTCTTAAGCAAACAATTCTGCTCGTCTCTGACAACTTAAGAGACAATCCATACAGCCTCGCCGGTCTGTTAAGTCGTTCTTACTTTTTGGGGCGGGTTTTCCCAGTATTGTCTTTGTCCAGATAGTATTAAGCTATTAAGATTTGCTTATCAGTTTTGTCAAACTCCGTCATTTTTCCAGTTCAAAACATATCGTTCTTTGATAATTTTAGAGGTAATCAAATTGGCTTTTTTCTTAAGAGGTAAAATGATTTCGACAAGCAACCAGTCTTTCGAAATCCTTTTATCTTTTAGGTTCCGAAATATTTTCTTTTTCCAGTGCCTTAGTGCTTCAACTTTCAATTCCTCAATTAACTCCCTTCGGGCTTCTGTGTCAGAGATTTACCTATATGATAAATAAGTTATTGCTTAGGGCTATGCATCCTCGAGGCTTTATCTTTTAATATTTTTTTTATCATAGGTCTTTATTCTTTAACTCTAATACAAAAATTCATCAAACATTATATATATATATATATATATATATATATATATATATATATATATATATATACATTTATATATAGTTCCCTTTATATTTAACAATTATATTACTAGTTTTTTTTTTAGAAGAACCTCTAATTTCGTATATATTTCGGTGTCTGCAGGTGAAAGATCTGCTTTATATATTTGCCAATGTTTTCTGTCCTAATAAAGGATTGTTTACTGAAAGGTATTACTTTCAAGACAACATTTATATTTACAGACTTATGCAGAAGAATTCTCAAAATGGCTTCCACAAAGAAAATAATACCTAATACGTTTATTTTTTAGTCGGGAAATTTCATGAGGTGAAAGAAATATACAGCAAGACGCAAACAATTCTTCATAGCGTAACCAATTGATCTGTTAATGTCTGTGTATCCTTAAGAAAGATACGATGCTGGGGAGAGAAAGATGTCCACCCAAACAAGACAAAAATGTTATTTTAATTGAACATTTTTCTATCTTTTAAGATTAACAAAGTTGAATTTAGTTTTTGTTGAGTTTGGTTGGATTTTATGGTATATCAATCATCGTAGGTTATTTAATGCCAAATCCTGTTTATATATATATATATCATCATCATCATCATATCGCGCTGGTAGCACGGATATCCCTGACCCTCTCTCGCCACTCCTCCCTATCGTTCATCGCCCTAGGTAGGTCTTCTGGACAACATCCTGGATCCTCACATAGCTGCTGAATGTACGTTCGAGCTGGTCGTCCTGCTTTTGCGCGGCCATGTGTGGGGATCCATAAGAGTACATCTCTTATGAGTAGATATATATATATATAATGTATGATTTGTAAACACATTTTGTTTATAGCATTTTTACATGAGCCTGAGCTCATTTTTTGCACACAGTTAAATGGTTCCAAGTATTGCTACATATAACTAATAAGTCAATTCAACATAAGTCATTTGTTGATACATAGTGAGATGACCAAAGTGCTCTATTTCTAACAATTCAATTTAGCATAAGTCAATAAAGTTAAATGGTTCCAAGTATAGCACTGTATCACTAACAATTCAATTAAACATCAATTATTATTTTGCTCTCAGTTTAAATTATCAAACAATTTTTTTAGTTATAAACTGTTTTACCCATAGATAGGATATCAGGTGCCACCACTCCGGGCCAGAGTGGATCTAGGTGCAATGGCAATGAAAGGGCACTCCGTATTTTTCAAATCTCCCGGTCATCTGATTATTAAATGTCATATCTAGGGCACTCGTTGGCAAGGGTCTTACCCTTCTGCAAAGAGGCAGTCGGTGTATTCTAGAGTCCCAGCCGACTTGAATGTATAAAGGCTGATATAGTGTGTTAAAGTGAAGAACAAATATATAGAATATGTCACTTGTTTCATGGTTTGAGAAGCAGGTTTCCCTATGGTGTATGGGGTTATCTACTAGATTAAGACATTATAGACAGCAACCTTGAACTCCAGTTCCACCATTTGGTTCCCTTTTGGATTAATAACCTTATAAAAGGTATGAACCGCTTACCCACTTCCAGCTATGGGTTAAGTAGTACTGGTTCTGTCCTACAAAGATGAATTTGGCATGAGATAACCCAGGAAGGTTGATATGCGATTAAACAAAGAAACAAAATCAAACTATTATTCTATTGTTGTGTTTGAAACAAGAACTCTTCATGACCACCTTTTCCGTGTATAACTCACATTATTTTAAGGTTAGTAATAAGATGCTGTGGGATGTTTTGAGCTTAGAAATTATAAGTTAATGATACTAAAAGATCAAATATCAATAGGAGATCATTGGAAAATAAGGGATTTAACTTCGTAGGATACAGGCAATTATTATTTGGCCTTAACACATTTTTTCTTAGCGTGCAATAAACAAAAAAAAACAACAACAAAAACAAACAGAAAACGTATCTCCGTTTTTACTTTAGAACATGCGCTCGTTAAAAAACACATATTTTATAAAATATGATTTAGTTTCGTAAATTTGATCTTTTTGTAAATATGTTATCGATTGAATGCAAATTTTTACCAAGGAGCAATGTGCAAGATGTTTCTTTTGTTATTAACAGTCAGTTGTAAAAACGACCATTACATTTTCAATATATACTCTGTAAACGCGATATAAATTCAGCATTATAAAACTGTATTAGTTTAAAGGAGCTTAATTATTTTTACTGAATTTGACAGACAGTCTTTGTCCTTTCGTTATACTGCTTAGTCCATGACAGAAGCAGCAGTATGAGAGAAATATTTTAAACATACACAATAATTCCAAGTATCCTTCGGAAAAAGTAAGATCATTTATGAAAGACAGAATACACAAGGGAAAACCGTTTATAATTGAAAAAAATGTTGTTGCACGTTTTTGAACAGTCCTAATATGAAGTAATCTTCGTTTTCTCATCTTCTGTGACCTATCATTTGATTGTGTGTATTAAAAAATCATATTAGTTCGTTTTTTTTTTTTTAAATATTTTCTTCCTGTGTGAATGGCAAAATCAATAACATTTTTAATTTCCAAGAAAAATCTGTTTTGAAGGAAAATGAAAATTTTGCAACACTCGTTAGGGTTATATTTTTTAAACATAAATTTGTGATAATATACACACAGCCCCCACTTCTCCGAAAAATACGTATCTATCTATCTACGTGATGCATTCAATAAGTTTCCAGACTTTTTTGTGTAGACATTTATAATTGTCATAGACTCTTGAAAATTCAATCTGTTATTGTTATACATGTTATGAGATGACTGACCAATTTTTATAATTTCAGTTTGAAATAAACAGCTACAGCAGAAATTGGAATACACCCTACTAAAGCCTGATTGTCACAGCCGGTGAATTTCAAAAATACAATCTGGACGCCAGGACACTTTAGAAGAACGATATGCAATAAAATTCTGTTTTAAACTTGGAAAAAATGCCAAAGAAACGTATGGAATACTTCAGACTGCTTTTGGAGCATCTTGCATGAATCGAGCATTAGTTTTTGAGTGGCATAAGAGAAAGCAGGGAGTCTGTGAGGGATTGATGAGAGGTGTGGGAGGAGCAAGGAAGTCAATACACCAGAGTTGATTAGCCAAAGTGTTAGGGTTAGGGTTAGGGTTACTATGTTGAGGTTGTAAGGGAGTCTAGGAAGTGATTCCATCGGAAGAGGCCAGCACAATTCAAAACGGGTCAGTGGCATTTCCACCAGGTCAATGCACCAGTCCAAAACTCCTTCTTTGTCACAGACTATTTGACCAAGATGGGCATCAAGACAGTTCCTCACCTTCCCTATAGTTCAGACCGTGCTCCCTGTGACTTTTGCTTATTCCCTAAGCTCTGAGGCTGTCGTTATGAGACAATTGAGGAGATGAAAATGGCTGTGAGGAAGGTTATTGACACGCTCACACAAGGGGACTTCCATGGGGCGTTCCAGAAGTTGTTGCAACGGTACAACAAGTGCATTGCAGCCGGAGGAGATTATTTCGTAGGGGACTATCTATCTATCTATCTATCTATCTATGCCTTCTTTTAGTTTCTGTTTATATCGGTGCTCAGCTCATATCTCAATATCTTTCTCTTTCTCTAACTTACCTCTTCATATATCGGTAGCAACGTTTATTATATATATATATATATATATATATATATATATATTATCCAACGTGTCATATGGTATATATATATATATATATATATATATATTAAACAAGACATGCAAGACACCACTGCAAGAGAAATAAAGATGAACTTATAAGGGATATATTCCTGTGGACCCCTTCACATGGACGAACAAGGGCAGGACTACCAGCTTGGACCTATATACAACAGCTCTGTGCCGATACAGGATATAGTCTTGAAGACGTCACGGGAGCGGTGAATGAGAGAGGCGGGTGACGAGAGAGGGTCAGGTGGACATGTGCTGGCGGTGTGACATAAGGATATATATATATATATATATATATATATATATATATATATATATATATATATATATATATCAGCTGGGTTTTGATCTCGGCTTGAGGTATCACGTGGATCTAGCCACACTGAAGAGTTTTGATACAACAGAACAGTCTATCTGTGGATAACAATATATATGCTCCGACCCGTCTATTGAAGACTCGAGTGGGTAATTTGCCGGCTACCAATTACGCTGAAATACATGGCCCTTCTTATGAATTGAGCACTCAGGTAGCCCATAAGTATATGTAAAAAGGTTATACGCATAAATCTGATATAGCGTCAGCTAGGTTTCGATTTCAGCTAGAAGTATCTCGCTGAAGAGTTGTGATAATGTGAAAAAGTCAGTATATATATATATATATATATATATATATATATATATATATATATATATATATATATATATTTGTTTGTTTGTTTGTAAGGATATTTTGTGTTTGACATGGTTGTATATAATCTTATGGTGGAAGTAGTCAATATAAAAGATTTTCAGAAAATTAAGGACCACATACTTAGAAAAATGACGCTGGAATATCCTTATATTCTAACTCCTAACCATCAGACTTTATATCAAATTCAATCAAGTCTTGCATATATATATATATATATATATATATATATATATATTTGTCTGACCCGAAGTAACCACTTAGATGGAGAAAATAAGGAAATAGATAAATAAATAAGTAATTAGTAGGTAATGATAGATAGATATCAGTTGAGGAAGAGTTTATATTTGATCAGCAATGCAAAATAGTTTCGAAAGTAAGTTGAATTCTTAATGAAAATGCGGATGTGGGCGAAGTTCAAGATTAGTTAAAATAAAAAAAATGTCATTGTTCGAAGCTGAGTCATTTTATCAATTAGATTATTAAACATGTAAATACATCGATTTGCTCGTATTTTTACTTATATCACGAGATATAATTTCAGCCAAAGTAAAAAAAAATATAATTGTCTATTAAAGCAAAGAGTTAGAGGACCAGGGAATTTAAATGATAAAGAAGTTATGCTAATAGCTGTCATAGAAATTACAGGACTGTCAGAACCCTTAAAAAATAACTGTGAATGAATATATCTAACATCTCAGCCTGTGACAGAAGGCCATTTATAAAGCACATTACAGTTGGGTTGAATTCAGATTTTTCCTTCAGCTAATCAAACCTAAAGAATCCAGTCAGCCCTACTATTTACTCATAGTTGTGGGAGAACAAATGGGTTTGTGCCTTTCCAAAAGACCTTTGCAAAAATTGAAACAGAATTTGCCTTGTCCATAATTTGAAATCGGTTCACTGATCCCATTTTCAACGACGATATCAATTTTGCTAACGGCGCCTTCTAAATCTACCAGCGTAGGTGTCAGTTTGATTGTCTAAAGAGAATTAAAATACACAAGAAATGATGAAAACCCAAACACATAAATTACCTAAGTGACAAGTAACTCGAGATGGTCTTTTGCCGGCAATTATCTAAAGAAGCTAAAAGAATAAAAGAGGCTAACCTGATAAGTTTCAAGAAATAAATGCCGCAGCCTTTATACGTTATTCTTCCACAAAGATTCCCGGCGGTGCTTTCACTGGCCAAAAAGATAGTCGCCAGAATATCACTCACAATTATGCCACTCCGATAATACTGAAGAGACCCCACGATATCATCGACGATAACGATAATGTATCCTCAGGAAGATGCATCCCTGCAATAAATATTCGTGTCCGTGTAATATCTCAGATAATGCGATGAATCACCTATATCCCTATTCGATCCCAATGTTAAAAATCATTCCCTCAAAATAAAGTGTCCTTTACTCTCTCTGTCTCATTCTTTCTATCCTCTCTCTCTCTCTCTGTATATATATATATATATATATATGTGTGTGTGTGTGTGTGTGTGTGCCAATATTCCACGCAGGTTCAATACGTAAATTATTCCTCTTATATCTATGGCTGAACTTTGAGCCAAGTCACTATCTCATATTCCATATCTATCTTACTTCATAACGTTATGCGTATACGTCTGCGTATAATGTGGGTGTCGGTATAATTAAATGGGCATAATATGTGTCTTTCCATTAAATACGATATCAAACTAAATCGTTTTATTCCGTAAACAGGTAGACTAATGTTGGATCCATCGTAGAATATCTTGCTTGGTTTCTTTGCTTGTTTCACAGCATTTCGGCCCTCGTGTCATTTTATCCTGAAATCAATCTAACAATTATGGCCTTTAATTATATGATCTGATGGTGAGGCTCCAGTAATGTTTAAGCTTTGGGAGTTGCAGAGTATCCCTTTCTTGCCATCGCTCCCTAGTCCACTCTTTCCCTTAGTGGTAGCACCTGTTAAATAAAACTGTGAACTTATACAAAACTGAATTATTTGAAATAGTACTGTTATGACATTTAAACTGCGTAGTTATGTTAAACTGCATTGCTTGAAACAGAAATGTCTTTACATTTAACCGTGTGTAAATAAATGAAAGGTGTTTAATTGAATTGTTAGTGATACATAGCAATACTTGGAACTATTTAACTGTGTTGACTAAACTGAATAGCTTGAAATAGAAATGTTTTTGACATTTAAACTGTACTTATGCTAAACTGAATTGTTTGAAACAGAACTTTTTATATGTATAAAAATGGATTTGGCATTAAATAACCTAAAATGGTTGATATGCCATAAAAACGAACCAAACCAACCCAATTATATGCTGTAGAAACGCTTTTAAAGTCTTTTTAAAAAGGTAAGCAGTTCATTATCTAAAATAGTTCTATTTAACCCATTGATGATACTCTAAGAGGTACTACCACTCCGGCTCTGACTGAACTCAAGAGTAAGTAAGTAAAGTTGGCGACCTTAGTCGAGGGTGACCTGAAGGATCCCTTTTCAATAGCTAAACACCGAGGTGTAGGGAATGGTGCGACTCCATTCCCTGGATTGCTTCACTTCACCATTGATCCTTACCTTATAATACTGAGTGTTGAGAAAGGTGGCATTAAGTATCATTTATTGAGTCTTTGGTATGACTCGACCTGGGATTGAACCCTGGTCTCCTGGACCATTGGCGAACTCATTAGGACAATGGCCCGGTCAACGTAAGAGTAATGGCAATGAAAAATTAGACATTTAACTCCTCGGAGCTCCAGATTCTGTACCTCTCCAATGTATGCATTTTAATTTCACAGTCAGGAGACTTTTTTCAGGAATTTTAAGCTCCTACTGGAGGATACCGTCGACATATTCAGTCTGATGGTTGAATATGAGATACAAGCATTGTAAATGTCAAGCAGAAGAAAGATTATTAGCATAAAAAATAGAAACTGAAAAACGATTTTGAATCTGGCGTAGGCTTCTGGGGTTCATTTATGATATAGTGGACATTAGTCTCATCAACAGTGAATAAGAATATCAGAATGGATTCAGGCCTGTCCCAAGGGCATTATCACGAAAAGAAACGCAAATAACATCGCTCAGGTTTTGAATATGCACTGTTGTATTTATTTCTTTGTTTTAAGTGTCATAAATTCAGCTTCGATTTAAGTGAAGTATCTGTTAAGGATCAAAGTCTAGCTCCCCAACACTTCTAAGTCCGAAGCGTATTGTCGGCACCAGTTTATATTTAATCAAATATATTACCATAAAATAAAATCGAACAAAAATTATAGATGTATTTATATGCCTGGTGTTTATGCTATATTTATTTTTGTAGAAGGATTAAGCTTTATACCCTTTGAAATAATGACTTATTTTCATATGCATACTTTATATCTTATAATTCAGCAACTAAGCCTGGGATTTCCTCGCGTATATATACTGTAATCTGTTCAAGATAGAAGTGCCTGGGAGTAATATTTTCATTCTTGGCAGTTTTCACACCTAATCTGATTTTAGCAAGAATTTCTGATCTATATATTAATAATCACGACGTTTATTTTTACGAGGATTATGCTAGTCGTGTAAAAATTGGAAATCTGTTTCTTTACAATCTTATTGTTACAAACATAACATTATCACCATATTCACGGACATCTCTATGTTTATTTTAAATTCAATCTGTTCCTACATGTCGGATGATTCTAAGAAAAATTCTCCATCGCGAGATTCTGTGAACAAGTCTGATGTTGACACGTAAACATCACCATATTCAATGATATTTTCGAACGGAAATTAGAATAGAATAATTATCAAATAGGAAAAATATATTCGTTAGTTTATTCAGGCCCCAGTTACATAAATAATCTATGATATTTATCACTTTTACATAAACTCGTAGTTAAGTGTTGATTGATTGATTTTAACGGCACGTAAACCGACAGGGGTTACTTTATGCGTCGTGTTTTGGAAATAGCTCATGCCCAGTCGGCTGGGGTTGTAGAATACACCGACTGCTTCATTGTAGAGGGGTAAGAACCCCCCAACGAATGTCCTAGATATGACACTAAGTAATCTGATTGTGAGGTTCCTGTAATGCTGGAGCTTAGGGGAATGCAGAGTACCCCTTCATTGCTATTGTTCCTAGGCCCACTCAGACCCGGCGTGGTAGCACCTAAAAGGACCCTACCTATGGATTAAATAGAACTAACTACATACTCACGCTAAGCTGAATTGTTTGACTAAACTGAATAGCTTGAAATAGAAATGTTTTCGGCAATTAAACCTTACTAACATTTAAACTCCGTGCTTATGCTAAACTGAATTATTTGAAATGGAACTGTTTATTGACATTGAAACTGTATTTACACTAAACTGATTTGTTTAATATAGAACTGTTTTGACATTTAACTATGTGTATCCTAAACTAAATTGTTTGAAATAGAACTATTTTCATAAAAATTGATTTGGCATTAAATAACCAACAAAGGTTAATATTCCATAAAACCCAAACAAACAAACAAACAAACAGACAAATATATCTACCTGGTAACATTTTTGGGGTATTTGTTTCTAAAGATATCTTTTTTTTTTTTTTGCACATGGCCCAATTTAATATAGATATTTTTTTATATCTATTTGAGCCATGAATTAAAGCACACTTGTTCAGAGTGGGTGCAATGGTAATGAAGAGTTACAACATTCCCCACAATCTCGACAAATGAAACCTCATTATCAATTATAATCAGCCTCATAACCTGAATATTCCTTTTGGGTAGGAGTTTTATCTCTTTGCTAGAGATACAGTAAGCATATTTAATGCCCCACAAAGTGTTTTAATGTCCTTGTTAGAATTTAAACGAAGTCATTAGATAGACAGAGCTATCTAATCTTGTAGAATAACATCCTTTATATTAATATACTCACGCATGGAAGCCTATAACAAAAAATATACTTGTTATGAATTTATATTTGTTGCTGTTTTTTATAATTAAGAGCTGCATATTAGATGCATCTTTGATAACATACAAACCTCACCAACTAACACGCACACAAACGTATATATATATATATATATATATGTTCGTTTCGTTTCTATGTTAACAGGAAATAATACCTATATCATTTTACGTTTCTTCTTATTTTCTTATTTTCTCTCCTGCAAAAATTCACAAATATGGCGTCTTCACACTTTAGAAAAGCGGGCAACATGCAGTAAAATGAAAAATAAACGGCTAATAACAAGTGTCCATCACTTTTGCAGGAAATTGGTCTTCTGTGTAACATCTCATGAAAGCAATCTTTACCTGCCAGAAACCTTTAATGTTCAGATATGTATAAAAAATGATTATAGTAAATAACATTGGTGAGAGAAACAAAACACTTCTTAGGATTTTGATTCCTTCCTTTGAAATATAGAATTCCAACACGCTCCAGATAAAGAAAAAAAGGAAAAAACGTCAGCTTAGAGCTTTGCGCATGTCATCTGGTTTGACACGTAAGTGATCAAATAAAATGAAAATAAAGCGCCAAATGTAATCCATAGTGATCATGAATATTGTATTCGTTACATAGACGAATATTAACGCGCATATTTTCCTGTCCAGGATTTTACGATCTTTCAACGTTCTGCTCTGCTTTAATTTGAGGTTGTAAAACAGTGGATGGATCAATTTCAAATAAATTTACATTCGATGAAAATATTTCATTTCTCAGATTTTTTTGTCGAAATTTTTCAGCAATTATTTCTTAAGTTCGCCTGCAGATCAAAAGCAAAACTACTTTTCTACAGTACTGGTGAAATGTTTCTCCATCTCATTGAATACAAATACTTGTGCCAAGCAAACCATTTTTGTAAGGATTATTTCTATCTATTTATCTCAACATGTTAACATTATTTACTTCATTATGTTAAAATCTCTCTCTCTTTCTCTCTCTCACTCTCTCTATCTATCTGTAACATACCCATACATGAATATGGGAAACGTACATAGAATGTTCATAAAATAAATACATGCAACATAGGAATCCCGAAACACGAAAAACACGATTTCTCAGTTCAGGTACGAAACTTTTTACTACCTTTGAGTTTAAAGGTTCTTCGACATAAGGAGAGAGATAAACATTCTTTCTATTCTGGCTTTTCCATCTACCCCCCACACACGTGCGCACCCGTTGCAAGGCCTCCGCGAGCTAGCAAAAGTCACCCTTCTTTTTCGGACCGCAAGACTCAACTTTTTTCAAAATCCTCAAAATCCTCCGCGCGCGATTCCGGTGCATGACGTCACTCACATCTCACAGTCAAATTTTCTATTTGGGATTTTTACTTTGACATCTGTGAATGACACATCATCCCCGTGCGCGCATCAACACCTGCGCTCAAGTTTACACCTAACTAACCCATGCACCCAGCCGAAAGGTTCTCGGCCTAACTTAACTCAAATCCAAGATATATAAAACAAAATCCCTCGGCCATTATATTACATATCTATCTAGTGGATTCATTTAAAAAAATAAATAATTTCCATATCAACTGGATGCTTTTTGCCGAATATTTTGAAAACACCATCAAAGTGTGATTTTATGTATTCGTTGGAAGATCTTCGGAACAGTTTATTACTGAATTTAAAGGGAATTGCTATATCCTCATCACCACCCGCACACACACACACACACACACACACACACACACACACACACACACACACACACATATATATATATATATATATATATATATACTAATCACGACTGAGATTTATGGTTTTACGATCGACCGGCAAAAATGGATGCGTATCTGAATCCAACTCACTGTGTCTATTACCCCGCTCCCGACATTTCTATTCACTATAAATTCAATGTATTATTCAGAAATGAAGTCTTCTTTGTCATTCTGAAAAAATAAAATCAATGATTATGTTCCTTAGATTTGAAAGATAAATACATCAATAGATATAAAAAAAAATAAATATATGAAGAAATAATAGTCCATACTTTTGCTAAATAAATAAATTCTCAATTGTCCTTTTAAAAATTACCAAATGTCTAACATTTAAAAATACATTTCCATAGACCATTCAAAAAATAAATAAAAAATATCCATACGAATTTCTTTTTTCTTTTTCTTCTATTTTACTCTTTCATTCCTTCAGATCCAAATTCTATCTTTTCAGTTTTGATAACTTGCCTTCGTATTGCTAGCTCAAGCTGTAAAAGATAGTGCTAAGAGGTGAAGCTACACATAAATTTTCAAGACTAAAATTGCCTATTTAAAAATGAAAAAAGAAAAGAAATCATTTGTAAGTGCAGGCACGAAAAAACTAGATGTTATGCCTCGTGGCAGCGTAATTAAAAGAAAGAAGCAATGGAAAAATGAAGACTGAGAGAGAGAGAGAGAGAGAGAGAGAGAGAGAGAGAGAGAGAGAGAGAGAGAGAGAAAAGAAGAGAAATAAAAATTCATAATGTCACAAGAGAATTTATTTATTTGATTTATGGAAAACCCTTTTTAAAATGCTATAATAGAGCACGAAGAATTTTGAAAATATAATGCATGAAAATTTATTTCTTGATATTTTTCTCTTTCGAATGATAGAGATACTTTATTTTAATTATTATTTATGTAAGAACATTATCATAATTGTTCTAAGTGAACGACTGAGTAATTTCATTACTGAAAGCTGTAATGGACTCAAAATAAATAAAAGGGGAGAGAAGTTAATAAATACAGTGAGTTCAAGATAGAAACGCTTTCATTATTACCTGTTGATTGTGAAACCGTGAAACAGATGGCTATGATTAATATGTGTGAATTTTGATATCAAATATACAAAATACTTCTACCTTAGATACTAAGCACGTTGCAGAACAAAAAATTCCAAACAACAATAAGTAACTCTTTATTTACTAATACGAGAGAGAGAGAGTAAAAGTAATGCTTTTTTTTTCATTAATGCAGGAATAATTGTCGGCTGAGGAACATGTATCTGACATCAAAATGAAACTGGTCCTCTGTGGATCACATCCCTACTTCTCGGCATAGCCATCGTTTCTTTCATTTGCAATATTTCCCGTTCGATTAAGAGCATGTATCCCTGCCTTTGAGATATTTGATCACGGTAGTTTTCACTTCCTCGTCTCTTGCACAATTTTCATCATTTCTTCGGCCCCATGAAAGAGGGTTTAAGAGGCAAACATTAGGCGTCTGCGTGTAAAATTGAATACAAGTACAACGAAGTAGTGTAGGTAACCCAGGTATGATTAAATAATAAAGCAGTGGATTTTTTAGTCTAGGTAAAGTAACCAGTTCAGAAGAAGGACAATGCTGAATTCAAAACAACTTTACTCCGCTTAAAGCTTGACTGTGTGTCATAATCTGCCCGTGGTGGAAGGGTTGGTAACATCCCACCCATCTCAAACAAGTTAATTTTAAAAAAGTAATTTTCCTCTAAAACGAATATAAAAGTAAAAGTTGGCCACCGTAGTCGAGGGCGACCAGAAGGCTCCCTTTTCAATAGCTACTACACCGAGATGTAGGGAAAGGCGCTACTCCTTTCCCTGGATTGCTCCACTTTACCCTTGATACGTACCCTTTATTGCTGAGTGTTAAGCAAGTAGGTATCAAGTACCATTTTTAAACTCTTCGGTATGACTCGACCTGGGGTTGAACCCAGGTCTTGCGGACCATTGGCGAACACTCTATCCACTAGACCAATGAACCGTTAATAACAGAGTTTTATTGTTTCTACTGGAGTAATGTATAATCAAAACGAATATCATTAGGTTACATTTGTTTCCAAAATGTTCAGGGGTGTCACTTCCGGGGTGAAAATGCTAATATAAAGCTATTTAAAAGTAAGCAAATTATTGTTATGCATAATTATGCCGTTTAATTCTTCTTATAGATGTGTTGTATTTTGATTTTTGGTCGCAGATAATAAATGCTGTAGAGATTGGTATTTAATAATACTAGATAATTTCCATTTTAATTATTTCGCTTGAATACGAAAATTATGGTTTATTTTCATTAAAAGAAAAATAATTTTTTAAACGTTCACTGTGTAATTATTTACGGGAGATGCTAAATCGAAGACACTGTTGTATATGTTAACTTGTGAGGAACACAAAATATTATAGAAAGTTAAACTACACATGTCTCTACTTATAGCAGAACTTTTAGCTGCTTACTTTTATTAATATATCTGCACAGAATTCCGATTCTTTATCTTCAGCGTTTGCTTTCTCTAGAGCAAAGAGGACCTTATGATTGAAGCCTTAATAACACTTCCTTGGGTCATGATTATTATTCTGGTTTATGCTGTTCTGTGGAATCTCTCGTTTTAAATGGACGTGGGAAACGAAAAGCGCGCCGAAAATCCCTACCCGCCGCGTTCCTTTCAAAGCGGAACTCTTCTTCGAGTAAGAAGTGTTAATAAAGCCTTTGAAATTTTAAGAACAGGATACGAATGGTTGTAAATCAAGGAGTTTCCGTATATTGAAACTGGCTATAATTTTATGCAATGATAATATCCTCTGCCTTATGGGTTTCTGGACTGAATGCGTGAACGCATCTAATGACTGGACCGAAGACAAAAGGTGACATATTAACTGTGAGATCCATTAAATTCCTTCTTGCCGATATGGTCACTCTCCTTTATCTAAGCTGAAAGGCCAGGTCATTAACCCGGATATGGAATCAATAAACTAAGTTCAAATTCTGCTGAAGGATGCTTATGACACTTTCAATCTATTGTCAACAGAAGAAGCATGAACTTTTTTCTCCCTGAGCATTGTTTCATTACCTATTATCTTTTGTGTTCTAGGCATGACATCAAACTGTATCTGCTGGTGTGACACTGGTTCTATTGTTCTGGAGAGTGTGGAATACCCCTTCATTGCTATTACTCCCAGGTTCACTCTAACTCGGAGTGATAGTGCCTGTTAGAGTCTCATTTATGATTCAAATTTGATTTGTTCAAATACTGGTTGACCAAAAATGCCAACACCTTTCTTTAAGTACATTTAGGATATCTTTTCAAATAGTCTCCATGAGTTCTCCATCCATGTAAATCAATGTTAATATTTTTTAGAGGAGTATCTTTATAAGTAGAACTGATATTGCTGAAATCACCTGAAGAAGATTGTGCTGACAGTGATGGTGAACATGTAAAGGCTTTATAATCAGTTGTAACCAAACAAAAAGTTACTGAATGAGAAATAACCAAAGCGGAGGTTGGAAATGAAATGGAAATCTTTATAACATAAACAAAATGCAATATTTTCCAGTGGCGTGAAGAAGGTAACTACTGCAAGTGGTGAGCTACTTAGTCAGTATATTGTCCCTCCTTATAATAGTGTCCAACTGATTTGTGAGGATCGGGACATAACAATTAATGTTCATAGATTCGGTATATAGCATAATCATAAAAGAATTGCCATGAAAATCGTAACATTTTAAACACCCAGTATAACTGTGCAAATTATTATTATCATTATCATTTGTAAGTAAGTTGTCTATCCGTGTAGATGGCGTGACATAATGATGAGGATTATTATTATTATTATTATTATTATTATTATTATTATTATTATTTGTTAGTTGAAAGCCTAAAGGTTCTTGCAAATCTTTGTTGTTTGAGAGAAATACTTGAACACATAAAACCGTGTGGTAACAAATGGTCATTTTTAATTGTAATAGTTAAATTGCATAATTGGTATAAATTCCCCGTATCGATAGGAACACATTATATCATGTAATGGTGTTCAGACAAATAATTGTCGACAAAAAAATCGAATGGAAAATTGAAAATTGTTTCGATTACAATTAAACATTACCAAAAAAAAAAAAAAAAAAAAACAAAAAAAAAACACACTCACATTTTGACATTAAATAATCCATAAAAAGTTGATATGCCCTTAGACAAATAAACCAACCCAAAGAATTACCTTTTTATGATCATGAATAAGTAAGTAAAGTTGGCGACCTTAGTCGAGGGTGACCTGAAGGCTCCGATAGCTACTACACCAAGGTGTGGGGGAGGGCGCTACTCCTTTCCCTGGATTGCTCCACATTACCCTAGATCCTTACCTTATAATGCTGAGTATTAAGCAAGGTGGCATCAAGTACCATTTTTTGAATCTTTGGTATTACTCGACCTGGGATTGAACCCAGGTCTCTCGGGCCATTGGCGAACACTCTAACCATTATGCCAATGTAATTCATAAAATACATTTACCTATAATGAAATACCAGTCGCTGCTATAATCGCTGCTACAAATAAACAACGGTTTTGAGCTTGAATTTTTTTCAGATACGAATTCTTTATGAACATTTCAGTGAAATATTAAAAATTTTTCTTACGTTTCTTTCATTCACTCTCAAAGTTTCCTGAGAAAAAGATGATACAATGAGTTGTCTGCCGATTTAGTAAACGAGTATTGGGTAATGAGTTTCATCGAGTATGAGTGAATCCTCTTTATTCCTCCGAAAATATACTCATCCCTTTTTATTTACATATGTGAGACCCAAAAACCGTAAGGGTTACGTTCGTCGAAAATTGAATCGGTGACCTCGAGTTCAAATCCTGTTAGCGTTTCAATTTGTTCTTATACGTTTGAAAGAAGAATTAATCTCTCTATTGCCAACCAGCTAAGGGAAATAGTAAAGCAGAGCTTAGTTTGACATCCAATGTAGGAGAAGGAAAACTCTGAATTCAAACCATCTTGACTCTACTTAAATATTGACTCATGCTGTGGTGGAGGGTTTGAGTAAATACATATTCATTCATAATTTGTCTCATATTACGGTTGTTTTGTAAGTACATAATAATATGTTCATTTCTATCAAAATATATTTGCCTGTTTCTCTAGTTTGAATGCAAGAATTAATTCTGGTATCTGCTTAACTGGTAAGTCAAAGCTGTTTATTGATGCACCTCAAATCCACAAAGTGACGATAATTAATTAATACAGATGATAAAATATTGTTAGGTCTCTGTTAACATCATCTTAATCGATATTATTTTGTTTACTAATGCAGGATTATTACCAATGTCTATCATAATAACAACCAAATGCAATCTCTTACAATACAATGGGACTGCAAATGAGCCAATTACTAAAGAAAATAAAGCCAACCGAGGGTGACATAGTTATTTTCTTTTTATCCTTTTCTGAACCTCACACATATTTTGCAAAAGTGTCTGCAACGTTCCCTTTCTCGATCACTATTTGTTGCTTCGTTGTATTCTTAATATGGTCTGAAGGTTAAAATACTCTCTCTTAAAAAGCAAAAGCCAGAAATCTCAAGACGAGTAACATTGACTACCAGTGGGACCAGTGTTCTTCTGGTGGTTGTGGAGGTTTCAGATAAACTCTGTTTATATTAGACTTAATAGATAACACCTAAACCACTTAGATGCCGAACACACATCATTCTGTGACCAAGGCTCCGTGTGTTCATTTCAATCTGCTGCTTCTCGGAAAGAACGGCATGAATCTGCGTCTTCCTACATATATACTCTAACCACGACGTAAAACTAGAGTAATTGATACCGAGTAAATTGAAATAAATTCTCATTGGTGCAATTTTTACATCAGTGATTCATTCTAGCTTGCATATATTCTCTGGAATGAGCAATGAGATCTGTACCATCAGCGTAGATATGCTTCTGAACCAGAGTCTGGCAAATCTTTAACTTTGCTTTGAAGTGTGTGAATGCCTTTGATTTCTCACGTAGTTCTGAATCAAATCAAATCTATACATCCTTCACACACATACACACTCGCTTTCAAGCAGGACCATCTGGTGTTCGTGCACCTAAGTAGTTGATGGTTGATCGCCAGGTTTCAGGGCGCCATTCCCTCAGGTTATACCTACTTTCCAGGGTTGAGTTTATTGCGTGGTGCATAAGGCGAATAAAAAGAGGACTGTCAATGGGACCAAGCATTTCTTAATTTGTGTCTGATTCTTCATTATAAAATGACATTGTGTCCTATATCGACTTGGTGAAAAGTCGATCAAATACACACAAACACGCATACAAAAAACTTATATAGAGGAAAATAAAGAGTTTAGAGACAAACTCTCTTGAACATCAAGTACGCGATACAGAGAGTTGTTAATTTGAACATTTCTATTGTTTAAATATCAGAAATATCTTCATATTGTCCCGGATTCTTCTGCAAAAAACATATTTTACTGATTTACACTGTTTTTAGCGGTAAATTCTGGTTATATATTGGCTTAATCCACCTTATCAAACTAGGACAGCTAACTCAAAAGTTTAAAATAGAAAAGCTGAAGGCCTCCAGGAAAAACTCCCAGAAATATGGATGACAAGGAAATTTGATAACTTACTTCTTCGAAGCTACATCCTCCCCTCCGTAAGAAAGGTGACCTCGGAATAACTAAGAACTACTGAGGCATAAATCTTACTTCTATGGCGGCTAAGGTTTATCATGCTCCGCTTCTAAACACTTTCGAACCTGAATCAGTGAAAATATTTTGGGAAAATCAGGACGGTTTCCGGAAAAATCGATTGACAACATGACAGATTCTAACAATCCGACGAATCATCGAAGGAGTTCGCACAAAAAATATCGAGGCAGCATAATTGTTGTAGTTTTCTCCAAGGCACTTGATACCCTTTTCAGATGGAATATGGAGCAATTACTTCTAGATTGTAGTCTTCACAAAGAAACAGTTATTATTATAATGATAGTCTACTGTAACACGAAAGTCAAAGATCGCTAACCAGATGGAAACACTGACCTCTTCGACGTAGTTACTGAAGTTCTGCACCATATTTGTTTATAATCTGCCTAGTCTACGTGTTTAGAACGTCGGTATATCTAACAAATGAAAATGGCTTTACGATTAACCCCCCCAACCCCCCAAAAAACAAGTGATATCCTGCAGAAAATATAACAGACGCAGTCTAGGCAGATGATATACCGCTTGTTGCA
>OY757930.1:59273330-59548330 GCA_963585895.1 Sepioteuthis lessoniana
CTATGTCTTCTCGGGTTTGTTAGGGGAATATCTATTTTATCGCTGACTACATTAAGCTTAACGTTTACTAAGAGGATATGTTCAGTCAGGATTTTTCAATGATTTATTTATCTTTCCGGTTTCTACCTTAACTTTTTCCCTTGTCCTCATTCCTTTAGAAAGCTAATGTAACCTTGTTTTCGGTCCTAATTTTCTTTTAAACCAGCGTTTTTCTTTTTTCTTGTATTAACATTGATGCTGTCGTGCTGCATTTCGTGATGTTTTTGTTCACAATGTTTTTGTTTCAGCAGATGTTGGCTGCTATTCTTAAGTAAATTCTACTCAACTAAACTGTCCAAATATTTCTAGTATTTCCAGGCCAGAAAACTAGTCTTTCTTTAAAATTCTCCTCGCTTGGTCGGCAAAGTCTTTGATGGTTCTATTAAATTTAGCGGATTCTGCTTGAATTTCTAGAATACTTCTTGTATAACCTATTCATATAGGATTGCTTTTAAAAAGAATATATGATATTCTTATAGTTTTCTCTTCTGTATATTTTCTTCCGTGTCTCTCAGATACATTGTAGCGTTGGTCTTTGTTCGTGCACCTGAAATAAGTATAATTAAAATTCATTGGATAACATCTGGTTTCCCTTGGTTGCTATTAAGGAAGTAGCTGCAGATCGAGGCACTCAAATTTTATCTCCCAGCAATGGGTTAAATAGTACCACTACTGTTCTTCTAGGAGAATGGCTTTGGCATTAAATAACCTACAAAGGTTGATATGCCATTAAACAAAGAAACCAAACCAAACTAATCAAATTTTATCAGTCTCACGGTGATTTTTATTTGTATTTGACATTTTTCATGGGTAGTATATAGTGACTTCACCAGACTATACACATGTGACCTGGTATTCTTCCAAGAAAGAAAACCCTTCAACGAGCCACAAAAAAGGAGAGAAAATAATGATTAAAAATACTCATTAAACTTTTCAAATTTTAAAGTTTTAACTGGGTTAAAGTTCAATTTTCACTTTTTTTTATTTTAATTTTAGTTACTGGGTTTTGATCTTACATCCGTATATCTGCTGCTACTTTTTCTTTTCTGGTTTCTTACTGTTTAGACACTTTCCACACCACACCCCGTTGACTGCGGATGTAGAATACAGTAACTCCACCTCTTCAAAGGGGTAAATCCTTCACATTGAGGAGATATGTTCATCATGGGTGGGGGCCTGTAATCCTTGATGATGAGATCCTGGTTACTGCGATATTCGTGACCTGGCAGCCAAAGTGGTCACATGACACACAACAATCCACTTTCGCCCTTATGGGGCGAGACGGATAGCCGAAGAGGCCCAATCCGATCGATTGTCAGATAATGTCAGGCCCTATTGTCTATATGGTTGTCCTGAACGCATTCTTAAAATTACTCTTGTGGCCAACAAACACGCAATACCTTTTATCTTAAAATAGTTTGAAGACGGTGGATGAAGATCAACTGCATGATATAGTGATACTTGAAACCATTTAAACTGTGTGCAAACAAATAATTAACATTACATAACAAAACATGTATCTATTTAACTGTGTGCAAACAAATGATTACTATCAAATATGTTTATCAAACTTTGATGGTAAAACTTGAAACCCTTAGAATTACTAGTGTTTGCAAAACTTTAAACCATTTAACTGTGTCCAAACTGACAATTAATATCAAATAGAATTATTAGTGTTGGATAGCAATACTTGAAACCATTTAACTGTGCAAGATTTAGCATTAAATAATCAACAAGAGTTGTTTTGATATAATGCACAACCAAAAGCCAAAATTGCCAGTTGCTTTTGGATTTGAATCCGACAGCCAAATGTTCAAAAGTCTAATAATTTAGCTACTTTTATTTCACTCCTTGTGAGTTCTTCGCGCTAGCATTAGTCTGGATAATCTCAATTGGTCCTCCAATTTCCAACTCTTCTGGTCTTCTTTCCAATGTAGAATACGCCGATTGCTGAAGAGTAAAACCTTAAAAATTGAGGCGACTTGTTCTTTATGGATGGGGACCTGTAATACTTGAGAATGAGATCCTGGTTGCTGAGTAGTTCGTGACCTGGCTGCCAAAGTAGTCACATGACTTGCAAAACTTCGACTGGTCCTTCGATTTCCTACTCTTCTAGTTTTCTTTCTAATCCCTTGGAGGTCCTTTCAAGTGCACCAATCTCAATTGGTCGCACTCTCACCTCAGATTCCACAGCTTTTTCAGTTCTCAGTCATGATCTAAATACTTGTCTTTTGTTTCGATGACTTCGATTTTCACTCTGTAGTCAACCGGGACGGCAATATCAATTATACGGCGAATTGTTGTAGATTATCACTTAGTCAGGTTTCTTGGCCGGGGGTCGGGTGAACCGTTTGGGTCTCAGAATCCCAGAGAATTTTCTTTGTCACATTTTTTAGGAGGGATTCTGGTTTGTGCATATACCATTTCGTAGTATGTTCAAATTTCACTTTCTTGCACAATTTTCAGTGGATCATGTTCCCCACCCAGCCGTGTCTGCATAATTGTTTTTTCTAAACATTTGAAACTTTTTCACACCAGCATTAGCTGATGGTTTTCAACCGGAGTCTGAGTGACATCAAGTCCCCTTAAGTCTCCAGAATTCTTCTTAATATACTGTAGTTTGGATGGTCTCCACTTGTCCTCTTATTTCCTAGTTTTTCACTCACTGTACCAATCCTTTCGTAACTGTACCGAGCGGGTCAAATACGATTCATATCACCATCAGTTTCATGTTCCCTAGTTTTTTTTTTCAGTTCTCTAGCCTGGTCTTGGTACTTTTCGCTTTCTGTCAGTTTTACTTGAAGTCTGTCGGAATAGTGGTGTGGCTCCGGAAAGGGTTTCTAATGAAAACGCAAACACGGATATTAGATAACAGATGATATGACACAAGAAAGATACAGTTACATAGAAAAGGTAAGAACTCTCGAACTGTTCGGATAACACCGATATTAATCTGCCACTCTAGTAGCGAAATCTCTCAGTACTAATAACGGTGAGAAGAATCCCTTATGATGAGATGGGTAAGACTCCAACAACACCCCTCCCCCAAGCCTTTTACTTCGTAAAAGTGCTGTTAATATTATTTTCTTTTTTGGTCGATCATCAACGAGTCGGGGAATTTCCTTTTTATTTTGGTCAAATGCTGTTCGTGCAAATCTTTTATGAAACTTTGGTAGTAGTTTTCAAGTCCAAGGAGGCTCTGTAATGTCATAATATTATTAGGGGCAGGCATACCCTTGATAGCTGTAGCGCTTTTGGGGTCGGGACGACTTACGTCTTTGTCAATAATATGTCCCTGATATTTGATTTTGTTCATACAGAAATCGCATTTTGTTTCCTTTACCTTGAACCCAAATTCCCGTATTTGTGCGAAAACCTTGTTCTCTATGTAGCTCCTTCGTTTTACAATATCATCAAGATAAGCGAAAGTGAAGACAAAGCCGCCCAGCATGGTGTCCATCCCCTGTTGGAAGACAGCCGGTGCGACTTTTATTCCAAAATCTAGTCTACCAAATTTGTACAGCCCTCAGTGTGTGTGTTAATACAGAGTAGTTTAGAGCTATTTTCTTCTATTGTAATCTGGAGGTAGGCCTCGCTTAAGTCAATTTTTGAAAATAATTTTCCTCCATTTAATTTATTAAAAACCTCTTCTGGGCTGGGGAGTGGATAGTGGTAATCCTTGAGTGCAGTGTTCAATCCTGTAGAAAAATCTGCGCATACCCGGATTTCCTTAGATTTTTTTCTTATATATATCGTTAGAGCAGCCCTTCGCACAATTCCACTTTCGATAATATGCCCATATTCATTAATCGGTCTAGCTGTTTATTTATTTCTTCGGTCGCGGCGAACGGTACGTTTCGCCACTTTCTGAAAATGGGGCGCGTAGTTTTTTTCAGTTCAAATTTTGCCTTAATTTTAATACATTTGCCAAGACCAGTTGAAAATACTTCGGGGAAACTACCTTTTAGTTCCATCAGAATTTTTTCCGTTTCGGCCGTTATGCATTCTACTTTTTGGCAAAACGTATTAATTGGTTGATTCCAGAGATTAAATTTCTGAAACCAGTCCGACAAATTTTCTGTGTTTTTCAGTACGAAGACTTTTAATTTTTTGGTTATACCATTTAGTGATACTGGGATAATTATTTCGCCTTCCAATTTTATTTTGTCTCCTGTTACCGTTCACGCCGTCTTGCTTGTGATCTTTATTATTGGCCTATTTAATTTTCTCCAAGTTTGTAAGTTTATTATTGATAGATAAGAGCCAGAGTCTAAATGAAATCTCACCGACTTATTTAGTACTTTGACTGTTATGTATTTACGAACGACTTTGTCTGACTCGTCCTCGCTTTTTGTATGTCTGACCGTGTTTTTAATTATTTTTCTGTTTCTACACTGTGAGCCCTTATGTTCGAATTTATCGCAGTTTTGACATTTTTTGTACGATAGGGACAGTCCTTGGCCCAATGTACTTATCCACAGCGGTAGCAAGCGCTGGGTGCTTTTTTCGGTTGTCACTAGTCTGCCTGTATTGAAATTTTGGGTCATCATATTTTTTCTCTCTTTTACCGGAGAGTACGATTGGGATCTATGCTTGACTTTCCTTACGTAAGCAACACCAGACTCCACGATATTTTTTGAGTCTTTCTGACACTCATTATCCTCTGACAGTCGTCAGCTAGTTTTTGAAGTGTGAGATCGTGTTCGTTCTCTAATTTCGCCGAAACTCTGCGTCTGATTTCCGCGTCTTTTACCGACACGAGACCTTGTGCAAATATCAGACATTTGAAGTTATCCGCTGACAATTCGCTAAATTTAAAATCGCTGCAGTTTTTATTGACGACCGAGGCACACCCTAAATAATCATCACTGCCCTTTTTTGTTAAGTTGAGACATTTCCATCTTTTCTGGAATAGAGACGTTTTGGAGCTGAATAATTTTGACAGTAATTTAACTGTTTCTAAAAAACCAAGTTCGCAAGTTTTTTGGGTAAGAGATTATCTACGAACTTGTGTTCCACAGTTCCTAGCTTTCGTAGGAGTAGCTAGAATTTTTTGCATCAGTCCCATCGGCACAGTCGGTAATATAGATATCTTCATATCTTCTGTAAGAAGATATGAAGGTCTTATCCTCATCTGGTACGAAGGAAAATGTTTCGAATGCGTTCCACACTGCATTTTGAGTGAAAATAGTAGTACTAACTGTAGGCTGGTTGTTACTTGGACTTTTAAAAAGTGCTTCTTGTTGTTTTTGCAATTCAAGGAAGCACCGTTGTTGTTTTTCCTCGTTTTTTAAGATTCTTTCTTCGTTTTCTTTCTGAAATTGAAGGAGTTTTTCCTCATTTTTTGGTTGAGACATTTGAAACTTCATTATTTGTGCAAATATTTTTAAAGGTTTTCCATGTTTTTTTTTTTAGACTTAAAAAAAAATTCTATTCAAAAAAATCTTTTCTCTGGAGAAGGGGAAGTTTTTTTCTTCAGAAAATAACCCCCAAAATCAAGAATAATTACTGCGAGTGTGTTTTGTTTTGTACAACACTAAACTGTAAGCGCCGTATTAAATTTTTCTCTCTGAAGTGGACGGGAAGAAAGAAAAATATGAAAATCACTTTTTGATTACGTAACAATCTTACAGTCTTTAAAAAAAAAATATCCGCTATCCGACACACTCCGTCGTTTGTACAACTTGATACGTTGTAGTTGTTTAACAAAGATCTTGTTCGGTTCGTTGTATGCTGGAACTTTGTTGTAGATTCTTTAACAATTTGTAGTTGGATATCTCTTTGTTGTTGCTATGTATCTTCGCCAGTATATTGTGCGATTAATCCCTTTTATTTGTTGGAGAGTCCCTGTTTTCGTTCAAGTTCCTCGCCTCCAGTATGTTGTGACCCCGGAAATGTTACTAATGAAAACGTAAACACGGATATTAGATAACAGATTATATTACACAAGAAAGATAGAAAAGGTAAGAAGTCTCGTACTGTTCGGATAACAGCGATATTGATCTGCCTCTCTGGTTGCGAAATCTCTCAGTACTAACAACAGTGAGAAGAGTCCATTATAGTGAGATGGGTAAGGCTCCCTCAACAAATAGAAACGTCCACTATTCGGCAATTTCTGTTTTTTTTTTGTTAACTATCACAAAGTCTAGACGTCTGACCGAGATTAAATGATCAGTTTTTATCCCAAAATCACCCCAATATTTGTACGTCTAATTTACTGAGACGGATTCTGGGTTGTGCATATATCATTTGGTAATATTAATAATAGTAATAATAATAATAATAATAATAATAATGATCATTATTATTGTTATTATTCGAATAGAAGTAACATTATTTTAGTCACAAAATTAACTGAATCCTCTTGATATATCTTATTTTCATAATTAACCGTAAATAGATAATGAATATATTCTAAAAAGTGTATTAGTTATACCCAGTGAAAAATGATTGTGTCTTATTTATTCAGGAAAGCTGGGTCAGCCATATTCTTAATAATAAAAAATTTAAATAAAAACTGTTTTTTAACGCAACTGCGAAAAAAATCTCGCTCTCGTGTGCTCTATTTAATGTTAGTACTTGCTGACAATAATTACAATATTATTTCAAAAACTATCATTATTTTAATCATTATTTTACTCATTGTGACTTTTTCATACCAGCTCTAACCAATCTTTTTCACTAGAGTCTTTGTGACATCCAGTCTGCTCAGGTCTTCAGAACTTTTCTAAGTATCTGAGTCGATTTTAGTTGTGCGGTCGTCCGGATGGTTTCAATTTTCCTTTTAATGTTCCATTCATTCGGCCGCCTTTTCCTGCTCTTAGGGACTGTTCTAAGGGTTCTAAATTCTAATTACGATGGGTTTCACAGCTTTCTTCAATTCTCTAGCAAGGACCAGATGTTTGTCCTGCTTTTCGTCTTTTTTATTTTAAATTTCCCTCAATGGTCGACTCTATGCAGAGTTTTTTTTTCTTTTTGTTTATTAAAACTTGGTCTAGTCTTCTGGCCGGGATTATTTGATCTGTTTGTAGCTCAAAGTCCGAGGGAATTAGGTGGGTTTCATTTTTAAAGGCAGGATCAAATTTGTGCATATACCATTTGTAAGAATGACGAAGTTATTATTATTATTTACTCGTTTAGAGTTTTTCACATCAGCATTAGCTGTATTATCATTATTAATATTATTATTATTATTATTATAATTATTATTCGTATTGCAGTTTTATCTCGCATTTTTAACCGGAGATCAATGCTGCAGCAAAATATCGATCCTATATTCCTGGGAAATTGGATTTCCGCTTTAAAGAAGTTAAAAGTAAAATGTTTGTTGCTATTTTATCGAATATCTTTGCAAGTGAAAATCTCATTCACAATATATAACCAAGTGTTTTTGGTGTCATTAAATTCTTAAAAGATAACGTCAATACAAAAGTGTTATCACTATTATTTTTCTAATTAAGAGAAAGCTTTGAAGTGACGTTGCAGTCTATAGAGACCATTATTGATCATGCAATTAGGAAGTTTTGGTAAACTCAAGAAAAATCTGAAGTAAAAAAATAGGCTCAATGGCAGAAAGAAATGTTAAAATAAGTTTAAACTCTTGTTCGCTTAAAAGATAAAAGGTCACTGGTGATATAACCTGGATTTATTCAGGGAGTCAAGCCGAAACCAAATCATATCTAATTCGGTAAGAGCCTTGAGTATGTCAACTTAAACGGAATTTATAGGGTGTTAAAATATCCCTTCTACCTTTCGAAGGTATCAAAGGAAATATTTTATTACGAATTGCTCAAACCTCATCAATTTTGTAAAAATCTATTCTAAGCAAACTGATTCATTTAATTTTCTTATCGCAGAATAAAATTAACTTTTTTATTTGAAAAATTCTTTCTATATGCTTTTAATTGTGGACGATACTGTGTGTGGTATGATTCCCGACCAATCACTTCCAGACTATTAACTGTTTCGCGCTGTGCAACATTTTTTGTCTAATCAGCGATATAAATCTTTTAATGATCGCCAAGAATGTTTCGAATCAACACCAGACATATTCTATAGTGGAATTGAACAGAAAGGAAGTCTAAACTCGGAGAAAGATAGAGAGTGTAATTTGATGACCGAATAATGCTGCTCTAATTTAACATGCATAAAGCATCTTGTTAAAAACTTTTTTCTAACTTTTCTGTATCTGGTAACCGTGTCTCAGATATGACCAGAAAACATGTTTTAGTTTTAAATGAGGTAGTTAGCATTTTGTGACTGTCTGGAGTCATTTGTGCATTTCGAAATTTGGCGAAAAAAATTTTAGGATGACGAAAAACAAAATCGATAGACATTTAATATTCTTGAAGAATATTAAATTCATAGCAACTATGCTGGATCTTTGTTGCGACGCTGCTTGCGGGGAGCGTAGACCAGCATAATTTGTTGATTTTCATTTCAGCACTAGAAGCGAGTCTCAAAATTATATAAAATGTATTGTATGTACTAACTTGATAAATCCTGGAGAAAATGCCGTAACATATTTGGTTGTGTTAACTTCTGAAAATCAATATAACAAATATAAAGATAGTGGAACCATGACTAGAAAAGAAAAAGTGAAAACTAGGGACTGACTGATCTCCTTCAAAAGAGACTCTGAATGGGCTGCGATGGTTTGGAAATCACATTTAAGAGAAACTCTCACAAGTAGGATGTACCGCTTTTATATTTTATATTTTAGTTATTTTTATCGAACTTCAGTATAAAAAGAAAACACTGGATCGAGAGAGGAGAGTAGTTATCTAGTTTCTTTCTAGGCATGTCTTGATGTTATAGAAAAACGAGTCTTGCAGTGATTGAAAACGAATATTAATGTCTCTTGTAATATTAAAGAGAAGAAAGGATTCTAATTATAATGTCTAATTATTCTACCTTATATAGAAGATTTGAATGATTAAAAATATCGTCCAATGTGAATGCAGATCAAACAATATTATCCCTTCATTGAAAAATTGACTGAAACTTGTTTTTTTTATTTATTTATCAATGAGAGCAATTTAACTATACTGCCTTCATATATATATATATATATATATATATATATATATATATATATATATATATATATGTGTGTGTGTGTGTGTGTGTGTGTGTGTGTATGTATGTATCATAACAGTGTTGGTTCTTACTAAATCACTTTGCGAGTTTGTGGCAAACCAAGTGCAATATAATATGGAGAGAGTAATTACATAATGATACTAAATAAATATATATTAGATATATATATTCAATGCCATGAAAGTTTTTGTCTGGGACCCCAACAATCATCAGGCAATTAAAAAATGAAATTTCATTTTGTTAACTGCGTGATGATTGTTGTTTTATAAAAAAAACTCCATCAAACCCAGGGTTGCAGTCTAAATTCCATGGTATTAAATATATATATATATATAAAGAACACACACACACACACACACATACACACACACACACACACACACACACACACACACACATATATATATATATATATATATATATATATAAACCAAATAGGAGTTTTAGTAATATATAAGTATTGCTTCATTATAAACAGTTACATTTTGTTAAGTCAATAAGTAAAATTCTAATCTTTCTTTGTTAGGGGGTGAGCTTCATTATTTCAAGAATATAATATATATTTTTTTTGTTTAGTGTTGCCTCTCATTAAGTGTTAAAACTATATTTTCGGGCTTTGTTTGTTTAAAAAAGAGAGATGATTTCAAAATAAAAAAAAATCATTTCCTTTTCAGCTAAAAACAACCTACAAAATTCTTGCTGGGAGTTCTTTCATGTAACTTGATTGCCGACAAAGATGACTGAAATTTTGCAGTTATCCCTTCCTTATTTATTTTGGAAACAACTTAGGGGAAATCAGATGAACACTAAAACGAAACACAGAGTGAAAAAGTGGGCTAAAATAAGTTTGTTTATTCCAGACAAATAGACATCTTCAAAAGCTATTATACAATACAAAATAATCTAATATCAAACAGGAAAAGTATTTTAACACTTGCAAAGATGTATTTAGAAGAAACTAACTCCATTTAGATTATGTCGTTTACAGAACCTTTCGACTGTTACATTATCTGGTCTTCTTCACGTATAATATGCATCTTTGTAGGGAAAAAAAAGACTCTTGTTTTGATCTCTTTCCTGGGTAGCTCAAAGGAAAAATGGCAATTATCAGATTTTTGTTTGAAATTGTTTTAAAATCCTTTCACAGCAATCTGTTTGGTGTAACTTTCTCTGTTCAGTTTCGAGTGGCAATGAGCAAAAATTAAGATGAGCAGTTTCTTTTATTTTTTTACTTTCAAACGCCAAAATTTTGTGCTAATTATGGAATCAATAAATTGAACCAACGATTCTTTCAATGTTGACGATCTTTCATCGAAACATAACCAATACTTATCAAATGGAATGCGAGTGTCAAGGAATAGAGACGATTTGCTTTAACTGTATTTGAATTTGTTTAGTCGAATATCGAGATCATTCCCAATAAGTTTCTCAGATCAAGATAGCCTCAAAGAGATAGAAACAAACTTATTAGATAAGTCAAAATCTCAGTTGCTTTTTGATAGAGGTTTCATTGTGAGCAACACTCTCAGCTTTACATTCACCGGTTATGAACTCCTATTACATCATCGCTATACGCAGTACTTTACATGCTTCGACGTATTCCTCCCTCCAAAGAGATCTGTTGGCAAACTATAAATTCCCCTCCAATCTAAGCCAATGAATGTCTCAGCACAGGTAAATTCATTATTCTTGGCTCATGACTCCGACACACGGAAGAGGTATTTACAGGAAACTTGCAGTAGAAGAATTAAAAATCACTGGATACTTTTTCTTGCATCGAACTGATTTATAGTATCAGAACCTCACTATTTCGGCTGAACAATAGGCTGAAGAACAGGCGAATGTACCCTTATTCAAAACCCTAACACTTTACAAACAACATTCCAGTGCAACAGGCGCTCATTGCGTTACATTTATCGTTGTAGGGAATGAAATCGAAAACTAGAATTCAAACCCTGAACATAGCTGTTCGTTTTTTAGTTCGCAGTAACGGAAGAGGCGTGAATCCATCTATTCTTTTCACCATCCATGAATAGGTCAAAGTAAGTAAAGTTGGTGACCGTAGTCGGGTGCGACCCAAAGTCTCACTTTTTATTAGCTACTACACTGAAGTGTAAGGAAGGGCGCAATCCCTTAATTGCTCCACGTTATTCTTGGTACATACCTTATAATGCTAAGTGTTAAGCATGGTGGCATCAAGTACCATTTTTGAGTCTTTGGTATGACTCGACCAGGGATTGAACCCTGGTCTCTCAGACCAGTGGCGAACACTCTACCCACTTGGTTATACTAAATTCTTTAGTCTCAGTAAAACAATCAGCCTATCTGAAGGAAAACTTTGAATTCACACCACTTGTAAGTAAAGTAAAGTTAGCGACCGCAGTCACAGGTTCCGTATTCATTCTCTACTACACCAAAGGTCAGGAGAGGGTGCTACTCTTTTCCCTTGATTGCTGTACTTTACCCTTGTAGTCTCTAAAATATTGACCTTGTGTCATATCCTGTCCGTGACAATGGGTTTGGATGGCTACGTGTATCCCAGAACATTATCAGAACCTAAGGGATATCCACCACACTAGAACATTGTGCATATATCCGAACACGCGTGTGCGTGAGTGTGTATGCATATCCGAGTGGATATGTGTATCTGAGTGAATGTGTGTATTCGGGGGAGGGGGGAGAATGGGTATTCATTTTTGCCTATATCACATGGCCATCTACTAAATATGAAAATAATCTATTCATATCAACACGACTGAGTTAGCCAAAATTGTAAAATTATAACAACTTTATATTTAGAAGAGTCCCTTAGATAATTTTTCTTGACGGGTTTTTGCTTGTTAAGTATAGAAAATCCCACAAGTAGCAGTTTTTCTTTCGTCAACTCATTCTCTGTGATATATTTTTAAAGATAAATTTCGCGGTTACTTTTTCTTCAAAATTTTCAGTATAATTTTCCTTTTTTTTTTATCTATTCGTTGAAAAAGAAAAGTACGCAAATACTTATCTTGTGTTGCACGTCTATTCCCTCCAGATGTAAATAAACAAATATGTTAAATCACCGGCTTTTTTGTTAATTTGAACAATACGCCAAAACCAAAATAGCAATAGGTATTTTCTTTTGTTCCTTATTTTCTCCAATTCTCCAGCCAACTTAGGTAAACAATATTCATTCAAAATTTGGAAAGTATTTAAATTTTCAAAGTATTTAAATTTTAGCATAGTTCTTCAGTGGACCATATTTTGACATATGGTGACAATTTTGGTAATTTAGGGGCACTTAGTAAGGATCGAAATCACTATAATTATCCTCTTCGCTTAGCCGTTTATAATAATTCAAAGCTGATGAGCGAGAAACAATTTTTTTTTCCTCCGTTGAATTTCTAAGATATTTTGGCCGGGAATTGATTTAACTTGGAGAGAATTTTTACGTCTGAACTTCATTATGAATTAAAGCGAGGTTCTCATTTATATCATTTTGATCGATGCTCTCTACAACCTTCTTCAAATCTATGCTGCATTCAATATGCCTGTGAATGACGCCATTCTCAACAATCGATGTTTAAATCCAGGATGAAGCTGTTTGCGTTCGTTCGGGTTAATACCGTAGGGAAACATGAACTCACTTCCCTCTATAGAGAAATGGTAGGACAGACAGAGGTCTCAATCACTGGCAAGGGAACCAGGAAGGAAATCTCTGAATTCAACATCGCTTTATTCCGTGTAAAAAATGAACATGTACCACAACCCTCTTGAAACAGAAGGGTTGGGTATTGACTAATACTTATACCAGGTGAGTTTAAAATATATTGTGACAAATGCTGCTTTATTAAAACAGAAAAGGACTATAAACAAAACGTTAATTTTCTTCGAAATACTCCTCTCGGCATTCAATTCATTACTCCATGCTCCGAAGAACCAGTTGAATTAAGAATGATTGTATTAGTGTTATGCAAATTGTAGTTACTTGGTCGCAGTGCATTTAAAAAGCAGTTGACATTAATCTATCAGCTGTCCGTTGTCCATAGAATCTAAAACAAATGTTTCGATAAAAAATAAAGTTTCATAGATTAATGGTTTCACACTGACATTATTGTCTGTAGGCAGATCAGCTAATCAACCACAAGACTGCTAATTACGTAAACGTTTTACCCCTTGAAAACGGCATATTGTGTAAGAAAGTTGAGTGTGAGTAAAAGTTTCACAAATTCTACGCTACGCTTTAAATAGCGGTTTCCTCCTGATTAGTGAAGTTAAGCACCGATGCGCCTCTTCAAAACATAGATGAGTGAACATTAGGAACAACAGGTTTTAAGAACCATGAAGGCTGTGTTAATTGAAGAAATGTTCATTTTTAAAGTAAAATAACATTTGTTGATTGATTTTAATGCCATGTTAACCTGTCATTTTATTAATAAAGTTTCGATGATGAAGTATGTTGTAATTTCATATTATATATTTTTGGTGTTGTCTCTAACTTTATTTCACACAGTTCTATCGAATATGAATGATTTTAAACATATTTATTTGCCTCATTGATTGGATCCAAACAAATACGACCACTTTGCGTTAGAGGTGACCGGGGAGTATTAGTTGTCCAGGTCTCCAGAACTGGAGCCTCACCATGATTTGCAGTTAAGTCACATACCCATAGTGTCAGAACTTTTTTTTTGTGGGAGTACTTACCCGCTACAGAAGGATACAGTCAGTGTATTCTATTCCCTGCTTATATAGCGTAAGAAGATATGTATTGATATATGAAAATTATACAAAAATTAGTGGACCAGTTCATATACCTTGGCAGCAACATCTAATCTACTGAAAGTGATAGCAACATGCGTCTAGCAAAGGCGGAAAGGATATTGACAGGTTATCGATCATATAGAATGCTGATTTATCCGACAAAATAAAATGGGATTTCTTCCAAGCTTTAGGTGTATCCATATAGACGCACTATGAGGACATTACAAAACGTATTGAAAAAACAAAGCTGGATAGAAACTACACAAGAATGCTGCGTGCTGTCTTGAACAAAACCTTGAAGTAAAACCTCACAAAAGACCAGCAGTACGGCAACTTGAACCTCTTCTCACAAACTATTCAAATACGTGAACAAGAAACGGTGTGTAATGCAGGGGAATCAAAGACTGATCAAAAGAGACGTTAACGTATGGACCCCTGCACTTGGACGTGCCAGTGTTGACTGATCATCGAATATATACTTACATCAGCTCTGGATGGACATAAGATGCAACCTAGAAGACCTTCTAGGAGTGGTGGATGATAGGAATGAATGAAGGGATAAACAGAGAGACAGAGACATAGACACAGACACAGACAGAGATTTAGAGAACTTTATGCTGTTAGGGTGACTTGATGAAATACATATATATATATATATATATATATATATATATGTGTGTGTGTGTGTGTGTGTGTGTGTGTGTGTGAGTTTGCGTATGGACAAGTACATATACCAGGTGTAATCAAAATATACCGAGATGTGTGCTAAATTTAGACAGGAAATGACAATGAACAAAACGTTATTTTCTTCGAAAAAAACCCTTTCAAATTCAACACTCTTTTTCGGTGAACTTTGATTGTTCTTAAAGTCAATGGAACCTCTCTTTTGATATAATTCAGAACTATTCTGCTGTATTCAATTAAATATCCTCCACGACTTCATTTCTAATCAATAGAGAGATTTTGCAGCTTCGAAAAGGTTTGGTTTGGTGGGGTTTATGGCATATCAAGCTTTGTAAGTTATTTAAAGCCAAATCTACTTTTATGCAAATAATCAGTTCCATTTCAAACAATTCAGATTAGCATGAGTACACAGTATAATTGTCAAAAACATTTCTATTTCAAACTATTCAAGCAGTTATATATAACAATTCAGTTTAGTGAAAGTACAGTTTCGATGTCAAAAACAGTTCTATTTTAAACAATACAGTTTAGCATAAATACGCAGTTTAAATGCAAAAATCAGTATAGCAAAAAAGGCATGGTTTAATTCTATTTGACCCATAGATAGGACCCTTATCAGATGCTACCATTCCGGGCCCGAGTGGACCTGGGAGCGATGGCAATAAATGGGTACTCTGCATTCCACAAAGCTCCAGCATTGCTGGAACCTCACCATCAGATTGTTTAGTGTCATATCCAGGACACCCATTGGGCGGTGGGTCTTACCCCTCTGCAGAGAAGCAGTCGGTGTATTCTACAGCCCCAGCCGACTGGGCAATTGAAAACAAGGAAAAAAAGCACATGATTAGGTCTGAAAAGTATGGAAGTTGTGACACATGCGCAAATATTGCTATCAAAAATGGCACTAAAACGTTTTGACCGCAATCAATACATCATCCTTTTATTGTATTAGTTGCTCATCTGTGTATACGTCAGTACTTAAGTTTTATAAAATTAAATTTAAAGAATTGATGATCAGTCTAGATATTTCCTAAATTTTTCATACAAACAGCAGTAACTTGACATGGAATAAATTTAAACTTTCATTGTATAATTTTCATGTTTTTTAATTAAAAGTGAAGCATTGGCTTAAATGCGTTAAAAAAAAAAGATACATTTCGTTAAAAATTAAATATGAGGCATGTCCAAAAGTGTCCATCCTTAATTCAAGTGCTTATTTACTTGATTATGAATGCATATGCGTTAACAAAGGTATTCGAGTCAAAAAACAATTCGATATGTTAATATGCTTAATAACATTGAATATAGTAGATGGTCATATATTACAGAGTCCGATTCAAGATTTTAAAAGTTGGACAGACGTAAACTGATCGGTAAAGTATGTTTGTTTAACCATGAAATACAGAGTGGAAGGATAAAATTGTTGTCCTAAAGAAAACAATACTAGAGTTTTATTTTAAAACTTTTATTGAAAAAATCAATTCAGCTAACTTGATTATGTAGCAGAGCTGACATCTATTCAATATAGCCGCCTTCAGCCTCAATCACCGCCTCGATATGGATCCGGAACTGGGAGTATGCCTTTTCCACAAGCGCCGGCGGGAGATCGGCGAATACTCGGCGGATGGCGTCGATCAGGCTGGCCTTGGTATTGTGGGAGGTTATGTTGGTGATGTTTTCGACGTATGACCAAACGAAGTAATCCAATGGGTTCAGGTCGGGGGAGGAGGGGGCAGTGAGAAGGGTACAAAGTCGTAGCAGACTTTCTGAAGCCAAGCCTGGGTCTCTTTGGACTTGTGGGCCGGCGTCGACTCCTGCTGCCACACCCAGGGTCTGCTACCGGCCACTTGATTGCACCAGGGGATCACCACGCTCTTCAGCACATCCAGGTGTTGACTTTCAAGCCTACTTTGAAGATGTGAGGTGGCATGATGTGGCCCTCACTTGAAATCACACCGAAGACCGTAACCGTAGCCGGAAACTTTGTTTTCATCAACCTGAGCACGTCCCTGTAATTCGTGGCCATCCAGATTTGCATTTTGAGAGTGCTGGCAATGGTCCTGTTGTCATAACTTGGATCGGTAGAGGCATGAGTTGTACAGCGGCGCATGTCCGATCTCGTTCGTTGAACATTGTGTCACTTTCAGACATGATAGAAGGCTCCTATCGCTCTTGGGATTTGTACACAACAGGCCATCTAGTAGATGGTCTGCAATAAAAAGAAAAGAAAACCGGTTTTCATTAAACGGAAATGGAATCATGTCGTCTTTTCTAGGGCGACAATTTTATCGTTCGACCCTGTAAATATGGTGCCTTCAATTTTGTCATTATATGTGATACGTCAAAATACTGAAGCATTGTTGAGCATGTATTATACTAATTAATTAATTATATTAAATTCAAAGCTATTGAATAGGCAAAGAACGGATTAACTAATGTACGTTAATTTGCTTTGGAAATGCTTCGATTTGCGTCAGTTTTGACTTGCACCACCTCCAGGAAACGATGATCGATGAATTATATATATATATATATATATATATATATATAGGGATTTTTTTTTAGGATTTTTACAAGTAACATACACTCTGCATTGTTTTACTCTGGTTTTTCGCAGAAAGAAGTTTAGTCTCACGATAATATTCATTTTGGGATTATTGAATATGAAGGAAAATCAGTGTACTTCAGGCTTGAACAGAAGTTTGTAATGAAATTCCTAGAGGCTGTGAAGAAAGATGGTTGGTTGGTTGTTTGGTTTTATGGCTTATCAACGTTTGTAGGTTATTTAACGCCAAATCCATTTTTATGAAAATAGTTCTATTTCAAACAATCCAGTTTAGCATAAGTACGCAGTTTACATGTAAGTACAGTTTAATAATGAAAAAATTTTTTCAAGCTATTCAGTTTAGTCAAGCAGTTCTAATTCAGCTAATTCAGTTTAGTATAAGTACAGATTTTGTTTACACACAGTTAAATGCCAAAACAGTTCTATATTAAACAATTCAGTTTAGTGTAAGTACAGTTTCAATGTCTAAAAACAGTTCCAGTTCAAATAATTAAGTTTAGCATAAGCAAGAAGTTTAAATATATGTACGGTTTAATTGTCAAAAACATTTCTATTTCAAGCTATTCAGTTTAGTCAAACAATTCAGTTTAGTATAAGTATGCCGTTTGTTCTATTTAAAACACAGATAGGGCCCTATCAGGTGATACCACTCCGGGCCAGAGTAGACCTGGGAGCAATGGCAATGAAGGGGTGCTCCGTATTCCCCAGATTTTTTTGTGTCAAATCCAGGAGACTCGTTAGGTGGGGGTCTTAACCCTCGACAGAGAAGTAATCGGTGTATTTTACAGCTCCAGCCGACTGGGCAATAAGAAGAGAGAATTTTGTGAAGTTTACAGGAGGATCTATGGTGTGTTAGGATAAGCATGTTTTTGTAAAAAATGTTTACAGATAAGCTAAACATGCTTTAGCCGCAACGATACTGAATCGAAAAGACAGTCCATAGATTGGAAACACACTGGCCCTCCGAGAAAGAAACAGTCATGTTGATAAGTCTTTTGGGACATAAAAGGGCCCATTACTTTTGATTTCCTTAAAAAGAAGGTGAAACAGTAAACAACGCTTCCTGTTGCTAACCCCATAGGCAAAATTGAATTTATTCACTGAATATTCCTTTTATATATATATATATATATATATATATATATATATTAGTGCATGTGTGCATGTGTGTGTACATGTGTATGTGCGTGTGTGTTTTATTTAAATTTGTACAAATGAATATAAAGTTGGAAAGCATATACATATTTACCAACCCCTCCGCTCGGGCAGGATATGACACAAGGTCAATTTCTGAGCGAAGTTTAACAGGTTTGAATTCACAGTTTTCCTTCTCTCAGACTAGTTGCCTCAACAAGGCTGAAGAATCTAGTCTGCCCGACTATTTACCCATAGCTGGAGGGAGAATAATTGGATTCATACCTTTCCCAAGGGTATTAGTGCTTTGCGAAATGCAATTAGCCTGGTCCAGGATTTGAACTCGTGTTGCCGTGTCCATTTCCTACGACGATAACCATTACACCACAGGCACCTCCCAGAGTTGGAAAGCATATAAATACTTCTACTTAGCTAGCATATGTAGAAATGTGGACACACAATATAACCAATGAATAAGTACACGCATAATTCTTTTTTAAAAAAATATCTGTCAATCACCTAATGTGAAAAACTTTATAACCTGAACATATATAACTCTCTCACCCAAAATTTTCATTTAGAGTTATATACTAGTACAGATAGATAGATAGATTCCAGTTAAAATAACAAATTAGAATTGTTTCTTTTGTGACAAGATGCGTAGCAATTCATTTCCGTTTGTGTTGACGCCGGTCAGATAATCTCTTTATCTGTTTTGGCACGAAACCCCCACAAAGCACCTGAGGGCGAGATCTTCGTTGAGACTTGAAGTGGAGGAGGGAAGGAAGGTCCCAGAGAAGACAGAGGCAGTTGAAAAAGGAAGACAGAAGAGAACAATCGGCTGTCCACAGAAGGACACAGTCGGAGGCATTGAGAAGATGGAAGCAGAGCAGAGAAGAGAGTCAAAAGAAGTCAGAAAGACGACTGCTAAGACCTGTTGACCTACAAAGGCCGAGTTAACTAACGCGAGAAGTCAGCATGGCTAGTGACTTTTGTGGGAGTTTCGCTCGAGTACACGCTCGTGTTAGCTCACAGAAACACAGAATGTAGAAAAAGTGACCCATAGACTTCCCTCTTCTTGCGCTTGGAGCTAACCTAAGCCCGTGTTGGTTATTTGTTCTTTTCCTCCACCCATTGGTTGTGTTTTTTGTGTCCGTAATGAACTGTGTATTGCCCCTGGATGAATCACTGGCCATGAGTAGTTTGGTTTAAAGAAGCTGATATAGTGAGGGTTGCCCGGCTGGCCAGGGGTGTTGTCACACTTTAGAAAAGAATCAAATTTTAATTGATACATTTGTGTGTATTGACCGTGCTGGTTCCTTTTAGACGGAGTTAAATCTATTAAGCTTTTTTGATTTGATTGAATAAAAGGGAAAGTTTGATTTAAATAAATAGAAAGTTTGATCTCCAAGCAACATAAAAAGCAAATCTTTGTACAGCTAAAGAAATAAAATCGTAAATTCCCAGGAATGTCTTTCAGTATATATAAATACATCATTCACCCACTTTCTTTGGTGTGTGCGTGTGCGTGTTCTCTTTATTTTCGTTCACTAGCTTTTAATGCATCAGAATTTACCACCTTGCTTTCCACAAAGACCAAGTTAAGTTATTACTGTTTTTGTTCGTTTTCAGCATTAATTCTTTATTCGTTTTCCAAACGTCTTCACTTTGTGTACACGAAATATATAATACCCAATCTAGACAAAACGTATTATACCCAAAATGCATTTCCTTCTTTACTCGACTCAAATTTATTCTTTCTGACATCAAGATGGAATTTCTCACATAGACTTTCTTATCTTAGAAATAAAAATGTCCTTCTTGCGATGGTCTTACTGTAAAAATCAAGATAACCACTTCTAAGTTCCATTTATGTGTAAATTAATCGCATAAATTATGAAATCGCTTCTGAGTACGAATGACGTTGATTTGTAAGACAATAGGACGCCATGTTGGCAGCCGAGATTAAATCAATTCCCTCTCTTTTACCCCTGGAGAATTCCATATAAATTAACCAAAAATCATTAAAATAACGAGTACTGGATATAAAATATGACAGAAACCTACATACGGACTAACAAAGATGTGGCTATAGATGTCTTCGATCCTAGCTATATCGAAGACGGATATATAGATAGACAAATAGACATAAACAAACCGAGATAGATAGATAGATAGATAGATAGATAGATCGTGAAAAATTGGATACATATGACTACACTGAGATAGCTATAAGATTAAATCTTCGACGAGAAAAAAAACAGAACATGTGGAAGACCAAATTCAAAAGATCTTTTGCCCATGTTATATAAAAACGTCAGTTTTTCGAATTCTGTCACTATATATATGTCTATCAGAATACGCCACTTTTTTTCTTTCTTTCTGTCTTTCTTTCTTTGCAAATCAGTAGATATCTCTCCATGAAAACATTTTGTAACAGTTATTCTTTTCAAGCTAATAAATTGTTTTGTATGGCAAAAATGATTGGAAGACACTCCATATCGACGCAAGAAAACGTTCAAAAACAAAACTGTTCCAATACTCTTCATAAACACATACATTATTACATAAAAACATATTTCTAATGTGATTATCTCCTGTTTGCATAGTTTACATTGTTTAAGGAAATGCAAAGCCACATCGTAAAGAAATATATAAGTAAGTTGGCGACTGTAATCGAGGTCGACTCAAAGTTTCCCTTTTCAATAGCTACTACACCAAGGTGTCGGGAAGGGCGCTACTCCTTTCCTTGGATTTCTTCACTTTACCCTTGATACGTACCTTATAATGCTGAGTGTTAAGCCATGAGATATAAAGTACCATTTTTTGAGTCTTTGGTATGATACGATCTGGGATTGAACCCGAGTCCCCGGGCCATTAGCGAAACTTGAGATAAATATTACAACAGCTGGTATGTGCAACATGTAAAAGCTAGGTATTCATTGAGCAAATACAGACAGCCACGCCAACCAAGAAAATATCGCCAAAATGTCTTATAATGATGTTTCTCACCCTCTCAATTTATTTTCAATGTTATTAATAATGTAGTTTAAATCATAATTATATATATATATATATATATATATATATATATATATATATATATATATATATATAATCAACCTAAATCGCGAGTCAAAAATCTTCTACTAAAGTTTCACCTTATCGGATCATTAGGAAGCCTTACTTCGACTAATTCTAAAGGAGAAATCGCCTTCTTTTATTCACCAAAAAACCCACCTAGCTTAGAATTTGCATAACAAATAAATAAATAAATAAATAAATAATATATATATATATATATATATATATATATATATATATATAACTTGAATAAAAACAATTTGAATTGATACGCAGTAAGCTGAAAGAGGGAATCCTCGTGACGTAATCGTTAATATTGAGGTTCACTTTTCGACAAATAACCTTGTGAAAGGTATAACCCCTTTATCTCCCAGTTATGGTTTAAATAGTATCACGACTGTTCTTCTATAAAGTTGTATTTAGCATTAAATATCCGATGAAGGTTAAAATCCCTTTTAACAAAAAAATCAAAGTTGACCAAAGCAAACCAAATATAATGAAATGTGACTTCTGTTTATAATTTACTTGTAATTTGTAGTCTCAAAAATTTGTAAACATGAGTCCAAGGGCTGCTACGTCTATTGTAAATTATGCTAATACTAGTACAATTTAATGATAATCTCTTAAATAGGCAATCGATTATTAGATCTGCAATTCTGTCCTATGTTATTGAAATACTTTCATTTCATAATTACAACGTACAACTTTAGAATGAATATTGTCAATTATCTGTCCTGGACTCATGTAAGCGGCAGAACGTGTCAAATTCGTTATTATCTATATTTCAGGGTTTATAGCTACACTCGATAATTTAGGGACAAAGGTTAACTGAAGCACAAACTAGTCGGTCCCTAGACCCTTGTCTCTGTCACAATAGAAGACATTTTGTTTTAATTACCTGTCGGCATCAAACTAACTCCCTGGAGACCATCAAAATTCTGTTTCATGTCTGGGCAGGGCAGTTTTGTTGGCCTTTTGGGAATAAAGAAAGTTGTAAATAACAACAATACCGACCACATTCTCTCTCTCATTTTGGCATTAACAACTTGCAGGATATTTAATGTTGTGAGATTCGACAGAATAACAGCTGAGTACATATGTTCGTTTCTATCTATCAATCTATCTATCTATTAATTTATCAATCTGATCATATATATATATATATACCAATTTATCTATACTACAGAGAATTATTAACGAAGTGACAATTTTTCATCTTGTCGATTAACTACAAGTTGGAATTTAACGAAATGTTCTCAGATAGGAACATTTATATGCACGTTCTGTATAATAATGTTATAGTTCTACAAAAATACTCAGAGACTGTGGTCATTTACCTAATTTACCTAAATTACTATTATTGTAAATCATTAGCAATGTGTAATTAAAACTCATGTAAACAAGTAAAACGTTTAATATAGAATTTGTTATGAATACATACAGTAATCAACATGAACTTAATCGAAATCAACAAGTAAACAAAATTCAGAACTAATAGAGCAGCTAGTTAATAAGGGATCTATGATCTTTTTTATGACTTGCATAAAGCGCTGATTCATTGAACAAATTTCGTGATCTCCTCTGATGCAAATCTACATGATACATTCACTATTTCTTGCCACAAGTACTCCTTGCTTCTCAGTTACCGTCCATTCTCGTAAACACGTTGCTTCAGAATGCCCCACAACTTTTCCATTGGCTCTAAGTTTGGGGAATTGCCTTTCCCGGTCATCTTCCAAGGTTCACAGAAGCCTGATTGTTACCGGTATTCCGAAGTTTTAAGTGCTTCATACAAGGGAACATAATCTTTCGTAAAGATGATGGTTCTCCCGAAGGTGATCATTTGCATTTTTAAACAAGATTCAAAATGCTCTCCTAGGAAGATTATGTAAGCATTTTCAGTCATTTTGATATCGCCAAGCACTTTTCATGGACTACGATACCACCAATAATATCAGCCCAAATCATGATACATCCTCCTCCTAATTAGTATCTCAAGCATTGATGACGATCTAGTGTGTTTATGATACACCCTTTTTTTACCAACTTTCTGGGCCATCACAGAGAACTTAAGATTCATCCGGGAACAAAATCTTCCGGAAGTTAACCTTTATATCTTCTGATTGTTTCAGACTAGTTTCTACATGTATTTTTATCAACAGAAGCGTTTTCATCGGTCTCACTGATGTCTTAACCTTTTTCAGAAGGTGGCGTCAAAAGTTCCCCTATCATCAGGTCTGGGTTATTGATAAGTTTAATTCCTGATAAAAGACGTCAAGAAACAAACCTCAAGTGACTCTGATCTGCCTTTTTCCGTACCTGTAGAGAAGTTGCAACAATTCTTTTTAAAGTGGTATCGTCTAGTTATTTTGGATATTTCTAATGTTTATTCCCCATTTGAAAGTTCATGAGTTATAACATCAGCAATATTCAAGTTAGTTTTGCAACCCTTAAATGGACAACTATGAAGTCACTCGTTTGCTATTTGGAACACTGAAGAATCGTGTTATTCACTCAAATGACTGCAGTTTGTTGACACTTGTACGTGCATGTAACTTTTGCTATCATTCTGAGAAAAGTTATTTTAATTCAAACTAGTATCTTTTGGAATAAATGGAAAATTGTCATTTGCTAAAATATTTCGTACCGCCGTGTTGATCAACTCTGTTCATGTCTATCTATATAAGTTATTTAGCATCTATCTATCTATCATGATTAATGGATAAATAGAGAAATAGATACAGTGCGTGTACATTGCAATATACATAGCTATATATATTAATATATATATATATATATATATGTTGGAAAGATAGATTTGTTGTGAATCTGACAGGTTTATATAAATATGTGAAAAGTTGAATAAATCAAACACTTAACTCAACTTTTGATGTGTGATATTTCGTGCGGTTTTATTTCATCTTCCCGAACTTCTTCAAACAGAGGCTATTTTCTGAGTTTTTCTATTTAAAAACATGTAAGAAAAAATGATAAGATGGTGGATGGGGTTTAGTTGTAACAGGAAAGCTGGGAGTTATTTAAAGTCAGACGTATCAGGTTTCATTAAAAGATTTTTTGCTTTGAAAGTGGAGATAGATTTTAGGGAGCTGATAAGAAAAAAGTAGTGAAAGGTTTGGGTTAAATGTGTTTTAGCATAACTTGTTTCATCAAAAATATATTGACTATAATGTGATGTCACATGAAATTGTCTATATTGTAGTGTCCAGGTTGTAATTTGGGTGAGGAAGGGCTAAGAGGCAAAATGTTAAGGAAAGGCAAAAGGAAAGGGTTCTCATAAGTATGGTGGCCCAGAGTGAAAAATGTTTTTTTCAATCCGTTTCTATTATGATTTTGTTTACCATCTATCGGTGATGCGGAGAGTGGGGTTGGTTTTCTTTGGTTCATTTGATGCCTATATCTTAGGAGTTTTTTTTCTAGCATTGATATTAAACATTTTGGGTATATTAGTCTTTTAAAGGGAATGTTCGATGTATTCAAATTCTTCATTAGGTATTGTGGGCAACATATTCTGAGTCTCTTAGGTAAAAGCCTATTATAAGGCCTGCTTTGATTTTGTTGTTTTGGTAGTGGTAGAAATGTATATAATCTTTTTTGTTTGTCGATTTGTATTTAAAAGGGCTGGATTCTAAAAAGTCTAGAAATAGACAGGTTAATACTCCTCTAAGTGAATTTCCCATGGGGAGGCCATATTTTAGTTTTTAGAATTTATTGTTAAATTTGATGCAAGTCATGTTTGTTATGTGTTTGCAGATGTTGATTAGGGTGTTTATGGGTAATGGTGAGTCAAATTTAATTTTTCTTACGTGAGTAGCAAGAAGGTTGAGGCATTTTTGATGGGTATGCTTGTGTAGAGAGAAGTTATGTCTAAACTGTTCATAGGTTTATTTTGTATGTCCATGTCTTTGATTTTATTAAGTAAGTCTCCGGTGTTTTTGACGTGTACGGGGCTGATTATGCAAAGTAGGGGGATAATATTTTAGCTAGGGCATGAGTTATTTAGTGGGTGATGCTACCGATGCTGCAGATAATAGGTCGGAAGGGAGGTGTCTGGTTTGTGCATTTCGGGCAGCTCCCTGAAATCTATCTCCACTTTCAAAACAAAAAAAAAACTTTAATGAAACCTGATACATTTGATTTTAAATCCCTGCCAATTTTCCTACTACAGCTATACCGCTCCACCATCTTATCATTTTTCCTCCCATGAAAAACTCAGAAAACAGTCTCTGTCTGAAGAAATTCGAGAAGATGAAATAAAACTGAACGAAATATCACACGTCTAAACTTGAGTTAAGTGTTTGATTTATCCAAGTTTCCACATATTTCTATCATATATATATATATATATATATATATATATATATATATATATATATATATATATATCTTTTCTCTCTCTCTCTCTCTCTATATATATATATATATGTATATAAAGTTTTAGAATTTTCTTAAACTTAGATCTATCTATCTATCTATTAAGGTACATATATTGATTAATGGATGATTGGATACATAGCATGTATTTAGCAATTTATATATTTCTTCGCATATACATAGCTATATATATATATATATATATATATATATATATATATATATATATATATATATATATATATATATACATTTCTCTCTTTCTCTTTTTCTCTCTTGCTATATTTAATTATATAAAGCTTTTAGATGTTTTTAAAACTTAGATCTATCTATCTATCTATCTATCTATCTATCTAAATCTTATCGTAGCTGTCTATCTAATACGAAATATATGATCTAAAAACATCATAACAAATATTTAGAACCTTAAAATTTAGACCCAGACTAATACAAATAGTTGGGCATTCTATGTTCAGTGTGATTAAATTTGTTTCTTCTCGTATAAGGTTCCTGTATTAGCACAATTCCAATCGATTAGGAACATATTTTTGTTTGTTTAAATATCTTTTTTGCAGTAGTGTATCTAATAAAAGACAGTATTACTTAAGAATAATACATATTTATGTCATTGTATATATAACAATAAGGCTATATTGGAATTGGACTATATATGTATGTGTATGTGCCTGTATTCATGAGTGGGTATGTATGTGATTTGTGTACCTTGTTTTTATATGTAAACATTTATATGTAAAAATATAAATCTATGTATATCTATATATCTATATCTATTTCTCTCCCGCTATATATATATATATATATATATACATAGACAAATAAGTTAGTGTGTGTGCTATTTGTGTGTTCTATCGTCATATTTTGTGTGTTTTTGTGTGTTCTCTCGTCATATTTTAAAAATAGACATACATGCCAAACATATACGTATTCTCCCTTCCCTCGTTCCTTCCTTCCTTCCTTCCTTCCTTCCTTCCTTCCTTCCTTCCTTTCTTTCTTTCTCTCACACACACATACACACACACATATATATGTAAAAGTACAATTCTTATGATCATTATGGTAATCGGCTGACCTCCCGGACGAAGATTGGTATGGGAATTTCATATCTGTTGTGTGCCTGCCGAAGGCCTACACAATATATACAAGTTCTTCCACGGCAGCTGCAGAATGTCTTTCTACCAGAGGGTGTTCCGGTTTTATGTTGTTACCACATCCCTCCTGATTGGGAACGTGGAAAACCCTTAGGCCTTCGCAATGATCTTATACAGCACATACGTAACACGTGACAAAATTATCATCATATAAAGTGCAAGGGGCCATTTAACCATAATTTGCGAGACAAACTTGTGCATAACAAGATACGATTTCCCCATATATATATATATATATATATATATATATAGCGGGAGTATACTTATAGATATATACAAATAACCTAGAAGATATATAACTGAGAGAATAAAAAATAGCAATTTATTCGTATAACAGGTTTTGCTTTTGCTATTTCATTAGATATCATCAAACCTGTCAACAGTGGTTAGAATACACTGACTGTTTTCTCTGGTGAAGTGTAAGATCCTGCCCCTAATCAGAAAAGGAGTGTCAAGAACACGACACAAAACGGTATCTGATGATGAGGCTGCAGTTCTGTAGCGCTGTGAAGTAAGCAGTATCCCTTCATTGCCATTACTTCCAGGTCCACTCTTAGTCAGAGGGGTAATACCTGTGAGGGTTTTATCTATGGGTCAGATCTGTTTGAAACGAATATTTGATATCACGTAAAGACGTAAAAATTACTTAGGAAACAACTACACAAAAATATAAATATGAACATACAATGAATTCGAGTCCTTCACTTCTTGGCATAAAATAACCCCTGCCATGTTAACACGCCGTTAAAACTAACCAATCAATCAATTTGTTTCATAAAGATGCTGAGGACTTTTGCACATACCTAACAGTAAAAAATTCCGTCAAATATTTTACATTTTTAATATCAGCCACTGTAAAACAGCTCGTTGGTTGATCTCTCTGAGTTAAAACGCGTTCGGTTGAAGTTCCACGCGTTAAAATCCAACAAATCTGGACAATGGAAAGCTACCAGAAGTGGTAAAATTATAATTTCTGTTTTCGATCTGATGTTTAACGAATATTCATTTGTTTTAGCCTCTTGAACCTGAATGAAGTTTGCATGACCTTGTTATAAGTCTGTTGTTTGTGGTCAAATTTCGATTGGCCAGGGATGTTCCATTTGCCTCCATTCCTTGAAAGAGAATCAGAATTCTTAAGTATTCACACACACACACACCGAGAAAGAAAGAGAGAGAGAGAGAGAAAAAAAGTGTGTGTGTGTGAGAGAGAGAGAGAGAGAGAGAGAGAGAAGTTCATTAATTAACCTGCTTATTTTGATTGCTGACCTTTATTCAGCGTTCACCATCACTGAGCTAAGCCTTACTCACAGAACGTTTTAGATCTCAATCTATTTCCACGATTAGTGTTCGACTTTTCAGTGTGAAATAGATGGCTAGTATTTAACAGCACATATATTCTGCTGGCACGTTCAACACTCTTTTCTATTCAATGAGTCACTGACAATTGCTTTAAGATTCGTTCATCTAATAACAGAATGAATGATTTCGTCCCTTTTATTAAAGCTTGAGAAATATTTTTCGTTAAAATTATTTTATTCAACACAGTTTTTTTTTCTTAGTGTGTATCCTTTTTCATATCCATATGATAGGGTTGAGTCAATTATAAAACTTATTATTAAAACATTAATCCATAATATTATTTCCTGAACTTATATTTCTCTCCCAGTGAATATATATATATATATATATATATTTACCAGCACTTCTCATTGTCTCTCTCACTCTCTCTGTCTCTCTGCCTCTCTATGTCTCTATGTATTTACTCATTTATATTAATGAATGTGTGAATATTTTGTGAGCGAGAAAAAAGATGGAAATCATTATATATATATATATATATATATATATATATATATATATATATATATATATATATATATATATATATATATATATATATATATATATATATATATATATATATATATATATATATATATATATATATATATATATATATATATATATATATATATATATATATATATATATATATATATATATATATATGGATGTGGGGGTGTGTAGATAGGTTTGCAATTAAAATTCACGATATTAATTATCAATCACTATTACAGCATTTTTTCAGAAATTTTGATTGGAAACAATGCCTGTGGTCTAATGAGTAGAGTGTTCGCCAATGACCCGAGAGACCGGGGTTCCGTCCCCGGTCGAGTCATAGCAAAGACTTTACAAAATGGTACTTAATGCCACCTTGAATAAAACTCATAATCATAAGGTAAGTATCAAGGTGTAAAATGGAGCAACCTCACCAACCTTTTCTAGATAGGAAATGTCGTTATGAAAACGTTTACTCTTCATTCAATAAATAATAGATATTAAGTTTCAATAATTTGTTGATATTTTATCTTTTTCTTTTAAAATTCGGTGTAATAGGCATGAAACTTTGTATTCTAATTTATACAGGGTAAAATATTTGTGAAACAAAATATCTCCAATTCTCTATTTTTTCCTCAAAGCTACTTTATATCAGAATTTTCTTCGATCATTCTTCTCATCTATAACACAAAGAAAATTATTGATAGAATTTATAGCTGTAAAAGTTTGAGGATATTTTCCTCGGTATTTGAAAATGTTCGTATGATAAAGAGCGAACTGTTACTAGGGAAATAAAACATTCCTTGTATATGCGTGTGTGTGTGTGTGTGTGTGTGTGTGTGTGTGTGTGTGTGTGTGTGTGTGTCCGTCTGCTTGTGCATGTGTACCTTATGAAAACAATTTAAGAAAATATCATAGAATTGCTCAGTATTTTTGTTTAAATATAAAATCTAAAGTACGGTCATGCGTCACTCATTCCGTAACTCAGAATTCCATGTATGGCTACAATCATCAGGAGGTAAACTCTTTTTCTCTAATGGTTTTGGCAACGCATGAAACTGATTAATGGAATGAACAGAGGAAGACTTTATATATATATATATAAATATATATATATATATATATATATATATATATGTGTGTGTGTGTGTGTGTGTGTGTGTGTGTGTGTGTGTGTGTGTTTATTGGTTTATTAGGTTTCGTGAGCAATAGAAATCTGCAGATGAAAATGTTGCTCTGCTTTCGTGAGCGATCATTTCACTAACCTATCACATTGGTTGACGCTTGATAACATAATTTAATTATGTGAGCGTATTTTACATATACTTTAATTACGCCAGAAAATCACCTTCTATATTCTCTTGCATCGCTTATGCCCCATAAATCACTGTATACCGATCTACTGAAGTGGTGTCAAGGGTTACGTTCTGTTCATATCAGGCGGGACCATTCTTCGAATCACCCTTTGGCCAAAGGTAGCCGAGTGATTCTTTACTCCTACTCCTTGGTTTTGGCGTAGTTCCTTGCCAAAATTATTCACATTCTGAACTGAGCGGTCAATAAAAGTCAAACAAAGTTAGAAGAAATTCTCTTCTTATCTAATATTCTTAAAAGTCTTCTAATCAGATTTTGTATTCGCAAACAAATAACAATTCAAATCGGGCGGGGTTATTTGCTATTTAATTTTGCTGAATTTAGTTAGACTTTGTTTAGAAACGTCATAATATATTATAAGTGTCTATATGAAAGAAAATGAAAACTTATTATGTTGCCAATAAATTGAATGGAACTTCTAAAGAATTCCTAGGTGTTATCCCAGTGGCTGTCACGGTTTCCTATTTTTGATATCTTCCACTGATGTGTTCTTTTGCAAAGAATGACTGTTTAGATAAATGTTACCATATCAGTCAAGGTAAAAGATAGTGTAACGGTTATCGTTGCATGGTATGGAATCGGCCACCCGAAATCCTATCCTAGACGTAGTTATTTGCGCTTCTCTTAATGCTGATTTTCTCTGTAATGACATGAATCTATCTGGCTTCCCCTCCACTATGGGTAAATAGTAGGGCAGATTGAATTGTTTAACATTGGGCCGATAACCAATCTTGGAGAAAGAAAACTCTGAATTCTAACCAGCTCAATCTATATGAAATTGACTTTGTGTCACATTCTTCCTGTGCCAGAAATGGGTAAATACATTTCTAGTAATTGGATTTAACGGCATATCAACCTGCCTGTGGTTATTTTATGCCTTTAGGTTAGGGCGTTCATTGAACATTCAAATTTATATTTTGTTCTTTTTTTTTCAATCTTAATCGAGCAGAGTTTCTTAAAGAAACTTGTTCAGTTCAAAATTACTGATATCATATTTCTGATATACATAGGTAAAAACAATCATTTACTCAGAAATGCCGAGGAAATATTTGACTGGTATAATTTCACATACAACAATATCCGTCTTAATCATTTTAATCTCTTTGAAGAAATATGAAGATTATCATTTGTTTTAGTTTTGTATAAACCCAGAGGCAAATATAATAATTATATCACAATAAATAAACGATATCAATAAATGTATTGTTTAGTTTAAATGTAAAAAAGAGACTAAAAGTCTGTGCTGTGTTCATAAAATATACACTACATCAATTTATTTGGAAACTGAATTTCGTGTGATAGATGGAAATTTACGTATTGAATTGAATTAGAATCAAATTAGGTCAAGTTTTCGATAATTCGTATCAATCACCGACTGAACGTAACGGAATAATTAGATCAAATTATTTGGTAAAGCGGGTTCATTCAAAGCCAAAGGGAATTTCCGATTGAATTAACCACCGTTAAGAAATTAAAGATGAAAACAGTTTCGTTGTTCCCACTGTCCAATATTATTCAACCGATTTTGCTTATTTATTCATCCTGCTAGATACAATATGATTTAGATATCTTGCTCACTCGTCAGAAAGGTAAGGATATAATAATCATGCTGGTCAGTTTAAATTCATTAAACGTTTAATTAATAATATTTACGAGTTCATAATTTGTCAATGAATTTTTAGAAAAATGAGTAATCCTACATTTTATCAAGTCATCATCCTCAAGTCGTGATGATAGCACTGAGTTCCCTGACTGTCTCTCTCTCTTTCTCTGTCTCTCTCTGTCTCTGTCTCTGTCTCACTCTTTTCTCTAGCCATCACTCTTGGTAGGTCCTTTAAACAGCACCCAGTGTTCTCATAGAGTTGATATCTGTAAGACCTTGCAGTTCAGCTAACACTAATGGGGACGTGATGGAGTCCATGCGAGAACGTCACTAATGCGTTCGTCATTACTTCAGTGGCTGTGACCAGCATATCTTGTTTATCTTACTTGGATGCTTTGTGAAATGAGAAGTAAGAGAGCATACAGTTGTTGCCTTGCATGATGTTACTTCCAGGATATGTTCAAAACAGCACATAGAATTCTTGTATCGTTCACATGAAATACTTTGTTAATATACAGGTAGTGCATCCATACAATTGTACTGGAACAGGCATAGCTTGGAAGAAATACCTTTTTTATTTTATTAAAGTAAACAGATTTTCATATAATCGAAAACCTCTAAATAACTGTCCATACCTTTTCAAGTTGGATGTTGAAATCACTTTCAGTAGATGAGATATTGCTGCCGAGTTATGTGAACTGGTTTACTAATTATTGAGGCTTTCTACAAGAAGTGGAAATGTCTTTTTCTTGTATAAAAATATAAACTCTATTTGCCTCCAATTTCTTGGTTATGCTATACGGATTCGGCTTGAGTAGTTGTATTTGTAGGAAGTACCTGATCATTTGCGTTCTCTGAGTCTGTCGTAGTTTCTGTGGGATATCGTCTGATTCTGGTCTATTTTAGAGAGAAACAATTTTCTTTTATCAGATTTATTGACTTCATAGTTGGTAATATTAGCAGATTATAAGCATATATGGTGCTAATGTAGTTTCCTTGCAAGTTTCAAGTGACAATGTCGAAGAAGTCAGTGTTACTTTTACGTGAATCAACCACTACTTTCGTATTTTTGCAAAGTATTATTATTGTGGTAATAGTTTCTTTGGGGAGACCAAATTGTAGTTGTATTTAACCAGTCTTTTGTCTGAGAATGGAATCAAATATCCTGGAGAAATCTACGAACTGTAGTGCTGACTCAAGATTTTTGCTCATACCCCTCCGATAATTTCACAGATTGTCAGAAACTGTGATATTGCTCCTCGATTTCTTTGAAAGCCGTTCTGAACATTAAGAATAACTCAAGTTCAGGTCGGGTACGATTGAGAAGCAGGACATTATAAATCTTAGCAGCTATAACAGTAAGAAATATGCTTCTATAGATCTTAATGATTCCGTGATCGATTAACTTGGGGAACGAGATAATGCAGTCCATTTCTCTATTGTGTTTTGTTTATACACACCATTACATAATCGAAGAAGTATGACGTCAAAAGTTCTTGCTTTCTATACTTCAGTCACTTGCAGCTTTTCATTTAATCTTTTTCAGTGCTGTGTTAATTTCTTTCTCCGTAAACTGTCCAAGTTTGATGTCTAGTTGGCTATTAAACATTTTTTCGGTATTTTTTTTCAGTAATTTCAGGAAGGCTAGATATTCATCTCTCGTTTTGCTTTTTATTTTTACTCTGCCAGGACGATAAAGTCCATTATTCGGCAAGTTCCATTTTTGCTTGTTGTTGTTGTTGTTGTTGATTACCACAAGATCTGGTCGTCTGTTCAAGATTAAGTGATCCTTTAGTATTTCTAAAAAATTTCTGTGCTTCAAAATAGATATTTCCAAAGTTAACTTTCATTTAAATTAAATGGTAAATATATTTACAATCTTTTACTTAAGAAAACATCCAAATTCATTGTACAAGCGTTAATTAAAATCTTTGAATATCGTATTCTTCTGTAAATATTTAATCATGGTGTACTTACAAATGAATCGTATCATTAAAAACATCGATAAGTTAAATTATACTATTTGTATGTATGCGTTTGTGTGTGTGTGTATGTGTGTGTAGATATTTAAATACCGTGTACAATCAGAAAAAAGCGAAGGAATAAAAGCAAAAATATCGATTAGCCACCAATAGTTACAAGATCAATCCACAAAGCCTAATTAAAATAATTATGGATAACAAGATTTATAACAAGTGAAAACTTTAAAAATTCCAAAGAGTAAGCCTAAAAAGGTTTGTTTTTTTCTGAGAAGGAAAAGTCACATCATCAAAATCCTACGAGTGTAACCCCAGATATATAAAACAGTGCAAAATTAAAACTGCAATAGTTATTGCTGTGGTATGTGAAACCACCCCATAACTATGGACTGATCCAAACCCATGAAGAAACAAAGTTGAATATTCAGAAGGTCATAGTAATTGGATACTTTCTATTTACTATATTTCCTTAACTGTAAACTTATTCCAATAATAATACCTATTTTCTAATGTGTATCTTTACGTATGTTACTAAGATATAACAGTTATCCTACCCGACTTATCACTAGAGGATAGTCAACGAGGGAGGAGAGTATGATACAAGCCACACAAACATATAAAAATGGAAACCAGTGGATATGTAGAAAGACAGATAAATCCATTTGTACGTCAACGGCAAGCTTCATCAGATGTAACACGGAGAAACGGCATAAGTAAACGGCCAGGATGAAATAGTTTAGTCAGAAAACTATTGCTACACATCTATATGCGTAGCATCTATTGATTAGGAAAAGTAGCTATCGAAAGATTACCATGACTTTAAGTCAGACGATACTTCCAAATCTTATCGCCATTCAGATACACGAGGACGTATTCATATTAGGTGGAGGCCCTGGCTCCATATTTCGAAAAATCAGCAACAGCGCCAAAAGTAAACTCATAGGCAAAATCATTGTTAACATAGTAACATTTAATGTTGGGACATTAAACCGAATAAACTATCTAACTGAGCTTAATGCATCAGCAGTCAAGCATCATATGCAAGTAAGAACATTGATATTACTACTCCAAACTGGAATTAAAATACTATGATATCGGTAATGGATAGACATTTGTTTCAGCATCAGCATAGAAAAACTACTTCATTGCCGTCATTAGAGGTGGAGAAATGTTTCCTATCTCAAGCGAAAATCTAAGGAATCATTTTCTTGAGAGAATCTTAGTCAACACCGCGATTTGTTATGGCAATGATGTCATGTTATCAGATACTATGAAAACGCAAAGGGGGTTAAAGACAAGAAAAGATTAACAAGCACATGTACACTGAGATTTTTTCAAGTATGGAAAAGATTTAGAATCTCCCATACAAACTATTAGAATATTCAGGCAAGTTATTGGAATGGATTTTAGCTTAGAAAAATGCACCCTGCGTATAATGAAAAAAAAACTGAACAACTGCAAGAATAAAGAATCACAATCAAGAAAAAAAACCCAGACAAATCAATAAAGGGAAACTAAAAATATGTGGGAATATTAAAAGCAGATGCCATCAAACAAACAGAAATTAAAGAAAATATGAGGAAGTAGTACTCAAGAAGAGCAAGAAAATATTTTGAAATCAATCTCTACGGTAAAAGTCATATCAAAAGAAAAAAATATCGAAGTAGTCTCTCTTATAAAATTCTCTGCTGCCTTTTTAAGCTCAACAAGAAACGAACTCGTAAATATTGTCAAGGAAATTGCTGTCGAGGTAAAAAGCCTTACATACAAGAAATGAAATCGATAAACTCTTGGGGACAGGAAAAGAAGGAGGAAGAGGGCTCATTAGCAGAGAAGATTGTGTAGATAGAGCAATACAAGGACTTTAAGATTATCTAAAAAGAGCAAAGAGAGACTGATTAAATCTCAAACAAAATAAAGAAATATAACAAATGGAAAGAAATACTATATGGATACACTAACAGGTAAACTAGCGATATTGCTCATGAGCAGACCTGGACATAGTTACGAAAGGGAAACTTGAACGGAGAAATTGAATCTCTATTAATAACCAGCAGAAAATACAGCTATAAGAATTCATCACGATAAAGCAAAAATTCCTAATACACTGGAGAAAAGGAAATGTTGGTTACTTTGTGATAGAGACGAAACAGTTAATTACATAATGAGAGAATGAAACAGACCTGAACAAGAGGAATATCGAAAAGGCACGGTTGGTTGGGTAAGGTGTCCCACTGGTAATTATACAAGAAACTGTAGTCCCACTATATTAACAAATGGTATATACACATACCAGAACGGTTGTAGAAAATGAAACTAATAATTTCCCAGGGACTTTGAGATAAAAATGGATCCCCTAATATTGGCCATATGACCAGACCTCGTTTTAATTAACGAGAAGGAAAGAACATATTACTTTATGGATTTTGGTGTGCCAACACACAAAGTGAACGTGAAATCGAAGAATAAGACTAATACCTGGAATTTGGGAGAGAATTAAAAACCTAATGGAACATGAGGTGATACTAATCATACGTGGGACCTCGGGAATATTCCACAAGAAGCTGGAAAAGAGATTGGATAAACTGAAAATTAGAGGATGAAGTTAAACAATCGAGACAAAAGTGCTTCTAAAATCACCTTACATACTTTGAAATGTCCTGGAAAACAGACTCCTTTGAAAATTCATCAATTGGGTATAATATAAAAACCCAGAAGGAGTATAATAATAATAATAATAATAATAATAATAATAATAATAATGGAATAGCGAGTGTAGACTATGTGGAGAGAGAGAGAGAGAGAGAGAGAGAGAGAGAGAGAGAAATCAGACAGTAAATCATATAATTAATACAGATGGCCCAGTCGGCTGTAGAATGTATCGACTGCATCTCTGCAGAGGGATAAGATTCCGTCAACGAATGTCCTGTTAAGACACTAAACAATCGGATGTTGAGGCTTCAGCTGGAACTTTGGGGAACGTGGAGTACCCCTTTATTTCCACTGCTCTCCGGTCCACTCTGGCCTGTAGTAGTAGCACTTGATAAGGTCCTATCTTTGGGTTAAAGAGAATTAAACCGTGTACATATGCGAAACTGAATTGTTAGAAATAGAACTTTTGACATTATACTGTGTACTTATACTAAACTGAAGTTTTTGAAATAGAACTGTTGATATTTATAAAAATGAATTTGGCATATAATAACCTACAATGGTTGATGTGCCATAAAAGCAAAGCAAACCAAACCAAAGTGATACAGTAAACTGACACAAAAAGGAGCACAAGATCAGGCAAGACTGCGTTTGGTATGTCATCCAGAGAGAATTTTTTCAAACGACAACAGTTTTACCATACTGGCAAATGGTACATGCACAGGCTTGAATTTGACATAGTAAAAAAGACCAAAAACATCCATTAGGACTTAGAGATTCAAAGGAATCACCGAGTATTGGCAAGGCTAATTGTAATCAAGAAGAAATGTAGGTTTCAACATGCACACTTGGCTGTTCGGGCAGATTAAAGAACATGGGAAGAGGAAAATTCGAGAAATATCTGGATCTTGCTAAGGAGTTGAAGAAAATGTGGAATATGAAAGTGAGAGGAATAAAAATCTCCGAGAACCCCGGAAAAGATTTGAGTTGCTTCAAGTCCGACGAAGATTTGAAACTATCGAGATGATCACGCTGATGAGATCAGCAAGTATACTTAGAAAAATCTTGGAGAGCTGAGGAGATTTGCTGTCATTTGGACCCCAGCAGAGACTACCATTTATTTCTGGTGAGAAAAGCACACAAGGAGGAAATAAATTGTTACGGAATATATGAGTGGAACAAAAACTATCAAAGATTGAAATAGTGATAATAAACATAATTGTGAAATTGATAACAGAACAATCACGAGTAACTTGGTATGAGATTGGTGGGGAAATTAAGAAGGGAGACAGTCCAGACTCCAGCACTGCTTAGGTGGGTGGGGAAGCCAATACAGCTGATATAATTTTCTTCTCTCTTGAATTTGAGGTGAGACCACCAGTTATTACTGATGTGGAATACTAGTATATATAGCTGTTTGTCAATTTAACCTTACATGTGGGAGAAGGAATGAGTATCCCACTGACTTAAAGAGTAATGTAACTTCTTATATGTTACACCATAAGAAGGGACAAATCTCTTTTTCTATTTCCTCACACACACACACACACACACACACACACACACACATATATATATATATATATATACGTACATCTCTCTCTCTCTATCTATATATATATATATATATAGATGATTCAGTGCGTGTGTACATATGCCAAAAACGAATGAGAAACAGATGCATCCGTGACGGGCAATTTCACACTCAACTTGTATAAGAAGTTTATCCCTCTCGAATATATATATTATCATCTTCAGAAAGACTGTTTCGCTGTATCACAAATCTTCAGCATGCCAGACGCTTCTAGGTGGTATCAAAACCCAACTGAATGCCCACCAGTCAGACATCTTACCACAGAACCATTGTCAATATCATCACAAGTGAAGGAATTTATAACACATACCTTTTCACATATACCTTATCGGCTACCTAGAGTGCTAAATTCTTGAGAAGAGCTGATAGTAACTGCAAGCCTATAGATAGATAGATAGATAGATAAGGATAACGTTGATCTTTGTATATTTTCCGCTATTTTTTTTTTAGTTAGACAGAAGGAGGCACATTACAAATTTATTTTCGTGTCCTCACTTGGTTATAAATTCAGATTTTCTGTTCAAGCAAACTTACATAATATGCAGTTTTTGTTTTTGTTCCAACAATCTGCATCAATAAGGTGCAGCTTTATATACATACACGTTTTTACTTTCCATTTTGGACTTGATTCAATTGTTGATTTTTGTCTTTCTGTCCACGAATATTCAATTCTGTTGAGTTAACATGACGCCAGCTTTTCTAATCTGCTTTAGGATTGTTAAACCTCCGCTTTTAAGGATATTAAATAGCCCAATTAATGGAGTTTGCTTCCCGTTTTAACAATGGCTTATCAAACAATATTCTGCTTCAATCACCTGTCACCCATCAGGCAATCATCTTTATATATAAACTTACAGGAGAAGAGGAAATCTTTTATACTTTCGATTATCTGCACCGTTTTGTACATTTTGATTAATTGAAAAAAGTTTTCTGTACTGCCAGAAAAAAATTTGCAGAAAATGTTTTAAAAATAAATCATTGGATTGAAGTAATCACTACTATATTATTATATACGAAGGCCATTCAATAAGGTAAATTTTGCCAGAAGAGTTGGCAAAAGAGAAAGCAGTTAACAGTTGCGTCTTTATCCAAGAATAAATAATGATGAGTTAATGATGCCCCAGAAAATGTAAAGATCATTTTACAAAAAACTGCACCCAGAATTTTTACTCTACCGGAGAGTCAGCGTGTTTTGATTTCATGAACAGTCTTTTTGACTCATTTTCAATCAATTTCTAAACATTTTAAAACTAAAATATACTTTTCTGCCCATATCACAATTTTTTCTGAAAACTTCACATGGTTTGCACTTCTCATCTAACAACGATTTGATGACAGACCTCTGTTCAAACTTGGGGCACTCAGTTTGATTTGAAGCCGAATTGAATAGCCCTAATAAAAATATTTTGGTGACATAAAAATAATTTTAATACAGCAACAATACAGATTTTTCATCGATATAAAAATATTTTGCTTTTTACTAAAATTTCACCTAATTTATTGAATGATGCACGTCACACACACACGCACACATATACACACAAAAACAAACAAACACACACACACACACACACTTATATATATATATATATATATATGTATATTAGACGTGGGTCATTCAATAAATTTGTTGAAATTATATATTTATATATATATATATATATATATTCGTCGATTCACCGTGAACCAATTTCGAGCAAAATACTTTAGCAAATTATTATATAGATTAATAAATATATGAATATATGTGTATGTGTGTGTGTGCGTGAGAGAGAGAGAGAGAGAGAGAGAGAGAGAGAGAAAGAGAGAAAAAGAGAGAGTGTGCGTTTGTGTGTGTCTGTGTCTTTCTGAGGTGTTCTATTCTGTTGCAGCTCCCTGATGGCTACTGACGCCAAGTGGCCACGGGGTAATGTTGCCAAAATGTCTGCATGAAAACATTTGATAAGTCAAATAACAACGACTGCCTACTCAGCTTTTAAATTCTACGTCTCGAAATGAGCATGAGGGACGTGATATGATATGATCTTCTTGCTCATCTGTTGATTTGATTTCACTTGAGTATCTTCTAAAATTATTGATTTATAATGAATACAATAAAAGACAATTTATTACTGATACACAATGTATTATTATAGTTACTCATTGCAAAAAATTCACATAAGTGTTAGCTGATGGTCTTTCACTGGAGTTTAGGTGACATCAAGTCACCTCAAGTCTCCAGGACTCTTCTCTGTATTTTCGTAAATCTCAACGATGCTGTAGTTTGGATGGTCTCCTCTAGTCCTTTTATTTCCATGTCCTCCCGTCCTTATATCAATGCTTTGGTGATTGTACCAGTAGCACCAATTAGAATTGGTATAATCGTCGCTTTCATGTTCAAAAATATTTTCAATTCCCTTGCAAGGTTCAAGTACTTATCCTTCTTTTCTATTTCTTTCAATTTTACTCTGCGGTCTGCCGGAGCAACAAAGTCCACAATTCTGCAAGTTCTCTTTATTTTTGTTGATTATTATAAAGTCTATTCGTCTGACGGAGATTAAATCATCCGTTTCTATCTTAAAATCCCAGAGAAGCTTATGCGTCGCATTTTCCAGGACAGATGTTGGGTTGTGCAGATACCATTTTTTCGTATGTTCAAATTTCGATTTCTCGCACAATTCTCAGTAGATTACCTTGCCCACCCAGTTGTATCTAATCTTATACTATTTCTGTACAAATTTGCAGCATTCACTTATTATTATTATTATTTCTTGCCAGTTTTTCACACTAGCATAAGTCTTTCACTGGAGTTTGAGTGCCAACCAGTCTCCTCAAGTTTTCAGGACTATTCTTAGAATTCTCGCTAATCTTAATGCTGCAGTTTGGATGGTTTCGGCTCGTTCTTCGATTTCCAAATCTTCCCTCCACTTTGTCAAGCCTTTGAGGATCATTCCAAGCGAACCACTTACAAATGGTCATTTTCATGCTTCATCGCCTTTTTTACTACTCTGGCAAGGTCTAAGTACTTCTCTCTTGTCATTTTCTTTAATTTTCACCTTGTAGTCAACTGGGACTGCAAAGTCCATAATTTAATATATTCTTTTTTTTTAGTTGACTATTACTACGTCCAGTGTTCTGGCCGGGATTTGGTGATTTGTTTGTATCTCAAAATCCCTGACAAGTATGTGTGTGTGTCATTATTCAGGACGGATTCTGTTTTAGGCATACGCCTTTTGGTAGCATAGTTGATTGTCAGTTTCTTGCACAATTCCTCTCCCAGTCGTGTCAAATATTGTACTCTTTATGCGCTTGTTTGCCACATTCAATTGTTTTGTCTCTATTACCACATACCCTACACTTGCTAATCTGTTGCGTCTTATCTATTTACGCGTAAACATAGTTGGTTCGTATAGAGTTGTATTGTGCTACCATCAGAAGATATTCAGTCTCTTAAAGTTTCTTTTACTTAGTCATGTCCAAGTCTTCTAATGTGAGATTTCGTTAGTTTGTCGCTTAAAATATCCATGCAGTTGCTTTTCTTCCCATTTCTGTTTCTTATTTATTGTTGTTATTTTGACCTTTCTGTTACCTGCCAGAGCCTTTTTAGTTTGTTTCCTAGCTCTTTTTCTTTTATAGTCTTCGAGTCCTCGACACTATCTTCAATGCTTGTGATTCCTCTTCATCATGCTGACATAGTCTCGCTATGTCATCTCTCGGATGTAAGGCCTTATGCATCATCGTAATTTTCTTCCTTCTCTTTTGGTCCATTTGTTGAAATTCTCCCTTACTTAATTTTAAGAATGACCATAATTAAGGGGGACAACCCAGCTGTTTACCCCTTTAATTAGATTCCTTCTACAGAGTTCGGTTTCCTTTTCTCTAATCCTTCGAATTTATTCTTGATGAGGTAGTTCTCTTCTTTCCGTCATTTATCATTTTCCGCTTATAATTATTAACATGGCACATTTTTTATGCTAAATTCCATCCCTTCTCCTCTTGAGGAGACTGTATATTCTCACTGCCAGTATTAGGGTCTCAGATTCTTTTTCATTTTTGACAAACAGACTGATGTCATCCATGTACATTAGATGCTGAACATTTTCTTGCGATTTAATAAGTTTATAGCCCCCAGTCCATTTTCTTAGTATTTTGTTGAATGGCATCATCGCTATTACAAATACTAATGGTGAAAGCGTATCTCTTTGAAGATACCTCTTGATTTTCAATTTAGTTTAATATTTTTTCTCCAGCTGTAAATTTCACTTACCAGTTTTTCACGGTTTCCATGATGAACTTTGTCGGATATCTTGTACATTTTGAGACAATCAATTATTCAGCTTTGTGGGATCATATCCCATGCAATTTTAAAGTCAGTCAACGCCATAACTACACTTTTCCGTCCCGTTTTGTTCTGGAGGATGCATAGATCAATATACAGTAAATCACCAGTTCTCTTTCTTTTGTGGCATCCTTTTTGTTCTCCCGGAAACAGTCTGGCTCATTAACGACCCATAAATCTTCTCACTAATCAGTGTTGTTAGAATAGTCAACATCATAAGTATACACGTATGTTATGAGCGGTTTCTTTTTTTATTTTTTTTTTATTAGGGTGGTCTTTCCTTTTGTGATCCATTTGTTATATTTGTTCCTTCAAAGCATCTACTCAAACAAACTACAAAATCCATTTATGCCGTTGAATATTTATTGATAATGTCTTTATTCTTTTCAGTTTCTACCAAGACTGTTTTAAATTCATGGTTCCTGAGAGACGATAATGTGGTCTTCTTTCCATTATGATTCTTTTAGTAACTCTACATTTATTTTCTCTTCTGGTGTTATCGTTTCATCTGTGGCGTTGGGTGTCTGGTGTTTCGGTTTCTGTTATTTTTCGTTTCAATTCGGTCTGGGAGATCGTTTTTTATCAGTACTTAGCGTCTTGGTTACTACACTCGGGTCTTGTTAATATGTTTCTCTATTTATTTGTTGGTATATTCCCAGTATCACAAGTCAGAAAACCAACCTTTCTTTATTATTCTTTAGTTTGGATTTAACTTGTTATTATTAAAATCCTTTTACTCATTTGAGAGTTTTTCACATAAGCGTTAGCTGATGTTTTTTCACTGGAGTCTGAGTGATACCAAGTCTCCTCATGTCTCCAGGACCCTTCTTAGCATTCAGACCAATCTCAATAATGCTATAGTTTGGATAATCTTCCACTTATTTCCTAATCCTTCAGTCCTTGTGCCAAACACATGGTTATTATACCGAGCACACCTATTACAACTGGTATCACCGTCACTTTCATGTTCCATAGGTTTTTTCAGTTTTCAAACAAGGTTTCTGTACTCATCTCTCTTTTCATTTTCATTCAGTTTTACTCCGTGGTCAGCCAGAACGGCAAAGTCCACTATTTGGCAGGTTTTCTTTTTGGTTGACTTTCACAAGGTCTAGTCGTTTGGACGAGATTAGATGATTTGTTTGTATCTCAAAGTCTCCGAGAATCTATTACTTTTCCTATTCGAAGACGGGTTTTTGGTTGTGCTTGCACCACTTGTTTGTAGAGTCAAATTTGAACTTCTATTATCTTAGATTTTGAATCATTATATAATGTAGTACGCTTTTTTGTAAGCGGTATCATTATGAATCTTTAGACAATTCTACTAATATTTCATACTTTTGAATTAAATTGAATTAAATTTTATAAAGGCTTTCGCTGCTTTGATTGCTAATTTTCATATCATACCATTCAATTTTTGGCTAAATACACCTTTGCAAACCGTTTCATAGAAGACTGCTTATATTTGTGACTTGGAAATGTGCGTAGCGTAACGGTTACCCTCATAGAAGATGGAATCATGGATCCAAGTTCAAACCTAGACGAGGTTGTTTTCTTTTCACTTCGTAGCAGTGCTCTTGGAAAGACATGAATCCATTCATTCTCCATTCAGACGAGACAGCGATTGCAACGTTTGTTAGGCAATCATTCTAAGTGATGAAAAAACTCAAAATTCAAACCGGCTTTGACCTTGTGTCACATCCTGCCAATGACAATGTTTTTTTTAAAATAGATATATAATCAAAAACAAAAAAAAAAGTACTTTCTTATCTTTCCTATGAACCAAATGTGATGTAATTGTATTTGATAAACTTTTTTTAATTTACAAAAAACAATTTTACAAATTCAAGAAAATTATTATAAGCAGAAAAATGTTTTTGTCGTTATCAAAAGTGATTTAAAAAATCCCTACTACAAAGAAAAAACGTTTCGTAATGGTTGCACATGTATATCAAATACAATTCGTAACATTCTGTTAGTTCCACACGTGTTTCGTGTGGTTGTAAATATTCTAACATCGGACTTAAGAAAATTTGAGCGATTTCAAAAGGAATACATTTGATAGTTTCAATATTTTAAATGCCATTATAGCGTTGTATTGACTATTATTTTTGTTTAGTGAAATAACGGTTACATATTTGTGGACGTGATGGGGGTTGGAGAAGTGTGTGTTCAAAACAACAACCAATGAAGAGAGTTATTTAAACAAAGAACTAGAAACCTAATTATAATTTCCTCCATAGCAATATTGTAATTTTCAACTAGACAGCGATCGCTGAAACTGACAGTGTGGTTGTTATGGCAACAAAACCAAAACCATATATGGAAATCTGATAGCAACATGATAAAAGAAAATACCGATCTGAAGAAAATGGCAGCTAAATAATATAACACATTTAACATGGCTGGAGAAGTGGAGTTAGTTGAGGTGGTGGATTGTAAATATTGTATTGGTTGTATCAAATTGTTATTATGTTGGAGTTCATTTGTCAGAAGGTTTGATAACTGAAATCATCCACCTACTAAAGGGAAATGTTGGACTTTTAGATTAGCCGATTAAAACTGACATTTCCTAACTCTTGACAATGCATTTATATCGAGCAAATGTTCCCCACCGCTTTCCATGGTGATGGTGATGAAGATGACGATGATAAATTTTTAAAAGCTCAAATGCAGTTTCTCAAACAAGTGTCATCATCATCTATTTTATAGGTCCTATCAATAAAAACTATTGAGCTTTACGTAAAGTATTTTTAAAATAGTAATATCAAAACACTCAGTCATATATATATATATATATATATATATATATATATATATAAGTAAATAATGGAAATGCATCCGATTGTGTGAACAAAAATTGAAAAACAAAGTAATCAAAAAGTGAATAATTTATTATAAAGGAACGTCAACTTTGATGTGTTTCGGTTTTAGTGACCCTTCATCAGGAATTCAATGGTTTGTATCTTTTGGAAGTTGCATGCATCCAAACATCATGGCTTATACCAATCACGTGATATTTTTGCAATACCGAGCGCCAATTGAATGATTAAACTGTTATATGATCTTTCTTTCTAGATATATAATTTTTCCTCTGTTATTGTTGTTCTAGCAACAATTGTTTCAATCTTAAAGTCCTGAAGAAGGTTTACTAAAACTGAAACGTTTTAATGGTGACTTTTTTTTAATAACAAAATCATCATTTTTGGATTATTTTGTTTTTATATATATATATATATATATATATATATATATATATATATATATATATATATATATAATCGACCTGCTAGAGTTCCATGTATGGGTAAAAAAAGGTAAGTTTTATTTGTATTAGATTGGAACATTTGATACTGTGTGTAAATTATTTATATTAAGAAGAGTATCTTGAAGCTCCAGTTATTTGCTATGTATATAACTATGAGTTACTTGAAACTAAATAATTATGCGTGATACAATCTTAGGATCTTGCAAATCATTGAAATACTTGAAACTGTATGTAAACAAATGGTTAATAAATAAGTTCAGTTACTTTAAACCATATAATTGATGACAATTTATTAGTATTAGATAGAAATATTAGATACTATACAACTGTCAATTATTTTAATTAAGATTAGTTAATTGAAGTTAATAATAATTTTTTTAGAATTATTTTTAGTTACATGAAATAAACCGAGCCATTGGTCTAATGAGTAGAGTATTCGCCAATGGTCCGGGAGATCAAAGTTCAATCCCAGGTCGAGTCATACCAAAGACTGAAAAGATGGTACTTGATACCGCCTTGCTTAGCACTCAGCAAAATAAGGTGAGGATCAAGGGTAAAGTGAAGCAATCCTGGGAATGGAGTAGTGCTTTCCTCTACACTTCGATGTTATAGCTATTGAGAAGGTCGCCATCTTTACTTATTTACATGAAACAATATAACAAAGAAATAATTACTTGTCATTTAAAAATTTTTGTACTCGTAAAAATATGCCTTTTGGGCTCAAGTCTTAAAGTTTTAAAGTAATAAAATATTAAATTAAACAAGAGAGACTAAAGAAATTAATAATTTCCTGATATCAAATATCCATTGAGAGAAATTGTCTCAAAAGCATAATTTAGTTTTAAAAGATTACTAATCAAAAACAAAAGTAATGAACATAACAAAAGCATCGGCCACAGAAAACTATGCTAGTACTTAAAATATATAATTGTTTCTATTTTTTGCTTATTTGTTGTCAAAGTAAAAAAAAATGCTAAATTTCATGTTTCAGTAAAAAAAATATAAGAAATTGGGCCGTGAATGTGTACAAATTAGCAAGTCCCAAAACTATCTACCCCCCCAAAAAAAATATCACGCACTTTTTTATCAGCATTCTTAAGATTTATCACGTGCTTTTTTCCCCAAAATTGGGTGTTCAAAATCGTAATAATCTATATTTATTTATGTATATAAATTCTCAGTAAAAGTTTATATCCCTTATGACACTTTTTATTTTGCTTTTCATGTGAGCCTCCCAAGAAAAAATAACGCCCAATGAAAAACCACACACGCACCACACACACACACACACACACACACACACACACACACACACACACGAAAATATGCCAAAAATATTCAGAAAGTATAATTTTAATTAAATATTTTTACTGTAATCTTTTAAATCTATTTATTCAATATTTTTTACATTATCTAACATTAATTTTATGACATATTTTTACATTAATTAATAAAATCATAGTCACCTGCAGTGAGTGAAACTGTTTAATTGATGGATGTCAGTTAAAACCACTCAAAAAAGTTTAACCAGTTTTTTCTTTTATTAATCACATCCTAAGAAGATTAAGCTGCGAAAAGAAAAAAAAAACGAAAAGCAATATTTTACCTCATTTTATCAGTTTTCAAACTTCAAGAATAAGGCATCTGTACCAACAAAATAGACATACCACGATAAAACAATGTAAGTAAAATTTAATCCCTCATAGAAATTATCTTTGACATATGTAAAAATAATATACCTACACGTTCATTGAACGATTCAAATAAACAGAATCATTGAAAAAAATCCGAACTCAATTTTCTTAAGAAAAAATATTTTTGCTAAAAATAATATTCTTTCCCACTCCAGGGGAACTTTCTTTGTTATTCCCTCCCGAAGAAATATATTTGCGTCTCAACTCTTAGGTTTTTTTCAAATTCTATTTTAAAGAAGGAAACTTTCCCGTAAATTACAAAAAATACTCGAAATAATCTTAACAACAAATGTTCTTTAATTAATCAATTTGATTCAATAAAATAATTCTTATTTTAATAAATCTAAATGAATGATAGAATAAATAAAATAGATTCTCATTACTTGATTTTTTAAGGTATTGAAAAAAGCAGTACGGTTATAGGTTTTTAATTAATTAAGATTTCAGACTAGAAAATTTAAGATTTAGATTATATCAATAAACGTTAAAAAGATATTATAACTGAACTGATGCCGCGTTTGGTCATTGTTGGATATTTCAATCTTGATTCAACCGGAAATTTTAGTAAATAAAGTTATTATAAAACTAATTACAACCCCTTCCAAAAGAAAACAAAACTCAGTGTAAGAAGGGAAGTTATTGCTTGTTGATTTTTTCTTTTCATTAATTTTATTCATTCATTTTTTATCAGTTTATTTTTAATCTATTTTAAGTAATCAGTTAAGTAAACAATTGATAAATAAACTAACAAGCATCATATGTAATTTGATCTTTTTAATAAACATATTACACCAAGCAGGGCAGTCGAATGGTGTTCTCTATTCAGACTCACCCTAAAACCTAATTCAAATATTTAACTTTCTTATTTGAGAAAGCAGAAAAATACTTATTTCTTTTTTAGTGTTTTAATTATTTGTTCGTTTGTTTTTACGTGCAGGCGTGTGTGTGATTTATTCATTTATTTTTTAGTTTATTTTCATATTTTTTGAGGATGTGAGCATAAATATTTAAGAAGATATTAATATTAGTGAGGCAAATGAAAATAGGTTAAACGAAAAGCATAATTTAATGTTATTTAAAATTAAACGAATGCCCTAAACTTATTCGAAACAGAGGCTGGAATGAATGGGAAATTACTGTTATTTCTTCTTTTTAATTTCGTGTAAAATATGGTGATTGGACTTAACCAAATAACTAAAAATCGATTATACAAAGCAAATATTCATTAAAATCAATTATTTTGCGATCAGTATGCAAATTATCCTTTCATTCCGCATTGTAAACCAATATTTGATTGCATATATAAATTCATTTGCATGCTATTAGTACTTGCTTAAAGCCAACAGCATTTAACAATTAAAACTAAAATCATGGAGAATGTGCCCTCAGTGGTGACATCATTTCGGTTACAGACATACACATAATCTTCATAATAATAAAATTTGATAGAATGGTTAACAATCATGCACATATCTACAAATTACTTGTATTAGATTGGTATTTTCGATAACATAATTGCGTGCAAACCCTTGAGAAACAGTAACACAAAACGCAATTGCATGCCATTATTAGCCTTTAGCCATAAAATAACCCTCAACATGTTGATATACCAATAAAATCAATATACATGCATGTGGCTATTTTCGTTTGTCTGTATAGGTTCGAAATAAAACTGTCCTCTAAACAGCCATTTCTTCCAAACTCAGATATTTCCAAGTTGCTAACTGCAACGTTATTTTTCCTAATGTGATCAATTGGTACATTTTGTTTTAACATTTGTTTTTTTGTTTGTTCGTTTGTTTATTTTTAATAAGAATATTTTATAAAAATGAATAAGATTTAGAATAAATAAATGTGTTTTAAAATGCATTTTTAAGCTGAACCACCCGTTTTCTTAGCTTTTTATTCTTTTAATAAGCGAACACATTTTATAAGCTATCTTGGCTGCGATAGTCTTGATCTTCTGGAGAACCGTTAATGTCAGTTGTTCTAAATCAAACAACTCAACTAAAAACTTTATAATGTCTTTCACAAATACAATATAAATATATTTACGTATACATTTTTACTTCGGAAAATCGAATCTTTATTTTTTCCAATCAATTTCTTTTCATTTTGTTTATTTTAAGCTTGTACATATTTGATTCATTCTTATTATCTGTCACTGCCAATTCACCAAATTTTAAGTATATATTCTAGAATCTTATTTATAGTTTAAATCTATGAAGTTATTACGTCTATATAATAAAAATCAACGTTCAAGTTAACATAAAAAAAGTGGCAGTTGCTTCTTTCCAACGAATCCGTGTGCATAGTTGCTTTTATATCCCTGACTAGAACGTCTCAAATTCAAAGCAATTTAGAACAAAAAGAACTGAAGATTAGTATACTAAAAGGTCAATACTCTTACTCGCACCACTACCTTTCTTTGCACATTCAGAATAAGTAAATCGTTGAATAGATTAACCCTTTAAGACCTTTTCTATCATCCTCTTCCTTCCAAAGAAAACTTTCGTTTTATTATTAAAGTATCATAAAATAATGGATATTCGCCTCAGAGAAAGCGGTAATTTCAACCAGGAGGCATTTTATGGCGAACTATAAAAGCCAAAATAACAAAAAATAGAAAATGTCCATTAATCAAACGTTTATTGTTGGCTGTTAAGTTTTTTCCCGACTGAATTGGTTTTAATATAAAAGTTAGCGCTGGGTGAGGAGCATACCCATAAGTAAAATTGAGTTGGTTGTCCAGTGTCTTAAATTATGAGGTCGTCAGTTTTATATAAATTACATAGCAGAATCAATCAAGCTGAGTGCCTCAACGATGGCTTAGAATTGTTGAGGACTTAAGTATATATATTGGATTTTTTAGGAGGTATTTCGAAATGACAGGTAAATACATTTTATTTTAAAAAAGAAATTGGTTAATGTTATCCATAAAGAACAAGTAAAATAATTATTTGTTATTTTGACTTTATCGATAAACCAATGTGTTACATGTGAAGTATATTCCGTGTATTAAGCCGACAAAAAATTCTATTTAAACTGGCTATTGCGTTTTGATCACGATTCAACCTGAAGCAAACGCCTGTGATGGGCAGTACATCTTGTTTCGTAGATGGTTATTTTACAATCATTGTTGTGAAGTAAATATTTGCTGCGAAATGTTATAAGCAATACCTGTTAGTGCAACATGAGAATTAAATATTCTCCCTCCAACCACGGACACAATCTCTTTCAGCCATGGAGGGCACTGATTATTCTACGTATTCATCTCTCAGTTTAACACATCTAATACATAGTCATGTTAGCGTTTTGGTTTTTCAACGAAACTACGTTCGGTGGTGATATTCCAATTCTGTAGCCTTAGGAAGTTTAGAATCGCTATTTTTCGTTATTAATCCCTGGTCTCACTCGGTTGAAAATTCGACATTTAAACATAAGCTATAAAATTACTCATTATTCTTTTTTCTTCCTCTATTTTTTCTCAATATATATATATATATATATAGTATTCAAACATACTTTATTAAAGACCACGGGATATATCTATATTATCTTTAACTGTTGACTTTCATGTATTCTTGTTGGTTTTCGTACATCGGGAACAAAATGATTGAGAAAGTATACTATATTTTTTTATGCAAGCACTTTTTACAATGTTAATGGTCGCTGTCTTGGGAATTATTGGTTATGGTGATTGTTTGATGTGACTTTATCTTATTCTATATCATCTTGATCCCAATGCACAATAAACAAGAAAACGTAAGCGTCAACACTTGAAAATCATAAAGAAATATTATGTAGCCTTTAACAAAGCCTATGTGAATAATAACTTGCTGCAACAATACACAATATATATATATATATATATATATATATATATATATATATATATATATATATATATAAAGAAGCATAGAGCGCTAAATATTCTTCCATAGAATATTATCCGAAATTCAGATTACTTGTAGAGTCAAACCGTAGTTTCCGGACATTTTTGTTCGTATTTTGAAAGGTTCACCTACATTCGTGAGTTGAAAATTAAACCAGGTTGAATTCTACTTGCGAAACAAATTCTTATATCCAAGAAAATTTCCGATCTAAAAAAAAAGCTTTTCCAAGATCCAAGTCTGTTAGATGATATGGTTCTATTTTCCATGTGCTGTTAATTATTTTCCATTGAACATTCTAAAATAGTTGAGGTTATATTAAAAGTATTCGGGCAATTACATTTTTTCTCCTATCTTGAAGAAAAAAACTTTGAATATTTTATTTCAACCAGAATGATACGAAGTGGTTCATTCTTCATCATTAAGAGAATAAAAGTGGACTTTTCAATGCCGATACCGGTTGCCATCGACTCATCCATTTATGCACCGAACGAAAATAATCACAATTTGACAATTCATGTCTCCGCGGCTTATGACGCTGAAACAATTATTCGTTTATTAATATTTACTCTTACACAGTTACGAGACGCCAAGAGTATGTTGGGGCGGGTGTAATGCTTAAAGCGCTGGGCTGCAGAATCGTAATACGCGTGTTCGATCTCCAGTCATTCTATTCCGTTCACTTTCAGGCAAATACCCTTGGGAAACATGTGAATCCCATTATCCTCCCATCTATGGCTTAAATAGTGCCCATAATGTCCTTCTAAAAGAATGGGTTTGGTATTAAATTACCCGAGAAGGTTGATGTGTCATTAAATAACAAAGGAACAAATCAAAAGTATGTTAGTGTACATTGATAGCGTATATAATAAACAAATCAAAAACTATCAATTGTTCGTTCTCTGTCTCTGTCTCTCTCTCTCTCTCTATATATATATATATATATATATATATATATAAATTTATTGGCTTGAATACCTCTGTAGGGACACAGGACATAGTCTAGAAGACCTAATGGAATCAATAGATGATTGAGACTAATGACGAAAGAGAGTCAGGAAAATCCTTGTTAGCAGCATGCCATGATGAAGATAATATATTTGTTTACAACGCATCTATATATATATATATATATATATATATATGTGTGTGTGTGTGTGTGCGCGCGCGCAAGGCTTATGCAGATCAAAAGTCTATCTAAGACATCATAATTTTTATTTTCACCTTTTGATTTTTTCTTACACTTTTTGACTGGCGGAGTTTCTCTGAAGTCTGTCGGCATATCTTATCAAGTTTGCTGGACCCTTTTTTATATTTTGTCTCATCTTAAAAGTATTGTGTTCTGAATGATCTCGATTCTTCCTCTGATTTCCAAATATGCCCGTCTCTTTTTCCGGTCTCTCCTGACAGTTCCAAAGGCACCAAATCTAATGTGTATAACCGTCATCTTCACGTTACATACATTTTTTAGCTTTTTAGCAAAGTCCAGATATTTTTATGTTTTTGCATTTTCATATTTTTACCCAATGTTTTAATGGAATGGTAAAATCCACTGGATTAAAAATTCTCTTTTTGTGAATTAACACCAAGCTTCATCTTCTAGCTAAGTTTGGGTAATCCGTTTATATCTCAAAGTCCCAGAGAATTTTATGCGTCTCGTTTTCTTGGACAGATTCTGGTTTTCACATTTATTATTTGTTAGCTTGGCTAAATTATAATTTCTTACGTCATTTCCAACCCAATCAAGTCTACTCTTATATTTTTTTAGGCCAGTGCGCTGAGTGCGAATATTATGTGATCAACGATTTGTCACCTCTTAAAATATCCTGTTGCTTTTTATCAGTTTTTGCTTCGATAGAATTAGTTTTTATTGAATTATTTTGTGCTGTTGTTAATATATATTCAATTTCTCTCAGTAAGTTTCCATTATTATTTACTCCTTGAGAGTTTTTTTACATCAGTTTTAGTTGATGGTCTTTCACTGGAGTTTGAGTGACAGCAAATCTCCTCAAGTCCCCAGTACTCTTCTCGGTATTCTGACCATTCTCAATAATGTAGTATTTTTGATAGTCTCCACCCGTCCTCTAATTTCCAATTCCTCCAGGACCTTTAATAATCCTTTGGTGACTGTACTAAAAGTACAAATCACGATTGGTATAAAAAATCACGTTCACATAGTTTTTTCAATTCCCTAGCCAGGTTCAGATACTTATCCTTCTTCTCACTTTCTTTCGGTTTTATTCAGTAGTTAGCCGGGACAGCAAAATCCACAATTTTCCACGTTCTCTTTAGGCTTTTTTATTTTATTCATAAGGTCTGGTCTTCTGGCCGAGATAAGGTGATCCGTTTGCATGTCGAAGTCCCATAAGAGTTTGTGTGTCATTCTCTAAGACATATGCTTGGTTGTGCATATACCATTTGTTTGTTTGAGCTATTATTATTATTATTATTATTATTATTATTATTATTATTATTATTCCTTGCAAGTTTTTCTCATTTATGTTAGTTGCTGATCTTTTACTGAATTCTGAGTGACATCAAGTCTACACAAGTCTCCTAGACTCTTCTCAGTATTCTGGCAAATCTTAGCAAAGCTGTAGTTTGGATGTTCTTTATACGGCTTGTGATTTCCAACTTTTCCAGCCCTTTTACGAAGCCTTTAGAGTCCTAAGCGAGCTAATTACAAATGGTATCATCATCACTTTTATGTTCCACAGCTTTTTTATTGCTCTGGCAAGTTTCAAGTAGTTGTCTACCATTTTCGTTTTCTTTGGTTTTCACTCTGTGGTAAACCGGGACGGCAAAGTCCACTATTCGGCAGGTTCTCCATTTTCTTTAATTAAATATCATAAGGCGTGGTTTTCTGGCCGAGATTAGGTGATCTGTCATGAATGGAGGTGAATTTCTTGAACCAGAATCCATGTATCCCATCATAGCCTGGCGTTTTCATGCTTGTTTTTTTTTAGTGTTGTTTAGAGTAAATTTCCGCTTTCGGGCCTTCTTCGAGCTCTTCTGATACTTTTGTCATGTTGCTTATCTATTCGGCTTTTTGTTCGATTCTCTTCGTTGTCATATCTTAGTCCAAAATTGTTCATTTTCTCTTGCATGCGGTTATTGGTATGTTTTCGGGTCATCTTCCCCATCTTATTAGTAGAATTTCCTTTAGTTGTTTTGGAATGTCCTGTTTTGTCTGTATTGTTTTACCTTATGTCAAAGTCTCTATAATCTTCTTTCTTTCGCCAGTACTTTCTGGTTTATTTCCTCGAGGGTGTTGTTATTTTTTCCTGTGTTACCTTTTCCTTTTTGTTCCTATATATTCCAGCGTCTTTCCTTTCTTTTATCATTTTGAACAGTTTTCGTAGATTTTTATCTATGTTTCCAGTCGAATTTCCCATCCTGGTTTTTATTTTTTCTTCGTGCTTTTTGAGGGGAACCCAATTTTCAAACAAACTAATTTCTCCACTGCATAGATTAGCTCATTTAATTCGATTATATTATTTGCTGATATTTAATTTAGTACTTGGATTATTTTTTCTGTTTCCGTCTTGACTGTTCACCATTCTGTTTCTAAGTGATGGTAAGGTAGTCTTTTTCCCCGTTCATTATTCTATTTAAATTTACTAGATTTACTTTTTGTTCTTGTGTTAGTGTTTGCTCTGTGTTGTTTGGTTGTTGGGGTTTGTTATTATTATTATTATTATTATTATTAATCAATCTTTTCATTTATTATGTATTCATTTTTCAGTTTTATTTTCGTTTTCACTGGATCTTTACCCAAGACCTAAGGTGAGGGAAGACTGTGATGACTTGCATTCCACGAATTTATCTATTGCTGCCTATTTTGGCATTACCTAGGGTAAAAGAAGGTTGTAGTTGTATGTATTCTATCTATTTTTACTTTTCCTGTTTATTATTATTATGTTGCCGACTTTTATTACTCCTTGTGGTTTTTTTACACCAGCGTTAACTGATGGTTTTCACTGGAGTCTGAGTGACCAAAAGATTTCTCAGGTCCACTGGACTCTTTTAAGTGCTTTGTATGATCTTAACAATGCTGTAGTTTGAATGATTTCGCCTATTCCTCCATTTTATATCTCTTTTAGTACAATTCTTCTTCTTTTTCTTCTGATTATTATTATTATTATTATTTCCTCCTTTTAGGGATTTTCACACCAGCGATATCTGATAGTTTTTCACTCGAGTCTGAGTGAGGGCATGTCTCCTCAAGTCACAAGGAATCTTCTCAGTATCTGACCGATCTCAACAATACTATAGCTTGGATGGTCTTCACGAACGCGCTAATTACAATTGGTATCACCCTCACTTTCATGCTCCATATATTTTTTTAAATTCTCTAGCAAAATCTAGGTATTTATCTCTCTTTTCTCTCTCTTTTTTCAGTTTTACTATATGTTCGGTCGAAATGGCAAAGTCCACTATCTGGCTTGCCATCTTTTTCTTTTTGGTAACTATCACTAAGTCTGGTCACCTGGCCGAGATTAGATGATCCGTTTATTTATCAAAATCCCAAAGAGTTTAGTGTGTCTCATTTTCTCAGACATATTCTTGGTTGTGCATATACCATTTGTTTTTATGGCCAAATTCAAACTTCTGGCACATTTCTTTGTAGATTACCTTCACACCCAGTTGTATCTATTCTTGCTTTGGTAAAATTAGTCCTTATGGCGTTGTTTTGTGCTACTATCCGAAAAGATTCAATTTCTCTCTTTAGGTTTCTCTTTCTTAGCCATGTCCACTTTTCTCGTAAGAGATTTTGCTTGTTTGCTGCTTGAAATATCCATGCAGTTGTTTTTCTTCAATTTTTTTTTTCTGGACATTTTTGTTGTGTCAAAGCTTGTGTTGTCTGTAATCAGTCGTCTCTGGCGCTTTTTATGTCGTATTCTAGTCGACGCTATTTTGACTGTTGGCAAACCCTCTTCATTCTTCTTGTCTTAACACATACAGTCTGCCTAATTCATCTTAGGGATGTAAGGTCTTATGCATCATAAAGGGTTTTCTTGTTCTCTGGTCCATTTATTGAAGTTCCTCTCCTGTCCTGGGTATCTTACGAGGGGGACAGCGCAGGTGTTTATACCTTAGATGATATTTTATTATAATTATTATTAGAGTTTTTCACATCCGCGTTAGCTGATGGTCTTTCACTGGAGTTTGAGTGATTGCAAGTCTCCTCAAGTCTCCAGGACTCTTCTCAGTATTCTGGCCCTTCTAAATAATGTTGTAGTTTGGATGGTCTTTACTCGTCCGCCAACTTTCAAGTCCTCCAGTCCCTTTTGTAATCCTTTAGTTACTGTTCCAAACGCACCAATTACAATTGGTATAATTGTCACCTGCATGTTCCACAGTTCTTTCAATTCCCTACCAAGGTCGAGGTACTTATCCTTCTTTTCACATTCTTTCAGTTTTATTCTGTGATCAGCCTGGGCAGCAAAGTCGATAATTTTGCAATTTCTCTTTTTTTTTGTTGATTATTATTACTTCTGTATCAACTAACTAAACCTTTTGTTTCAGACGTAATTATACTTAAGACCAGAGTCTCAAAAAAAGGCTTTTCTCACTTTAATATGTTTAATTTTCCGTTGAAATAAACCGCAAATATGGAAGAACATCAATTGTTAATTATGATGCTTTAAATTGGAACAGGCATTGCCACATCATAAACAGCAACAGCCATCGGAAAATACGATGTGTTAAACAATTGGTATAGATCTCTCAAAATGCTATCCTGTTTAAAATCAGAAAGAATTTTTGATACAACCTAATGATTTTATAATTGTCAAGTTGTTTTTATGTATTGTTAAATTTCATTAAAATAATAATATCTATTTCCACGTGTATTCGTCATTCACATTCACTCTCTGACACACACCCTCTCACTTTCTCATCCCTTTTTTCTCTCTCTCTCTCCATCTCTCTCTCTCTTTCTCTCTCTCTCTCTATATATATATATATATATATATATCACAGGAATGCCTACTAAATTATACATATAACCGTGTGGGTGTTCTGGTGTGATTAACCTAAAGGCGTTTCACGATGTGTCGGCTTCGAATTATACCGTAGGGATTTCACTTCCCGAAAGAAAATTAGATTAATCTCGAAGAGAACGTCCACCCTAAATCGTTCATCCCTAAACCTTAAAACTTAAAAGAGATGTCTTCTTTGAAAATTCTTCTTGCCTACAAAATAACATCTCTTTCCATTAATAAAACCTCTATCAAAGTTCTAATAACCCTTTCTCAATCGATTTCTTTATTTTCACATCCCGTTTCTCTTTTATTCTACTCTCTGTATCTAATCTTCGAGGTGCTGTCCATAAAAGAAGCGACAGTCCAGTCTAGGTGACCAAAAATAAATGAACATCTAACATATAGATATTTACTTAGCTTAGCTAATAGCCAATGGAAGCAAACGGATGCTGTGAATTTTATGTTTTTTAAAAATGCCAAGTGAAGGGAACCTGCTTCCCTGCCTTTAAATTTAACAATCAGGATGATTGCATTGAAATCGTTTTAGACAGCAACTATCTCAGCCGTTGTAAACATGCAAACCAAATTCTTTTACTTCGAATATTCTTATTGGATTGATCTAAATGTCCACAGTGCTATCTCTTATGTCATGTTAGAGAAATCGTAAAAATACCTTGAAAATTTGCGTGTAGCTCAGAAAGATGTAATACTAAATCTAACAATCATGACAAATAAAACAAAACAAAATAAAAAACAAAAAACAAAAAAAAAAACTCACCAGCTAAAAAAACAGTTCTAATATGAGTTTACTACCGAAGAAATTATCAGCCAATACTGTTTTGTTTCTTTTTTTCAATATCATTCTGAATTTTTTGCCAACATAGAATACTGTTATTTGATAACAATAAATGCATTGGCTGAGAAAAAAGACTTATTTCAAGAATTTAAAATCAAGAAACCAACGTTTATATCTAAGACTGTTTTCCGTATGCAAGAAAGTTTCTGTGCATTGAAACATAATATCGAACTTATTAATTTGTTGTTGTTGTTGTTGTTGTTGCTGTTGTTGGCGACCGTATTCGAGGGTAACCCGAAGGCTCCCTTTTCAATACCTACTACACCAAGGTGTTAGAAAGGACGCTATTCCTTTCCTTGGATTGCTCCACTTTACCCTTGATACATACGAGGTGCATACGATATGTTCCCAGACTTTTTTCGTATGGACACTTTTATTGATAGTGTACACATGAAACTGTAGTCCCCTTCGAAATAATCTCCTCTGGCTGCAATGCACTTCTTGTACCGTTCCAACAACTCCTGGAAGGCCCCATGGAATTTCTCTTGTGTGAGCGTATCAATGAACTTCGTCACAGTCTCTTTCATCTTCACAAAATTGTCTCATAATGACATCCTCTGACCTTAGGGAATAACCAAGAGTCACAGGGAGCAAGGTCGAGACTATAAGGTGGCTGAGAAACTGTCTTGATGCCCATCTTGGTCAAATAGTCTGTAACAAGGATGGAGTTGTGGACTGATGCATTGTCCTGGTGGAAATGCCATTGACCCGATGTGAAGAGTGCTGGCCTCTTTCCAAGGAATCTCTTCCTGAACTCCCTTAAAACCTCAATATAGTGTCACGTGGTCGACCACTGAAGGGAGAGAGATAAAGAATGTCCCATACCCATCCGTGTTTGAGTTAGCAGGCCACCCAAAGAATGACTGTTAAGAGAATAGTAATAGAGGTCAATTCCTCACGGCCCGTCGGAGAAAGTAAAGAATGTGGGTCAGAGTGATAGCTAGCGGATGTTTGCACTCAGTGACCAGGGAAAGGAAGAAAAAAAGCTAAATGATTGGCTAGGACCCTAAAACGGAAGTGGCACCTTCTTCCCGTCAGCGGAAATAGGGAAAAAGAAAATCAGTTTTGAAGATGAGGTCGTCGTGAGAGGGCGCGAGTCTCATGCCAAGACTCCGGGTAAAGAAAGCGGAAAGAATCCTGGACAAGAGGAAGAAGCCATACCTTTAAGCCAGAACTAAATATAACAAAGTCCGTCAGCCCGTAAAAGAGAAAATATTCTCCAAAGGAAAGTCGTCGTAAAGATAAGTAAACTTTAAGACTGTTTCTTCCTATACCCAATTATATATTCTCCCCCCCTCTCTCTCTCTCTCTCTCTCTTTCTCTCTCTCTCTCAATTTAAAGAAAGACTAAAGGAAAGAAAAAAAGGAAGAAAGATAATTAGAATCATGTATTGTCCGCTAATAATATAGCCGACACGTTGAATATGTGTATCCGCGTATGTAGTAAAAAGATTGATATATTTTAATGTTCCCACGTGTTGAAGTTGTTCATTTGTGTCGTTTACTGTCAAATTGTTTGTTTCATGCTTGTTTCTTTTTTTTTTCAGCTTCTTTCGCCTCATGTTATCCTGGCTTAAATTGTCCTATGAATTCCTTTAAAGATATTCGGGAAACCGGAGTTGTCGACTGCTATAATTGATATTATTACATCTAAACCTAGAGGTCCATATCTTCCATTGTTCTAGGGGTAGGAAGGACTAGTGGCCTTGGTGAGTTTGTGTTTAGTGTGAAATTTGGAAACCCCTTGCCAACGGCGGTCAGTCTAACCCTAAATTAACCCCCACATAATATGCCAGTTCCTATATGCCCAAGAAAGGACTCTGAACAAGGACTAATTCTACGAGGGATCAAGTGCCAAACTGCCCCGTCTTCACATGTCCGAAAAAAATAAACTCCCCGTTTGGTGATAACAATATTTAAATGCATCAGTTCCCATACGCTTTTAAATGGTTGCTCATCCAGGGATCCTTTTTATTTTAATTTGCCGGTACAATAGTAACCCTAACCATGACCCTAACCCTTTGGCCAATCGACTCTGGTGTATTAACTTCCTTACCCTTCCTAAACCTCTCATCATCCCTCACAGACTCCCTGCCTTCTTTGAATCTCTTATGCCACTCAAAAACCGATGCTTGATTCATGCGAGATGCTCCAAAAGCAGTTTGAAGCATTTCATACGTTTCTGGCATTTTTTTCCAAGTTTAAAACAATTTTATTGCATATCGTTCTTCTAAAGTGTCAGATTGCATTTTGTAAAACCACCAGCTGTGACAATGAGGATTTAGTCGGGTGTATTCCAATTGCTGCCGTAGCTGCTCATTTAAACCTGAAATCATAAGAATTGGTCAGTCATCTCATAAGATGTATAGCAATAACATAGTGAATTTTCAAGAGTCTACGACAATTTTACATGTCCATCCGAAAAAAAGTCTGGAAACTTATCGTATGCCCTTCGTAACTTATATTGCTGAGAGTTAAACCGGCTCACTTATTATTTAAAGGAACGTTAACTCTCAGCCAGAAACAAACATTTCTCATTAAAATGTGTTTTTTTTTTAATGAGAAATGTTTGTTTCTGACCGAGAGTTTTACTGCATGACAAAATTCCTTTAAGTCGTAAATATAACACTACTTATAATCAAGTAATATATCCCCCAATTGTACTAAATTTAGGATATCAGACATTAGGTTTGTGCAGAATGTTCAACGAAAAAATTCTTCATACAATTGATCCACATTATTTTGATTGCCCCCAGAGATCCACTCTGACTTGGAGTGGAGTTACCCTTTAAAGGTCCCACATATGGATAAGATAGATATGCTTTAAAATCATTTGTATTCGATCAGACAGAGTGCAAAAAAATCTCCTCAGAAGACTCTTATTCTGTAAGTGACTTTGATCATATGGAGGCTGTGCACTTATTACGTGTCTTGAGTAAGAATAGAGACTGGAGGAGACCATTTCTCTACAGGCCTGTTTTGAATTTAGAGCTTTACTTCTTCTTGATGAGTTTATTCTCTTTGATCATTTGCCATAAAAGACCCAGTCTGTTGGGTGAATATTTAGATTAACACTTTTTTCAGGAATATAAGCGTCATGTAAAATGCAAAGATCACCTTCTATGGTTTAAAAGTCGACTAAGCGAGTCCTATTTCAACGATGATAACTGTTACACCACGAGTACCTCTTTAAAAAAGAGCAACGCACAAATAAAAATATGAATATACAATGAAAGTGATTATCTAACCTCTAAGCATTAAATAAATCTAGACGAGTTGACATGCCGTTAAAACAATAAATCACTCAGTTCAAACAGAATCATTCTTTTTTTTTTACAGAAAACATAATGTTCTGAAAGGTAAAGTTGGATTATAGAAATAAAATGAATCATAATGCCAAGCTCTAATATAGATAACAAATTAGCTTCCAGTATCCTGGAATCTGATAAGAGCTTACATACACGCATTAAAATGCACATATACATATACATTTATATATATATATATATATGTGTGTGTGTGTGTGCGCGCGCGCGCGTGTGTGTGTGTGTGTATGTATGTGTCTATGTGTGTGTACGTGTGTGTAGGTTGCATTTTCGCTTTTAAACATATTTAATTACATAGGAAAGACACTTCATGCCTTTTCTGTCTTTGATCCATTCAAGTCTCCGAATGAGTAATATGATTTTGGAATTGAATTAATTCCTGGCCTACCTCTAAATACAGAAAAAAATCTCATTGAAAACACTTCCATTTTACCCTAAGAAAAAAATTAATCTGATTCATGAAGCTTTCTATATGAAAATGAACAAATCTTTCTTAAACAAGATCAACTTTGAATTTCGCAAACATATTCTAAAATGCCTATAGCACATTTCCCACCAATTCTTCCTATTATTTCGAGTAACAGTTCATATCCTTCCTAAATGGCCTTCCCACTTGTTATTCTTCCTACTTTTATACAAATGTATATAACTCGTCATTGTTTTTGTCATCTCATTATTCATTTTCCCGAATATGGCTTCAGTTGGGGATAAAAATACATAGAAAATATACGGCACCTTCTTAAATTCATTCCATCCAAGTCAAAAACCTCTAACGGAAACATGGATGAATCAAAGTCAGAATAGGTTGACAAAAATGCCTCTCATATATAATCTAAGATTATATATATTAATTGAATTACCATGACTAGAAAATTCGTCAAACTTCTACATGCGAACACCTGTTTCGATCTTATTGGGTCTCATCAGCATTGCATACCATGATCTCCACCATTGGAGAGCGAATCAACAACCACAGAATGCAGAAGCCGAAGCTCTACCACTGAGCCACCGGTCGATATCACACGTAAGCGATGCCAAATTAACTAGTCATAGTGAAAATTTGCGACCACTTGACCTAATGTGTTTTGGAGGTACGTATTCCCGACAGACGACACGGACAATTGATGTAATATCAATTCTTCTATTCAAATATAATCTATTTCATGTCCATGAGGTTAAGTTTATGTGGATGCATAACGCCAATTTGGGAAGACGTAGCCCCAGAGGTGACCGTGTCTCAAATACCAGACAACGTTTTGTTCAAAACAGGACTCACTAGTCCTATGCGATCTTAAAATAGCAAAAGTTCTAAATTTCGCTTTCTAAAATTCTTTCAGCAGCAACCTAAAGGTAATGGTGTCAATTCCGGGAAAAATTATGTGGGTATACAGCAGATTTAAGCAGACATATGTGGATTCAATGGAATAGATAGCTAACTCATTCGTCACTCTTCCACTAGGGCTTTCAGGAATATACTTAGCCTGAAGATTCACACACGCTCACTAGGGTACCTTTGGCGAATCAAAGAGATGGCTTTCTTCTACAATAATTCGCAGTCATACTGCTGATTTAACTACATACAAACTATTTTTTCTTGTGTAGAAGATTATTATATGAGTTGATAGCAGGTAGCTGTATAGAAATATTAAAAGATGGTATCTCCAAGACAATTCATATCATATTACATCTCGAAAACACTGAGGGTGTCTATGAGTTACAATATATTTTGCATCATTTCAAATGTTTTGTTTACCTATTTGTCCTCCAGCCTTCTTCTAAATTTGTTCAGTCTTCATGCCGGACTAATTTAAATAAAGTTAAGGAAAGAATTGGTGGATTTCCTCGGGCAGATATCCTTGAAATGCTGTTATATAAGATTTACGCATATGGTAGAATTACCCTGACCCATACATTGCTTGTGTTATATATTGGAATAAGGAGGCATGAGAGGGTTCCTCAGGGCTTTAAAGAAGCTACCATTAAACATTACTTTAAGAATAAAGTAAAAAGATTGTATGATATAATTCAAGTAATATTTAGCCTCGTCAGTGGGGCTAAGATTTTACTGACTGTATCCTCTGTAGGGGAATCCTGGTTATGAAACTAAGATGAGGCTTCAGTTCAGCAGATATGGGAAGTGTAAAGTACCTCTTCCTTACTATTACTCCAAAATCCCTTATAAACCAGAGTTGGAGTAACTTTGAGTTCTATCTAGAAAAAATATCCATATTTAATAAGACCATGAACAAAAAGCAAAAACATTCTTAGGAAGCAAAAATTGTAAATATGATCGTACAATGAACGCGGTTCTCTAACCTATTGGCATAAAATAACATTAGACGGGTTAACTTACCGTTAAAACCAATCAAGTGATGTCATAGGATATTACAGAGTAACTCCTTGATGCCAAATATTGCCCTTATTCGCTTTTTATTCTAATCCAATGTGACAATCAGATTATTGTGGTCGTTGCAACTCCGTGATTTTGGATTTTTCACCATTTTAAAAACTTAAAACAAATTAGGATGAATGTACTCTTTGATATATTTCCAGATTATTCGTCACTAGTTTCAAATTATAAAAAAATGTAATCGGGAGCTAAATACATTGCGAAAAATTTGGACTTAGTTTGCATTTACTTTAGATTTAAGTGCGTTTGTTGAACAATTTGTCCTTTTTTCTTTTTCTTTTGATTGGAATCTACAGTTTTTCCACTTGGCACATATTGCAATGAGATTCTCTTCGAAAATAAGTTTTAAAATGTTTAGAACGACCTTCCTTATCGTTTATAGATTAATGTGCAATAAAAAGGCACTGTTCTCAAAACTTCTGTTTAAACTTGTCTCATTGTAATACTCTATGATTTTAACATGCCAAACACATTTGTCACATTCTTTAAAGGCTGTATAAACTACGTTATCACGTAGAAGCACAAGAGATTGACAGTTTTTCTTTAGATTAGAAACCGTGTGATTTAATATCAGCATAAAAAATCCATAATTATGCATAAACTAAAAGCAACCCCTTAGATGTACAGCAACAACAACTTGTTTACAAATCTTCTTCCCTGGGCATTGGCTGTGAATGGAAATAGCCTTAAATATGTAACATCAGTTCATCATTTTGGTACCAAAGTGAATTCTAATGCATTTCTTTGCTATTTGATTGCTAACAGAATCACAAAAGTAACCGATACCATCGATAGTTTTCACCATTTAGTGCGGAAAAAAAGATGGATTTCCGTGAAAACGGTATTAGCATTATATCGAATTTCTGTTCTCTCCAAGATATAAATTTAGTGCCTTCAGTAAACGTTTCCTTGTCTTCATCTGTGAACATAAATAGCTGAACAAACACTAGAATTATGATCATTTCAAGAAAAGTGATTTTAGTGGAAAGTATTATTTTATGGTGAAAGCACTCGTAATATCATGAGAATAAGTGTCACCAGGATACTCAAGACTTGGATGAATGATCAGTTAAATGATGATTTTACAAGAGTGAATAAGTGTCCACTTTGATACTAGTTAAAATATAATCTGACGGAGGTTAGTATTCCTCTCAAATCACTTGAATTCGTATTTTAGATCTTTTTGCTATAACAGAATTGTTCTCTACGAAAGAAAAAAAATACCTAAATACATAAAGAGAATGCAAAGCCCAGAATAGCGCTCGTTCCCAGTCATGTTAAATGTCGCTCTGTTGGATGTAAAGTAAACGACTGTACTTCTGCAGAGGGTTAAACCCCCCTGAACAAGGTTACCTGTGGTAACCCGTAGCGCTTCAGGATGGGATCCTGGTGGCTGAGCAGTTTTTTAACCGGACAACGAATAGTCAAGTGACTTGGAACATTCTACTTTTGCCCCTACTATGCTAGACGCGCAGTTGGACATGTTATGTCAATCCCTTTCGACTAGATGTGTATCCCCTTTTTAACCTTATCGAATGCATTTTCTATTTACTTTCCGACTCAAGTTGAAGTCCATAGGACCAACGAAAAAAAATACTATTTATGACTTCTTCAAATATAAAAAACAAAATAAGATCTATTCAAATTTGACTCAGAAAACGAAACAGAACCTCCAAAATTTATAGTATTGGAATTAATAGAAGATACTTATCAAGCTCAGTTGCCTACATTTGAGAGAGCAGAAATATTTAACCCCAGTAGAAAAACCTCTCAAACAGTTACAAAATTAAGAAATGGCAAACTACTCGTAGAAGTGGACAATTATAATGGTACCTACTACGGTATAAAGTGCAAGAGTTACTTGCATCATTAACTCAGCACAACAAAAGAAGTTATAAAAAGAAAAAAATTGTCCTTAGTAACATCAGAAGAAATAAATACAGTTATAGGAAAGCAAGGGGTCACGGTCTACAAAAGGATAACCATTTGAATGGGTGGTGATGATATAGATATACACTCATACATTCAATACCTAAGGATACTGCCCCAAAAGTACATTTCAGCTGTTTTAAATGGCATAAATACAGACACCCAAGACAGAACTGCAAAGGAAGTCTGACATGTAGAAGGTGTCGCTAAAGGAAGCTAGTAGCAGTCAAACCAAATCTAAAAACCATGGAGAACATTTGTCAACACCAAAGTGAACAATGAAAAACTACAAATACATTCAACAAAACTTGGTAGAACCCAGTTAACATCAAGAATAAGACAATCAAAAATTGATAACCAATGCATCGCCCGGAGATCAACCAAATCTCTAAATAGATCCTCTAGTGTAAAATCTATGGATACTGAAACCGACAACATAATTGCAAATCTCAATCAAGCAGTTGTTTAAAAAAGTAAATCTGAAAGCAATTGACATTTGCACACACACACGCACACACGCATTTTTTCTTTTATTCCGATTGAAGAGAGACAAATCTACAATTAGAAATATTTATTAACGATGAACTTTCTTTTGTTGCTGTTAAGCTTTTTTTCTAAATTATAGATAATTCCCGAAGAATTAATTTCAGCGGTTGATGATGAAATAATTTGGCATAACGCTAAAATGATGGATCAGCCAGAAAAGAAAAAAAAAGGAAAATGTACAAATACCTCAACAAATAACAAACATACTCAACAAAGAAAGAATAAAACAAAAATATCTTCGGCGTATAATAAGAAAAGAAGCGGACATGCCGTAAAATCTAACCAACCAGTAGCATGTAAAATGTATCCATTGTGGATTCAATCAATATCAAGGGCAAGACATGTATCTAAAGCAAACAGCATGCATAATCACAAAAACAAAACTGAACTGATATGTCCTCATTCGTCAGAAAATATAGATGACTACACCACACACACACACACACTTGCTTAAATACTTACACGCACAGAAACATACACAGGGGGTCCTCATGGCATAGCAACTAACGTGTTGGACTGCGTCTTCGTAGTAAGCGAGTTCGAGGTCTAGTCACGTTATTAGTTTCACTTTCAGATTATTACTCTAACGAAAGTTATTAAACACCTTAGCCTCAACTATGGATTAAATAGTATCACTGCTGTTCTTCTACAAGAATGACTTTGGCATGAAATAGCTCATGGAGTTCGATAGGTCATGAAGCAAAGAAACCAAGCACACACTCACACGTATATATATATATATATATATATATATAATGGATGAGAACATTCGATATGCGAAAACTGTCAGTTAAGTACATTGCATTAAAGAAAATGTTTGGATGCCAGCGAGGAGAGTACTGTAATTATAAACTGAAATAAATTATTATCTCATTTTCTCCTGTTCATCAATTACCCTAGATTCAAACGTTTCTTCTTAAATATTTATATAAACAGGCATATCATTGGTATTTCTAAATTCTAAGAATCTGCCGTTAGGAATCCTTAAATTAACGCAAAAAATTAATACTTTTTAGCCAGAAAGGATCTTGATTCTCGAATTAAATCTTACAAAACCTTATGAACTACTTCCAAGCTATGTTGAACTATCAATAGTTAACATTCTAGATAACTATTAATCCATTATCAGAGCATAAACCAATATCGTGGATATTGAATAAATTAGCGAAATTCTAAAGCAAGAAAACACAAGCCATCTCATTGGTTTCAGTATCATCGAATGTCTCCATTGCAACGTCCAGGTTTTTGTGATTTCCTTTTGTCCGTAATGGATACATTATGAACCAAAATTGATTTCTAGCTATGTTTTACTATAGCTACACGCTCATCAAGTATGAGGGTGTATTGCCTGGTAAAACTGATGGCCCCATCAATTGGTCTCTTAGTAATTGATGTAGAAAGCTCATTCATATCAAACAGTATAAACAGTCAGTTTTGTCTATTGCGAATGTTGTTGAATAAATTAATAGCGCTTTGTGAATTCTTTTATTGATTCGAGAGTATCGCTAATTACATTTGTCCAGTTTTCTAAAACCAGTTTGCTAATGCCGCCGATATCGTACTTAATAGGATCTAAAAAGTTCTTAAAGTTGCTCTTGTATATCTCAAGACTAATAAATGTTGTGCTTTATGGAATTTATTAATTCTGTCTGCCGGGTCTGTTGATAATCTGGTTAAATTTACTCCTGATATTGCTTCCTCCTTGCCTTAGGGCTTTTTATTATGCTTAATGATAGCAGAGTCCCAAAACCTTTTAGAATAAATATGGTTTAATGGTATCAATCTTGTTAAATTTATTAGATAGATAGATAGATAGATAGATAGATAAATAGATAGATTTCATTTAAAGTTGTTGCGATTCGTAAGGAAAGAATGCTGACTATCAACAATAGAGAAAAGTACTTGAACGTTGCCAAAGAACTAAGAAAGCTGTGGAACATATGTTTGACGGTGATACCAATCGTACTTAGCACATTTGAAAAGGTCCCCAAAGAGTTGGAAAGGAGACGAAGACGAATTGAGACCATCCAAACAACAAAAAATACTGAGCAGAGTCCTGTATACCTCAGGAGATTAGCTATCACAAAGACTCCAGTAAAAGACCATCAGCTGGTGCTGGTGTGAAAAACTCGCTAATGTTTGACCATCGATTTGGTGATAACCAATAACTACATCAAAATGAAATGAATACCAGATATGATATGCAAATTGTAGCAAAGGATTCTATAGCACAAGATGTAGTTTTTGGATTAGATGATAACAAAAGTAAATGGCACCAGCCACAGATTCTCGGGCAACATTCCTGCGTTTTTAATTCTGAGTCTTTCCGTAACTATTTGCCACCCTGAGGCAACAAAACACAGTCTGCCTTATCATTTCTTTTTTGCTTGTGGGACAAAAGGATTCATGCTTTTTCCAAAATCCTTCGCGCATCGTGGAATCGAAACAACCTCGTCCAGATTTTGAACGTTGTTTGTTGATTCCATTTCCATATTATGATAACCATTACGTCACGCCCCCTGTTGATAGCAAATGTGTAGACACAAATATAGACACTGCTTGGTGAGTGGTTAGACTTGACTCTATCTTCAGATCAACTAGCCAATCCTCATTGAATTGACTTTATATAAAGAATGCTAGAGGATTATAGAAACTGTGAATCGTTGTACATCGGCTTTTGGTTTAGGTCTAGTGGTTTTTGAGAAGAATTTTATTTATAGTTTGACGCTGAGTTAGACTGTTTATGCTTTTGTCGATGGTTTATTTATAGGAGTTACTAGTCGGTGGATTAAATAGTTTCTTGTTTCTTCGGTTGTAAAATTACACCAGATTAATTTAATTTAGGTTAATTTGATATACTTAATTTATTTATTGGCTTTAAGCTATTTTCATTGTATTATTTGGTATTTATTCTTTTAAGAGATTAGCAATTTTAGATATTGGTTTATTGTCGTACTGAGTGTTGTTTTATGCGGCGTAGTAGAAATTTGTTTTCATGAAAGCTTTCTAAATTAACTCTGATCTTATGTTTGAGGATTTTCTGTTGTTCTGGGAAGTTATAATTGCAATTTTCTCCATCGGGCCAAGGTTACAATTTGAAACGTTGTTGCAAGCTGGAGATTGTTTTTCGTTTTCCCATATCATAATAGTGGTATTTTCGTTTGTACATTCAAAATTTTACGTACTTTGAAAAAACCGTATAATTTACATATATTCTTTTATTAAATGCTATTTCCTGAATGTAACTTGTCTGTTTCCGATATATATATATATGTTTGAAAAATCTTACTTCATAAATATTTCTCAAACAATTTACAATTTCAGCCCTGGGCCATCATCCGGAGTGTAAATACATTCCATTAAAAAAAAAAAAATTCAATAAATTGTTACACTATAAAATACCCTCACTATATATATGCATTCAAAATTATAGATTTTACTCTCGCTAGTTGGGAATAGGCAATTGCATTAATTACCGAGCTGGTAGAATACAGCAAAGATAAATTCAGAAAAAGTGAGAGAAATATTTGCAAAATACAAATTTGGAAATCTCACATTTCTATAAAACTGAATCATTCAGCTTCTTCAAATTTATTTAGCTGAAAACGGACAAATGGGAGTGCGGGGGTTTAGTTTTATGTCAACCTTCTAGCAGAGAAGAGTTTAATTGGTTTGAACTCTAACATTCGACTCTTAGCTTTGCAAATAAGTGCAAATTCCTGTATATCTTGAAAAATAAATATCTCAATAATCGTAGATGCATATCATTTATATGGAATTAAACTATATCAGGCAAGAGGTTATATGTAAGAGGTAACATAAAGAAATGAATCCCATATTGTATTTAAGTATCTAATTGAATAATCTTGGTGATCGCAGCGTAAAGATTACCGTCGTTGGAAGGACTGAGTGACCAGAGTTCGAATCATTAATATCCCCAGGAAAGGTATGAATCTAGAAATTCTCCTTCTAGCTACGAGTAAATAGTAAAGCAGCTTAGGCTCTTTAAACTTGATATGACAATCGCTATAAGGAAAAAGAAAATTGACAGGGTTATACAATCCTCCCGTATATTCCTGCCAAAAGTATGCTACATGAGTAGCGTTCCAATGATCAAAAAATGCTACGAGATGTAGGATTATCTTGTTATAACTAATGAATAACCTTCTGTCCGAAATGAATAACCATAGACGTTGCATTCTTGGAAAATGAATCTTGTAATTACATTAAAAAACAAACTCATGTAAGCCAATTAAACTCGTGACACCTGAAAGGAAAGAATATCTTGACAATGTTGGATTTACTGTTTGGATTTTCTCATATGGAATTTTAATTTTCAGGATTTAATTGGGAAGTGGAATGTATAATCTTTATTGACTCGGGACATGATCACAGTCAATTATGAGATAGCTGGAAGTAAGGCACTTATCACAAGTTTATTCTTTGTAATACGGTAGAATTTGTCACATCTTTCAACATGGAATAAGTATTTTTAAAACGCTTCGAAAAACTTTTGTGTAATTTTATTTCGCAAAAAAAAAAAACAATTATACAAAGTTTAGAAAAGTGTCGCAAAGAGGAAATGTTTGTTTTGAAAATCATCATTCAGTATCCTAGGATTTATTTAACTTTGGGCAATGACCATTGTAGCCTGTGAAAATTACATGTCAAATGAAGCTACAAGATAAACCTAATCAGATTTCTGTTTAGTAGTTCACATTTCCTTCGAGCACACGACCAATTCATGAATTGGTATGTAATTGATATCAAACTTTCATCTTATAACTTAAAGAAACCAATACATTAGCTGGTGTTTTGAGTGAGGATTGGTAATATTTTAACCTTGGCGGAAAATCGAAAGTTGTGGCCTTGCGAAAGTCAAATGTGTCTTAGAAAATTCTTCGAATATGTCAGATGATTTTTGACATCGATCGATGGGCAATCGGTGGAACCGGATGATGTATTGTTGCTTAATTCGCTATGTGCTTGGATGATTTTGAGAAATATGAAGAAATAGAAGGAAGAAAAAAAAGAAAAAAAGAGATAGAAGTTGGAAGGAAATAAAGAAGCAAAGAAAGGCATAGGGTGTTAAACTAATATGCGCCCATGAAAAAGAAAGAAAAAGAATATATTAATCAAGGAGGAAAAAAATGGAATGATATCGAATATGTAATATAGAGAAATTTGAGAAAAGAAAGATAGAAAGAAACTCTTAAGATGGAAAAGAGGAAAAATATGAAAAAGAGAAAAAGATAAAAGACGTTTAAGGAAAAGAAATAAAAAAAAGAAATTGAAAAAACAGTTAAAAACATAAAAGAAAAGCAAAAACTTAAGGAATATAAAAGAAAAAAGAGAAGCGAAAATGATAATAGAAAGAAACAAAGAAAAAAGCTAGTAAAACTAAAAAGCAAGGTTGAAGTATTTCACAAAAACAAAATAAAGTCGATAATTAAATCGGTTCCATTCAACGTCACATACTCGGTGAACAGTATGACATATATAGTAACAATGGCCTTTATATATAATTTTTCTGCTTACGAGTTGTTCTCATCAGCTCTATCAGATCGTTATTTACTTGAAACCATGTGACAACAAGTCTCCTCAGGTCTCTTCAAAGTATCCTAGCTGATTTAGTAATGCTGAGATATGGATAGTTTCAATTCTTCCTTTAATCTCAAGTTCATTAAGTCTCTTTCCAGGGTCTTCGGGTCTGTTCTAAGCGCACCCGTTACCACTGGTATCACCACCACCTTCGTGTTCCACAGCTTTTTTCAGTTCTCAGGCAAGGTATTTGTGCTGATTTTCGTCTTCTTTCATCTTCAGTCTGGGATCTGGTTTTGCACCGATATTCACCATGTTACTGGTTTATATTTTCTTGTTAATTAAATCTGGGTCTGGTTTGCTACCCTCAGTTCAGTGATTCATTTTTATTGCAAAATCTCCGAGAATGTTATGCATTTAATTTTCAAAAACAGATTCTACTTTGTAATTTTTTTGTTTCTTGATCAATCACCAGTGGATTAATTTCCCCACCTAATTTTGCTTTGTCTTGTATTCTTTTTGTGGTAGTTTTCTCTATTTTCTAACTATGTAATAAATTTTTCATCTCTACAACTATATCATCAACGCTTGTAATTCACCAGAGATATATCCATATTTGCTTTGTTAGAATCATCCAGATGGTATTATTTGAGCTGCTATTAATAAAGATTCAATTTCTCACTTTAATTTTCTCCTACGAAACCAAGTCGTCTCATGTGCAATTTCCTTAGATTATCGCTTGAAGTATTAATATAGTCGTTCTTCTTTGCCTTTTTGGTTTCTAATTTTTTTTTATTTGAGTTGTCGTCTTGTTAATAGCTGCTGTGCTCAGTCTCTGTTTTGCTTTGGCTTGTTTATTGTTCGGGTCTTTGTATTGCTCTATACATGCAGTCCTCAATCCTTGCGAGTCAACCTCCTCCTTTGCATGTCGCTTGGCTTATCAGTGACATCTCTTGGGTTTAAGATATGGTGCATTGTACATAAATTTCCTTTTTCTTTGGTCAATCTGTCGGAGTTTTTCCCTGGTTCAGTTTAGGAAGGGCACAGAAGATCATACTAGAGAGACAGCAAATGTATAATTAGATTCCTGCTGCAGAATTTTTGCGTTATCAGCTTCTGGCGGCTTTTGCTGGATAACAAGTGACAAAAAATCCTCAGAATTGGTCATTATATTCTTTTAGAATTTAGTAGTACTCTCATCAGTATGGTTTTAATCATTCTAACGTCACAACGAAGAATATATTCGTAAGCTCTTTAAACAATTTCCCTATTCCGATAATGATTAGAACTACTGTTACCTTCGTTTTCTTTGGAAACGTCGAGGTATTTATCTTGCATTTCCCTTTATTAATGCTTCTCATTGTAGTCGATAGAGACAGCGAAGTACCCAACACGTCAATTCTTATTCTAAATCTGTTCTTCTAAGCTGAATTGTGGGAATTGTTTGACTTTCAATAGCTCTGTGTACTTTTTGTTTCCTTCCCGGGAATATAGTTTTTCTGTACATATTATCAGCATTCTATAACATAAAAACAGAATAGATTGTACTGTTCCCACTCACTTATCTGTCTCATTCAGTCACATCTATTATTCGACACTTTCTGGCTTAATGTGCGGCACAATCTACATTTGCAAGCCTTTATATAATTAGTTTTATGGTGCTATTATAACAACTCTGTTTCTCTATTCAGATTTCCTGTCTGGTTACGTCCATATTGTTTTATCTGCTCATGGAGGAATCTATATTTTGAAATTCCATTACAGCCGTTTATATTCTTCTATTCAGTTTTGGAATCGTCATTTTGTATTTCCTTATTTCCTATTTACCATCCAGTTAGTTCTATTGCAGATTGTGTCTGTTGTAATTGTCTTTCTTTCTCTTAATTATTACAAGGATTAGTAGTAATATTGAAAGAAGAAGAAGAAGAAGAAGAAGAAGAAGAAGAAGAAGAAGAAGAAGAAGAAAAGGAATATTAAGTACAAGAAGAAAATGGAGGAAGCTGTGAATTATTTCCAGAAGTGTGCACAGAGAATAAAATTTCGTAAACTCAGAGTTTTCGTGTGAACAAGTCCAAGTTGATCAGTCGTGCGCATGACCGGATGTCCTGGACCCGACATGGCGTCTCGCTTTCTGGCGCGACTGGCATACTTGAATTCGAACAGGCGGAAGTCGCAAGCGATTTGGTGAGTAAGATTCTGTTGTCGAAGCCAGAATCGAAATAAAGGTAATTCAAATGTCGGATTTCCATGCGAAATATACTACCTCCTTCCGAAAAGACATTAGCCTGGTGAATCACGTCCTGTCCATGAATAATTGAGAGGAGAATGAAATAAAAAAGAAAATAAAACTTGTCTTCAAAAAAATGGAAGGTAAAACAAAGGGTTGAAAGAAAAAAAAAATCGATTGATGAACAGAAAAGAAGAAAGCGAAAGAGCAAAGAAGGAAGAAAAACATTCTTAACGCGAGTATGGAGGACGTGTTGGTTGTTGGATAGGGTGTTTTTTTCTTGGAAAGCAAAAGGTCATTAATAAAGCATAAAGGCAGGAAAGAAAAGAGTGAAGATCGCTATGAGACGGGTATCTTAAAGAATCTATAAAGAAATACTGATCACAACGATGTTTGAAGTGAAAAGCGCTGTAAAAAGTAGTTATTTATTAAGCTTAGCCTTGATGTAGCTTAAAGCGAGAAGTGTGAGACACCCAGTGAGAATCAAACTAACAACTGTCTGGTAATGTTTCTTGCAAATCACTACTCTACATTCGGTACCCAAGCGTTGTAAGATCTTGGGAAGATAAACAGGAAACTTTTGAGGGAAAAGGTAGCTAAGTTTTAAAGCCCGGAGAAGCTAATTTCAGCAAATTGAGCAGCTGAACTGCATAGATCATTTGCAACACAAGACTTATATTTACTACCCTTCAATTATTGCAGTAAACTATCAGTCTGCTTAACAGTAAAGGTTATTGCCTACATACAGCAGACACTAGATTTTAGTGCTTAATGATTTATTAATTTTAATAGGATGTCTCCCAATTTAGGGTTATTTTATGTCAAGAGGTTAGGGAATCACAGTCGTTATATGTTCATGTTTATATTCTTTTTGTGTTATTGTTTCATACAAATTTTTGTTTTTTGCACATAGTGCTATGGAATACACATAATTTTTAAGCATATTAGTTCCACTGATAGGACCCTAATGGGCACTACCAGAACAAAAGCTGGCATTTAAGAGACTGCTGTGATAATGGATCTCCTTACGGTTAAAACCAATTTTCTACATTTTGCATTCTAACAAATACATAAGCGTGAATATCGAGTTTGTAATAGTGATATGTAATAAATTCTTATTGTTGGTGTTAATGGTAAAACATTTCCAGGGTATTATATATATATATATATATATATATAGAGAGAGAGAGAGAGAGAGAGAGAGAGAGAGAGATTGTATATTTCGACAGGAAGTTATTATTTAAACAGGCTTTGATAAGGACCATGGAATATTTCTTCCTCATAATTTTCAAGTGAAGACGCTCAAGTCTTCTTGTAGTTTTCCGCACATCAGTATCGGGATGGTTGAAAAAAGCCTTCCTCACTGAATGAGCTAACTATATAAAAACATCCAAATAAATAAAACTCACACCAAAAAACAATCACCTCAACCAATAATTCCTCTGAGATTGAACAGTGACATACATAAAAGGGCGTGAGTAAAAATATCGTACATTTCTCTATCATCTTTGTTATCGATGTACGAAAAACAAGAAAACTTGAACGTCTACACTTGAAAATCATGTAAGCAGCACTTTCCATGGTCTTTAACAAAGCCTTTTGGAATACATATACTCATCCACAGACTGACTATTTCGTTGTATCACAAATCTTCAGTGTGGCTAGAGACGTGAGATTCTCGAAGCTGGGTAAAAGCTTATGTATCACTTTCTTTTTTTTTTGTTTACATATATCTGCTTAACAAATACCGAGAGCTAAATTCATTCGAAGAGCCTTACCTTACGCGACTAGCAACTGTTACCTTCTTCGCTATATATATATATATATATATATATATATATATATATATATATATATATATTGAAGGGTGTATATTTTGGAAGCAAGGTATTATTTAAGCAAGCTTTCTTAAAGAAGATGGACACTATTATTTTTAATTTTCTTTTTCAATTATCCTTGTTATTTTTCTTGCGACTGGGACTAGAAAAAAAATAACAAGAAAAATAACAAGGGGACTTTAAAAAGATAAATAAAAAATAATAAAAAAAACTTACTTGAACATATATATATATATATATATATATATATATATATATATATATATGTATATATATATATATATATATATATATATATATATATATATATATATATATATATATATATATTGTTTAAAAAACAGGAAATCTAAAAATAGTTTCCATTCTAAATTTCTTGTTTTTTAAATGAAAATATATATTTTGCTCTGAGAGAATATTTTGTTTTAAATAGCCGTGCATTGAGCACTCTTTCTTTGATGCTCACAGTCACTATTTACTTGGTACACACACACACACACACACACACACACATACATATATATATAGGAAATGGACATTGTGGTACTAGTTCAAATCCCAGACCTGACAATTTGCTTTTCTCATATATCTAATACCCTTGGGAAAGGTATGAATCCAATTATACGCCCTCCAAATGTTGGTAAATAGTAGGGTACACTAGGGTCTTTAACCTTAGTATAGCACCCGGTTTATGAGAAGGAAAACTCTGAATTTAAACCCTTTAAACTTTGTTCAAACCTGACCTCGTGTTTTATATATATATATATATATATATATATATATATATATATATATATATATATATATATATATATATATATATATTAAAATGAATAGGTTCACGAAGAGATTTGTATTTTTTAAGATACATTCATTTATTTTGTACTTAGACAAATGTATGCCTCCAGCTCATTGCTTTTATCATATAATATATATGGCACAAGGTCTTGTGAATTAGGTACTTAATGAGACTTGAACTCACTCGTGTTAGCAGTTTGAATGGTTTTTTGATACTTGATATGTTTTTGTCATTTTAATCTGGGTAGTTGTGTATGTGTGTTAGAGTTGACTTTAAGACTTAAGCTGCAACTCAAAAAAAAAAAAAACATCGTCTACATAATCGAATGTAACAAATATAAAGAAATATACATAATGTCAACACAGGCCCTAAATATCAGAATATCACTTCACAAGAGCAATTTTAAAATGTAGCAAGGCAAATTTAAAATTCGACCAATATATCAAAAATAACGTCTACACATTACTTCAGATAAAAAATATCATAGATAAATTTAAGCCAATTTTGAATAAAACATGAATTGTACACACACACAAATGAAAAAAATATACATATATATGTACATTTTTATACATACAAAAAAATTATTAGAAAAAATTATTGGTAAAAAATAATTACCGGTAAATTTACCCTCACCCAAAAAAAGAAACTGAAGGCACACACACACACACACACACACACAGAAGAAAAATAACATTAAGTGAAATCTGAAACCATTCTAACACACACACACACACACACACACACACACACACACACACACACACACACACACACACACTTAACTAACCAGAGTAAAATGATAAAAACCGTATCATATATCAAAGAGCAATTACGGGTGAAACCGACTAAACTAGACACATTCGGAAAAAAAAGGAAAGAGAGGAAAGACCTCTATATAAACCCATAACCAACTAAAAACCATTTAAACTTCAAACACCCCATTCACAAGGCCTTGTGCCATATATATATATATATTCTCTGACGAAAGCAATAAGCTGGAAAATTATACGAAATTAAAAACGAAATAGATAAATAAGTCTTAAAGATATAAATTTCTTAGTGGACCTATTCATTTTAAATATTTCTTTCTCTCTTTGGACCTACAGCGGAAAAAAAAGTTTTTACACACAGACACACACACGCGCGTGCGCACACACACACAGATATATATATATATATATATATATATATATATATATATATATATATATATATATATATATGTATATATATATATATATATATATATATATATATATATATTCTGCCAAGAAAAGATAGGATTATGAATAAAGATATCCGTTACTTTAAGATTCAAGTGCATGGTACAATCAGCAGATAGAAAAGTGAGAGAAGTAGCCTATCTATCATGATGATATAGTGGTATGAGGTCACGTGTTAAGATGTAAATACGCGTAACGCTCACAGGCTGAAAACAAATTGCTGCACAAAAGAAGCGAATTGATATCAAAGTGTTGACACATTAATGATTTTCTCATGTGTCATTTACCACCTGACGAAATCTCTATTTATCATTCTCTATTTTCAGAGTACAAATACTATATATATGCGTGTGTGTGTGTGCGTGTGTGCGTGCGTGAGTGTGTGTGTGTATTTGTTTCTGTAGAAACACACGCACACATACGCATCTATCTATATATGTATGTAGGTATGTTTTTCCTTTCTTGCATATATCTATCTTCATGAGATAAAACTCGATTTGATCTTACAGGCTCTTAATTCAACATTTTGACGATATTATCGTTTTGGTACCTTAATTTGGATATAAATTTGATTAATTATTCTTTATTTTCAAGTAAGATTTGAACAACTTCTGTATTTGTTTTCAAAATCGCAAAAGTTTTCGATCTTCTGAAGAGTTTTTACATGAATTTTACAAGACAATTTCCCATTTTCAAATGATTGTTAAAGGTATCTATACAAAATTTTAAAGGTAGCTATATAAAATTTTAAAAGTAGCTATATGAAATTTTAAAGGTAGCTATATAAAATTTTGTATAAATTTTTATATTAAAAACGATCATTTGAACCAGTTTCAAAATATTTTACAGGAATATGAAAAATCAACCCTTAATCAAAATCCCAGCTCTAAATATAATTATATCTGGAGGTATATTTTCCAAATCTATTAAAATCTTTTTTGCTTACAATGCATCTGTATTTACAAACCCTTCTTGACGAGTAGGAAGTGACACGAAATCAATTTTTAAGTTTAACAGGTTTGAATTCAGAGTTTTCCTTCTCCCATAGCTGTTGACGTAACAAGGTTTAAGCGTCCAATCTCCCCTGTATTTTCCTATTACATGGATACATACCCTTCCCAAAATATTTGCACCGTAGGAAATGTCAACAACCTCATCGAATCTTCGAATTCGAATTACCGTTTTCAATTCCTGTGACTATTATAACTATTATCGTCCCAATGCATCATTGTATACTATACGTACCATGGGTATAAGTGAAGGATATGAAAGAATACGTCTACTTTTGATGCATGGTGAATATGTGCCAAAACAAGAGTGCGGAAATCTCGGGAAGAATCAGGCCCGGTTATAAGGTATTTACCACGATTAAAGATGTGCCTAAGGCAAAGCTGAAAAAAAGGTCCTATAGGCCAGTCTCTTCAATAATACAGTTTTCCTTTCAATGTTATACGCAAGCGAAACGTGAGCAACTATGAAGAAGGAAGAACTGGCACTAATTAGGACCTAGAGGTTTATGGAAAGATCCATGCTGGGAATACCACTGCATGAGCAAATCTGTAACGAAGTAATCCGGAAGCGGATAAGAGGGACGGATGTGATCCGGGAGTAACAGCAGCAAAAGTTCCGTGGAGTTATTGAGTGGTATTTGAGCGACAGGTAACAACCAATCGTGAGACCTGTAAACCGTAGGAAGATGAAACTGTCACTTTGGAAAAATAGGGAGAAGAAGGATGATATCGAGAACGGAATAGAACTTTACTGTGGCCAGTGGTGTGGGAAACATCAGAAACACAAGTAAATTAAGGGACAAAAAAGAATATATATATATATATATATATATATATATATATATATATATATATATATATATATATATGGGGTATGGTAAAAAGGAAATGGGATAGAATATTTAATTTTTTTACAATTTTTAAATTTAAAATCTTCAAAATGATTTATACACTGCTGAGTAACTTTTATAATAAAATAATGATGTCTAGACGTAAAGATAATACATTTGATTTGCAGTTTTGATAATTTTGATAGATATTCTGTAGTTAAACAGAAGATTAAGAAAGTACAGCCTTCCTAGTTCCTTAAAACCTTTCTTGTTTTCTAAGCTGAAAATTTGTCACAAGTTTAAATGTTTTGAGGACGAAGAGACTGCTATTTAAAAAGAAAAAAAAAACGAAGAAACGAAAAAAAAACCCCCTAAAACAACCGCAAAGCTTCACACAATGCCCAAGCAGTGATTTCAGTGGAGATTTCCTCAAATCGAATCTCTCTGGGAACACACACACACACACACACACACACACACACACACACACACACACACACACACACACACACACACACACACACACACACACACACACACACACATTCGTATGCTTATTTATATATATATATATATATATATATACAAGGAGAATTTTATTTGGATATGAACATTCAATCTATTAAAGGGGCGAAAATAAGTTTATTTCTAAAACATTTCCATAGCTAAAATAGAAACAATTTTTAAGAGAGAATTCCAGTCTTGTGTTCCAAGTAGCGATTCGTTTGTTGAACCTTGATTAGAGATCTATAGTATGAGGTACAGTTAGCTTTCGATTCGTGAGATGTATGTTAAAACTGATTAAATATTCCTTTAGCAAATATTCGTGGACATCTTCCAGATAAAAATAGTCAAGTGGGAATTGATGTAGATGTGAAAAGAGAGGATGCAAAACGGGGAACCAAAAAAAGAAGACATTTAACAGGGAATTGGGAGGTAAGAAAATGCTCTGTATAATCATTTATTAAGATGAGCTTATTTTGACACAAGACAGTAAATATAGAGCACTTCATTAGAATCACTCTAAAAATGATCAGCTAACCTCACTCACTAACCATGACACCAGGTGAGGCGCCCGTAAGGATTTATGTTGGATGAGTGTACTAGAAGAAAGAACGTGTTTTCAAAACATTGTTTGTGATGGATAGAAAGCGACGCCTATACAAAGATGGTAACGATATTAAAATTTTCTTTTAAAGGAAACCAATGGAAAATTATCAACGGATAGAAGACAAGATGAAAGATGGAATGATAGAGTGAGCTTATAAAGGAATCGGAAAATCAACAGTGAATATGAGGAATTTCTTTCACTCAAAGATACCTTATATGTTTCGTGAAAGAAACATTCGCCAGTCCAGGCCGTAAGCATTACTGTTTGTGATGTCTCAACACCCAACCACGTCGCAGTAGAGATATCAAAAATATTGTATGATATAATAAGGAAATTAAATAAAACGATAGAATTATCAAACAACATAATTGGATATATTCATTGAATGATTATATCCGATTCTTTTAGGTCAGTTCATTGACACAATACAGCAAAAATGACATACGGTGGTGAGAACTCATTTATAGCAGTTGCCTTTGAATTCCATTTAAAAAAGCAGTTTCCAACTCAATTTGAGTTTTGTCTGCGTTTACGTTTACCACTATCAGTATATTTTTTTAACTCCTCATAATGATACGTTTCTTCATTTCTTAAAAAAAAATGTCGTCTTAGAGTGTAGGTGGAAAGGGAAATAATTTTTTCATTAAAAAAGCAAGAAAAACAAGAACATTTATATATATATATATATATATATATATATATATATATATATATATATATATATAATGAACAAACGGTATGAGCAAAAAGCTTGATGGCAATTACATAAGAGTGCTGTGAGTTGTATTCAACACGTTGTGTAGGCAACACCCAACTAAACTGCAGCTGCACGGCCACCTACCACCCATTACGAAAAGTATCAATGTTAGACAAACGAGAGATGTAGGTTCCTGTGGGAGAAGTAACGATCAACTCATAAGCGATGTACATGGACCCCTTCACATGGACGAACAAATGTTGGACAACCAGCCTAGAACCTATATACGATAGCTCCTCCCAGGAACGATGTATGACCGAGACGAGTTGCGAGAGAGGGACAAGGAAATCCGTACTAGCAGCGCGACAGGATATATATATATATATATATATATATATATATATATATATATATATATATATATATATATATATATTGGCCTAGTGAATTGCCAATGGCCAGGGAGACCGGGGCTCAATCCCAAGTCGAGTCATACCAAAGACTCAAAAAATTGTACTTGATGTCACTTTGCCTAACACGCAGCAATATGAGGTGAGGATCGAGGTAAAGTGGAGCAACCAAAGGAATGGAGTTGCACCCTCCCCTACAACTCGTTTTTGTAGCTAATGGAAAGTGAGCGTTCGGCTCGCCTTGAACTACGGTCACTGACTTTACTTTTACTTATATATATATATATATTATATATATATATATATATATATATATATATATGTGTGTGTGTGTGTGTGTGTGTGTGTGTGTGTGTGAGTATCTGTGTGTCTGTTTATAAATATGTATATTAACGAGAATTTCAATTTTATGTAGATAATCTACAAATAGAAGTTGCAAATAAATTTGTTAAACAGTCCGTTGCTAAATTGAAATTGTCATTCGTCCCATCGGTATATGGTTCATATTTACCAGGTCGAAATATTCTGCTAAAGTTTTTCCTACTATTAACTACAAATCAAATTTTATTTCTATTACTTAAATGATTTAAATGATTCTATCCAAACAAATGCAATCCAAACAAAACCCAAAATTCGTAAATGTTAAATTGGCAGGTAACATACAACCCAGAATTTCCCAGAAAAACATTCCCCATGCTATAATACTGTCTTCCCTCACAAAAAAAAAATCTTGTTTGATTTCTAATCACTAATCTAGGAGATAGATGTCTACTTACTCTGCCGTGTACTTTATTCTTATGTTGACGAGACTCGTCTTCATACCAACAGAAGATCGAATTCAGAATCTTTTCTGAAGATGCTTTATCGATGCCATTATTCTTACTCATTTAACTGTATAAACATGGCATAATAAAAGTAATGTTCTCCTTCGTGGTCTCAGAATGGTAATAACAGTGAGGATCACATCTGTGGGTAAAATAGATCTGTCTAAAAACTATTTGTATAAGATACGGATACTTAATACCATTTAACTGTTTGCAAACAAATTGTTATCATCAAATAGATTTATTTTTAAGTACATATACTTGAAAACATTTAACTTTGTTAACAAAGGATTATGATTTGTTACCAAAAAAACCTGATTACTTGCAAATTAATGGTTATGGATAGTGTAATATCCTAACTAACAAAAGGGAAACAACCTCTGATGCCACAGGGGTTACGGCCCCTACTACATCCGGGGGATTTGGTCAACAAAGGAATGTACCAGGCATAGCAGCAGATGTTTGTTCTCCCTCTGTCTTTAATCATCATTCATCTTATCGATTCATCTTGGTAATAGTCCATACCTAGCAAGTATCCATTACCTCAAATGTAAAGACTTTACAGATAGGAATATTTGAAGCCATATAAACTGGTTTATATTTTGGATGGTATAAAAACGTTCCCAGAAATTGTAAAATCTTTGCCATGTAACACAAAATCATTTGACCAAAGTAGTTTAAAGGCAAATAGCTACAAAATGTTAGTAATATTATTATGTCTGTCTACAACTAGAAGATAAAATGAAAATACGATTTACCCTGGTTTCTTGTGGGCTGATAGAGTTTTTTTCCTTCGGTGGCGTTGGCGATATTTCCAAACAAGCAAATCGTAGCCATTCGGCTTATTGGCGCAGTACAATCGACCTAAAACCATTTATTATCTCCCCTTCATTATCCATTATGCTTTTAAGGTAAGAAAAGGAATGACAGGATGAAAAAAGGTGATAAAAGTGATAGAAAGAAGAAGAATGAGAAGAATAAACGTAATGAAAGAAAGGAATAGAAGAATTAAAGAAAAAAAGAAACTGACTGAGTGATTTTGATTTTAACGTTAATCCAACTTATCTGGGGTTATTCTATTCCCAGACGTGAATGAATCGCTTTTATATACATTTACGTTCATATTTACATTCTATATAATTATATTATTATATTCTATATTATTATATTATTATATTCTATACCCAGACGTTAATGAATCGCTTTTATTCTACGTTCATATGTACATTTTTCTGTAGTTTTTTCTTTTGCACATGGCACTATGGAATGCGAATAGTTCTTAAACAGCACTATTTGAAACACATGTGGAACCATGACAGCTACTAACAGTTCCCACCAGAGTAGACCTGGAAGTCATGACAATGAAAGGGTACACCACACTCCCAAGATCTATGTAACTTGAGCCTCAAAATCAGATAGAGTTTAATGTCATACTCAAGCCACCTTACATGTTATCCCTCAGCAGGAGATACATATTTTAAGCCCCGTCGACATGATAAAAAATAAAAGAGAATATCCTCAGAAAGAATAGTGGAAATGACGGTGGCTGTATGAATTGCGAAATAAAAATGAAAAGTTTTAAAGAAAGAAAGGAAGGAAACCAAAAAAAAAAAAAAGACATCAGACGAACAGTGGGAAAATCACCTCTGCAAAATGAACCAGAATACTGATAGAAAGGCTGAAAAAAAGATATGTTTGAATTAAATTTCTTGGTTTTTTCTTTAAAAAAAGGCATCACAAATTAATGCAGAAAATCTCTACTAAGATAATATTTTAGCATTTTAAATAATGATATGCACTCAAAACTATATTTATCTACTTTCAAGGATATCAATATTTTTTTATTCATATCCTGTATGTGAACACACACACACACACACACACACACACACTCATATATACACACACTCATACACACACAAATACACATACACACACAGACACACTCTCTCTCACACACACACAAACTGAGTGAGTCAAAACCGTACACGGTGACAGTGCTCGATATTATTGATAGAGTTACGTAAAAGGAATTAAAAACAAACAAACGGATTGTTTCTGACAGAATTTAAATACTGGAGCCAAAAGAATATAGATATTTAGCACTCCAGAAATATCTTATATATATTCAGTATATATTATTTTTAATTACGAAGCTTTCATACCGTACATTTAGAAAATTGATAAGATCTAATAATATCTATTTTTTTATTGAATTATCCACCATTAAAAATACAAAAATAATGGCATTTTCTATTTAGAGAAAATTAACTAAATATGGTAGAAATGCACTCGTTTAATATATATATATGCACGCGTGCGTGTGTGTGTGTGGGGGTGGTTAGTTTGGCAGAATTCTTTCATTTAAGCATGTTCTATTAAATAATAAAGACACTTTTGTCTGTATAATTTAATTAGTATCCTTTCAGTTTTCCTGAAAAGTGCCTTCGTTTCCGGTTGATATTGGTTGATAAATTTATCTAAATTGTCCCGAAGACTTTCGGAACTTTCATGGCCCATCATCAGGGGTTGCCTGTATGTGTAAAGAGTGTTTTTAAAAAGTTTTGAAAGTCTTTTTGGTTTTTATGACATAACAAAACTACGCAAACGCAGAGTTGGATAAAACTGAGTGTCTGATGGATTTAACATATACAATATACTAAACAATAAAAAAAATAATAAACCTATACTATGAAAACCAATTTCAATGTAATTGTAAGATAGATGAACATATATTAAAAAAACCTTACCCCCAAAAATGATCTCCCTTCGAATCCTACAAAAAAAGCAAGACTTATCATTCACTAAAACAAATTTAAAACCTCCAATCTAATTATTTCTAATAACACCCCACCGAACTTTTTTTATAAGATTAACGTCATATACATGCGTGGTGAATTCAATAAGCTTCCTGACTTTCTTTGTACAGACATTTAAAATTGCTGTAGACTCTTGAAAATTCTGTATGTTATTGCTATACCAATTTTTATGATTTCCGGTTCAAATGACAGCTACAGCAGCAATTGGAATACACCCTACTAAAGCCTGATTGTCACAGCTGGTGAATTTCAAAAATGCAATCTTGACGTGAGGACACTTTAAAAGAACGATATGCACTAACATTCTGTTTTAAACTTGGAAAAAATGCCACAGAAACTTATGGAATGCTTCAGACTGCTGTTGGACCATCTTGCTTGAATCGAGCATCAGTTTTTGAGTGGCCTAAGAGATTCAAGGAAGGCAGGGAGTCTGTGAGGGATTGATGAGAGGTGTGGGAGGAGTAAGGAAGTCAATACACCAGAGTTGATTGGCCAAAGGGTTAAGGTTACTATGTTGTGGTTTTAAGGGAGTTCAGGAAGAGATTCTGTCGGAAGAGGCCAGCACTCTTCAAATCGGGTCAGTGGCATTTCCACCAGGACAATGCACCAGTCCCCAACTTCATCCTTGTGACAGACTATTTGACCAAGATGGGCATCAAGACAGTTCCTCAGCCTCCCTATAGTCCAGACCTTGGTTATTCCCTAAGCTCAGAGGCTGTCGTTATGAGACAATTGAGGAGATGAAAGAGACTGTGACGAAGGTCATTGGCATGCTCACACAAGAGGCTTTTCATGGGGCCTTCCAGAAGTTGTTGGAATCGTCACAACAAGTGAATTGCAGCCGGAGGAGATTACTTCGAAGGGGACTAGAGTTTCATGTATGTACTATCAAAAAAGTGTCCATACGAAAAAAAGTCTGGAAAATTTTTAATGATTCTTGTATGTTCAAATGTCCCTTGGGAGACTGTTTCACAACTTGTATAAATTTTCTTTGTCCTGAAATTTCCAAATTGACAATAACGTGTTTACCTAACTCCCCGACCCCGAGGAGAATGGGACACAAGGTCAAAATCTAATAGAAGTACAGCAATTCAGAGTTTTCTTTCTCCAAGATTGGTCGCAATACCAAGGCCAAAGAACTAGATCATTCTTAATATTTACACATAGCTAGGGTGGAGAAAGGATGAAATTATGCTTTTCCCAAATGCATTTAGGCAAAATGATATAGCCTCATCCCAGAGGGGTAAGATTACTCCCTTAATGTGTATTCTGGATATGACAGTAATCTGAGGGTGAGGGTTTGGGGAATATTGAATACCTCTTTATTATCATTACTCCCATGTTCACTCCGACCCAGTGTGGTAGTTCCATCTAATGGTCGAGTAGAAATTTGTAATTATTTACTATTCGTATACAAATGATTAATATCCAATTGAATTATTAATGTTAAATAACAATACTTTAAACCATTAAATGTGTGCAAACAAATAAGCTTTGGGTCATTTAAAAAGTGTTACCTAAAATTATTTGTCTATAAATCATATATATATTTAACGTAACAGTGTAAACCAGATTTGGCATTAAATAACCCAGAACGGTTGATATACGATGAAAAAACCAACCAACCATCCAACCAACCAACATAATCACTCGAGTCGTGATGAAGCCATATGCATTTACTAGACTCCTCAGCTACAAGACAGGATGAAACATGAGTTCAATTTTAAGCTGGTTTGAATTCAGAGCTTTTCTTCTCCTAGACTGGTTGACTAACCAAAGCTAAGGAACCAAGTTTGTCCAGTATATTAATCATAGCAAGAGGGAGGGAAGAGACAGATTTTTGCCTTTTCCAAGAGAAACGCAAACAGTCTCAATAAGGATTTGAATTCGGGTCGCTGATTCCATTTCCTATGAGGTTAACCATTACTCTTCGCAAACCTTAGCAGTCTACTTCTATCTTATTTGAAAGTCATATTTATTTTCTTGCTTTGGAGCTATGATGATTGGAATTTTCTCTTCTAAACAAAGGAACTGGTGTGAGTTTGCTCATTTCCAGGATATTATTGAAGCATTTTTTAAGCTCAATGATAGAAAGTCAGATAATAGAGAGATTGATACATATATAAATGGATGGATGGACAGATTTCTACACGTGCCGTTTCTCCGATTGTTGTAAAAAAAACTGTATCAATGATAATTATACAAACACATATATGAGTTAGAGTGGGACCTAGGTCAGTGGGTATCCAACAATCTTTATCTCCCGATCACACATCGAAACATTTTCCGAAACCGAAGAATTCCTTAAGCACTGCTCCAAGTCAATAAATTCCCGCAGTGTCGATTGTTTCTGCGAGAGATTTGGCCAACATTCACAACTTTAGACAAGGTCAAAGAATTAATGACGTTCCATCAAATATTTGGAAAACATTCATAAAACTGTCTTACCCTCCCAACCCAGATCATTCCATGGTTTTTATTTATTCTTAACTTAGCAGTAAGAAGACTTCTTTTCTCGTCTATTTCAAAACCACTCAACCTGTCGTCTTTACCCGGTACCTCTTAATATTCGCTTTCCACTTTTACCCAGAAAGCAAGAACCTCGATTATTCTTCCCAGCAGAAACACTTAACCAGAAACATTTCTGCTATCCTCGCTGAGGTCAATCATAAGGAGTCTAAGCAACACTAATAAATTTATATTAAGATTTCGTTTCTATCTAAGCAGACATTCCGGTTGATTGTTTCATTCTTTGTTGAAATACAGAATAAATTTTTTCCATCAAACTTATGAGAAATATATTCTCGTATTCCATCTAGTCGTTAGAATCGGCTTAACAGTTGCATTCTTTCTTTTGCAATGATAGAGTTGAATGAAAGTTTATATTACGCGTTGAATTTGAAATGAATAATTTTATATTGACTAAAATTATTTTAATCCATATATATTAACACATATTCGTCCTCGAAATCGGACATTTAATATAATTTCATAAGGATGTAATAGGACAAAAATAATTGATATGAACAGATTGAGATTGATAAATAGATAGGTAGATAAATAACATGTTTCCATGAAAGCAGAAATTTCGTAAATTGCATGTTACAATATTTATCATGTATTTACCAAAAATCTCTTTCTTGGTCAAGAAGTAATACAAGATTATATTTGAGTGAAGTAAAAATGGTTGGGATTAAGAGTTTCCTTCTCCTAGACTAGTTACCTACGCTAGTAGACCCTATTTACTAAAAAATGGAAGGATAAGATCTAGATTTATGACTTTAGCTAGGACATTAATGTAAAGTGAAACCTCATCCTGAATTTGAACTCGAGTTGCCGACTCCATTTCCTCTCTCGAAAATAGTTATGCTACAAGCTTCTCCTAATATTATTCATGCCACTGCACGGTACCGAGAGACAACAGTATCTAGCATGTGAAATGTTTGTGCAATGTGCTGGCCTCGTTTGTGTCTATGGTTAAGAACCAATTCGTGTATTTTGAGGGATTTATCAACAGTGGCATAGATTAGGCAAAGCTATAGGGTCGGATGCGCCGGCTGCAAAATTCTTTCGAGCGCAAAATTTCAAAAGAAAAGAAACAATGATAATGATGCCCTCTCCTTCACATACAGAATTATTCACGGTTTGTAGGCGCAATACTTACCTTGCCCTGGGCACTGCTTACTTACTCTACGCCACTCTTTCTGAAGTATGGAGCTTTTTTGAGCGCATTCTCATATACTTAAAAAAATGAATACCAAAATAGAAAAGGAAAATTATAAGTATACAAACCTTATGAAAGATAACTGCAATTGTCATGAAGCAAAATCAAACCTGCTTTCGTGTTAAAATAAACGAGAAGAATGCATAGCAAAGTTATTCTAAAAGCTTTATTAGCCTCTTTTCTTTGAATTTATTGGTTTGATTTCCAACATGTCAACCCTTATTTGATTAATTTATACCAAAATATTATTTTTCAAGGAATTGTATGATTTCAAGTAAATAATAACGGCCATTCTTAGACATCCTCATTAAAAACGAAAACGGTGAAATTATCAAAGACATTTACGACAAATCCATAACCACCCAACACTTCCTCAATTTCAAAAGTCATCACTCCACCAAAAAAAAAAAAAAAGAATCTATATACAATCCATCTCTAACACCCTAGTACGCAGGATCTACACAATCATTACTAACAAAAACCTCAGGGAAACTCGCCGAGAAAAATTACGCGTAACCCTCCATCTAAAGGAATCTTTCGCAAAAATGATGAATAAGGGACTTGAATTAGCAAAAAAAATTCATTAAACTTCCCTTAAAAAACATTGCTACAAAGAACCCTTAACATATGTCTCAACGTACAACCAAAACAACACCGGGCTATTCACAGAAATGACAAAAATCTAGAACAAATTAAAAACAATCATAGAATGAAAGACACGCAAAACCTTTAACAAACGCTGAATAAAATTGGGTAACATAGATCGCATGGAGTCTCAAAATGCAAAAATAAAAGTTGATAATGTTATATAATCATTGATGGAAAATCTAAAAGCATTTTAATTAATCGACACCTAAGCTGCAATTCAAAAATGTTGGCAACGTAATCGATTGTTCTAACTATAAAAATGTATTCTTTGTCAGTAATCAAGCACTGAAAAATAGAGTCCCTTCACATAAAAGCAACATTAAATTTCCTAAAAATGAAAAAAAGAAATAATGTGTCAAAACCCCTTTATGAATACAGCAAAGGAAATTTTTTAAATAATGCCAATAGATCAGACGACTCGTAATTCTATATAAAAAAACCCCCCAGAGATAAACTAAAATCAAAATTAAACAAAAGAGTGTGTGTGTGTGTGTGTGAGAGAGAGAGAGAGAGAGAGAGCGAAAATGCTAAAAATATCTGTGTACGAGTGTGTAAGTTGTTGGTTACCGTAGTTGAGGGCGACCAGAAGGCTCCCTTTTCAATAGCTACTACACCAAGGTGTAGGGGAGGGATCTACTCCTTTCCCTGGATTGCTCCACTTTACCCTTGATACGTATTTTATATTGCTGATTGTTAGGCAAGGAGGTATAAAGTACCATTTTTATAGTCTTTGGTATGACTCGACCTGGGATTGAACAAGGGCCTCCAGGACCATTGGCTAACTCTCAACCAACAAGGCCCATGAGCCGGTAAATACATGAATATCCGTACATGTATGGGGATACACACACACACACACACACACATACGCAGGCACACATACAAACCCACGCAAAGTACATATTTGTATATACATATAAAAAAACAGTCACAGGATTCATGAACAATTAACTTCAAAAGGACACTGACAGATACAAATCCTGAGATTAAAAAGATCACACTTTTATCAAGACAACCTTTATTATAAAAGCAGGGACCAATAAATACCCTTCTCTTATCAATCACCGGAATACATACAGTTTTAAACTCATGTAGAGCACAAATAAATGTAACGATAACCTAAATACGAAACAGCTCAGTTGGCTGGAGCTACAGAATATACCAACTGCATCTCAGCAGTTGGGTAATCTGTCCCCCGCCCCAACGAGTGTCCTGGTTAGGACACTAAATAATCTAATGGTGAGGCTTCTGTAATGCTGGAGTTTTGGGAAATACGGAGTATCCCATCATTGCCATTCGCTTCCAGGTCCACTCTGTCCCGGAAAAGCAGAGCATGATAGGATCCTATCTATAGGTCAAATAGAGTTGTTTGGCATTTAAACTGAGTCTAAACAAATGACTTATGGTAAATTAAATTGCTTAAGATAGAAACACTTTTTGTAAACAAATAACTGATGTTTAATAGAATTGTTAGAGATACATAAGAATACTTAGAACAAGTTAACAGTGTGCAAATAAAGAAGTAATATTGAATTGAATAATTAGTGTGACATAATAATACTGGAAACCATATAACTCTGTGAAAAAAATGAGCTCAGGCTAGTTTTAAAATGTTATCAATAAAATGTGTTTACAAATCATAACCTTTTATATATAAAAAGAGGTTTTGGCATTAAATAACATACAAAAGTTAATATATAAAACCCAACCAAAAAAAAAAAAATGCATAAATACCAAATTAACATTCATTTTTCGATTTATTTGTTTTAAGATTCTACTCTTCTCTCGTTGAAAAAACAACAATCCTGATTATATATATATATATATATATATATATATATATATATATATATATATATATATATTCTTGAATGTCTCTTACTTACTTTATATATATATATATATATATATATATAGAGAGAGAGAGAGAGAGAGAGAGAGAAAATTGCACGTGGCAATGTATTATATTAATATACATATATACATGTGAGGTGAGTATGACCCAGTGTTTGTGTGTGTGTGTGTGTGTGTGTGTGTGTGTGAGAGACTGTCTGTCTATTCCAATAAATTAATTCTCTTAAAAAACTACCACCAAAAGAATATAGTTCTTTCGTTTTAAAACACATGAAGTTATTAGTAAATGAAAAAAAAACCAATGAAAATAAGTTTCTTTAGTATATATATATATATATATATATATATATAGCCACACACACGATTACATATATATATATATATATATATATATATATACATATATATATGTGTGTGTGTGTGTGTGTGTATACATAACCACATTAACACACACATGCACACATACACACACAAATATATATATATATATATATATATATATGTACATTTATGTCATTACGATGTAACCTTTTCCCCACATACTTGTCAATATATTTTGGAATCTTTTTACTGATATTATTAAAACTTCCATGGGAGTACTTTTATTATAAAAACAGAACTGTTATAATGGAAATCACCTGGGGAACATTCAAAGAAATTGTTGACAAGAATGGTGAACAGAGAAAGACTGTTTGAAATCATAATAAAATAAAGGTACTCCCAAAGAGTTGGTTATATATTTTGAATCCCCTTATGAGTGTGATAATACCATATATATATATATATATATATATATATATATATATATATATATATATATATTACTTCGCTATTCACACAGATATTTGAAAAGTGACAGCTCTATATAATATTTCCTTATTCAATTGTATGACCGTCTAAACTGGTGTAAAATTACCGATATCTTTTATCACCTGACCAGTCTCGTGACCTTTTATAATCCTACTGACAAGTTGCAAATACTCAAAGAAAAATGATCTTGTTATTTTCTTAGTCAGGATTCATACATTCTGAACAAAATATGAGATTATTCATGACTTTTTTCATACATTGAATATAGAAAATTATCAACGTTGTAAATCCTCTCATAAAATAAAAAAGCCTTATTTATGGGTCCAAAATAAATTTTTGAACATTACAATGAATTACGAGGATCATTAAATAAGTTTCCAGACTTTTTTCGCATGGGCACCATTTTTGATAGTACATACATTAAACTCCAGTCCCCTTCGAAGTAATCTCCTCCGGCTGCAATTCACTTGTTGTGCCGTTCTGACAACTTCTGGAAGGCCCCATGGAAGTCCTCATCTGTGAGCGTGTCAATGACCTTCGTCACAGCCTCTTTCGTATCCTCAATTGTCTCATAACGACAGCTTCTGAGCTTTGGGAATAACCAAAAGTCACAGGGAGCAAGGTCTCGACTATAGGGAGGCTGAGGAACTGTCTTGATGCCCATCTTCATCATATAGTCTGTGACAAGAATGGAGTTGGGGACTGGTGCATTGTCCTGGTGGAAATGCCACTGACCCGATTTGAAGAGCGTGGGCTCTTCCGACAAAATCTCTTCCTGAACTCCCTTAAAACCTCAACATAGTAACCCTAACCCTAACCCTTAGGCCAATCAACTCTGGTGTATTGACTTCCTTACTCCTCCCACACCTCTCATCATTCCTCACAGACTCCCTGCCTTCCTTGAATCTCTTATGCCACTCAAAAACTGATGCTCGATTCATGCAAGATGGCCCAACAGCAGTCTGAAGCGTTCCATACGTTTCTGTGGCATCTTTTCCAAGTTTAAAACAGAATTTTATTGCATATCGTTCTTTTAATGTAATCTCCTCCGGCTGCAATTCACGTCCAGATTGCATTTTTGAAATTCACCAGCAGTGACAATCAGGCTTTAGCAGGGTGTATTCCAATTGCTGTTGTTGCTGTTGATTTGAAACTGAAATCATAAAAATTGGTCAGTCATCTCATACGATGTATAGCAATAGCATACTGAATTTTGAAGAGTCTACGACAATTTTAAATGTCAGTACAAAAAGTCTGGAAAGTTATTGAATTCACCACGTATATCATGTCTTAGAATTAATCTTTTTTAATAAATAAACGAAATATGAAATCGTATTTCAAAACATTAAGTCACTTTACATTCAATGTATTCAGATCCTCTCTCTAACTATTTTACATTTTAGAATATACGTCATACTTTCTTGTTGAATTTTTTGTTAGATTTTCGAAAGATTTTATTTGTCAGACTAACCCGTTACTGCTGAGCTCATTGTACATGGTTGTCTTCAATTAACTTCTACATTATTCCCCCAGAGCTTTGGTCAATCAATTCCTGGCTCTGAATAAGAAACACAGAATTAGTTTAATTGTTCGAACAACTATTTAAATAGATGTATTCTGCGCCAATTTATGAACAATTGAAATAATCTTAGAAGCTTAATATCTATATAATCCAACTCATATAACAACTCATATAAGTCAGTACAGTAAAATGAAAAGTAACGAAAGACTTGCCAGAGAAATAATTAATGCTGGAATATAAAGGTGATACAAGAAGTAATTGCATTTAAAATGGCAAACGAGTAAAATCTGAGTAAGGATAAATCGTACAGTTAATAGCACTACTGAAAAAGGTCAAATACTGTGGAGAGTCCAGGAGCATTTAGAAGACTTGATATCACTTGATTTCCTGTGTACCCCAACAGGGAATATTGGTGTGAAAAGTTGATGAGTATATATCATCTATACTGTAATTATCCAAATTGTGTTCATATGTAGACAAGAAAAAAGGCACAAATGTGACTTTGTATGAAAAGATTATTATTAGATTGTTGCACGAGACTTTCACTTTACTTTACAATGGTCCAGTCGGCTGGGGCAGTAGAATATACCGACTGCATTTCTGCAGAGCAGTAAGACTTTCCCCCGACGACTTTCCTGCATATGAAACGAAATAATCTGAAAGTGAGGTTCCACTAATGCTTGAGCTTTTGTGAATACGGAGTACCCCTTCATTGCTATCGCTCCCAGGTACACTCTGGTCCGATAGCACCTGATAGGTTCCTCTCTTTGGGTTAAATAGAACAAAACCGTGTACTTACGCTAAATTGAATTCTTTGAAGTAGAACTATTTATATTTATAAAATGGATTTGGCTTTATCTAACCTATGCCATAAAACTTAACCAACGAACTTTACTTTATTAAATGCAAGAATGATTACATTGTACTTTGATGATTTGTGAAGATTTGGCACCACAAAGAACAAGAACAATTCTTGACAATAAACTCTCCAGAAGAAATCTAAAAAGTAAATTCCGAAACAGTCTTCTCTCTCAAACACTTTGCACTCATATTAAATATACAAGATATGAACTAAGAAATATGGACGGAAGAATAAAGAGACTGGTTGCAATAAACAAGGCCTTACACCTGATGGGTGACATACACGGACTCTATGTAACAAAAAGAGAAGAAAGAAAAAATACTTGCATGTATTGGGGATTACGTACATACAATACAGAGACTCGAAGTATATACCATAAAGAGCAAAGGTAGAATAATTACTGCAGTCAGTAACAACAATAACAATAGATATAACTTAAGGAAAACCAGAAAAAAAGAAGAAAAAGTGAATCTTAAAAACAAATATAGAAAAAAAAACAATTATATGGATGCTTCACGTGACATAGGAAATTGCACAAGAGATGGAACTGGACATGACAAAGGCGAAGACACCTGAAGAGAGAAACTGAATTCTTTTTTGGTAGCAGTAAGAATTGATGTCACAAAAACTAATTAGGTAAAAATATAAATAATGAAAACACGAGTGAATAACTAGTTTTGGGTATTTGGTGATGGAGAAGAAAAAGTTATTCGCAGCAAAACTAAATGAGGCAAACTGTCATAATAGGAATACAGGAGCATGCATGACTCCCTGTGAGTTATGCAAATGACTAAAGGTTGACTATAATGAAAATGCTGTATACACAAACCAGAATATGTCCAAGAAAATGTGTTACATTAAATTCTTTGGCACTTTGAGATGTAAATGGATCACCGGATCCAAATCTAAAGTTAACAAGAAAAACGAACTTTCCATCAACTAGATTTTCCCGTACCAGAAGTTCACAGACTGAAAATTAATGTAAACAGGACAAATACCTGCATCTTTACCTAGGAGTTGAAAACGCTGTGCAAAGTAAAGCTGTCTGTGATAGCAATCATAGATGGAGCTCTTGGAACAGCCCCCATAGATATATGGAAAAGAGACTGAATGAATTAGAAATCTGAGGAAGAATCAATACCGTCCTGACTACAATATTGTTGAATTCATTCGGGTATTACCATCCAGGAGTATTTCTAAAAAGACTATAAGGGAAAAAAACGAAAACAAACCAAAACAAAACAAAACAAAAATGGCGATGGAGAACAACGCAGAGACAGAGATAAAGAATGGAATCTGATTCCTCATTTTTCCGTCTGTAAATTTGCCTAAAAATAATTATTATTCTAGAACGCTTTTCTAATTCGAATTACATTTTTCCTGGAGAAAACTGTTACAACAGCAACAGGGGGATAAATAAATAAATAAATATGCATACATATATTCCTACCTATCTACTTACACATTTACATATATGCTTCTATCCATCATATATATATATATATACATATATAAAATAAAGTGTCTGATTAGATGCATAAAAAAACAATTACAATCATAAAATTATATTTGTTGAAATGAACCGCGTGATTTGATTTTGCACAGTTTTATTAAAAAGATAAAAAAAAATCATTTCTTGTTTTATTAAATTGGGTGAAACTTAATTGGAGAGTTGTCAGCGTCAATTACAAGAATATTGTTTTTTCTTAGATAAACAAAGAAAGCATTGAAAAATATAGATAGTCTGACAGAAAGCTAATGTAGAATTATTCTCGATTCTTTTTCACCGAATGTCTTGTTTTCTGTAAATGAATAATATGATATTCCATACCGCAAACAGGACCTGCCCATTACACTGACAACTCTTATAATAAATGGTTATTTAGATATAATTTTATTAGATATCTGTTGGTCCGTCACCTAAACTAAGTCATCACCAGCGTCACAATTCCCTTAGTGATTTACGTTTTATTCTGAATGATTATTTTATACTCATTATTCAATCTTAATTAGGGTTTTATTAACGATATCTCTATCGAAGTCTGACTGCATAAGATGTATATTGAAACAGTTCAGGTTATTAAAGAGTTTATCCAACCTTCCACAAAGATAGATTTGACATTTTATATTGGGAGTCACACACGAATCGAAATTCATGCATAACCCTAATAAAAATACCTTGGTCTCCAAGACATCTCCAATTTTGAGGCGCCAAGTGATAAACTTAGCCACGTCCAGAAAGTATTACCTGGCGGGGAGGCCTCCTTAGATCACGATATCACTTTAATAACACCTACATGGCACGAACGCTAAGATGGCCCCAGTAAAAGTAATGAAGCCAGCCCATTGTATTAATGCGTTTAAAAGCATCTAAAGTCAGTTATATATTATTAAGAAATACAGATTTTAATATAATATAATGTGGATAATTTGCACACTTGTTTTTATTAAAAAAACAAACTGGGTTCCATTTATAATTAGTTGGTGAAAATGTGGGTTGATTTCAATCAACTGAATCCAGTTGATGCGTTTACACATCAGCCGGTCGTTGTGTCAACGGCACGGATCAGGTCGTGTGTGTCCTGTCATCTGGACATACCTCGAGCCTCAGGGGGCCATACCCTCAGGCTTTAACCCTCATCGGAGAGGTTACGTTTATCGCCTGGCACCTGAAGCGCCCCTTTCTTAGGGGAATGCCGACGGGGTCCGAGACATTTTTGCAAATCCCGGGGGCGTCTGGACTACGACCCTGCGTCCCGTCCCACCTTTAAAAAAGCCTTGTGCTACACCCCTCCGGTTGGTGGGACGGAAAACTAATACCGTTGGTCCAAATGTTGTATGACATACTGCCAAACCTATCGGATCTTTACTTATGGGTTAAGATAGAGACGCTAAAGTGTCTTTTGAGTCCGGGGAAGGGGTCACTGCAACATATTTTAAGCAGTTTCAAACTTTGGCGGATGGTTGCAACAGTTGGTGGCACGATAAAGTAATACAATCGACAGCTCTTATCATAACAGAGCAAATACACTGCAGCAAATTCATCCCTTGTAAAAGAGTCATCAGATTTGTGAAGCCAAGGACGAAGTCCAGTGAGAAATAAACAGAATCCCATTCATTATAATCATTCACTTTAAATTGACAGGTAAGAGTCGATCTCAAGAAACAATTAAAATTTCCAGCACACATTTCTACTTCTAACTACGGGCGGACATAGTTGTTCATTCAGATTTAACGAAACAAATAATTCTGATTGAATTATCAGTTCCATAAGGAGGATTCATGGAGGACGCCTTCGAGAGAAAATTTAGTAAGTACCAGGCACTTCTAGAAATGTCCTAGTTGTCGGATTAATGGGTGGCGCATATATTGTTTTCCAGTTGAGATAGATACAGATGATTCGTAGGACAATCATGACAAAAGCCCTCACCAGCCAAGGGATAACTGGTCAAAAAAGAAAGCGAACATTCCAAGTTATCCTGGAAGCCATAGAGAAGGCTACAAGATTTATTTGAATAAATAGGGTCATTGAGTGATCCAGTGCTAATTAAATTATGTTCATCAGGAGAAATGTACATTCTTTTGAAAAGAAATTAATAGAGAAAGGTTGGGAAAGAAAAAGTCGAGATGAGGGAAGGAAAATGTATGATATTTGTCGCTGCCTCCAACCAGACAGGACCTGACACAGGGTCAATGCTTATAGTGGGGTTTTAGTGGAGGGGAAGGTGGGGCACGAGCCGAAGCTCGAATCCTAATGGTCTATGCTGGTCATCGATCAACCTAGTGGAATGTGGGTCTGATGAGCCTAGCTGGTCTTGGACCCAAATCTGGGTCCAGGCACGTATGCCTGATTATAGCTTAAACTGGACAGAGAGGCCCAGTGCTATACAATGGGGACAAAGGTGTCAATGTTGCAGCTCGCCCACCCGAAGGTGGTCCAGGCGAAATTGGTGGCCTTTCGGTCTCGAATCTGCCATTGATTTCGATACCCCATCTGGCACAAAACCTGACCCTTAGACAAAGATGTACATTATAAATTTACGAATTATGATGACGAAGTATATTTCTAGTACTGTCGCCCGTAATAACCAGGTTTGGATTGACCCCCACAAAATAAAAAATAATAGGGAAAAATAATCTTTTAGCCTAAAATCAATTTACTAAGTAATCGTTGTTATGCTATCTTTTTTTTTATAACACGAATGATATGCGTAAAACACTCGCTAGACTGGAATGTCGTGAACTGCCAGTGTTCCCCCCCGACTCACATCACTTTTACGCGTTTTTTTAACTTTTCAGTCAATTTGTTAATTTCAGCATTGATCGCATTTACACGTAATCCATTCGATAAAGACGATAGGCTTTACGTTAGTCATTTTTGAATTGAGACATAAAAGTTTATTTTAATTATTTTTGCGGTCTTCGATATTCTCTTTTTTTACGTGATTTACTTTGTACACAACAACCACTATTGTAAATAATAAAACAATCCATTATAACCTCATAAAAAAAACAGTGTAAACTTATATATATTAAAATATTCTATTTTATGTATTTTTTACCATTATGTACTCGACTTCATTTTCACCACAATTGTAAATAATGAAACGATTCATTGTCACCGCCGTCAAGATAAGGGTAAACTCTCGTATTTCTTTTTAGGTTCGCCTTGAAAATTAGTTTAGATAGTAACAGTTAAAAAGGAAAAAAAAATGGAATTATGAAAGTCACGGGTGATGGATTCTATCTTTTCAACGCCTTGTGGTTATCTTTCGACTAATCAGAATATGAAAGAATTGACAGCAGATTAGCATTTGTATTTTTCCGCTAGAATGAATAACAAGTTTTCTTAGCTTTTTACCTCTGGATGTCGACAGAATGTTGATCACATTACGGTCGGACCACCCAACGAAGGAATATGTCACCTAGACCTCAAACTTCCGATGATTTAGGAGTAACAACACTGATGATATATCTTGAAGTAGCACCTGAACGGGTATGGTGACGACCATGTAATTAATTTCTAATATTATTGTTTCATTTTTAAATATATTAAAAGCAATCCCCAATAGTTGATATACCATTAAACCGAACCACCTAACCTATTGATAATCCTATGAATAATTTCATATGGAAATCAATTAAAATGACATAAAAATAAAAATAGAATGTTTTTTTTTATACGCGTTCTGATTTAGATTTGTAATTCTTTCTAATTTATAATGATATATCATAACGGTAATAGATAAATACTTGAGCCAGGATGGTGCAGACTTAAAAATTTTTTTATTAATGCTAAATGTGAAATTGACACTAAGAAATACTTTAAGTAAGGATAAGGTGTTGAAATAAATATAGCTTCAAAATTCAACAAAAATGGGTCACTGCTTGAGGACAATTAAACCAAAGCGATATAGATATTTCCTCAAAGATTACTGTGAATAAACAATTTTCAACTTTATTTACGGTGGTGCTAGAAATTCATTTTTACTTACTGACTTCCAGTGATTTAGAAGTTGGCCGTTAAACAAATAGACTAAAGCATGTTTCTGTTTAAAGAAACACCTAGTTTATTCTGCAACTTACAATGGATGCATCACTGAAAATTAGACGTTACATAAATCAATTTTCATCTTCACAACGATCAAGAATTTGTATAGATAAATAACTACCTCAGGTGTTGACAGTGTTGCATTTGTAAGTAACAGTTTTTAAACGTTTTCGCAAAAGTTCGAATACATTACAATTGTTTTTGGATATTGATGATCACCTGGAAAGTTTACATTCATAAAACATCTTGTGGTATAAATTACTCGGAGCAATTTTAGACGTAGTGTTTAGTTGGTAGTGATTCCTGAAAACACACTGCGAAATGATGCTGCACCGTAGTAAATGAATTTTTTTTTTTTTTGCGAAAATCATGCACACAGAATGTCTTCTCAACTGCTAACGAACCCCAACTGACAATAAAACAAGTTGTGCAAGCAGAATCATTAATAATAAATTTCAAATACTTCTCTCCGAAACTGCCTAGCTTCCCTAACAAGAATTTGTTTTTAATGCATGTTTGAAAGTGTTTATTTATTTTGTGCATATTCTCTATATGTATAGGATGTCTCAATATATATGGAATCCAAGTAACTGTTAATATAAGGTGTCTCAATATACATGGTTATATAGGGTGTCTCAATATATATGGGACCCATGTGACTTTTAATAACTCTACTAATAATAATGTTGTGTTCTTTTTTTGTCTCAGATTTGAAAATAGTACCCTATTATATTATTATAAAAACTATTAATCCTCAATCACAGTGCCTTGGATAAGAAAGCAAAAATATTTTGCGTCACAACTTTTTTGGAGACAAAATCATTCAAAACTGTCAAAAATATGCAACCCATTAATAAATTAATGATTTATTACTGAGACAAGAAACTCAAAAAAGATTGCATGTCCTGGAAGCCGATATAATAACAAATAAAAACATAGATTATTCATAGAAATGCATGATAAATGTAGTAAAAAAATATGATTCTTAAGTATGTATTGTACCAAATTATAGTGGAACTCTTCACAACATCTAGAGTTTCACAATTATTCGATACAATATAGACTTGTTCTTTTCTAAAGAAATGAATGTGTCGATCAATTTTACGTTGAATAAGAATTGTGAAGAATTGGTCAGGAAAGAAAATTAATACATTTAAATCAATCAACAATTTTCAATTTAATTAATATAATTTTTATGAATTAATTATGGACGTCTGTTGGGCGAAAATAGAATTATAACGATATTAATCATATTCGACGCATAAGGAGTGGATGCTGTAATATATATATATATATATATATATATATATATATATATATATATATATATTGTCTTTTCAGGAATAAGTCAGAAACAGAACAGCCAAAGTGAGTTATAAAGCAAGACTGTATTGCAGGAGAAAAATATTTAAATACACACACGTGCGTGCGCGCACACGCACGCACACACACACACAAACACACATATATATATATGTATATGTGTGTGTGTGTATGTATGTGTGTGTGAGTGTGTGATTTTATAAAGAATAAAAGCCGACGAAATGAAAAAGAGAGACTGGATAGGAAATTTAATTGACATATAACGCTTTAAGGATATCTTCATCAGAAATCAATGATATTTCAAAAGACAATATTTTGTCAAGAAGTAGAGTGTATTCCGTTTTTCACACATGGAAAACACATATTATCGAAACTATAAACGTAGAGAATGCTAAATATTTAAAGAAAACAAAATAAAAAAAGTGCCAAAAAGTAAAAGCAAAAACCAAAACAAAACAATTACATACTTGTAAAGATGAATGTGATAAACGCCACATTCAAAAAATATTTAAAACCGTCGTAACATAAATTTAATAAGCTACAGAATATCCAAAAATATTAATAAACCCAATAAAAATTGACTCCATAACCGAAACAAACATTTACGAAATTGCCTGTAAACAATGACAGAAATGTACATTAGTGAAACTTTTAGAAATTGAAAATAATTGAAATGTTGGACTCAAAAGGGGCTTTAAAATTAATAAATTCAGTTTAACTTGTCTTTTACATAAATCCCCGACCCCCCCCCAAAAAAAAACTGATAATGTCTATCACGTTGAAGTTAGTTGGCGCACTAATACATAAAGCTGCTACCTCTAATTTACTGCAATGTCTCTTCAATATATTATCTATTCGCACTAAATTTGCTTAAGAACGTAGGATACAAAAGCATATTAATTTTTAAAAAATAACCAAACCGACTGATATAATAAGGTTCAAAATTTAGACAGCACAGAATACGGCTAAAAAAATCATTAAATAATTAAATGCCAAAGGCAAAAAAATATTTTATCAATTAAAAGATTAAAAACAAGCTTGTCTCTCCCTTTTCGTACGTAATCTTTCTTTTTGGCTAAATAAAATTTGATTTCTTATCAAGTTATCCTCATAGCAAAACATGTCAATTTATTTTTCCATATTGTCTTAATTTCTACCCATCCCTATATATATATATATATATATATATATATATATATACTACCATAATAGCACATGGAATTAATAAGCCACGATTACAAATCTTAGAAACCCTACATATAAAAAAAAAAGTAAAAAAAAAAGTTTCGACTCATTTCTAAAAGTTTAAAATTGTTACAACCAACACCCACCCACCCACCAGTAGTTTAGAAGAAAACTAAACAGTATAAGTAAAAGTTCCAATGCTACAAGAAAACGCATTTTAGTGCCAAATATACCGAAAACTCTGACTAATATACCCTAGCCGTGGACTTTAACTAAGTTAAAACTTAAGGGAAATTAAAGCCCTCCACCCATTTTTTTTCGTACACATGGGAAGCAGCATGATGGACGTGAAGGTATTTGAATTAACCCATTGACAGCAAAACTCACTACCTAATCTGGTCCTGGACGTGAGTTTTGTGACTTAACGCTCAGGATCGTCAGTTCGATCGGGGAACTACTGCAGCTCATCTATAAGAGTGGCTTCTATGGATGAGAATAAAAAGCCATCGAAAGATAACCATGACCCACACTCAAACCACATACATAAACTGCATCGCTCTTCGCGCGGGTAAAAAAGGGGCGCGTTTTGCTGAGGTTGGAGCCCTGGCCCCAGTGTTCGAAAAATCAGCTACAGAGCTCAAACAACAAAAACTACTAAAATGCAAACAAACAATACAAATAGCGGCATTTAACGTAAGAACCTCAAATAGAATAGGAAAACTACCAGAGCTAACTGCATCGGCCGTAGAACATAAGATATACATAATATGCATACAAGAACACAGATACACGCACACCGAAGATATCAAATATCACGAAACTGGCAATCGATGGACGCTAGCCACTGTATCATCATGGAAAAACTCTGTCAATGCCACAGTAGGAGGGGTAGGAATTCTTATAGGACATAGAGTGTTAAAAACACTTAATAGCATTGAGAGAATACAACCTAGCATGATGACTGCTACGTTTAATGGAAACCCAAGAGCAACAATCATCTCCTGCTACACCCCGACCAATGCTAGTGAAGAAACTGAACTAGTCGCCTTCTAGGATGAGCTATCCTCTCTAGTACGTAGTATTCCGAAACACAACCTGTTCTTCATTGGCGGAGACATGAATGTCCAAATAGGGAAAAACGGAAACAACAAATACAGCCAACACAAAACGTCAAATAGGAATGGACAACATCTAACAGATTTCATGATAGAAAATAGATTAACATGACTCAATATAAACTACCAAAAAAGGTAGGGAAAATGATGGACCTACACGTACGCGAACAATAGTAAAGCACAGATAGATTACATCTTTATAAACAAGTAATGGAAAAATAGTGCTATCAATTGTGAGGCATACTCCTCTTTCGAGGGCGTGTCCTCCGATCACCGAATAGTCACGGCAAAATTTCGACTAAGCCTACGAAAAAACGACACACGAACAGCGACCACCAAACGCTAGGACTGGGCCCTTCTCAACAACAGAGATATAAGAGATAAATATGTAGTAAAATTGAGAAACAGATTCGAGGCACTACGAGAGAAGACGGAAAAAGGTACCTCAAATGACGAATATGAGAATTTCGTCAATGCGCACCGCGAGGCGGCAGCGAAGCGTATTCCAACAAAACCTTAAACTAAATATAGAGTCCCATGGGAAACATCAGCGGTGAGAGAAAAACGAACACACGTGAAAACAGCCTCCAAAAGCTATCGAAAGAACCCAACAAACACAAATGCCCGAAAACTAAAAACGGCACAATATCAATTAGCAGCCATATATATAAAGGAACAGACAGAATACATACAAAATCAGATAGATAAGATTAGAGACTCAATGGAAGATAGGCAATCTAGCAGAGCCTGGCAAACAATAAAGGAAGTGAGTAGAAGGAAGAGCACAGTCAAAGCAAAACTGAAAGCTGCAAACCAACAGGAAAGAATAAAACTGTGGAAACAGCATTTGGAAAACCTACAAGGAAACTCACCGAAAGTAACGCATGAACCAATCACCAGAATAATTAGTAAACAATTGGACATTAAACTAGGACCGTTCACTCAAGGAGAACTCGACTCGGTTCTTAGAAAAATTAAAAATAGGAAAGCTGCAGGGCTGGACGAGATTCCCCCAGAAGTACGGAAGACCAGACAATTCGACGACATACTGCTCCGACACTGCAACGCAGTCTACAATCAAAATACGATAGACAGACAGATGAAGGGATGCATCCACCCCTTCCCTAAAAAGGGTGACCTCGGTTTAGCCAAGAACTACCGAGGCATAACACTTACATCCATAGCAGCCAAAATTTTCAATGCTAAACCGCATAGAACCCAAAATAGACAACATTCTTAGGAAAAACCAAAATGGCTTCCGAAGAAATAAGATCCACGACCTCACAAATATTAACCATCCTTAGGATCCTTGAGAGCGTACGGGCAAAAAACCTACAAGCGACATTAATATTTGTCGACTTTACCAAGGCCTTCGATTCCATTCACAGAGGAAAGATGGAACAAATCCTACTAGCATAGGGCCTACCTAAAGAAACCGTAGTAGCTATAGCGATTCTATATAGAAACACCAAAGTGAAAGCACGTTCACCGGATGGAGACACAGAATACTTCGACATTGTAGCGGGAGTACTACAAGGAGACACGCTAGCCCCATACCTCTTTAAAATCAGAGAAAACGTCTTCGAGCTGACAAAGAAAAGAAGCAGAAGGTACCCCGCAAAAAACAATTACCGACGCCAACTACGCCGATGGCATAGCTATACTGTCAAATGCACCCGACCAAGTCGAAACACTACTGCATAGTTTTGAACGAGCCGCCGCAGGCATTGGCCTCCATGTCAATGCACACAAAACGGAATATATGTGCTATAATCAAACAGGCGACACCACCACACTAGACGGAACCCCTCTTAAACTAGTAGACAAATTCACGTACTTAGGAAGCAGCATCTCATCAACCGAAAAGGACATCGACACGCAGCTAACGAAGGAATGGACAGCTATCGATAGACTATCGATCATATGGAAATCAGACCTGACCGATAAAATGAAACGCAGTTTCTTCCAAGCAGCAGTCGTATCGATACTGCTGTATGGATGCACTACTTGGACGCTAACTAAATGGCTGGAGACGAAGCTAGACGGCAATTACACAAGAATGTTGCGAGCAATATTGAACAAGTCCGGGCGGCAACACCCCACAAGGCACCAACTATACGGCCACCTGCCTCCCATCACGAAAACTATCCAAGTTAGACGAACCAGACATGCAGGTCACTGCTGGAGAAGCAGGGACGAGCTCATAAGTGATGTACTCCTATGGACCCCCACATATGGCCGGGCAAAAGCTGGACGACTTGCTCGAACATACATTCAGTAGCTATGTGAGGATACGGGATGTAGCCCTGAAGACCTGCCAGAGGCGATGAACGATAGGGAGAAGTGGCGAGAGTGGGTCAGGGATATCCGTGCCTGCGGCCCGACATGATGATGATGATGATGATGGATTTTGAAAATAGTAACCATGTTTGAAATGACAATTTTTTTTGAGTAATAAATAAAGAATGTTTTTAAAATATTCTATTTCTCTTGACAACATATTCTATTTCTGTTGAAGGCATTTTGTTTTTAAATCTGCTTGAAAGCGTTAAAATCTCAGTTTAATCTAATTATGCGTTTTCGAAAGTTTTTAAGGATTTTTAAACTTAAAAAAATTGAATTCTTTACATTTGCAAAAACCCTGATGATGTCCAATGAAGGGTCCAAACGTGCTCTGGGCAATTTCGGTAAATTCATCTACTCACTCTAATCAAAAAACAAAACTCAAGTCAGGAAACTTGAAAGGATCCTAATTAAATTATATAAACATGAGTCTTCATTATTTAATCAAACCTGCTTAAATGTATATAAATACATATATATATATATATATATATATATATATGTGTGTGTGTGTGTGTGTGTGGAGAGAGAGAGAGAGAGAGAGAAGATACCGGTAATTTTCTTTGATTTAGTTTGGTTTTGCTATATGATATATCAACTCTTGTGGGTTATTTAATGCCAAATCCTGTTTATATATATATATATATATATATATATATATATATATATATATATATGGGGGTGGTTAAGCGAATAGTTTGTACGAATTATTTTAATTGTAGCCATAGTTCATTTGCTTGCATGCAGTAAAATAGTTTCAAGTACTCTTATCTAACGCTAAAAATGTTATTCAATGAAAATAATTTTTTTGCCTGCAGTTATTAATAATTCTAAATGGTATCACTTATTGCTATCAAATTTACTATAATAAAAATAGAAATAGTAATAAAAGAATGAACAGTTTTCTTTGATTCATATATGGGACCCTAACAAATACTACCACTTTTTATCTTAGTAGACCTGAAAGTAATGGCAATGAAGGAGTATTTTGCATTTCTCCAACACCATGACTGGAGCCTTATCATCAGATGAAGTTTATTGTCATTTACAGGACACTAAATAGTTTCGAGTATTGCTAAGACTAAAAATTCTATTCAACATTATTCATTCGTTTCGTCATAGGTAAATTGATTCAAACATTGCTATCAAATTGATTCAAACATTGCTATCAAATAATTAGTATTAAATTGAATTGATTCAAACATTGCTATCAAATAATTAGTATTAAATTGAATCATTATAATTTATAATGATTCAATTTAATACTAATTATTTGTTGACACTGTATTAAATATCTTAGTTATTGCAAATGATTAAGTAGTTCTATTTGGCCCATAGAAGAGACCATATCTGGCACTATCACTCCGTGTCAGAGTATATCTGGAAACAATGACAAGGAAGAGGAAGTAAACATTCCTCAAAGTCCCAGAACCGGAGTCTCACCATCGGATGCAATCTTGTATCATATCCGGTACACTTGTTGGGAGGCCTGTCCCTTCTGCATATATGCAGTCAGCGTATTCCACAGCAACAGCTGACAGGGAGGTATATATAAATCTAAATAGACGAAAATTGATACTTATGCGTTAATTCCCGAGCTGACGTTGAGTCGCATTCTTGGCATCGGGGTATGTCATCAGCATGACTGAATGTTAGGCGGGTTTCTATCTATTTCTACAGTCTGGCTGTAGAGGACAATATATATATATATATATATATATATATATATATATATATATATATATATATATATACATGTGTATTTATTCAGAAGATAAATAAGGGAATTCTTTTAAAAAATCGGAATTGTTTTCCATCAATGTAATTTCTGCTTTGTTTGGAATTAGCTTTTATCTAAATATTACTTTAATCGAACAAAATAATATGTTTTGAGGCTACTCCAACAGAATGCTGCAGGTTTGAGATGAATTCTGTGATCAAATCTGTAGTGGCTGAGAAGTGCAAACCATATGAAATTTTCAGAATATGTGACGTGAACGGATAAGCAAGTTTTATTAAAAAGTGTTTACTAATGGTCTATACATTGGTTTGTTATTACGGGCCCGAGTTGAAAAGACAGTCTATAGAATTGATCCATACTGAACCCGTGGTAAAAAAAAAAACGTTCTGGGCGTTGTTAGTAGAGAAATCATTCGGAGAGTCTACTTGGACATAAAAGGACCCATCCCAATTGATGTGCAGCAGAAAACAGTATCTCCTATTGGCAACTCTTTACGCAAATTGCATTTTATTTATTGAATTACTCTACCTTCCATACACACACACACACACACACACACACACACACACACACACACATATATATATATATATATATATATATATATATATATATATATATTTACAACATTAAAAATCCAGAAAACAAACCAGTATTATCAACTGATGTTAAAATCGTTTAGCATAGTTTTTGCTAAAAATTGGAAAATTGGGTTAAAAGAAGATATTGAACAGGCTTCGATTTTCATGGTTTTAACTGGCCATTATTTTTAGGGTTATCAAAAATACCAAATTAAATGGATAAAAATTCACTTTTGCTTAAATTAAGAGCTCTGTGGGGTTTTTTTTATCGATAAACCTGTGTTTCCGAGCCTTTCAATTCATATTATTATTGATTTCCTATCGGGAAAAGCATCATTCCTACATGATATGAAATGAGCACGAAAAGTTCTTTGTGTTCCAATTACAGACTCACTTGTCTTAATAACCGTTTGAATAGCAAACACATTTTTTTTCTGAATAAAGATAAGTAGCTAGCGATTAGCTAGATGAATCTACCTAAGTTTAATTGCCTCACATAGGAGATGTTTTAAAATGTTGGATGTATTTCGACCGCACTCTGTATAAATAGTGAAATTGTTCTTTCTGACATGAGGTGAAGAGTTGCTATGAATGGACTAAAGGATATGCCTGTTAATAAAGAGAGCGGAAGTACAGAGCTTGAAATGAGCAATGTGTAGTGATGCACTAATATGGAAGTAGATTGTTTTTTGTTTTTTTTTTCAATTTTCGACCATTATTTGGGCTATGTATCAAAGGGAGTAACAGTGCATTAGACCACGTGTAATTCATGCATAACGTCCGAAGGCCTAATTTAAAAATATTATTGTATCATTATGCAAATACATATTTAACTATTAATATTTACTTTTGTCATCTATGTATAATACTGCCAAAATATACATACATATATATATATATATATATATATATATATATATATATATATACTGTCTCCAAATGCCATAGAAAGAACCCAACTGACACAAATGCCCTGAAACTAAAAAAGGCAAAAACTGAATTAGCAAACATATACGTAAAAGATCAGGCAGAATACATACAAAATCAGATAGATAAGACTCAGTGGAAGATATGAAATCTAGGATAGCATAGCAAACGATGAATTAAGTGAGCAGAAGGAAGAGCACTGCCAAAGCTAAATTGAAAGCTATCAACCAAGAAAAACGTATGAAACTGTGGAAACACATTTTGAGAATCTATTCGGAAACCCAGTTACTCATGAACCAATCAAGAGAATTATTTGTAAGCAATAAGACATCAAACTAGGACCGTTTACTCAAGAAGAACTCGTCTCAGTACTTATAAGAATTAAAAAAATAGAAAAGCCGCAGGGTTTGATAAAATTCCCCCAGAAGTATGGAAGACCAGACAATTCGACGACATTCTGCTCCAGCACTGTAATGCAGTATGTAATCAAAACCAGATGGATGAAGGGATGCATCCTTCCTTTCCCTAAAAAGGGTGACCTCGGATTAACCAAGAACTTACATCCATAGCAGTCAAACTATACAATGCCCTACTATGCAAGTGCATTGAACCCAAAATTGACAACATACTTAGAAAGTACCAAAATGGCTTCCGGAGAAATAGATCCACGACCTCACAAATATTGACTATCCATAGAATTCTTAAAGGCGTACGTGCAAAAAACCTACAGGTGACAATATTATTTGTCGATTTACCAAGGCCTTTGATTCTGTTCACTGAGGGAAGATGGAGCAAATTCTACTCGCATACTGACTACCAAAAGAAACCGTAGCAGGCATAATGATTCTCTATAGAAACACTGAACTGAAAGTACGTTCTCCGGGTGGAGACACAGACTACCTCGACATCCTAGCAGGTGTACAACAAGGAGATACGCTAAACCCATACCTCTTTATCATCTGTCTAGACTAGAAAATCGATTGATAAAATCAAAGAAAACGGTTTCAAGCTAACAAAGAAAAGAAGTCAGACCTGACTTATAAAATGAAACGCAGTTTCTTCCAAGCGGCGGTCGTATCGATACTGCTATATGGATGCACGACATGAATGCTAACTAAATATATGGGAAAAATCTTGACAGCAACTACAGAAGAATGCTCTGAGCAATATTGAACAAGTCCTGGAGGCAACACTCCACAAAGCAGCAGCTATACGGCCACCTACTACCTATCACGAAAACTATCCAAGTTAGATGAACCAGACATGCAAGACACTGCTGGAGAAGTAGGGACGAGCTCATAAGTGATGTACTCCCCGGGACCACTTCACATGGCCGAGCAAAAGCAGGGCGACCAGCTCGAACCTACATACAGCTGATTTGTGTAGATACGGGTTGTAGCCCTGTAGCCAGAAGCGATGAACTATTGGGAGGATTGGCGAGAGAGGGCCATGGATATCCTTGCTGATTGCACAAGATGGTGAGAGATGATATATATATATATATATATATATATACAATTCAGAGTACCGTTGACAGAGTCAACAGGGCTTACAGACTGTCAGTTTATCGCCAATGCGATCATCGCCACAATTACTTTAGTATGCTATACTAACGATTTTGGACACTTTTTATTTATCAACACAGAAAACTATATATATGAATGTGCACACATACACGGAAACCCATATATAACATCATTTACCATTGTTTTCGTTTCTTTTATTTAGGATATATATATTTATAAAACCTGACATGTAAAAAAATATGAACGCATTTTTTAGCCATATTTGAGAGTTAAGATGCTTCTGCCCTTGGAATCAGTGGGAATAATTTGGGTGATAATGCGATCCGGAATGTGTACTTCATCCTGAAAGCAAATAAAATTGTTATCCACTGGAGCGCTTCTTCCTCATTTGTATAGAGTACATACTCTCTTGACGTAGGGAGTGTCACTAAACATTTTGCATTAAAATTGACCAGTAAAATTTAATGCGCACGGAAAGATAAATAGATAAAATATCCCAACTATCTGGGATTAGGTAATAGTCCTGCTAGTAAGTGGATATGCCCAGGACAAATTAGCACAGAAATTAAATGTAAGCCGGCATGTATTGAATAACATTTTTAAAATATATGAAAGTTATTGAGTGGAAAATGTTCAAATAGTCGGTTGAACTTCAGTAATGTTTAAGCAAAATGACTGATATCAAGTCTGCTCTTCAGGTAAATGTAGAAGTTGTTTGTAGCACTCGCCAGTATTTTTGCAATACGATGAGTTTTCCTTACAGGAAACGTAGTTTGTTCTATAGCTTGCACAGATTGCATCCGCATTTGTGTCAACTTAGTAAGCTTACCAGAAAAGGCAGATTCTTAGCCTGATTGACAGCCATTAACCGTGTGGGATTTGCAAGTTGAAAAATATGCACACGAAATCTCATTAATTAGAGCAAGTATTTCATGCTTAACACAGAAATTTGGAGGCCTAGCCGGCTGGGGCTGTAAAATACATCGACTGCATCTCTGCCGAGTAGTACGACTCCCCCAACGAGTGTCCTTGATATGACACGAAATCTGATGGTGAGGCTCCAGTAATGCCGAAGCTTTGGGAAATGTAGAGTACCCCTTTATTGCGATCGCTCCCATGTTTACACTGGCCTGAAGTGGAAGTAACTGATAGGGTCCTATCGATAGTTCAATTAGAACTAAACAGAAATTATGCTAAACTGAATTGTTTGAAATTAAGTGTTTTTCCATTTAACTGTGAGTCAACAAAAAAACTTTACAAATGCTAAACTGAAATGTCTGAAATAGAACTGTTTTTGACATTTAACCTGCGTACTTATGCTAAACGTACGTCTTTGAAATAGAACTATTTTGATATTTGACTGTGTGTAAACAAAACTATACTTACACTAAACTGAATTGTTTGAAACTTTTGTCAAAATGACTAAATTCGGGGTTTAATCACCCGAGAAAGGTTGATATGCCGTAAAACAAAATAACCAGTCTACAAACTAGTAATTTGTCGAAATTCAATCAGATGTTCATTTGGAAACATGGGGTTTCATAATTTTGAAAGAAAATGATCGAACACAAACTAAGGACCATAAAAAATAGAATAATGGAATTTACATTTATTGAAAGGCAGAAGGATAACATGTTAGAATTTGCAACTATTTAGTTTTAGTAATCAACAAAAATGCCAAAAGAAGTTCTAGATTATTTGCATCATATGTCTCCTGTTCAGTCAAAGCGCTGTTTACTGGGTGGAGCAATATTGTTGACAACTCATGCACATTCCTCCCAAGTGATTGGAGGTCCCTCAACGGTCTTCACAAAATCCATGAACTTCAAAGTTCTTCACTGACTTTAAAATCATTCTTCTATTTTGAAATGTGTTGAAATTCTGTAACATGCTGGAACAATCTTAAAAGGATTAGTTTTATAATATGTCTTTACATAAAAGATCTTCTGCTCCATCATCCAATGCATGATTTTACAATATTAAGTTAAATTATTAGAATATTAAGTATTCTCGAGTAATTATCTGCCAAAGGGAAAAAGAATAAACTCAACAGGGATAATTTGAGGGGCCACTTACATTTGAACTGGATTCGAAATCATGTATATATATATATATATATATATATAATTTTCGAATCCAGTTCAAATGTAATCAAATGTTTTTAGCTACTGCTGCTACTTATAGAAACGAATAAAACGCTACAACACACAAGTATAAATAATTAACAGTTACAAAGTAATAATATATATGCAAAGGTCACATCGCTTTTACAATTTACAAACCCTTGATGATGGCCCAAGATCGCGTAGAAAGTACTTGGGTAACAATTACTTAGGGGAGTTACATCAACTTTTTCCTGCCGGATACTATGAAATCAATTCGGCAACTGGACAAGACATATACAAAACTATTTAGACAAAACATGTCTATATTGTCCAATGAAATTTAAATTAATGAAGCAATGCTCCCCCCATATATATATATATATATATATATATATATATATATATATATATATATATATATATATATATATATAGGGGGACAGCATTGCTTCATTGATATATACATATATATATATATATATATATATGCTGACAATATTCAGTATGAATCCTGATATCCTATTTTGAAGGGTCTTACCTCTATAAAACTAAAATGTATATCAGGGAGAAGCTCAAGATTTGGAGATCTGGTGAGTGTTGTTAACCCATTCATTGCCATTACTGTCGGTACGCTCTGACCATGGGTGATAGTGCATGTTAGAGTCCCCTTTATGGGTAAAATAGATCTGTTTAAAAATTATTCGTAATTGATAGAAACTTACACAAAGTTTCATTTGGTTCGATTTCTTTGTTGAATGGTATATCAAGCATCGTTGTTTTTTAATGTCAAAGCCTTCCTTATAGAAGGATTGTTGTCCATTATTTTCTCTCGCTCCCTCTGTCGGTCTGTTTCTCTCTCTCTTTCCTTATCTTTCTTTCTCTCTCTCTCTCTCTCTCTCTCTCTCTCTCGATATATATATATATATATAAACGAGTTGCGTTTGTTTTGGTTTGTTCTTATCGACTCATGTTAGCATAAAGAGATATCATTGAGAAATAAAATCGCTCATTCATTTTTGATAAAGTAAGTACAAAATTCAATTTTTGATTTTTACTGATTAAATGACATAAAGAAAAATCAATCAATTTTTGAAACGCTTTACAGTGCTTTAAAAGTTTGTACAAAAAGTGGAATGTTTTAGTTCTTCTTTAAGAAGAACTGAAAAGTTCCCGATGTCTAAATACCACGCATGTTCCAAAGGAGAAGTTAGAATTTAATGCTTATTCGAAAATTATCGTTTGTTATTTAGTACTAATTGAAAAAATGATAATAACTTTTGTGGAGATCTATTTTTAACTTTTTGCTTCTTTTTATTGTAAGGACACAGTTTTAATTCTTAGCTTCCTTTCATTGCATTAACCTATAATGCTACATTTTTAGAGGGTAAAAACAAAAATGACCAAAAAGAAAAAAAAATAACATTGTCTATCGATAACTCAAAAATTGATTTTTTAAATGAATACATTTTATATTTCTTAGAACAAAATATATTAAGTTCTAATCAGTGTAACTCAAAACCTTAAAAAAGAGGAGAAAAAGGAAGAAACTTTTTATAGAATAAACGAATATTTTCATCAGAATTAATTTGCGAAATTTTGCATCTAAAAATAAGAACACATTTTTAGTTTTTAGTTTTTTTTTTATTGTTAGACTTTTATAAAAAAATGATTTAAACGAATATATTTTTATCTCTGTACCGCAATCGGCAAATGAGAAATGAATCTAACTTTTTGTCATATTTTTAAACGTTTTAAAGAAAGACAAAATAATGTTTCAAAACACTCACAAATCTAGGGTAAGTCTTCTTAAAATGATATTTCAAAAATAAAAATAAGTCTTAAAATAAAAGAATATTTTAATATGTGAATTCATGATTCTTTTATGGTAAAAAATAAATTAAAACTTTGCTGATTTTTCGAAAATTGTTCTGTAACTGTGAATAAAGTCTAAAACGAAAAATAAAAATATTGGAAACCAAAGAAAAATAAAGAAAAAAGAACTAGGAAAAGAAAAAAAAATCGTGAAATAAAATAACCAAATGCACAACAATTATAAATTAGACGAAAACATTTCGGAATGTTGATTCAAAGAAATTTACTCCCCACTAATCCTAATAAAGCATTAAACTGTAATAGATTTAAAAACTTCGTCATTAACAGTAACAATAATTTTACCTCCTTGATTGTATTTTTGCAAAAGCAAACGTTATATATCAATTTAAATGTGTTTCAAGAGATTGTATCTGTGAAGATAAGAGTATATACGTTGGTTTAACCTCACCTACGCTATCCAGACGACTCACTATGCATCTGTCTGATACCTGTTCCAGAGTCCAACATCTAAAAAAAGCCAAAAACTGATTTTCGGAAAATTCTTACTAAAAACGCAGCAATATTAGAACAAAATGACAAGCAATAATTTATTAGTTCTTGAAGCACTACACTTGAGAAAGAAATTACCAAAACTCAATAGAATCAATTTCGAAACCTGTGCTAATGTACTTAAACTTCTTTAGCTACTGCTATAATTTATAGAACCAACTTTAAAAATAAACGCTACGACAACACATCAGTATAAATAATAAACGCTGAATACATATAAAAGTAGTAATGTACATGCAAAGGTGACATTGCTTTTGTGATATGCATATCCTTGATGATAGCCAAAGGTTGGACAGAAAGTACAAGGGTACCAATTAATCATGGGATATTAACCAATTCCCACTGGATACCATAAAATCGATGCGGCGACTCGAAAGGATGAATACAAAAATGTGTGGACAAAGGATTTCTATATTGATTAATCAAAAATGTATCAACGAAGAAATGCACCCCAAATACAAACACACACACACACACACACACACACACGCGCGCGCGCGCGTTTTGATAGAACGAAACAGTTTGTCTGTGGATGACAATATCTACGCTCCTCCATGGGGGTTGAACACTCTGGTGAAGGAATTTTCGGCCGCCGTTCGCATAATGCAAAGGTCTTCGAAAGAATTGAGCACTCTGGTACCCGATAGGGTATAAGATGTAAACAAACGGACGCTGCTGCTGCTGTTGCGACATAAATACCTTAAAAATTCCCTCAGCCAATGTGGTTCGCCTGCTGGCCGGGTGGTTTGAGGCTTAGTCTAACGTAAAATGGGATGGGTTTCGATCCCGGCTTCGAGCGTCTTACGTGTCTAGCCACACTGAAGAGTTCGGATAGAACGAAAGAGTCTGTCTGTGGATGACAATATATATATATATAATCTGGTTTAATCATTTGAGGCACAAGTTTTAAAACTTTTTTAAACCTATATTTCAGTAAATATTTGATGATTTAGGCAACAGGTGGTGGCCTACAAAATTTATACTGGGTCAGCAGAATATTGCTTTTCTGGATAATAATTATAACCTTGCCAACAACATACTTGATTAGATGAAAGGCAATGTCTTCAATTTGTCTATCCTCCTTTTGAAATATGAATGAAAGACTCTGTCCTAAATGAACTATACATAGCGAGTAGACATTCTTAATTTATAAATTTTGAATTTTCTAATTTACTTACTTTTTCAAGTGCAACTTTAGGAGTAATTTCATCATACCTTTAAAAATGTGCATGCTTGTAAAAAGAGTGCTCTAAAGTTACTGTAGAATAGTTATTTTAAAAATATGCTTTAGGATATTATCTTTGTCCCGGGTGATGCCGAATACTTCTGATATATATATATATATATATATATATATATATATATATATACATATATGAAGATTTCCAATGCTTCTTTGAAAGTAAATCATCTCTAGTTAGCGAGAGCAGAGATCATTACCCCCAGCAAAATTCGTACCACTTAACAGACATCAAAAACCATTACGTTAAGTATTCATTACTGTGATGCATATCGATCATTTTCATTAATCACATAACATCAAAGAAGTGTGCTTCACATACTAGCAAAAATAACTGGTCACACACACACACACACACACGCGCGCGCGCACGCGCACGCACGCGCATATATATACATAGATAGTGAGAGAGAGAGAGAGAGAGAGAGAGAGAGAGAGAGAGAGAGAGAGAGAGACTTGCGTCTACACTTTTGACAGGCATATATGGGTGAATATCTCTTTACATCCGATTATGTCAAATACATAAATACATATATCTTATACATATATAAATATGCAGAAATCTATACTTGAACATGTAAATGCATAAAGAAAGTTGAAGAAAGGAGAAAAACTGCATAGTATACTTTTTACTTAATTTCTTTAATATATTCTTATATTTAGTTACTTGTTTTTGGTATATATATATAATAGTATATATATATATATATAAAGAACTCACACAAGAAGTATTTAAGTACGTTTCTCCATGTGCCAATGTTATGTTTTGACCTGTTGACCCGGCTAAAAATGTTATTCAAGGTAATGCACCGGAAGGAGGTGACACATTCTGGTAGCAGTTATGAGAGGAAATCGCCTGGGCGGAAATTGGCTGATGAAATGGGACGAGGTAAAAAAGATCCCATTATACTCTCATAGACTGACGCACCGGAAGAGAGTGACCTCTGAACTGGATGACAGTTATTTCCGCTCGATGACGATCACACAGGCCATTCCAAAGAAATCGGAAGTGACACATCCCGGTCCCCAGATATCGGAAGTAGTCGTGGAGGCGTGTCCATATCAGCGCGTGGGAGTTTGAAGGTAATATAAGGCCGACGACTTGAGTTCCGGTCAGTTGAGTTCAACGAGCCAGTGGAGACAGGCGAGTAGAGTTGAGGTGGTAGACGAGATGTAGTAAGGAAAGCCAGTGCTCCGGTTGAGCAACCATGGAGAACGAGAAAGACACAACGCTGACGGCCATAACTTCGGGGTCAAAATATTTCAGTAATGTTCGGTCTCCAGCTGCCTCTCACACGCAAACTTTGAGTAAACCTTTTCGAAACCTTACAAATAAAGTGAGAGGTAAAATATTTTATAAAGAAGTCTTCCTGCGTCTTCCTTGCGTGCGTCGTTTATTCCTGCGACTTTATCATCGTGTGTCTGTCTATTATTGTGTCGTTGTGATGCTGCATGAACATGTATATGTGTATATAAGCATATTTATTATGTGAGTATATAACACCAAGTTATATATATATATATATAGTGAAATATATTAGTATAAGCGCATTGGCCTCCATAATTACTTACTCTAAAATATATTTTGTGAGTTTGCATTTCTCTTTTCTTAATATGAACATGAATCCACAGAAGACGCACCCTTAAAGGTTTTGATCAGAAATGCAACGATTAAATTTATGCTATTGTGTAAAATATGCAGTTTAATATCTCTATTTCTGATTTTGCTTTTTAATTTATCTCTCATTATACTTTCCTGACATTTATCCGTCCATACCTTTATTTTACGCTCTTATCTTGATAACCTATTCATAGATAGCTCATGAAAATTCAGTTTTTGTTGGTTGCCCCACAAACACTGTTTCCTTAAATACTTCCAAACTCCAGATGTGCAAAAAATAACGCTTGAAAACTTTAAATAAACGACCTTCTTTCACACACACACACAAGTACATGCAGACAAACACGTATATATATATATATATATATATATATATATATATATATATATATATATATATATATATATAAGGAAACTGGAAATATATCCGACGCTATGCAAATACGTAAATACGAAAAAACAAATATATATATATATATATAAGGAAATTGGAAATATATCCGACGCTATGTAAATACGTAAATACGAAAAAGCAAAACCCCACAAAAAATATATATATTCCAAGGATATATTAATTCATATGCGGCTAATATCCCATGTTAAACGTTTCTGTGTTTTTATAAAACAATTTACAGGGTGATGTAAACGAGAGAAGTTGTCTCATTCTAAAATTTGTAAAATATTGAAGATGGTTTAAAAAAAGTAACGTTTAATTTTGGCATATTATCCATGATTAAATATATTCCATGGATATATTGCTTTATCATATTTTTATATTTACACTCACGCAAGCATATATATGTACTCTTGTGCCTATTATTTGAGAGTGTCGAAGCATAAAATGGAAGTTTTCAGTTCTGCAGATTTAAACGTCATAGAGTTTTAGTAAATATTCTTAAAACAGTAAAAAATAACAACTAGCAAAAAAACCCCCAGAATAATATCCGTTCATTGCCGAAAGTGTAACCTCCAAATTTTGATAACAAATATTCCTGTTTATGAAAATGATTATTTAAATAGATATAAAGTAAAAGTAAAGTTGATGACCTTAGTCGAGGGTGACCCAAAGGCTCCCTTTTCAATAGCTATTACACCACAGTGTAGGGGAGGGTGCTAATCTATTCACAGAATTGCTCCACTTTACCCCTGAACCTCATCTTATAGTGTTTAGCAAGGTGGCATCAGGTACTATCTTTTGTGTATTTAGTATGACTCGACCTGAGATTGAACCCTGGACCATAGGCGAACACTCTACCCAAGGTATAATAACCTTCAAATCAAGCATGGATTATCAAGGTATAAGATGTGTACTTTTTAAAAGAAGGTAAATGATTGATTTATGAGAGTAATTTTTAAAATGTTAAAGTTCTATGATATCACTGGTTCCTTGAAATCCCCTAAAACAGCAGCAGGTCGACGTTAAACAATTCCTTATGATAGAGATTTCGATATATCAGCGCGCATTGTGGACAGGGGTGCAAAGAATTTGGAAAATGTCACGAGATGGTGTTGCGTCGTTCACGTGAAGCGAGTTTCATGTAAAATGTATTGCCATCAGTAAAAAGCGCCAAAATATGTTGATATGTGTCATATTAGGACACTCGTTGGGGGTGGCGGTCTTACTCGTCAGCAGAGAAGCAGTCGGTGTATTTTACAGCCCCAGCTCACTGTGCAAGTGGTAGGCTTTGATGAAAAGCGTTATTCTAAACGGCATAAAGAGAAGAGATTACGTTCCTTAGATATGTGAAAAAATTTGTTCAATCTGGGAATGGCAGAGTATTAGTACAGTGATTGATTATTGGTACTAGTTATAGTTCATCCATTGGCTTAAATGTGTGATGTAAATACAATAATGTTTAACAAAGTCAAAAGAAGTGACGCAATGTCAACCTTTAAGCGAAGAAATGTTGGTTTGAATTCAAAGTTTTCCTTCTAAACTAAATCTGAAAAAAAAACAACAACACTTTATTCTACTATATGTTCATACTTAGGGAGAGAAAAGATAGATTCATACCTTTCCCGAGGACATTAGCACAAAGTAAAATGCAGTTAGCTTCGTCTAGGTTTTGAACTCGAGTCACCAAATTTAATTTCTATGATGCGGACTATTACGCTAAGTGCACCTCCTTAAAATACTGCTGTGTATGAAAGTATTATTGAACAGAATATTTCTTGTCTGGAAAGATATTCTTTTCCAGTTCTCATCTCTATAAAAAAAATGTTTCCCTTTGTATCGGTGAAAATATCGCCAGGTTATCGTCAAGATCCCAATTTAACTGAAAATCTTTGGAAAATTATTAGTGATAATATTAAGGAAAGGAAACCGACAAAAGTGACGGACTTATTGTAGAGACTTCTTGAAGAATCGGACTAAATAAAACTGGAATATTGTGACAAATTACAGCATCGTGTGGCAATAAATAGACAGAAATCATTAAATATTATCACCGCTTTTATGCAAATTTGGAGTCAATAGAATATTTATTTTAATGAATAATTTTTGATTAAATGAATTTTTAATGAATAATTTATTGAATAATTTCATTTCACTTTGATAAATAATGTTTATGTCATTGAATTTTATTAATTTCAATTTAGATAAATGCCAATTATTGCAATTTAATCTGTAAATTCAATGAATTACGTACTGTATATATATATATATATATATATATATATATATATATATATATATATACATACATGTGTGTGTGTGTGTGTGTGTGTGTGTGGTTAGGCAGCAGTCTTTCATTTAAGCATGTTTGATTAAATAATAAGGACACATTTTGTCTATATCATTTTATTAGGATCCTTTCAAGTTTCCTGAAAAGGGTCTTGGTTTCAGGTTGGAAGTGATGAATGAATTTACTCAAATTGTCTTGAGAGCCAGTATTTAGGATATTTATTTTTTCTCTATTGTTGTTAATTTGTCTTTTTATAAGACTACAGCGATACTTTTCGGGGTCAATATCGTGGTGAGCTGCAGGGTCATGTATTTTAAAATATGTGTAGTTTGGCGGCAGTCTTTTATTTAAGACTACCTGCTATCATTTAAAAATCTAGATTTCGTCTAACCCTTTGTTTTAGGGATTTTACTACTTTACAATTTCTAGTGGAATCTAAAACAAAGCGACCCGACATAATTAAACATTATTTATTAGATTTTACAGTATTGTAAGTGAAAATTCGAAAATGTACCAGTGCATCAGAACATATTCATATTCAGGAAATCTTATTTATGGTGACAAAGTTTTGTCATACATTGTGCAGAAAACATTTGTTTTCAGTTTTTCATGTAGAAATAAAATTAAAATAACCTGTGACTATAGTTGAATGGTTGATTGATTTTAACGGTTGAGTAACCTGTAAGGGATTATTATGAGAGATTAAAGAAATACATACAACGTAGGTTTATATTTGCATTTTAGATGGGAACTTAACAGGGCCAGAGTGGACCTGGAAATAATGGCAATAAAGGGATACTCCACATTCTCCACAACTCTAGAATTTGAGCCTCACCACCAAATGTAATTTAGTTTTATATCCAGAACATTGTTGGGGCAGGTTCTTCGTCTTCTGCAGATGATAAAGTAAATATAGTGTAACCTCTGTTGACAGGATCCATAATTTAATGTGGGGAGAGGAGACAACTACTGATTGATAAATAAGTTTTCTATTCCACTAAAAAGACGTTTTAAACAAGATAGAATAATTCAAGTAATTTATGTATTTCTCTATAAAATTACAAGTTAATATGTCAGTTTAGTAATGAATAATATCTAATACTGCGATGATTGTTTGTTGTTTGTTTTATATCTGTTCTCTCACAAATTTTCTCACAGTTTAGTTTTTCTGTCCATAAAGAAGGCTTCTGCTTTAGTCACTATTGAAAAGCGCAAATCAACATCTATATCGAATGGAATTTTTTTGTACCGCCTTGAATTTTGGTAACAACCAATGGCGTCGAATCGAATTTGTACAAATGGTGTAGAACGAGTCTAAATTTCAGGCTTCTCACCGCCTCACTGATCGCGTCTTTATAATTAACTTGGACGTAGCATGCATGATTTACAGACGCTGTTACTTAATGCCGTCACACAACGTGAGTTTGAACAGAACTTTATATAACTACTGAATAGAAGTTCAAAGCAATTTCTATCTCCTCTTTTAGTGACGCCATCTTGTAGTGAACCTTGCTTATCAAATTAATCCATCAATCTGTCAATATGTGTATGTATGTACTTATCCAATGGGCAAAATGCGACACAAGGTCAGTTTTTATATGGAGTAAAATTGATTTGAATTAGACTTTTTATTAACTTAGCCTGATTGTTTTACGAAGGCTAAATTACAGAATTTATCCAACTAATTACCTGCAGTTGGAGGCATGGGAGATGAATGGATTCATGCCTCTCACAAGGGTATTAGCACGAAGTAATTGCAGTAGGGTCTGATATCACTGGATTACAAAAATAAATTTTTGGTCTGAGGCAAGAATGGGGATAGGTGTTTTTTTGTTAATTTGGGTGTGCTGAATTCAAATTCATAAATAGTTTTGCTCTGTCACCTCTAGGTTTCTGGCTTTTAAATAGTCTCATTTTAGTATAAACTGAGAATATATGTGCATATTTCAAGAGTTGCTGCAGCTTATAACAGATAAAACAGGATAGATAAAGAACACTGATTGAATCAATATACTTGGATGACACAATTACACAATTCATAGTACCACAGACAGTCAAAAGTGTGTTTTCTTAGAAGATCTGGTGTATTTTGCCTCCGGGATGTCACGTAAGAGTATCCAGCAGAAGTTTCCCATCATGCCGAGGTTCCATTTGTCTTGATAGTTGCTCTCCATCTTCGTAATGTCTTGGAGGAATCTTTCTCCATGCTCATCACTCACTGCTCCATGGTTTGGTTGGAAGAAGTTGAGGTGGGAATGGAGAAAATGAATCTTGAGTGACATTCGGCACCCCATATCCTTGTAAGACTTTAGCAACTTCTCGATACAGGCTTGGTAATCTGGTACGCGTGTGTTACCAAGGGAGCCACAACAGACTGACTTGAATGCTTCCCATGCTCTCAGTTCCTTTAACTTAAGAAGCTCCTCAAAATCAGTATCCTTCAGCACTTCTCGGATCTGAGGTCCGACAAAAATGCCCTCTTTGAGCTTAGCAGCACTAAGACCTGGGAACACAGGAGGCAAGTGTTGGAAGGAAGCACCATTTTTGTGCAACGCCTTCACGAAATTCTTCATCAAACCAAGCTTGATGTGAAGAGTGGGAAGAAGCACTTTATTCATGTCCGCCAGAGGATTCTTGAGGCTGTGTTCGCCAGGAACAAAAAAGCTTCTAGACCCCCAGTCTTTCTGATTGTAATGCTGGGATACAGCTCGACTATCCCAGAGACAGTACTTTGTGAAGCCCGCTTGCATACCCATAAGAAGACCAATGACCTTGAGGTCCCCATACAGACTTCATTGGTACTCGCTGTACTTAATAGCTTCTAAAAGAAGCTCTATAATGTTATAGGACTCCTTTAGATGGACAGAGTGTGCAGTGGGAAAGCTGGGATATTTATTCCCGTTGTGGAGAAGAACACCCTTGAGACTTCGCTTGGAAGAGTGTAAGAAAAGACACCAGTCTGTAGGATTATGTGGCAAACCAAGGAACGTAAACAAGCCAGGTATGTTTGTGCAGTAGCACAACTTGTTTTCCATGTCGAAAAAGGAACCAATCCTGGACTACATTCCACAGTTTAAGCCGAGAAGCCAAGAGCTCTGACTGCTGTTTTGACAGATACAAATCACGAGCAAGATCATTCAGGTCTTCTTGCGTAATCCAGTGTGGCTCATTGCCACTTGTTCCTGAATATGTAGACTCAATATCTTCTTGAAGGCATTTCTTCATCTGATGAGGAAAGAAAATCCTTATTTACTGGAGGTGTGGGTACAGGAAGATCATCTGAATGAATATATATATATATATATATATATATATATATATATATATATATATACAAACATTATTTACAATTAAATGACGCACAAGGGCTGAGATGGCATAAAACAAAACACTAAACAACAGCATTATGTATATATATATATATATATATATATATATATATATATATATATATATATATATATATGTATATATTAAAACTTAATTCTAATAGAACATTTACTAAAAAAATGTATTGAAAACCTTTATTAAGTATCCGGTGAACCGAAGATCGTTCGCCCTGAGTCTTCATATGTTTTTGAATGATTAAGCGGAAAAAATGTCTATATTTTCACACGATCCCTCGTTTATAAGGCTTTTGTCTCTCACACAAAACGGACAATGTATTTGACACTACAAACTCTTTGCAGGTGCACTTGAACCCTTTAATATTAGTGGAATGAATATTTTTAATTAATTAAACTGAAAATTGTTAACAGGCAAACAAACTAGAGAAATAAAAGATAGAATAGACTAAATTAATTTTCATTTCGAGGGTTACATTATCATTTTACTCTATGGAATTCTGTGTGGTTTTATGATGGAACTCAAGTTCATTTAATGGTTGACGGATGCCGTAGGCTCCACACGAAAAGTTCATTAAGGTGTGAGACAGCAAGTTAACAATGACCCAATGGCAAATGAAAATATAGAGGATAAATTAATAACAATAAAACACCGGAATATTCATAAATTTGATAGCTGAAATTGAAGTCACTTTTGTCTATTTGGCCTTTTTAGATTAGACGAAATGTCTAATTAGAATCTTTATGAAGTGAAACATAAAAACAGATGAATGCATTATGTACATTTATCCTTTCTCTTCCAGTCCATTCTATTTCCCTTTCGGAAATAGACATTTCTGCTTTGCTAAAATAACAATATAAAAACAAACTAGTTCTGAAATATTAATATCCATATGATGATAGTTATATTAGAAGCAATAGAAAATATTCAATATTGCTAAGATTGTTCTTCTTAACAATTGAGGTTCAACCTTCAACATGTCAACCTTAATAAAAGCATTGGGCACCTTTTAAAAAACTTTTTCAGATAATCTTATATATATATATATAGTCACAAAAAATCTAGCCAGGTTTCACTTACACGGATCACTAGGACGGTTCTGACGAAGGAAGAGATGGATAAAACTATATCTTATTGAGTTAAAAGGAATAAATTTAGCATTAATATATATATATATATATATATATATATATATATATATATATATATGTCACGCTACAAACAGTATATGTCCTACCCAAAATCCACAAACGAGATCGCCTCCAACACGCCACATTATCTCCAGCATCGGCAGTGGTACCCACAATAGTAATTTACAAAGCTCTTTGCTTCGATGTGGCACAAGGCCGAATGGGGCACCCAATGAGACATGAACTCACTCGTGTAAGTTTGCTAGTCTACCTTGCTAACCGTTACACTACCAGAGGTGCCCAACAGAAGCTGGACACATGGCGTAACGGTTATAGGGTTGGTTCCCTAAGCTTCTATGGAGACAATCATCTGGAGGTTTCAGGTTCAACCCTTACTGCAGGCGAGTAACAATACAGGAATGCTTAACACCTGTAGCCGGTTATGGCTAACGGAATCAGAACAGGTGACCGCCGTATATTCAATAATGGACGGAATTCGAAGTTCCGTGTAGGTTCCCGAGTTTGATAAACGCCTGCAGAAGGCTGGAGGACATATCGGCCGAAACGTTGTGGAAATAATAAAGATGAAGACAATAGTCCGAAAACCCTTAATGATAAAAATCAGTAAGCTTCGTCCCAGAAATTTAGACAACTAGATATAACTTCTTTCTATCCAAATATACCCATCAAAAATGTTCCAACTTTCTTGCTACTCATTTAAGAAAATTAAATTCAACTCATCACTCCCCATGAACACCTTAATCAACATCTGCAAACACATAACAAACAAGACTTATTTCAAATTCAACTGTAAATTCTTTCAACAGAAATCCAGCCTCCCTATCGGTAACCCATTGAGCAGGGTATTAACCTGACTATTTCTTGAATCTTTATAGGACTTTACACTCCTATAAATTATTTTGGGTGGTATGCCACTTGTTCCCACAAAGATGGCGGACACTCAATGTTCAGTCTCGGGAAACCATTGGCCAGGAGGACCACGTGATATGCTTACAACTACGTCAGCGCGCGTAAATTCAAGTCCTGCGTTTTTGAGCCACTTACAAGACGCGTATTTTCTATAAATACGTCGTCTTCAAGCACCTTCTTTCTCTTTGACCAATTTTCTTCGCAGCGGCAACATTCTCTTTTACCAAATTTCTCCACAGCAGCAACACTATGCCTCGCAGACATTCATATACAAGGACTATGAGACGCTTTCCCGTCTCTGAAAAACTGCCTGTTTCTAACCATAGAAAAAGGACATTTTAAACTTGCAATTCTTTTTGTAGTTTAGTTGTGTCACACACACACACACACGAGCTCACAAATATATACACACTATTATGTTTTTAGAAGAGTTAGTAATATTTTTATGTATTAATGTAAGTTTTGTTATTATAGAATATAAATTTGTTTTTGTTCGTCGCCTTGTTTTAAATGTTCATTTTGTCCACGCCGTTTTACAACCATTATTTGTTTCATATCTTCACTCATTTATTTCACTGGCCTTATTCATTCATTTGTTTCATCCATGTGCTTATTCTACCTTAATTCTAAACTAAAACCCTTATTTTCAATAAACTTAAACTCAACGTAAAATAGTAGGGGAAACATCAAAAGAGTCGGGGTCCATAAATAGCATAAATTCAGTCACACATTCTACACCTTTAAAACCAGGCCCATTTGAATACAACCTACCAAGCAACACGATATACTTTAGATATATTGATGATATACTTATTTTGCTAACCTAAAACATAAAAATTGAAGAAATTCCTGAGAAATTAAACAATGTTGAACCCTTTTCAACTTCACATATGAAAAAGAATCAAATATCACCATAACCTTCCTGGACATCTGATGTGAACCTAATTTGAGACCACGAAAAGATAACTCGGAACATGGTATAAGTTTAAGGATATATTGAAGTAACAAGATACAGAGAAAAGTGATGGCGTAAGCTAGTCTTACTTGTCAGTCTCTATCCAATCTCTACGACCGGCTGACCATCCCACGAGAGTACTTGGCTCTCGATTAATATAGGACTTGGAAGAGTCCATCAATGGGTAGGTAACGGTCCCATAACAACATCCTAATTATTAAACCCCAAAACCCTTTTAAAGTCTTCCGTAAACCCACAAACAAAAACGATTATGTACATTTTTACTCTCACCACAACAACAAAATCAAAACAGGCCTCCTGGTTGGCTTTTATTGTAGGAGCACTAAGAATATGCAGCCCACAAAACCAAGAGGAAGAATTTAAATATTCCATTGTCAGCTACGATTCTAAAACCTATTGATGTGTTGAGATAATATGATTTAATGGAACAATTTTAATGAATAGTATAACAAGATTCTGTTGATAGAAATAAAAATCCGATATCTTCAATACAGAGACACATGACACAATGGTTTTCGAGATGGAAAATTGACAAAATGAAGGGTCTTAAATTCCGGAGAAGGCTCATTGCTTTTCACTTCGCGTTAATGCCCTTGGGAAAGGCGTGGCTTCATCTCTTCTCTCTCCAGCTATAGCTAAATAGTAAGGCAATAAAGCTCATTTGTAATTGTTGGGTAAAGGAAAACTATGAATTAAAATCAATCAATCTGCTACAAATCTTCCTTTGTGTCACATCCGGCAATTGGAGGAGGGGTTTGGTAAATGCATATATAATACATAGTTTTAAATCTAATGAAACATTTAGTTCCGCGAACCTCTTTGCGTAAATTATATTTATTATTCCATTTCATATAAATATGTAGACTCCTTTTTCATTACTTATTAACGTCCAACATATTGCTGGCTATGCAAAAAATGTGGATGTGATCTCATCAGTGTTTACCAAATATCATTTGTTGTTTACATTAAAATATCACACACCTTTTGACCAGAAATTCCACATTAATACATCTGATCATACCCAGTGCCCTCAAATAATCTAGAAAGTAAAAAATACATAGCTTATATCAAAGCCCCAGGTCAAATCAATGCACTCGCCACAAATCAGGATATAGCAGCTTTCGATTTGGTCATGATTTTAGGAAAGATAGACATATACTAGAATGCGCAACACCCGCACACATAGACACAAATGCTCACACACACACGCACACACACACACTCACACATTTATATATATATATATATATATATATATATATATATATATACATATTTCATAATGTTAATAATCATAGATAATCGATTTTGATATCTATTTTTGAGCTCAGTATTAATCCTTGTCTCACATTAAACTTTCAGTAATCTCGGCGCTGACTGACTTTGCCTTAGAAATAGAGAAATGGGCATTTTCTTAGATTACTATCTAAATTAGATTCGCGCGAGTTAAACGAATTAGTCGTCATTTGTCTCAGTCAATAAAAGCGAATATGTTCCTGAAAAATCAAACCAAAAATACCACAAACATTTAGGGCACCTCGTGTGGTTGACGAAATAGGTTACCAAAACATTACTAATGATTTCGATTCTCACTTAGTGTTAAAAAATTATGGCCCGGCGTCAAACTAATATAAAATGGGTAAATTAGAAATTTTCACAATTTCGGTTAAATTAAATATTCTTTTAATTAAAACACATCATTTTATCCTGAAAGTGTCGAGTAGCGACCGACCACTGACTTCTCAGTGACGACTGAACGTCGGATGAGGAGGGGGAAAATACAAAAATTCACTTGTTTTAGCGTTAAGTTCTCCGTTGCTTTATTTTCTCACAGTTCAATCTCAAAGGCCGAGAAAAGCGGTGGAAAGTGATAACAGACATCAGATGTGGACTAGCTGGCTTCGGTCTTTTAGGAATCGTCTCTTCTCGTATCATTGATATGTTTCTCGTTCATTGTTCGCGGGAGATTTCGTCTCCTAACACCTCAGCTAACAACAGAGAAAAAAGTGACAGATTCAAGAAAGCTGATATACACACTCACACACACACACACACACATATATATATATATATATATATTGGTGTTCACAGAACATCATACCCCCATTTCCAACTCGGATGGCTGAAATACCCTGGCTGGCTGTCGTCACCATTTACATGACGATCGATTGTGGTCCCGTATCAGGTTTAACGTGCTAGATAAAGCATACCTTGTTACACCTTGTGCACTGGATGAGATGTTGACATCTTATCTTTATTTCCATTGTCTTTTTTATAACCTATCTATTCGCACCCGGTACCACTTGCTTATAATGCTATAAAAGATAGATTCGCCTTATTTTGCTGCATATTGACCCTTAACTGAGGTGTCAATCTGAGATTTCTCTGAACAGAACGCACCTGTGTAAGTAAGCGAAAGCAGTCATGTGGTTGATCAGAAATCGTGGGCGTTATGAAATGGTATATGCTGATGCCCGTGTGAGGGTCGAAGTCAGTTGGAGTCAGTTTAAGTCTTGAGTCAGACTCATCATGCTGTCACTGAGAGCCTGTTATCTTTACGAGTGTATAAATGAAGGCGTCTGTCTTTCGGAATTGCTTCCAAGTTTATAGTTAAAATGACAACTGCGAAGAAACCATCGGAAGTTAGCGATATATCTTCTAAAATCTTACTGTTTAGAAAAACAAGATATTATTCCCAATTAAAACCACATCACCCACCACAACAACATAGTTTTGGCTTATTATCAATTTGACAATCACACCCCACTCTTATGGTTCTTGAATATGATAATCTCTTCATTAATACATATTTTCCGACGAACAGCAATGATATTCACAAGAAGGATTTTTCAGACAACCGACCGATCCAATTCAGCACCAGGTCATTTTATAGAGAGGAGCAACGCATTAATCGATGTTCATGTGTGACTGTTTCAAAAATACTTAGTATTCCCTTTTAAGGGTGTCTTAGGCGCCAAGAAATGAGCTCTGCAAAGCAGGTACTGCTTGGAGGAAAAAGCCCTCCTATGTCTAGGCAACAAAATTTATCCCCTCGAGTGAATACCAGGTTGACCTTGGAATGCCGGGCAAGTTTGAAAACTTATTTTACTCACTCAAGTAACTTAAAACAAGCAAACGTCTTCTAAAAAACAATTTGGAATTTTTTCAAATCATGAAACCTTTTTCCTGCAACTCGACACATCATCATCATTATCATCTCCAAGGCATGAGAACAGCACATATTACTTTAGCTATCTCTCTTGCAATCTGTCCCTATTGGCCATCGTACAAAGTGAATTCTCAAGACGACACCCAGTGTTCATAAAGTGCTGTTGAATATAAGTTTTTGTTGGCTAACAGTGACGTGTCCATATGTACAAGTCAGTAGGAAAAAAATCGCTTATGAGTTCCTCCTTACTTCTCTGGTAGGACCCACCATGCTTTCATTGTTTTATTTGTATGGATTGTGAGATAGGAGTTAAGTAGTTGTGGTGTTTGGAGGGCTATTGTTTTCAGGATTTGTTCAAAACGGCACGTAGCGTCCGAGTGTAGTTCCTATTTTCTATCCCCAAAGGTTGGTAAGGGTCCTAGAAATGCAAGCATACAATAGATGGTAAAAGTGCTAGTGATTCAAGCATAGAATAGTACCGTTATAGTAACAACTTGGAAGAATTCACGTTTTATTTTATTGGGGAGAACAAATTTGCGTATTGTCTATAACCTGTCAACAGCTGTACCTGGCTAGATTCGTCGAATTTCTTTGTCCACCAGATGCCGTCTAACAAATAAGAAATTCTCGAACACATTCAGTAGTTTAAAAAATGAAGTTCCCAAATAAGAACTCTTTCCTGACAAAGAACTTTATTTCTTTTATCTAATTTACTTCAGGCTTGTTTTTTAGCAATTGATATTTAATCCAAAACAATAAAGAAAAAATAATTCATATCAAACGCAAAATAATTGACGTATTTAAAGAACTCAAATCACTTTTATCAGTAGATAAAAAAAATTGTTCGCACATTTTTGTACTTTTTAATCATTCAATCTTTTTCTTTCCCGACAATAAAATTACTATTTCTTAAAGCCGTTAATCACATTGATATTAAATTCAACAACTCAATAAAAATGTAGCAGATATTCGTGAATGAAAAATAGCTTTCTTCGACCGTAACTGATCACTAACAAATATGAAATAAATTCAAAGCTGCAACAACCTAGTTTTACCTCCTTCGATGTATTATTTTTTAGTTGTTATCATTTAAATTCGATCCCAAACAAAAAAAAAGAAAATTCCTCGGGTTAAGATTAGTCTAGCATTCGATAAGGTTTAGCTTTGGGCAGATGTGAGATGCAGCTTAATATTGTCGTTTCTCTATTATATATATTTTTTTACTTGAAAATAGGTTATTTCAAGCTCAAAGAACAGACAGTTTTAAAGAACATAATTCTGTTTTTAAATAGGATCTGAACTTTAAATACTTAAAAGATATATACTTATAAATATTTACCTAGCACCTTCGTCAGGAAAAATGTGACACAAGGTAAGTATTAAAACGAATAAAGCTGTTTTTAATTCAGTGTTTACCCTTTCCTAGGTCAGTAGCCAAACTAATGTTAAATAATCCAGTCTGTCCAATCACTTACTTATTGTCTGCAGAAGAGATGAATTCACTCGTTTCCCGAGTGTATTAGCTTGAAGCGAAACCCAATAACCTCGTCTTAGATTTGAACTCTAGTTTCCATTTCTTATGACGAGGAACGCTACGCTAATTACATCAAAATAATTATAAGTTCCTCTACTTTTTAAGCTTATAAAAAACTAATATGTAGATGTACTCTATTTTTATATACTGAATCTTTTCTTAATTAAGAAAATAAGATTATTTCTGGTTTATTTTCGAATTTCGTCATATTTCTTTGAAGTATTATACAATTATGTTGGTATTAAATCTAATAAGATCACGAAACGGTAGCAGATATTTAGAATAAAACAACGCACTTTCTTGTAGTACAAATAAGGGCTCTTAATGCAGAAAGTGATGACACTTATAGTTGGAAGAACTTCAATACTAGTTTATTAACCATTTCTTTACTACATGAGAATTTATTCTGGAGGCAACACGAATTTTCTGGATAGAAATTTGTAGTATTTAATCCTACATTAGAATTGAATAAACTGCATCTTTTAGAAAATTATACATTTACTCGGGCCAAGATTCAATGAATGATTGTGTAAGAGATTCTCTTAAGAGACTGATATTTAACAGGGACAATATATACAGTGAAAGGAACAACAGAAATTATATTAATTTGTCAAATTGATTACTACATGATAATTTCTCTAAAAGAGACGATCAGAAGCAAATGATTTCACATAGAACTATACCGTAGTAGACGATAAAAACAATGGTTACATTCACCAACTTGATACTGTCCAGTTAGTGGCGTTTAGAAGATGCCGACTGCATCCTCAATAGAGAGGTAAATCCAATAAATGGGTGTCGTGGGTGTGACACTAAACAGCATCTGATGACGAGGCTCCAGTTCTGGAGTTCTGTATAGTCTTCATTGCCATTACTCTTGAGTCAAATCTGACCTGGAATGGTAGTTCCTGTTAGAGTCCAGTCTCTGAATCAAATAGATCTATTTAAAAATTATACGGATTCAAAACGACCGCGGAGAAAAAATCTTAAGAAACAATTACACAAATAGGTAAATAGGAATGCAATTCTCCAACTTAATGGCGCAAAATAACCCTTTACACGCTGGCTTGCCGTCAAAATCAATAAAAAAAAGTTGCGTTGATTGATAGATAGTGTTGCAAAATGAATAAAATAATATTTTTGACAAATTCTATTTGAATTATTGTTGAAAGGGTCACTAATGAAAACGCAAACACGGATATTAGACAACAGATTATATTATACAAGAAAGATAGAGTTACATAGAAAAGGTAAGAAGTCTCGTACTGTTCGTATAACACCAATAGTGATCTGCGCTTTTGGCAGCGAAATCTCTGTACTAATAACGGTGAGAAGAGTCCATTATAGTAAGATGGGTAAGGTTCCAACAACACCCCTCCCCTAAGCCTTTTACTTCGTAAAAATGCTGTTACTATTTTTTTCTTTTTGGGTCGATCATCAACGGGTCGGTGAATTTCCTCTTTCTCCCTGACTGACGTATTCAGGTGTTGGTTGGGGATGATTTAAATCGAACAGGTCGAAAATAGTGTCTATTGGCGCTTCTTCTGTTTGTGGTACGTCGTTGGAGTCGTTCAAACAGCGTTTCTGTAACTGGTTCTGGTGTCTCTTATGTGTGTATTTGCGTTCTTCTTCAATGTACACTACATCACCAATTCTTTTTTTAATTATTCCACGTTCCCAACAGGACGTGTTATTTTGATATTTTTTAAGATAAATTTTTCACCCGGGTTGAACCTTTTTTTAGGCGCTAATATAGTCTTTTGTAGCATATTTTGTTTCGGGAGTCGCTTATCGAAGACGGATCTTATCTTTCTGGCAAACATCGTCTCGGCTGGTGAAACTGCCAGTGCGTATTGTGATTGGGTGTGATTCTATATACCTGCAGAAATTGCTGTTGTGCCTTGTCTGTCGGGGTACCAGATGCTTTTTTGAGTGCTCGCTTTAACGTGTCTACAAAACGTTCATCCTGGCCGTTTGGTCTTGGGTGATATTGTGGAGTGGTTATGTGCTTTATTCAAAAGATTTTGCAGAACTCCTTGAATTTGACTGATGTGAATTGGCTTCCGTTGTCGCTGATCACACAATCTACTACACCGAACCACGCAAACAGTTCATGTAGGAACCCAATAGTTGTCCCCGTAGTAGGTCTTCTGCATCTGAGAACCTCATGCCATTTAGAGCAACACTCCACTACAATTAGGTAGAAGAAATCTTCCAGGGGACCCGTAAAATCAACATGTATCCTCGACCAAGGTTGTTCTGTTTTTGGCCAAGGTTTGAAAGTAGTGGGGGGTGCTTTTGCCGCTAAGGCACAGCCTTTACATTTTTCGATCATATCCGTAATGTCGTTATCCATCTTCAGCCCATAAACATAGCTTCTCATGAGACTCTTCATTCTATTTATTCCCGGATGTCTCGTATGGAAATCTCTTAAAATTCTGTTTTGCAATTTTTTTGGTATTACGACCCTTTCACTATATAGGAAGACGTTGTCACATCGTGAAAATACTTCTGGTACTTTTTCGTTTTTCGCTGTGATTTTCTGTTTAATATTGGTAATATAGTCGTCGTTTATTGCTTCGCTTTTTATCTCGAGTAGCGTCACATGGAGTTCTTTAATGGTGTTGGCTATCATGTTTTTAATTTCACAGTCTATTCGTAAGGCTGCTATTATTGTGTCCTCGAAGGGTTCACTCTACTTCGGTACCAACCTTGATAGTCCATCTACGTGGCTATTCTGTTTTGACGGGAGGTATTCGATTTTAAAATTGTAGTTCAGTAAAATCATTCACCATCTTAGTAGCCTATTGGCAATATAAATTGCTAGACCCTTTTTTGATCTGAAAATGGTTATTAGGGGCTTGTGGTCTGTTTGTAGAGTAAAGAATCTGCCATGCAAGTATCGGTGAAATTTTGTCACTGCAAATATTATTACCAAGGCCTCCTTTTCAATCTGGGAATAATGTTTTTCGGCCGGAAGAAGGGTTCTTGATGTGTGGGCTATTGGCTCTTTTTCTCATCGGGCATTTTATGTAGGATACACGAACCAACCCCATATGAGCTGGCATCGCTTGCGACAATAATCTCCAGTTTGGGATCAAAGTGCGTGAGAAAAAGATCAGATGTTAATGCCTTTTTAATTTGGTCAAATGCTGTTTGACATTCGGGCTTCCATCTCCACATTTTACCTTTTTTAGTAGTTTGTTTAGCGGGGCGTAGAGATCGTGCAATTTTTTCATGAAACTTTGGTGGTAGTTTGCAAGTCCAAAGAAGCTCTGTAAAGTCGTAACATTATCAGGGGCGTGCATATCCTTGAGAGCTGTAGCACTTTTGAGATCGGGACGTCTCCCGTCTTTGTCAATGATACGTCCCAGATATTTGATTTTGTTCATACAGAAATCGCATTTTGCTTCCTTTACCTTGAGCCCAAATTCCCGTATTTGTGCGAAAACTTTGTTTAGATGTTCTCTGTGTAGCTCCTTCGGTTTACTATAAATTACAATATCATCAAGATAAGCGAAAGTGAAGTCAAAGCCGCCCAGCATGGTGTCCATCACCTGTTGGAAGATAGGCGGTGAGATTTCAATTCCAAAAAACTAGTCTGTTAAATTTGTGCAGCCCACTGTCTGTGTTAATACAGAATAGTTTAGAGCTATTTTCCTCTACTGGAATCTGGAGATATGCCTCGCTTAAATCAATTTTTGCGAAGACTTTTCCTCCATTTAATTTATTAAAAACCTTTTCTGGGCTGAGGAGTGGATAGTGGTAATCCTTGAGTGCATAAAAATCCTGTAGAAACATCTGCGCATACCTGGATTTCCTTGGACTTTTTTCTAATATATACCGTTGGAGCAGCCCATTCGCTGAATTCCACTTTCGATAATATGCCCATATTCACTAATCGGTCTAGCTCTTTATTTATTTCTTCGGTCGCGGCGAACGGGACGATTTGCCTATTTCTAAAAATGGGGGATGTATTTTCCTTCTGTTAAAATTTTGCCTTAATTTTAGTACATTTGCCAAGACCAACTGAAAATACTTCGGGGAAATTACCTTTTAGTTCCATCTTAATTTTTTCAGCTTCGGCCGTAATGCATTCTTCTTTTTGGCAAAATGCATTAATTGGTTGATCCCAGAGATTAAATTTCTGAAACCACTCTGACCCAAAGATATTTTCTGTGTTCTTCTGTACGAAGACTTTTAATTTTTTGGTTATACCATTTAGTGATACTGGGATAATTATTTCGCCTTCAAATTTTATTTTGTCTCCAGTTACATTTGGAGCCGTCTTGCTTGTCATCTTTATTATTGGCCTATTTAATTTTCTCCTTGTTTGTAAGTTTATTTTTGATAAATCCGAGCCAGAGTCTAACTGAAATCTTACCGACTTATTTAGTACTTTGACTGTTATGTATTTACGAACGACTTTGTCTGACCTTTCCTCGCTTTTTGTATGTCTGACTCTTTTTTTGTACGAGAGGTACAGTCCTTGGTCCAATGTAATTTTCCACAGCGGTAGTAAGCGCTGGTCGGTCTTTTTTTTTTGGTTGACGCTAGTCTGCCTGTAATGAAATTTTGGGTAATCATATTTTTTCTCTCTTTTACCGGAGAGTATGATTGGGATCTATGCTTGACTTTCCTTACGTAAGCAACACCAGACTCCTCGATATTTTTTGAGTCTTTCTTGACACTTATAATCTACGAACTTGTTGTGTTCCACAGTTCCTAGCTTTCGTAGAAGTAGCCGGACTTTTTTGCATCATTCCAATCGGCACAGTCGGTGATATAGATATCTTCATATCTTCTGTAATATGCCTCAAAGGTCTTATCCTCATCTGGTGCGTAGGAAAATGTTTCGAGTGCGTTCCACACTGCATTTGGAGTGAAAATAGTATTACTATCTGTTGGCTGGTTATTACTTAGACTTTTAAAAACTGCTTCTTGTCGTTTATGTAATTCAAGGAAGAACTGTTGTTATTTTTCCTCGTTATTTAAGATTTTTTCTTTGTTTTCTTTCTGAAGTTGAAGGAGTTTTTGCTTGCTTTTTTAAGATTCTTTCTTCATTTTTATGTTGAGACTCCATTTGGAACTTCATCATTTGTGCAAACATTTCTTTAAGGTCTTCCATTTTTTTCGAGGGTGGGGGAGTTTTTGCTTTCTTCAGTAAATATCCCCAGAAATCAAGAATAATTACTGTGTATGTGTGTGTTTTTTGTACAACACAAACTGTAAGTGCCGAATTATTTTTTTCTCTCTGAAGTGGGGGGAAGAAAGAAAAATATGAAAATCACTTTTTGATTACGTGACAATCTTACTTACAGATCTTTTTTAAATATCTGCTATCCGACACACTCCGTAGTTTGTACCATTTGATACCTTGTAGTTGTTTAACAAAAATCTTTTTCCGTTCGTTGTATGCTGGAACTTTGTCGTAGATTCTTTAACAACTTGTAATAGGGTATCTTTTTGTTGTTGCGATGTGTCTTCGCGAGTATGTTGTATGATTAACCCCTTTTGCTTGTTGGGGAGTCCCTTTTTTCGTTCGAGTTCCCAGTCGCCAGTATGTTGTGCCCCCGGAAAGGGTCTCTAACGAAAACACAAACATAGATATTAGATAACAGATTATATTACACAAGAAAGATAGGGTTACATAGAAAAGGTAAGAAGTCTTGTACTGTTTGTATAACACAGATAGTGATCAGTACTAATAACGGTGAGGAGAGTCCATTATAGCAAAATGCGTAAGGTTCCCTCAATAATCATTTTACTTGTTTGTAGAATATAAAACAGCAGTTATTGAAAATTCTGCAAATATAACATTTTACAAAGCGTGCTTGATGAGTGACATATATGGTCCATCTCACTATCTAAAGAACGCAAAATTATCAGCTTATTGAATAGAGTAGACTGAAACCTTTATGTTCAATTTATACTCAAACATTTGTAAGATTTATACGCAAAATGGATTCTCCATTGAAAACAGCATGTGAGACCTATTACAAAAGAATTAGTGTTCTGAATGGGATTGTGGGATGATGGAAGCATTCCAAATGTCAATAAAGCTTTCTGAATAAATTATTGTTACTGTCGTATAAGATTTATGCGCACATAACTCCGCCCTCTTATCCTTAGGGTTTCTTCCAGGAAATACACTCACATGCAGGCATAAACACATTCATGCAAACGCGCACACGTTCGAATACACACACACACACACACACACACACACACACACACACACACACACACACACACACACACACACATATGTATATATATATATTTCTACACATATATGATAACGTGATTTTCATATATATATATATATATATAGTAACAGTCTGACGCCGGCCGTTGTATCTCATCTCTTAGGCGGTTTTGGCCGAAATAAAATCACTAGGGCCTTCTTCGTTGAGCTGAAGAAACCACCACTATTCGCCACGTTGTGAATTTTTGGTCCAAACAGCAGTGCTCTGGTCTTTTAGGACGGTCCGTTCGTGAGAGTTAAACAGGCTGGGTTTCACACCGAAAGGCATCGCTATTTACGAAAAGAGTTTTTGTCGCAGGCACAAGGACAGAAAAAGCAACAAGTTACACTTTCGATTCCTGTATAATAAATACGTTTTTAAGTTTACTGTCTTTATATCACCACATAAGAAATTGCACGATTGCATAGAGTACAAAAAGTCACAAAAGATTCACTCGTGTGGTCGGGAAAGCAGAAAGAGAGAAAGAGGAAATTAGTCTGATATGCATTCAAACCAGCAACTACGAATCTTCGTTACTGGCACATTGACGAGTTAGCTGTTTGCTTTCACTGTTTTGTTGACAAAATTATCTGGATTCGCAATGATTCTATTTTCATCTCTTGGTTCTGATCGGACCAGCAAGATTCTACAAGCCGTTTTCGCAGAGTTCGGTGTCTTTCTCTCTCTCTGTTGTATTGTCATCTACATATACACATGCATATACATGCTTAATGAATCATAATTCACAATAATAAAGACGCAGGAAGACTTCTTTAACAAAATATACCTCTCACTTTATTGAAAAATCTCTGTCTGGCCGCTGCTTCGGACTGATTGCTTATATGGAGAAAGGCGGAAAAAAGACAATTTTTGGCCCCGCCCATGAATTATAATATGTAAATCGCCTAATCTCGGAACCTCTGCGGGAGTCTGCTTCTCAAGTGGTACTAAAAATGAATTTGAATTCCCTGCGGAGTTTTCCACAGACAACATTCACTTGAGTTCGGCTACTTATCTTGTCTCGAACCTTAGGTCTGGATTTCGTCCTCAGACCATCCAAAATCCCATTCATCATTCATTATAAGCTTTAATTAACGAACCCATCCATCAACCACTTTAATCTATCACACTCATTTAACTAACATAATTAAACCCATGAAAGTTATTAAAAATAAAGGCAATTCCTTTTCTTTGTCTGTATTAAAAAAAACAACTTATTTCTGGAAATACCCTTCTATCCAATTAATGAGTTAATTCATTCATTCCAGTCCCTTAGAACCGTTGATTAATAACTCAACCTGGTAGGATCTCTCTCTCTCTCTCTCTCTCTCTCTCTCTCTCTCTCTCTCTCTCTCTCTCTCTCTCTCTGTCACACAGTGTTGGTTGTCACTAATTCACTTTGTGGGTTTGCGATATAATTTGGACTAATATATAATTTGATATAAATCAATGCTCTAAAAAATTAAAGTGACTTCTTTAGATCAAATTAGAAAATGGATTAAAATAACTATTTCACATTCACAACCAGACTTTAAAAAAACAAAAAAATCTTATAAGCCCCAAAATTTCACCCTGAAAGGTCCAGCAGGACACATGGCGCAACGTTTACAGGCGTTGGTTCCCTGAGCTTCTAAGGAGACAATCATCTGCAGGTTCAATCCTCACTACATTAATCAGACATATCAAATTTTAGTACATCATATTTTAATCATTAAACTGAAATAAAACAATCTAAAATCAAAGTTATTCACGGTAAAATCCCGCCCAAATTACAATAATTGAGCCAAAATTACTAATATTAATTCAAATTTAAATTAATTCATCCATTAAATAAATCATTGTCATTATTATCTATTTATTTATTCAATTTTTTTTCAAAATAGACTCTTTTGAAAAATAACTGAATAAATAAATAAATAAATATAATTTATTAAATTGATAAATGAAATAAAGAAGACCTGTTAATTTTTTTGAGCATTGATCAATGCTTTTTAACAGGATGGAAATAATTTTTTTTATTTTAATGTGACTAATTATTGGTATTTTGAAAAAAATATATCAATATTCACAAAAAAAACCCACTGTCGAGGTCCTTTTAAAAAATTCGATACAGTTTTTCTCTAAAATTTTGCTTTAGTTTTATTTTTCAAAATCTTCAATATATTTTATTCGTGGGGTTTTCACGGTTACCGGTCATTTTTATATATATATATATATATATATATATATATATATATATATATATATATGTTTGTGTGTGTGTGTGAGTGTGTGTGTGTATGTGTGTGAGTAAATACTGAGATTTCTTCTCGCTCTACTTTGTTTAAATCAGGGTAAATATCCAATATTCTGTCATGATCCTTAATTGTTCTCTTACTGTTTTAAATACATTAGATATAGCTTTTAACCTCTCCATTAATGTGGGTGACATTTTTGCCAGCATCCTTTTGTTAATCACCTCTTTCAAATCCCACCTTTTATGAAACTTCACTTGTATATTCATTTAGTTAACATAAACAAAACTAACACACCTATACATAGATGAAATCAAAAATGATATATATTTAGCTGAGTTATATTACAAACTGCCTCTGTTTTAAACAAGACAATTGTCAATGTACATTCTGACAGACCTGCAATTATATTAAAGACAAATTGTTTTTATAGATTTTTTACTACCACATATATTCCTGTCTGATTCAGAATTCTATTGACTGTTATCGTAATGGATAATCTATATTCAAATGACATTTTGAAGCCAATAAACTTCTGTGTGATGGCAGTTTTATGAGAAATTTCGCTTTTTGTCGATTAATGTCAATGGTTTCAAAGTCACGGGAGATAAATGTAGGTTACGTTCCTCCTGAAGCATACAGTTCAAGTGTAATTTTCCAAAAGTGAACAGCTTCTTTTATCACCAACACTTATGCAAACAATGTTTATTATCAATAAAAGTATACATCCTTCATCTATAGAATTAGTCAGAAAAGGAATCCGTAATAGTCATTTGTGATGATCTTTTTTAATTACAAAATACATTTTTGTGGTTCTTCAAAAGGTTTAAACATTATTAATATATAAGAAACAATTATTTTCGATTTAGAATAAGTTCGGACTGAAAGAAACAATTCATAACTGATTATTGAACAGCGTGTTCTGTACTTAATGGAGGATTACTATGCAACACCAGGGCGCCTCGGGTAGCGTAATGGTTCGCAAGGTAGACTAGCAAACCTACACGGGTGAGTTCGAGTCTCATTAAGTGCCCCATTCATATGGCCCTGTGCCATACCAGATACTATAAGTAAAAGATTTTGTACAACGTTAATCAAAGTTTCGAATAAAGCAACAGTTGGTACTAATTACAGAAATTAGCAATTACTGTTGCTTAAGATATTTTCTTGGGGCACATATATATTATGATGATTAAAAAGAAAAAGTCCAATGAATTTGTAGATATGTCTAAGATTGCTCTGCACATCTCTCGTAGTAGTAGGAGGAGGAGAAGGAGAAGGACTAATTTTATGTGCCCTGATTATCACATTAAACTACACCTGATGATAAGTCTCTTGTTTTGGAGCTCTGAGTTGTGTGGAGCACCCCTTCATTATTCACTGGTCCACTCTCAATCGGAGTGGTATTACCTGTTAGGGTCTTATCTATGAATGAAACACATATATTTATATATCATTCATATTGGATAGAACCTTGTGCAATAGAACCTCTTCAGAAACAACTACACACAAATTTAAATACCAACATTCAATGAGGGTAATTCCCTAACCTCCAGTCCTAAAATAACTCTGGACGGGTTGGCATGCCGTTAGAATTAATCAACTAATTTTCTCTTTCGAATCAACATTTCAGTTCCTATTGATATCGTTTCTTTATATTGTTTATCAGAATTATATCACGTCTTCTAATTTCAATTCAGTGATATATCTGAATGTGCTCACCAAAACAGTAAATAACAAATATTTTGTTACCTTGGAGAAAATCATGAGTTTTAGTCTAAATATATTCCGAATATATGTTCAGTATTGTTCTGACAAGTGATAGTTTTGTACAATCAACTGTATGTAATTTTGTACAATCAACAGCATAGACAACAGCGCGTACAATCAACAGCATAGACAACAGCATGTACAATCAACAGCATAGACAACTGGTAGACCTGCAAACAATCTTCTTTCCTTCTTCTTTATATCAAACACGATCTCATAAAGAACTTTGTAAAAGCAACTGCCATTTTTTTTCGAATTCCAGTAAATAAAATTAAAATATAGCAAAGAGAAACGTGTAACAAAAACAAAATTAGATATTTTAAGCGGACAGGACATCAGAGAATTGATGTTTGATTGAAAGATGTGATATAAAGGGAATCCACTTGATCTGGTTGCATGCATTACATTTGTGTCGCATATATAGAATTTTCTCGTATGACATCGGGTAAAAATCCTGATTTAAGACAAAGCATGCTGACAAATAATGAGATGGCATATATCCCGTAAAATGGATGTATTTCATCCTCATATCGATTTTTACGTTATGTATGAGAGCTGTTGACAATGAGCATGATAAGAGGTTTCATCTGAATAGATTTGAGATGTATACGATGTACAAATTACAGTTCAATCTGAACAGGGATGCTGACAACTGATGCTTCTAACACCAGCGGTGGCGGGGAACTCAAATAACTGCTAGACTATTTATCTTAAACATTCTTAAAAATGTATAGAAATAATCTAGGTATTTCAGACGTTATCACTTAATTGCCATTAACGTATAAGTTTTCCTTTGACAGAAATATCTCTTTTCCTAATAGAGTATTTGGCTCTAATAGAATTAGTATTATTATTTATGGCAATGTGATAAGTATGTGCATTCAAATAATAATTTCATGGGTAATTCTGATTTTAACAGCATGCCAAACCATTTTGGTTCATTTTATGCCTCGAGGTTAGTGTGACAATATGCCCGCACGGCATCTCAATCTCCTAAATTAGCTCATGGCCATTCGATAGTCTTATGGTTTCTCTCATCTCCGGCCAGGGGCATTTCACATGTTTACAAACACACAACAGACGGAATATATATAACCGAGAGTGGAAGAAAAAAAGAACAAAAAAGCACGGACTTGGGTTAGCTCTAAGCGTAAAAAGGGAGATACGTTTGGCACTTTTCTGGCATTTCTGTGCATCCGTAGCTATTGCGTAGCTATTTCCGAACGAAATTCCCACACAGCAATAAGGAACGCTGACTCATTCTCTCGCACTTCCCGACCCGGCCACTGCGTCCACAAGTTCTAACTCTTCCTTCGGCAGTTGCCTCTCTCTCTGACCGTCACCTTTCCCCGACTATCGGTAACTCCTTTCTGTTCTTCTCTAGGACTTTGCCTTTCTTCGCCATCTTCCAGTCTCGTAGGAAATCTCCTGCGTAAGCTCTTTCTGTGGGTTTCGCCCTAAAGCAGACAAAGGAATCCTCTGACTGGCGGTCACTCATACCCACACCCACAGAAACGAATGCCCACCATCGTGCCACATTAGGAAATCAAGTTTCTTGATTGTTCATATTTAAATCTTTGGGTATTTGTTTCTTAAGAGTACTAATGATATTTAAAGGGGGCTTTTTGCACAATATATGGGACTCTTACAGGTACAACAACAGAGAGTCGACAAGGAGTAATAGTGATAAAGTGATACCTCAACATAAAATGTAGTTTGGTGTCATACACAAGACATCTTTTCTGGGAGGTTTTAACCTTTCAACAAGGATACAGTGTATTCTAAACCCCCTGACAGAGAAAAGGTAATTCTGCATTGAGATTCGAATCAGTGAACTTGATTTAGTCTAGAACAGCAAATATCATTCATTTATTTGTTTATTTGATAGATTATTCATTCATTCAATGTTATTGACTTGATTCCACAGGCATATGACTAAAGATGAAAATAACGATTTTTTAAACAATGTATTAATTTTTTCATTTAGGCAGATTCCACAGAATGTACCATTGCTGAAGGTCATAATTTAGGGTCAGCCAGACATGTTCAACATATACAATGGCTTTTGTGGGCAGCATCATAAATCTTGTTCTATAAGATACCTTTTGTAAATATTTATTTGAGTTTGCTTAGTCCAGCAGAGTATTACATTATTGAAGAAACGTCTATAAAAACCACAATTGCTGACAGAAAGTGTTTCCTCTCAATAAGTTTCTATCTTTACTTGCAGAGAGCTGAAAAAATTCAGCGTTAACTCTTTTAACCCAAGCTAAAGCAACATATTGTATTTGGAGCAGCAAGTTCAGAGTTTAGCTATGCTATCGAAAGCCTACTGAAAAAAGAAAAAGGAAATCCCCAAGAGATTGAATAATTTCAAAACTGGTCACATGCACTCATCTGTGGTTCCAAACTAAACTATCCTGGTATGAAAAAAAAAAGATATTACAGTGAAGCTTCAGTTCTGGATATATGGAAACTTTTGAGTATCCTTTCATTGCCATTACTCCCTGGTCCATTCAAACCCGGAGTGGTAGTTATTGTTAGTCATCTATGGGTCAAAAGGTTATGTTTAAAAGTTGCTTGTATTAGATTAGACCGTGTACAGCGAAATTTTGAGAAAACAGCTTCGCAAAAAAAGTACATATCAACGTACAATGAACGCAAATCTATAACCTCTAAGCAAAAAATATTATCATACTGATTAACTTGCTTTTAAAATTAATTAATCAATCAAATCCAAATTGAAATAGGCAAGGAACTCTCACCTCGGGGTCTTCTTTCTGTTAGAATGCGAAGAAGCAATTCAAGGGAAATGATCCGTCAATGGAAGGTCGCTCAGCTTCCTATTATGAAACGAAATGTGTAAATATCTATGAACTTTTTCTTAAACTGGTAAAGACCAAATATACAGATGGTTACGGTATTACATTGATTCCCAGAGATATGATGAAACATTTCGGAAATCCTGGCGTATATCAGTCAGTTGACACAGACCAAGGGCACGAAAGCGATATACTAAGCCCTTTCCAAGCAACAAAGTATTTATCAAGCAATAAAATATATGTAAGTCAAAGCCGGTTGAAAAAATTTACACGTGTACCACAAGGTTAAGGGGGTTTGTATTTTACTCTTACGAAATATAAACATCGAAATAAACAAAATTAAAAACAAGTTTATCAATTCTAAAATAACGGAATATAGGAAGCAATTCATTTATAGTTCCATACTTTTCCATTAAATGATGTAACTTTGAAAAAATACAACCGAATATATCGATATAAGTGTCATGACCCAGATATCTGTAATATGTTAATGGAAATGGAAAGAAATAAAGTATTAAAAATAACAAAAAATGAAAACAACTGTTTCAAACCCATTAAGAGAAAGAATGTAATCTAAAATACAAATAAAAAAGTATCAACAATTAATCGAAAAACAGGATGTTTTTCTCGTTTGAATAAAAGGAATAGAAAGCGTATCTGTCCCCGAAAAGAAATCTAATGGATTTTAAACAAAAAACAAGGAATAAATAAATAAATAAAAATATAAAATAAAGATAGCAAATAAAAATTAAATATATTTTTACAACAATTATAGGTTAATGCTAAAAAAATTATTCCCACGTAAAAATCAGTTCTCTGGATTTTTTCTTACACTCAAGTCATTTTTTATTCCTAAATTACAAAATTATTTACATTTATTCGTTCATTGAATTTCCGTCGAGACTTAAAATAAACATTTAAGAATTTTGGCAATTGTCTCTGACGATGATATGAAGCGGAAGTTGTGAGGTAATGGAGTTGCAAAATAAATTTTCCCTGGATGAATTGCAAAACAAATGATTTGATAGACCTTCACACGTTCACAAAAATTGTAAAACAGATGGATGATAAAATTTGATCAATGAAATAACATGAACTTCATGAACAAAATGAACGAATATTTTTCAACTTTATAATACGACAAACATAAATGGTTTCACTGCTTGATCTCCCGAGCAAAAACTAAAAAAGTCACATAGAAGATGAAGATGATGTATTAAATATTTTTCGATAATATATATATATTAGCAAATGAATAGGGTACGCTCGTTAAGAACTGAAACAAATTCATAATACAGATTAAAGTAAACAATGAGTACGAAGTGGGCAATTATTTAAGAAAATAGCTGGTCCATAAGGAAAAAAAAAATGACAACCTCTAAATGAATTGTAATAGTCTCTCACCCTCTCACCCTTCTGTTTTCATTCTCTCCCCCTTCCCCTCTCGCTCTTTTTAGAAAGAGAGAGAGAGAGAGAGAGAGAGAGAGAGAGAGAGAGAATAATGAAAGAAACTATGTCGACATAAAAAGTACTAAGAAAAGAAAATACACCAGAATATAATGATATGAAAAGACAAAAAAAGCATATTATTTACATTTTTCGGACTATTGTCCTCATCTTTGTCGCCATGTTTATCACAACGTTTCGGTCGTTGTAAGCTCCGGCCTTCTTCAGGTAGTTGGAATGTCGAATTTTACCCTTTATTTCGCTTACCGGGGTAGAGTGTTCTAGTTCCATGAGCCATGTTTTATGGATGTCAGTCATCTTCGGTTAATTTCCCCACTGAAAGTTCTCCACTGCCTTCACCGGGTATTGGAGTCACACTCTTTGGGTATGTCATTGGATTTAACCAACGCCTTTATCCACTGTACCGTGTGTCCTTGAGGCTCGTGGAACTAGTACAGTCTACCCTGGTAAGCGAAATAAAGGGTTAAGTTCGATATTCCAACCACCTGAAGAAAGCCGGAGCGTACAACGGCCGAAACGTTGTGATAAACATGACGACAAAGATGAGGACAATATTCCGAAAAATGTAAATAATGTACATAATACCTCATCTCAGAAATATAGACAGATATTGGACAAAAAATAAAAACCGCAACAGCAAAGGCAAGCAATACGTTTAGAAGAAATAAAACAAGAATATTAGAGAAGAAAAAGAGGTTGAAAGGATAGCGGAAGAAGATCTAACAATACAAGTAAAAAAGAAAATTTCAAAATAATGTAAGAAAATTCTGGTAAAAATTTGGTGAGAAAGTATGAAGAAAATTTAGCAAAGGTGCAAATGAAACAAAACATGTAAGTGGATAACCAATTGAGTTAAAACAAGACAAAAGAAGGCTTAAATGGCATGAAGAATGAATTTCAAAAAATGTTGAGAAAGCCTGGAAGCTGAAATACAGCTGAATCTACAAAAAACACCCAAGAAAGTAGCAAACTGGAAGGAATCAGGATACGATAGGATACCAGAATCTTGGTGCAAAAAGTTCAAATCCATGCACGACAGATTAGCTCAGCAACTTCATATATGCTTACCCCAGAAGAACAAGAAAACATCTCGAAACCAAAATATGCAACAGAAATATAATCAAAGGAATAAACACCGGGGAAACCCTTCTTGTAAGATACGCTGGACCATTCTTAAAATCGTCAAGCGAGGAACACAGGTATATACCATAGAACAAGAACATTGATAATCATGCATTAAGTATTACACCTAAACGATAACAATAATAGACTCAACGCGTCAAGAAAAGAAGAAGAAAGAGGACTTTCCATCAATAATGATTGCGTGGAAGCATCACTTCAGGGACTTGATGTATATAAAAAGCTGCAGGAAGAGTTAGATTATAACAAACAGTGACTGTATTTTTTGCAAATTAAGTTATGGACGAACCAAAAGACAGCAAGTAAAAATACTTGAAAATATAATAAGAAGGAAAGTATGGAAACTTCAAGTGAGAAACAAAGAAAGACACGGAATAATTGCTTAATGAGGAAATGTAGCAAGCTGGTAGAAAAGGATACAAAGGTAGGCATGGAAAATGTAATCTCTTGGGAATTGAGTGTGAGACTAAAATTGATTATATTGACAAATGGGATGATAAAAAAAGGAATCTGTCCTAGAAAATGAGATGCATAAAAATACGTGCTATATGACCAGACTAACAAATGCACTCTATATGACCAGACTGCCAAATACGCTTTATATGACCAGACCACCAAATACGCACTATGTGGCACGACTACAAAGTACGCGCTATATGACCAGACAATCAAACACGCGCTATATCACGAGACTACCAGATACGCGCTATATGACCAGACTACCAAGTATACACTATATTACCAGACCACCAAACACTCGCTATATGACCAGACTACCAAGTACACGCTATATGACCAGCCCGCCAAATACACGCTATATGACCAGACCACCAAATACACGCTCTATGACCAGACCACCAAATACACGCTATATGACCAGACTACCAAGTACACGCTATATGACCAGACTACAAAATACGTGCTATATGACCAGACCACCAAATACACTCTATATGCCCAGACCACCAAATACACACTATATGTCCAGACCACCAATTACGCGCTATATGACCAGACTACCATGTACACGCTATATGACCAGACAATCAAATACGCGCTATATGACCAGACCACCAAATACGCGCTATATGACCCGACAACTAATTACACGCTATATGACCTGACAATCAAATACCCGCAATATTACAAGATCACCAAATTCGCGATTATGACGAGAGTACCAAGTACACGTTTATGACCAGACTACCAAATACGCCCTATATGACCAGACAACCAAATAAGCACAGTATGGCCGGACTACCAAGTACGCGCTATATGACCAGACCACAAATACGCTCTATATGACCAGACCACTAAACGCGCGCTATAAAACATAACCTCGTGTGGAAACTTCTTGTATCTCAGACTTCAGTGAAAAACCACCTGTTAAAGTAAAAAATATAATAAATATTTTTTTTTTATTTAATAGTCTGTGAAAACCGTTTTATAAAGCCACATACTCACTGATATACACTGCTAAAAGGTTACAGACACATACAAAGGTGCTGAATTTATAGAAAAAATTAAGAAAATAAGATTATATAAAAGTAGGTAAAATAAATCATATAGTATCAAATAATTTAAAATTTTCAAGGCTGACGAGACTTTAAGCAAGGTTTTTTTTCTATTCAGTGCATCTTAACCATCAAACGTGTTTTTTGTTTACACTAATTTGGCCGTGAACCCTAATAATTGGCGTCAACTAGACTTAATAATTATCTAACCCCAAAATAGATATCATATTTATATGGAAATATTATAATGAAACATCAATTTTGTTCTTTCCCGCTCTCATATCCTCTCCTTTGCTTGCCACACACACACACACACACACACACACATATGTGTGTATATGCGTGTTTGAATACTTTTAGAGGGTATACAAAATGACAACCGATTTAATACAAATATCAATTTTTCAAATTTCTTCATACTCTTCACATCCAGTTTTGTTTACATGTTATTCATTTTACTTTTGATAAAACAAGGCTGACGCTGTTTTCAGTCTGAACTATCGATAAGTAGGCGCCAATATCTAACCTGCTTCACCCTCGCCTCTCGTTTACTGTTTATACGTGGACCCAAATTCATTTTATGTGTTGAACAGCTCGTAATTGCCAGTGCACATTTTTCATGAGTATAAAATAAAAATATAACGGAAATTGTTGAAGTTTTCTTAAATGAAAATGTCAGCTACCACCGAATTTGAAATATATTGGAGTGAATTTAATATTTCAATTTATTTTCTCAGGCGCAAAATTACCTACAATTACCGAAGATAATAATATATCTAACGTTTTTTTTACATTTTCTTTACCATTAATGCAAATTCTTAGCCTCATATAATTAAAAAAAAAGTTAAGAAATAAAGTGTTTCATCTTTAAAAAAAATGTTAAACAAGAACGAATATAATGAAAAATTAACTTTAAGCATCAATATATTTAATCGAGTAATCCTTTGTCCGATAATAATCAATCATTTAACAACAATTAGAAGTACATTAAGAAATGGATATCCGATTTTCGAGTTGATAGGATAATTAGAAATGGCTCTTTTCTTTTCCTACATCTGTTCACAATACATTAGGATACGCCAAAGGATTTTTTTTTTTGTTTTTACTTACTTTCCCTTCATGGCTTACTTTACGTTCGTAACAACTGATTATCAATGGCTTCACTCTTTCATCATTTAAGGCTGCGAATTTTCACAGCAGTTCTAACTTGTGATCTTCCAAAGTTCGAGTGATATGTCTTCTCGGCTCCATAAGACTCTTCTCAATGTTGATGTTAAGGCTTGAAAAGTCTCAATATTTCGCCAGATCTCCTGTTTCTCGTGTTATTTTCTCGTTCTTTTGAGATTATTCCAAGTGTTCTATTATTGATATGTCTAGGGCCTTCACGTTCTGCCGACTGTTTATTTAAACTCCTTTGAAATATCAGTGTATTTATATTATGTTTTGCTTTCTTCAAATTTCACCCAATGATCTGCTAAAACAGCAAAATCCACAATTTATTTTCTCCTTGTTTGATAATGATATCTAGTTTTTGGACTTGTATTTCTCTCAAAATCTCATTTATTTATAAACACATTGATCATCTGTAACGACAGTGGGAACTGGTGGCCTTAACTAAAATGTTAATGACTGCAAGTGTCCCAGCTTTCAGGGCTTTTCTAAGAATTCTTGCCAATCTAAGTAGCTTAGTGATCTGGATGGTATCCGTTCTTAATCGGATGTTCAGTTACCCCAGGTTCTTTTCCCAGTTCTTCGGGATTGTTCCAAAGGGTGTAAACTACGACTAGTATCAATCACCTTCATTCGTTTTCCATAAATTTTTCATTTCTATTGCAAGGTCCTAATATTAATCCAAGCTTTTCGCTTTCTTTTCTGTTTAGTCACTCCTATACGGGAATGCAGAAGTTGATTTTTTTCATTTCATTTTTTAAACTGTCCATATCATTTCTTGAATGTAAGGCCTTGTTGATCGTCTTCTGCTATTTCTCATAGTATTTCTCGTACTGTTTCAGTAGGTTTCAGAATATCTTACCAGAAAAATTGTCGAAGTATATATTCATCTGATCATGTTCCAGCGGGTAATACCTCTTATCTATTTGGTGAGGCTTTCCCACATCGTAGGTAAACATGTTATCAGTTAATAATTCTCCCTTCGTCATCCCTAAGGTCATTCTTGCTTCTCTCAGGAAGTTACATAGTTGCTGAGCCAATCTCTCTTAGATGGACGTCAGTTTTAAATGAGCAAAATCCATGTATACTATATTAAATGATGCAATTTCTTCATCTAAGAAAGTTTTAGAAAAACGGATCAATTTTGAGCTGGGTTCAATCCCAGGGCGAGTCATACCAAAGACTTTAAAATGGTACTTGATACCTCCTTGCTTAACACTCAGCAATATAAGGTACGTATCAAGGGTAAAGAGTAGCGCCTTCCCCTACACCTTGGCGTAGTAGCTATTGAAAAGGGAGCCTTCTGGTCGCCCTCGACTACGTTCGTCAACTTACTTCCTAGTCCACTACATATTTCATAACAATCTGATACTTTCTTTAGAGTTGCTCTGCGGAATTATAATTTCTTTCACCTTGTGTCCTTCTTCAAAACAATGCAATTCGTTTTTAATGTTGAATATCCATTCAGCATTTTTGTTATGTTCTTTCTGTTCACATATCTCACTCCAAAATTGTTGTTGTGTTTGTTGCATGTATTTATGTATGTATTCATGCCGTTACCTTGCTTTTCTTCAACGATGGGATACAAGGTCAATTTTTATGTTGAGAACAAATGGGTTTAAACTAAGATTTTTCCTGCTCGTTGTCCGGTTGCATTTCAAAGAATAAAGTATACAGTCTATTAATTTTCCCAACCACTAGTAAGAGAAGCGATAGATTTATGCCCATATCTGGGATACTGGTGCGAAGAAAATGGTCGATTTCCTTCGATGACCATAACAGTTCACACTTCTTTTCAATTAGATAATTAATATTTGTGTTTTTGTATATCAATCATATTGTCGTTCTCGTAGACAATCGCAACGCTGTTTATTCTATGTCTAGTCCTAAAGCTACCACTCCATGATTATATATATATCTGTATATATATATATATATATATATATATATATATATATATATATACTCTCATAATATTGTCAATACTATTCAGTTACAATTCAGTTCTCTGTTTCACATTTTTCAACTCCAGGTTCAAGTACTGATGTTTTATAAATTTGAACAACATTATTTAAATTAGATCACGAAATTGCTCGCATGATTCATGAATTATAAGGAAATTAAACAATAGTTGATCACAATAATCAGGAGGTGCCCGTGGTGTAATGGTTATCGTCGCAGGATATGGACACGGCGACACGAGTTGAAATTCTGGACCTGACTGATTGCATTTCACATAGCATTAATACCCTTGGGAAAGGTATGAATCCAATTATTCTCCTTCCAGCTATGGATAAATAGTAGGGCAGACTGGGTTCTTCAGCCTTGGTAAGGCAACTAGTCTAGGAGAAGGAAAACTGGGAATTCAAACCTGTTAAACTCCGCTTAAAAATTGACCTTGTGTCATATCCTGCCCGAGCGGAGGGGTTGTAATGCACACTAATCAGAACCGGTTTAAGCATTCTCATTTGGATAGGGGTCACAAGAGGACAGCCAGCAGATGTTAATTATGAATCGTAAAATCGCAAACTCTAGAAAAATCTGTCCACTAGCATTCAGAACGCCCCGCCAAAAAAAAACAAAACCAGGACTTGAATTTTGAAAAATAGTACACATAAAGCTTTACATAAGTCTAAAGTGCATAAAAACATATAATAAATCTCGATAGATCACTAATGAACTCATCGTTGATAAAATAAAAAAAAACACGCAAATACTTTGAAGCACCGTAATATATTTGCGGTATTTTCAAGAGGATTACTATATATATATATATATATATATATATATATATATAAGGAGAGGCAGAGACAGAGTAACGAAAACAGAGAGGGAAACACACACACACACACACACACACACACACACATATATATATATACATGTGTGTGTGTGTGTGTGTGTGTGTGTGTTTGTGTGAGTGTGTCTTAAGATTTGTAACACAATTCAGCTGATCATAACATGACGCAAACTAAACTCATGAAGCATGTCACTTGATTTGGTTCTTGTGAAGACTCGAATGGTGCATTGGTTGTCAATTTAGGCTCTGAAGATATTAGATAATTTAATTTGCAGCCTCTTATGTCCGACAATGACGTCTATGTGACTCTCAGTTTCTATTGATGTGGTCTGGCATATAGTTATGGGATCTTGGTTTGGATCTGCATGGGCGTCTGCAAGGAAATTGTCGAAGCTCTTTGAGTGCTGCTACTTTTTGGGGAGGCTCCAGTAATGCAGCTATTGCTTCGGTTGCAGCTGTTTCTACTACTTTGGCTTTTCTCGAAGTTGTCGTTCGCATGCTACGTCAGTGCAAGCCAGCCAGGCAAGTGAAAAATAGAAACATCTTCATTTTAACTAAACAATTTACTTATTCAAGCCATGTTAAAATGCAAGCACCATATTTTAAAGGTCTCGTCAATTCTAATTTTTTTCCAACTAATTACAGTTTAAGTGCACAGCCAGGATATACTTGATAAATTAAATACGCACCACAATCACAGGACATTTTTCACCAACTTTGACCAAATAGCTCATAAAAGTATAAATGATTTAGTATTTAGAAATATTGTTGATAATCGATTACATTTTGGATTTTCCAAGAAAAATATAATTCATTAGGACTTCATCAATCAAAAGAGCATTTCAAGGGTCTTTCTCAAAATTGACATATTCTGAAGTCAATATCCATTCATGAAGTTGCTATTTTACCAAAAAAGTTTTCGTTTGAGGAGTAAAATCCCTTTTGCATTCCGGAAATTTCCTGGAACTTGTTTTTTATTTTTCCTGGAAAAACTGCAATTTAGAAAAATCTCGCTAGAACCAAAATTAAAATAATGAAAGCAGGGAATCCTCACTTGAAGACAATGGGCAACTGCTAGCTTCGTGGGAGGTCATTTCATTATTGTTAAAGGATGAAAGCGTGTTATGAGCTAGGTTAGAAGTAAAATTTCAAAATATTGTATGTTGGGAACGATACATAAATTGGCTAAAAATCAGAAAAATCTTTCCAAATTTCGGCAGCATCAAATCGAATGTTAGTCGACCAATTGATTTGCTTTTTCCTGTGGATGTTGGTTGGTTGGTTCGGTTTTATAGCATATCAACCTTTATTGGTTATTTAATGACAAATCCAGTTTTATACAAATAATCAGTTCTATTTTTAACAATTCAGTTTAGCATGAGTACACAGTTTAATTGTTAAAACATTTCTGTTTCAAGCTATTTAGTTTAGACAAGACAGTTTTAATTGAAACGATTCAGTTTAGCTTAAAACGTAGTTTACATGTCAAAACAGTTCAATTTCATGTAATTCAGTTTAGCATAAGTACGCCTTTTAATTCTATTGACCCATAGATAGTACCCTATCAGATGCTACCACTCCGGGTCTGAGTGAAGCTGGCAATGAGCGGTGCCCTGCATTCCACAAAGCTCCAGCATTGCTGGAAATTAACCATCAGATTAATTAGTGTCATATTCAGAGCACTTGTTGCAAAAGTGCAGTCGGTGTGATCTACAGCCCCAGCCCATTGGGCAACAAATAGTTTAGTGTCATATCTAGGACACTCGTTGGAGGGGTGTTCGCTATCTGCAGAGGTGCAGTCGGTGTATTCTACAGCCCCAGCCGACTGGGCAATATTGTGTATGATTAAATCTTAACAGCAAAATAGATTATCAAAGATACAGATGATACTTTGCACTGTTTGGCTTTAACTGGGTTTTTATTTTCTAAGCCTGTAAATATTTGTATTTTGATGTGTCACAGCTATTTCAATAAGAATGAATTAATTTGTAAATATTTCAATATTTGAACATTTTTTTTATTCCGTGTGTTTTAGTATGAATTAAAATTTGATTTCGAGTTTTAAAAGAAAAATTTTGACGGGAAATATTGTTTTTTTCTGTGATATATAACGCTTTTAATGCCTTAAAGGATTAAAAAAAAAATAACCCAAAAATCTGAAACTGAAAAACGTGCTGTAAAGCAAGCTTTGTGATTTTGGGTTTAATATATATTCATAAAGTCATTATTCATTGATCAAAGTAACACTTATTACTTTTTATAAAAGCACACTAACTTTTAAGTTATTTGTCTATTCCATCACCAAAAATCACGTCCAGTTTTGAGACGATGACTTCTTCGTGGATTTTTTTTTCAATTTTTGGAAATCACTGTGAAAATGTATTGCTCAGAGCAGAATAAGCTTTTTTTTTATGAAGATGACGGGTGTGGAAAACACTGTTACGTTGCCAGGGTAACTGAATCGAACTGTTATTGAGCGCTGAATTGAATAGCGCTGTTGATTTCGATAGTAATCAACTGTGTCGATTCATCAGAAGACAACTTCAAGGCGTATAAACACAGCAAAAAAAAGTGCTGTGGATAAAAAATACATTATAAAACCGTTGATGTAATATGTTTTATATAGCTGCTGATAGGCAGGCAAACACGATGTATCTTTCATTTATTGCCTCTGTCGACCTTGCGGCACCCTTTATTTTTAAAAAGCGGAACGATGCATGGACTGACACTGGTGCATAGATTAAAAGCTGTATCTGCATGTATCACTCGAATTGGGAAGTACAGCACTCCCCACCACTCGTTTCCTTCTTTCATTCTTTCTTTCTTGGTTTTTTTCTTTCTTTAAATACCACAACGACAAACAATTTGCATTATTCGCTCTGATTCTTTATATCGTCATCTCTGTTCAAACTCTATGATTAATTTTTCCTCGTTGTCATAAAATGAAAGCAAGAAACGACTTCCTTGGTATGAAACAATATTTTAATTTCCAAATATTCATTCAAATACATTGACAGATTTATTTTTATGATTTCTTTTATTTCACATGTTGTTTATGCTGCATTCTTTCAGAATGTTCTTTCAATTCATAAAATGTTAAGTTGATATATATATATATATATATATATATATATATATACTGGTCATTAGCATAATGCTTAGTGTTCGCCAATGGTCCGAGAGACAGGGATTCAATCCTAGATTGAGTCATACCAAAGACTAAAAAATAGTACTTGATACTTCCTTGCTTTAGAAGTATCATTGTTATGTTCTAATCAAGGGTAAGTGGGGCAATTCAGGGGAAAAAGTATTAGCCACCCCCACACTTCAGTGTGGTTGCTATAGAAAAGTGAGCCTTCGGATCGCCTTCAGTTACGGTCGGCCAACTTATATATATATATATATATATATATATATACTCCCCTACCCCCGTATGGTTGAGTTCTCTGGAGAAGAAGTAATCTTGTTGCCATTAGCGTATATTGCAAGCCTCTTCATATATATATGAATTGAGGTCTCGGTAGCCGTTGAACGGATGTATGTAAACAATTGTAATTGTGATTCATAACCGTTTAAAATTTACTTCGCAGCTAATAGCTCCTCCTGGTTGAGTGGTTAGAAGCTTGGGTTGGCGTTTGAGTCCACCGGGTTTCGATCCCAGTAACGGGAAGCCGCACTGATGAGTTTTGATAGAACAAAACAGATCTGTCAGTGGAAGACTATATATATATGTGTGTGTGTCTGTTTAAGCAGTTTGCTTTTCCTATATATATATATATATATAGTGAAAGTGAGATAGATAGATAGATAGAGAGAGATGTATCCATTGATCTATATGCTTTGCGGAATCTGGAGAAACCCAAACTTGCCATTACTCCTAGGTTCACTCAGACTCGGAGAGGTAATGTCTTTTAGAGTACCAAAAGTCAAAGAGAAATATTTATTAATTTTCTCTACTTGAAACCATTTACTGTACACCAAGAAATGATCGACGTTAAATTGGATGATTAGTATTACATGAAAACATTAAAGTGTGGGCAAATGAATGACGAAATGCTGAATGAATTATTAGTGTAAAATCTATTGAAATTATTTAACTGTGTATAAACAAATGAGCTCTGTCTTCTTTAAGAATAAAGTTTACTATAAACTATTCGTTTACAAATCTCTCACACACACACACATATATATATATATATATGATGGACTTGGCATTAACGTGCCTATAATGTTTGATATGCCATAAAACACAACCAACCAGTTAATATATATATATATGTATTTAAAAATCATTACTCATTTAATGCATTTTAACAAAGATTGCCATGAAAACTGAGGGTCGATTTAATCTCTTTACAGGTATTTCATGCTGTCAAAAAAGGATGAAAAAAATCTACGAAGATATTTACTCAGGTTAGTTCAGTTAAATGTTAATATGTTTTTTAACCTATCCTATCGAATAACAATAATTCTTAACCACTTCTATTTTACCAATAAATTGGACAATAACAGCTGCTATCATGTTAAGTCAGAGGGCACCTAGGGTTAATGACAATAAAGGGTTACTTCAGCCTCCCCCGAACCTCCATCATTGTGTTATATTTTGACCTTCGACCCGGCCCCAAATTACTATTCCAAGGTAATACACCGGAAGGAAGTGACACATTCCAACGGCCAGTAATCGAAAGAGATCGCGTGGGCGGATTAAGGCTTATGATATGGGAAAAGGTGAAGGTCCCATTGTGCCATTGCAGTCATGCACCGGAAGAGAGTAACCTCTGAACTGCATGACAGTTATTTCCGCTTGATGACGATTAAACATTCGATTTCAAAGATCCAGTAGGCGATCGTGTGGGCGTTGAGTTATTATTTAACTCAGTTGAGTTTGGATGCCAGAGCAGTTGCCAGCAGACTCCCAGAGGGTTAGAGACGAGATGTGGTAGGGAAGGCCACACCCGACCGAGGGGGGCCTCGGAAACCCCCGATGCAGTTGCCAGTCGAATTCCAGACAGCCAGAGACCAGATGTGGTAGGGAAGGCCACACCCGACCGAGGGGAACCTCGGAAACCCCCGAAGCAGTTGCCAGCAGACTCCCAGACAGTAGAGACGAGATGTGGTAGGGAAGGCCACACCAGACCGAGGGGGCCCTCGGAAAAGCCCCGATGGAGTGGACCCCAGCATTAAGAGAACAAGAAAGACACAACGTGATGGTCATAACAGTGGGGTCAAAATATGTAGTTTATGTTCAGTCTCCAGCATCCTCTCACATGCTAACCTTTCGAACCGCTGCAATAAAGTGAGAGGTAAATATGTTCTAAAGAAGTCTTCCTGCGTCTTTATCATGCGTCGTTTCTTCTTGCGTCTTCCTTCCTTCATGCGTCTTAATTATGGTGTCGTTGTGATGCTGAATGAACGTGTAAATAGCTATAAAACAATTGGAGCCTCACTATCAGTTGGACTTTTGTGTCATACTCTGGACATCACGTTAGACGGGTTCTTACCCCTTTCTTATGAATACCTTCTGCTTCGCTGACAAGGAGGAAGACATTTAGACGATTTACTTTTATTAGCAACAATAATGATATATTTAATAATGATCGAGCCCCACTAACTCTTCTTTGGTATCTTATCTACCGTCTATTGCCTGCGAGAGTTGTTAGCATTCAACATTTCAAATGTTGATATTCATAGCAACTTGTCAAGTATAAGATTTTGCTTGAAACAATTCTGCTAATATACACAGACATCCGATTTATTTGCGTCTGTTAAAGATTCAGTTAAATAACTGCAAGTGTGGTAATTCATTTCTGTGGATGCACAAGCGACTGATGTTCACAGAATTTTCTAGCTTTCTTCATGTTGATCCAAAGACAGGAATGTTTAAATTCAAGTCGGTAAAATAAAAAGTGCATGCTGGTTAACAAGTACAATGTCTATCATCGTCACTTTTATGTTCCACAGCTTTTTTCATTTCTCTATTATTATTATTATTATTATTATACTTCCCTGAGAGTTTTTCACACCAGCGTTAGTTGATGGTTTTTCATTGGAGTTTGAATGACAGCAAGTCTCCTCAAGTATCTGGGATTCTTCTCAGTATTCTAGCTGATCTTAATTCTGTCGCCCCGATGGTCTCCACTCTTCCTCTTATTTCAGAAACTTCAAGTCCCTTTACCAGTCCTTTAAATATTGTTCCAAGTTCATCAATTACAATAAGTATCACAGTCATCGTCATGTTCCACAGTTCTTTTTAGTTCTCCAGCATTGAAATGACATTATTTGTTACATTCCTGCTAACATTCTTACTTTAATCGTTCTACATCCGACATCCCAAAATATTACCTTCCTATGCTGGACCACCAAACATCCGCGAGCGAACCAAAACCAAATGCATTAGTCAAAGTTACAACATCAAGATGATATATATGCATTTACCGCAACCTCTCGCCATTGGTAGGAAGTGAGTATTCGCCAATGGTCCGGGAGACCGGGGTTCAATCCCACGTTGAATCATACCAAAGACTCAAAAATAGTACTTGATGCCGCCTTGCTAAGCGCTTAGCATTATCAGGTAAGGATCAGAGGTAAAGTGGAGCAATTCAGGAAATGGAGTTGCGCCCTGCCCTGCACCTCGAATAAAGTCGCCAACTTTACTTAGGGGAGGTTTGAATTCGGAGTTTTCTTTCTCTTAGGTTGTCGTATCAAGGCTAAAGACCCCAGCATACCCTAGTATTTACTGCTAACTGGTGGGAAGAGGGTATCAGTTCATGTTATTTCTCAAGGGAATTAATACAAAGTGAAATGGAAACAACTCTGGCCCAAAATTGAACTCTGTTGAACTCATTTAAATGATAACTGTTAAACTTAACTACACTTCAGAACCTTAATGAATTTGTTTTCTTAAGATGTGGTATTCATTATACACCATGTATACTATATTTATCAACCCCTACTCCCCACAGTGGCATGAGGCAACAAAATCTCGAAGTAATGCTAGTACCACCACTAAAATGGCCTCCTGTGCTGTGTCATTTCATCATTTCCTCTTACGAGTGCACTTAAAGCATTGAGCTATAAAACCCTTCCTCTATAAATTTAACCGTCTCTCCTCTAGACACGACGCATTTCTGATCGATGCACAGCTCAGATCGAACCCCGTGTGAAATATCACTCTCTACACAGCTGTCGGAGTAGTGAGGCGTTTCCTAGTCATGTAATATAATGGCCGAGGGATTTCGGTTTATGCCTTTGGGTTTAGTTAGGCTGAGAACCTTTCGGTTCAGTGCATGGGTTAATTAGGTGTAACAATAACACAGGTGTTCGTGCGTGCGCGGGCGGAGCGGACGTATCACTCAGAGATGTCACAATAGCCCACATTGGAAGCGGGGTTACGGAGTGCGGGTGACGTCACGCACCGGAAGAATTCGGAGGATTTTGAGAGATTTTGAAAAAGTCAGTGAGTTTAGATGAGACCTGCCTCGGGGGAAGACGGTTGGTTTTTGCTTGCTCGCGGAGACCTTTGTGGCGGGTACCACCTTGTTGGGGTGCAGATGAAAAAGCCAGAATAGAAAGATTGTGCCTCTGTCCTTATGTCGAAGAACCTTTAAAATCAAAGGTAATAAAAAGGTTCGTACCTGAACTGAGAAGTCGTTACGTGTTTTTCGAATTTCGAGATTCCTATGTTCTATCTTTATGGACATTCGATGTACGTTTCACGCATAGCCATATCATGGCTATGGTACAGTGAAAGCTGTCCTGAAAGCACAGTTTTATTCGTCGATCGTCTAGCTTGATATTAAAAAAATGATGTGATTCTTATTGGCCAAAGAAACGGGTGTTTCCCAAACCAATAAACCGTGGTAATTCCCTCTGGTGAGAAATGTTCTGAACAGGATAAGCAAGTCGTTTTTTGGAAGAACTGTAATGTCAGTAGGTCAAATATAAACCGTTTGATGAAAGTATATCAAGTGAAATATAATTAACAATCGTATGACATTCATAGTTATATTAAATAAAATTCAGTGTTCGGCCTGGCAATATGTATGTCGGGTTAAGTTTACTTTACTCGAGTAAAGTATAGTTATTCACTGGTGAGTCCGTAGGTGTTGTGAGTCAAAGTATTCTCTCAGCTGACAACTATCAAAATCGAGTGTCTACTCTACTTCTGTCATTATTAATCAATTCTTTCCCTCCGCAGTCCCAACTCAAACTAACAGTATATTATATGCATAATTTTTCATGATCCAAATCTATTCTTACACTGAAAATAAATCCCAAATCAGTTATTCTTCAAATCAAGTTCTAGGGTCATTTTTTGTGCGTTTACTAACTGAAAAGAATATTCCAATGTTTTCTGCCCATCTGTCTGTTACTCCTAACCATCATTTTTTCACCTCTCGCAATACGAGTTCACGACTGCTCTTCTCAACCATCAACTTCTCCTCTAAGAAAACTACAAAAATAAGCTTTTTCCCATTAACATAATCTATACAGCTGAAAACTTTATCTACGATAATCTCAAAAGTAAATTAACTCTGTTATATGAAAATCAGTTAAATTTGTCTCATACCTCATTATAGAAAATGGGGACAGGAACTACTCAGAGGGACATTTGACTCATAATGGTAATGTACACAAAAGCATGTGTTCTTATTCCATGTATATGTGGCAATTTTTAAATCTATTTACCGAATCCCACCGCTTCGAGCAAGATGCAACACAAGGTCGATTTTTAAGCGAAGTACAACTGATTTTGAATTCAAGTGTTTTCCTTCTCCAAGACCAGTTTTCATATCAAGGTTAAAGAGAACTGTCTGCCTCACAATTTATCCATAGCTAGATAGAGAATCGTTGGATTCTTACCTTTCCGAGAGGAAAACAGCCTCAATACAGATTTGAACCCGAGTCCATTTCCTACGAAGTTAATCATAACGTCATAAGAACCGCCTATGTGGAAATGTGTATAAGTAGGAAATACTTCGTTATCCTGGAGTAAGATTCAAGGGATTTAAGAAAGCTGTAATTATCTTTACGGTTGAAAAAATCTGGTTGATTGGATAATATCTGGAAGGAGAACAGAACTCCCCACCACCTACCATTTAAGATATCGTCGAAGTAACTAACAAGAAGCATCCCTGGAATGTAATAAAGATTGAATAGACGGCAGGTTCTCGACAAAGAAATTGTTAAACTCATACGTATTTCAGCATTACACTTTTTTATACTTAGTAAAATAGATGTTAGGGTACTTCCCCGGTAATAATTTGAAATGTATTCTTACAACTTTACAACCCGTCTTGGCTTATTTTATGCCTATACATTAGGGAATCACGTTCAACATTGTTCATATTCATGTTTTTGTATAGTTATTTCCAAATAGGTTTTTTAACGAATTCCTTTCGCATACGATTAATCTTTAAATATATCTATTTTAGCAATAGATAGAAACGTAACAGGTACTAAACTCCGGGTCAGAGTAAACCTTGACGTTTTGCTATAAAGGAGTGCTCAAAATTCACCTGATACTGTGTAGTGTAATCCCCAGAACACCCATTTTGGTGAGGATCTTAACCCTCCGTAAAAGGTACTGTCTGCATACTAAGCCCTCGTACAGAGTGAAAGATTTAATGTTGTCCAACCCCTGTCACACTCATATAAGAAAATAAGTTCAAGCTGTTTAAAATTAAATCATGAATAAAACTTGCATTATAGCAATTGCTCTACAAAAAAACACCAATAGTTAAATCTATCTTAGATCAACTTCACAAAGCTATAATAATCATAATACGCCATGAATTATTATTGCATTGTGAATTCACAACGCCACCTGTTGTCTAATGATTGGTGAGCTATTCAAGAAGACTATTATGAGATGATTCATTTCCCACAAGTTGCCCGGTACCTCTGGCAATATGCCACAAGCTTTGTGAATACCTATTATTATAAGGATTGTGGTTATTCATATATCCGCTAGATTTCATTTCTTCTTGAAATCGTTCCTCAACACCCACCATTAAAATTAAATACTGAGAGACATTCTACTCTTTGATAGAGACAAGGTAGTCTATTGGCTTCTTGATTAGAACATATCTCGAAAAATAGTGTGAAATTAAAGACCCCGATGCGAGGTTCATCGTTCATCGTTTAGAGAAATTCAACAAAACAGAAATCAGTGAAAGAATAAAATGATAAAGCGCAGAGATGTACTATCTTTGAGGAAAGCACGATCAAATAATGAGTTCATTAGGTAATGAAGTTAGTGAATTTAGGTGGTAAGTGGTTCTTAACGAAGCTAAATTACATGTCAGAAAAAAAGCCGCAATTGAGAGGACTGCGGTTGTTGGCAAAATTCTGTGAGACTTTCTGAAGCTGCCCCGTGTTAACAGCTTTTTTTTCCGAGATGAGTAATTTCATCACGTAGCCAGTTATTACTGGTAAACTAGATTAGACTTTTATGACTATTTATCTGCAAAAAATAACTTTTTTAATGTTTTAATATGTTATTTCACACAGTGCTTTCACATCCATCTCTGTTCAGATCTAGAAAATGTACTCATATCTTTTCAGCTAAGCCGAAGTGTCTATATCTCTCAGATTACATAATAATCAATGTATATGTATATGCACTTTTGAGCCGGACATTGGCATGATGCTTAGAGTGTTCACCTATGGCCCGGGAGACCTGGGTTCAATCCCAGGTCAAGTCATACTGGTACTTCATGACTCCTTGATTAACACTCGACATCATAAAGTAGGGATCAAGGGTAAAGTGGAGCAATCAAGGGAAAGAAGTAGCACCCTCTCCTACACCTTGGTGTAGTAGCTATCGAAAATGGAGCCTTCGGGTCACTCTCAACTTCGGTCGCTAACTTGTCGAATCCCTTGTTCTCTCTCCCATTCTCTCTTTCTCTCACCTTGTTTTTATATTTATACATATACATACAAATATATCTATCTCTTTAAGTATTTGTGTGCATGTGTTTAATCAATTCCATAATGAAGTTTCTGAAGTATATATATATATATATATATATATATATATATATATATATTATTTTACATGCCAGTCTAATTTTCATAGGTACGTATATCGACCAGTCTCTTGACACAACTGTGCATTGCCCTATGTATTGAAGTGTGTCTGCTCTCTTTAAGATTCCTCAGCATATATGTCGTACACGAAAATAACGTGGCCAAGTCTATGCAAGCTATCAGGAGACAAGACAAATGTTGATAAATGATACGGTCTGTGTTTTCTTGTAAACCAACTGAAAGAACAACGAATGATAAATTCAAATGACAATCAGATGCCACGAAGAATTATGTGTACAGGATATATCTACACTTTCCGACAATGACAAATGAGACTATTTCAAGAATAGACGAGAAATATTTCATTTTTTAAGAGCTGAAGTAAGATAAAATATATCTACTAATCATTCGTCAGAGAAATAAAAAATGCTTTTTATTCCATCTTTAATACTCCCTTGTTAAATTGGAAGAAATCTTTCTATTGAATTAGTGATGCGTCTTTTCCTATGGCAGTCAAGAGTTTGAAAAAAATCTCCCTATTTACCTGGCACATTTACGTCATCAAATGAGCATTTTTGCCGACATATAAGATGCTATTTAGATAAACCAGAAAAAGTTATAGAAAATATTAAACAGTGTGAAATGAGTTGTTGTTATGACGAGGTGAATGGATATCAATGTGTGAAATAGAAAGCTATGGTTTCAATAAGATCCAATGAGATTTATTTGTGCAAATAGCCTTATTTGTGCAAATAGCCTTGTCAATGATATATATATATATATATATATATATAGCTACGCACTTTGGAGGGGTAAAGTTGGTTTGAAATCAGAGTTTTCCTTCTTTGAAATGGCTGCCTTATCAGTTTGACGTACTATTTACTTATTGCTAGGAGGTGAACTGATGTATTCATATCTTTCCGAAGGGATATTAGTGCGAAGTTATACGTATTTGGGTCGCCAATTCATTTTACAACAGCGATAACCGATACGCTAATAATAAATTCTATATGCAGATAAATATTGTGGTGAACGAGATAGGTAGATTGATATAAATACATTGAAAAAGAGACAGGGAGAGATAAAGAGATAGTGAGAGATCCAGAAACACATCCTTGCCTCTCTCTCTCTCTCTCTCTCTCTCTCTCTTTCTCTCTCTCTCTCATTGATTTCTATCGTCGGATAAAAAAATCTTAGACCTAACTTTTTCCATTCAAAAACCTGAAAGTCAGACTTCTTTTTACCAATTGGTTTAGTTTCTACAGCTAATTTTGCGTAATTTTTTTTTTCTGGTATTTATTTATATTCCGATCGCCACTCCAACTTCGACACATACGGAAATAATGGGACTTTTTTTCCTAAAATTCTATGTCATAAAAGTATTTGTCTCTTTAAAAAATAAAGCAGTTCATTATAAAGGAGCTTCAGGTGACGGAAATGATTGTCTGGTGGTTGAGAGAAATGAATACACCACAGCCATAAACATTTATTTGGTTTTGAATATTAATATCTCACTTAAACAGGACTCTTCATGTGGATTCTGATTTCTTGCTTTTAGACACGCAAGTGAAATTTGAGAATTTCTGGCTCCTAATGATGACTGTACTTTTTATTAGTTCCTTCTGCATCTCTCTCTCTCTCTCTCTCTTTCTATATATATATATATATATATATATCTTTCATGCCCGATTTCTACCAATTAAGGCCTAAGCTCCACTGCTTCTTCAGATTTCTGACAACCCTTCACCACATTTGACTGAGAGATAGACACGAGCCCCTTCTGTAACATTTTTTTTTAGCTATGCATTGATTCTGTCCTTGAAACAGTTAAATTGGAAGAAATGTCATATTTGATTTAGTGATTTTGAGTTAGTAATTATAAATATATATATATATATATATATATATATATATATATATATATATACATATATATATATATATATATTGTTACGTGGGGTAGAAAAATAGAAGAAATATATTTTCTATGTACATTACAAGGTGTGTTTCATTCACCCGTATTATTCCGAGACGAAGAATAAAATTGGAAAAGGAGGCGCCAAATGAACCTTTTCTAATCACGCATGATTCGAGGCTAAAGGAGAAAAAAAAAGACTAAGACAAGAAATGGTATTGCAAGTCAACCCCTTTCCACTTTTTACCCATCTTAGCTAGCCTTGAACTCTTGGAGTGAACTTTGGGTGACCTTATCAACCACGTGTTCGGCCCTAGGAGTCAAGGAAGGATTTTTGGTTTCTGACTGGCAAAAGTGACTATATAGCAGTAGCGGTTTTGACTTCAAGGCGTCGACATTCATCCCTGGGTTCTGTTTCACTACACCCGAAATGTGACTAAGAAAAAGGACAGCAGAAAACTAACTCCTTGTGGCAAGCTTCTTCGAGCAAAAGGAAAGAAAGCAAAAAGAGAGAACGAAAGAGAAAAAGAACGAAAGAAAAAAAAAGAGATTATTAACCAGTCCTAAATCCTCAGTGAGTTCCGTATTTCTTTTGCCTATATGTGTCTATCATGCAAATCTATTTGAGTTATAATTCGTCTCGGACTTCTTTACATACATAGTAACATTAGTTTTCCACTCCCTCTTGTTCTTAAAACCCTTTTTTTTATATATATTCTTATTCTTCCCTAAATAAGTTGTTATTGTTGTAATAAAATTTTGTTGTTAAATCTTCAAATTGTGTTGTGTTGGTTTTGTGAGTGCTTGTCGCTTATTCTGCTGTGATTTACCGTGAGTCTTATATTGGAGAAATTCCCTTCCCATAGTTCACCCTTTTTTTTTATCGAACCTTGGGACATTCTCGCAATTTTATATATATTTTTTTATTATTCTCGTTACGTGCTTGTTTTCGCAGTCCCAGTGAAAGTCGGTTCGTAACAGAATATATATATATATATATATATATATATATATACCATCACCTGGCTGTGATGAACCGGCTCATGAACCAAACGGCTAAAAATAGGGTTGGGGGGATAAGTATCGAAATGCCTCTATGCTTTTTAGGGTTATCTAATTACATATACATATATGTATTGCCATTCATTGATAGACTGTTTCGTTGTAGACATGCTAGATTCCTGAAAGTTGGGATCGAAACACTGCTGACTCAAACAACACACCAAGATTTTACCACACAGTCACGAGAAAATCAGCGTAAGTGAAGAAATTTTAACCGCTTATGTATCACATTTGTTTTGTTTACATATATCCGCTTAACGGCTACCGAGAGCTCATTTCATTCGAAGAGCCTTATCTTACGCGAGTGGCAACCACTACTTACTTCGCTTTATATATATATATATATATATACACACACATTGTATTTTTCACTCGTGACGTGACGTACCTGTTTTCCTCGTGGTTTATGAACCCGTCAAAACCGAGTTCAAATCCTGGAAGATTCCGTTGAATCTTATTCTGCACAATTTTCTTTTGCAAAATGATGATTTGAAGTTTAGGTTCTTTAACCTTTGCATAATAACTGGTCTGGAAAAACGAAAATTCGGGTTTCAAAGTAGTTTAACTCCGCTTAAATATTGATTTGTACTGCTCAAAGCCGGGGTTGGGTAATTACATGCATAGGATATTCTTCGATTCTCTTTTTTCCAGTAGAGTTGATCGTATTTGTCTCGGCTCAGTGTTTAGAATATGATTATCAATATCTAATTGCTTTCAACGTTTTGGATATAGTTCATGTGCTACTTTTTCATATATTAAACTCCTTAAAATCTTACAGTTAAAATCTTAGCAACTTCGAGCCTTTAAAATGATAGCACAAAATTACCAGAAGCGCTATACTTCTGTCCACCATAATGAAATCTGAAACACAATATACTGCTTAATAGCACACACACACACACACACACACACACACACACATATATATATATATATAATAATATATATATATATATATATATATATATATATATATATATATATATATGTTTAATAGAGAGTGTCCACAAAATGGTTGTGTACGGGTTGTATTCTTTTGATTAACAGACAGATACATTGGTTACTCTAAAATATTTTTGAGGTAAAAACGTCAGCAAAGAAAAAAGGTACTGATTGTCGAATACACTTGCATTATCATTTTTATTCAGAGTTCTTGTTCATCATCATGGTAAGGAATGCATGTGATACTTCACTCTTCTAGTTGGCATAGACACTCTCAAACACGTTAAGAATTACGGTCGAAATACTTTGGCAATGTTCAGTCTTCTATTTCCTTTTAAGTGGATAACCGTATTTACCAACCCCACTTCTCGGGCAGGATATGACACAAGGTCAATATTCAAGCGGAGTATAACAGGTTTGAATTCAGAGTTTTCCTTCTCTTAGACTAGTTGCTTCACCAGGGCTGAAGAACCTAGTCTGCCCAAATGGATAACAGTGGACGGTGGATGGGTGAGGGACTTACCTGGTTCGGCACCCCAACCACCCCTGCATAGGGTAAAATCACTGATTGTTCACAAGAATATATTTCCAGAAAAGACTGCTGCTTTTACCATGTGGAACCACCCAGAAACAAAAATACCTTAAGTCTTTCGCCGCTGAACTTGTCTAACGGCACTAGAACCGATAACTTCAATTTATTAAAGAAACTAAAAAACTAAATCTTTCATCCTCATTGAGAAACCATTCTTTTCCTACGTAATAATCAATTTAATTATCTGACCCCTAAATTGCTAAGCAGTCTTTTTATACTGCTATACACGCACATCTATATACATTAGTTGACATACGCTGCCCATGCCAACACACTCATACAAATACGCCCGTACATATATAGGTACATACATACAAACATATACTTGACTCCTATATGCTAGAGACGCATACAAACTTACCCGCATATAATGATGTGGACCAAGAAATAGATGATCATATAGTGTCATTTTGGCTTCATCAAGTTGAGAATTATTCTTATCTTCCTTCTATTTTATTTTATTAAAGCTTTATTTTTGTGATCATCAATAAGCACGTTGATGTATACATGTTTAGTAAGGTAGATGTTACGGAAATTATTCACGTCATGTTAATACCGGTGCAATTCTTCATCAGATACATGTTGTTCTCGTATACGAAACTCGTAAAAAGTTATGATCTACGTGCAAGGCTTAAAATACATTGACTGTGTCTTCTGCAGGGGAGTAAGACGCCTCCCCGAAAAAAATGTGTCCTGGATATGACACTAAACTACATCGGGTTGTAAATCTCTGGTTCTGTAGATTTGCTGAGTGTAGATTTGGTTTCTTTATTTAATGACATATCATTCTTCGTAAGTTATTTAATGCCCAAGCCACCCTTCTAGAAGAATACTAGAGGTACTATTTACCCATAGCTAGGACGATAAGAGGGTTCTTACCCTTCCCAACTTGTCCGAAAGTGAACGTAATAGCGCGACTGGAGTTCGAACTCGCTTGCTACGATTCAATGGTCAAGCGCTTTAACCATTACACCAAGAAGACACTCAACTGAGTGTAGAGAACACCTTAATTGTCATTACTTCTTGGTCTTCTAAAACCAGGAGTGGTAAAACCTGTTATAGTTCTATATATGGGTCAAATATGTCTATTTCAAAACCATACATATTTGATAGGACCGTGTGGAACCTCACTCCCGTGAAACAACGATGCAAAATATAGATATTAACGTATAAGGAACGTGATTTATTAACCTCAAGACATAAAATAACCCTTGACAGTTTGATACATCGTTAAGATCAATCAACCGATCAATGGACAATGAGTTTCACACGATTCTGTGAAAAGTAGCTTTGAACAATGTTTAAACATTAATCCTTCCCTTATTTTCTTGATATAAAGATATAATTACCTTCTGGCAAGATATTCATTTAAAGAAAAAATGAATTCATTGTAAGTATCAAAATGCATAATATTGTTACTAGATCTAGGAGTTCCTTAAAAACCTTATTCTTTGTTTTGGGACATGTTTAAGTAATGTTCTTTTATTTTTAGGAAGATTTCCGCTACAATGAGCAGCTGGCTCATTTTAATGATGCATAGAAGCAGACAAAAAGTTTATCTGAACAAGATAGTCGACGAATGATTTTTTCTGCAAATCAACAGCTGTTCACTGATTGAAAATCCGACGGAGTAGAAAATCCTGGAGCTGGAATTGGAATTTCTTCCGTATACGACCTAATCTCTTGTTCTGACACATTCATATTATCACTTTTTTCCGCTTGATACGACGCACCTTATCAGCTCAGCGGGCACAAAAGTTGAATATACCAATAATTTGATCCAATAACTCATCGATAATAAATACGGCATGCGTTATATTACGAAAGAATACACAATTTATCTGAAAGTCATGAAAATATTTAATAACTGAATAATGATTCTGCAAATTTATGTAAATAAAATAGTTTCAAAAGAAGATAGTGAAAAGTGTAAATCAATCTAATATGGAATATTCTTCGAAAAGTGTATGCCTTATGTATTTCTGCAATGATAAACATGAATAAACTGTGTATTAAATTTAATATTTACAGATTTTGAATGTACCTTCTATGACAGCATGTATATCTTCGTGTACTATATTTTTATACACGCAAAGTAAAACCGTCGAAGTTTCAGGTTTGATTAATAATCAACATCAAGTATTAAAGATTACTAACACATTCTTTGTTTATTTATAAATTACGATTATTGCCTAATGTATATATATATATATATATAGTATTCATCTGATACATGTTGTTCCCGTATACGAAACTCGTTGAATACAACATATATATATATATATATATATATATATATATATATATAAATATATATATATAATATATATATATATATATATATATAGTATTCTATACCTTGGTTAGGTGAATGTTGATAGCACTTTCAGTAGAGTTATTGATTTATGTGAAATGGTCCACTAACTTTAGAGGAATGCAACTTTGGGCAGAGATGGCTCCTTTTTAAATAATACCCATGAACTCTCTTTTATTTCGATTTACGTAGCGGGTCAATGCATATTGCTGCTTGCTTTAAGCTGTGCAGTAGGAATTCTGCATTGGCTGTTGTGTTTGTGAGAAGCGTGATCATACGGAAGTCTGATCTATCCGATAAAATGAGATTTCTTCCTAGCTGTGACTGTGTCTATACGTCTATATGGATGCACTATGAGAATGCTAACAAAAGGCTTAGGGGAAAAAAGTTGCATAGGAACTACTCAAGAAAACTACATGCTATTTTGAAAAAAATTCTTGAAGCAACACACTACAAAACAGCAGCTGGACGGTCATTTGCTACCCATCTCACAAATCATTTAAATCAGACAAGCAGGCATAAGATGAAGCCTTGAAAACCTGCTGCCATAAACGATGGATGATAGGAATGAATGGAGAGAGAGAGAGAGAGGGAGAGAGAAAGAAAGAGAGAGTATGGAGGCTTTACTCTGTCTGTGAGACTTGATTGTATATATATATATATATATATATCTGTTCGCCAATGGCCCGGGAGACCTGGGTTCAATCCCAGGTCGAGTCATACCAAAGACTTTAAAAATGGTACTTGATACCACCTTGCTTAACACTCAGCATTATAAGGTACGGTTCAAGGGTAAAGTGGAGCAATCCTGGGAATGGAGTAGCGCCCTCCCCTACACCTTGGTGTAGTAGCTATCGAAAAGGGAGCCTTCGGGTCACCCTCGACTATGGTCGCTAACTTTACTTACTTATATATATATATATATATATATATAGCATTGCGATAAGCAAATTCATGTTTTATCAAATGTGCAGCAAACAAGAGTCCGGTGGGCACTGTCTGTAATGAATGTGGCACTTAGACTCAATTCACTCCTCCAAAAATGTGGAAATCTGTTCAACTTGGCATTCACACAGGAAGTCCTCAGGAATTTAGAGTGTTTGTGTGTCAATCTGAGGACAAATTGATATTAATATTGATGAAAACCAAACACCCAGTCCGAATCATTGTATTTGGGGCGGACACTAGCGATAATGATGTTATGCCTCTTTCATCTTGCCACATAACGTCAACAAAGATGCCTATATAAGTTCCTAGATGAAGTAGTACTTTCCTAGAAAATGATGGGGGAGGCTGCTGGAACAATCTACGTTTGGTAATAGGAATTAGTCATGCCCCATAAGCAGGAGAACCTAGTGACACCAATAAGAACATATATGTGATCACATTACCTCTAACGAATGGTTGCTAAGCTATTTAGATAACAATCCTGTTGTTTGAATCTTACTCAACTGCACACAAGAGGATTGCAGACCGACCAACAAAATTCCATGAAGATGAAATGAAAGCAAAGATATTGACAGCATTTAAATAAGGAAACTCAGAAAAGCTTGCAAAGTCATCTGAAAACCAATGATGAATTTTTTAAATAAATTTAGTTTATAGTATTTCAAGATATTTTCATGATTTTTTCATAAATATATCTGCTAAAAAGTCTGTGTTACTTTCAGTTTGGCATTATTCAGACGTCAATTTACCCAACACACACACACACACACACACACACAATACACACACACACACACACACACACACACACACACATATATATATATATGTATATATATATATGATGCGTTTTTACACCGGATATTCTATTGGAGGCTTATTTGGTTGAAAACAGACAAGGATTTGGTGAGTAGCTTTTTGTTCGTCTTTTCTCGAAGCCAAATACGATTTCTCAACTGTGGCTGAAAGCAGATTAAAAACTTTCCAAAGTCTTTAATGGTGTAGTTCAAGTAGTACGCCCACGTTCCATCATTTTTGGTCAGGGATGTTGGTACTCCTGTGCAATGGCGTACAAGATTTCTTCTGGGTTTATGGAAAATGTTGATTAATTCTAAAATTCCTAATAAACAATATTTGCTACAATGACTTTCATTATCGTTGGATTTTTTAAGATTCCCTTTACAATTTTGGTTTGCATCAGTGGGAAAGAGCGGAAGGCAGCACAAAATAACACCAAAAGATCATTCATGTTGATGTGATGATTTATTGTACACAGCAGAATAACAAGTGTAGTCATGTGGAGAAAGATTTGAAACAGTTAATCACATAAAAAGAGAATGTAGCACACTCGCACAAAAGAAATACAAGGCGATTCAATGGGAATGAATGTGCCCTGACCAGAATATCTTCTAAAAATGGGACGCAAAAAATTCGCTGGGAATTTGAGATACAAGTACGTCACCTTGTCCCGGTCAGATGACCGGACTTACCAAGTAATAGTAAGTAATAACTCGCCGTCTATTGGATTTTGACTTTTAGTGGATTACGGCAAAAATCAAAGAAAGCGAAAAGACAAATATTTGGGTTTTGCCAGAGAAGTAAAAAAAACTGTGGAACAGAAAGGGTGACAGTGATACCAGTTGTAGTTGGTAGGCATAGAAAGTTCCGAACTGGTAGAAAAAAATGGAGGATTTTGAAACCAGTGGAATGGTTGGTTGGCTGCTTGTTTGAGTTTTATGGTATATCAACCATTACTACAATTTAACACCAAATCCATATTAATGAAAATAGTCAGTTCTATTTTAAACAATTCAGTTTAGCATGAGTACATAGTTTAATCGTCAAAAACAATTCTATTTCAAGCTATTCAGTTTAGTCAAAAAGTTTTAATTCCAAAAATTAGTAAAGCATAAGTACGCAGTTTAATTCTATTTAACCCATAGATAGGGGCCTATCAGGTGTTACTACACGGGCCCAAAGTAGACCTGGCAGCGATGGCAATGAAGGGGCACTCAGCGTTCCCCAAAGCACTAGTATTACTGGAATCTCGCCATCAGATTGCTTAGTGTCAAATTCAGGACACTCTTTAGTGGGGTACCTTAACCCTGTGCAGAGAAGAAGTGAGTGTATTCTACAGCCCCAGCGGACTGAGAAAAATCAGTGGAAGAATCGAGGCCATCTAAATCACATCATTGTTAACATCAAGAATACTCATAAAGTTTGTGGTTATTTGAAGAGACTTGCAACTTGTTATCACTCAGACTTCAGTGAAAGACAACAGGCTAACCCTGTTGTTAAAACTTCACAAGGAATGAAATACGGTGATGAAACATGAAAGTGACGGAAATACCAATTGTAATTGGTACTGTTGATACAATCACCAAAGGAGTGATACTGGAACAGGAGGACTTGGAAATAAGAGGACGAGTACAGAACATCCAAACTACTGCATTATAAGGATCGGCCAAAATACTGAGAAACGTCATGGAGACTAGAGGGGACTTGCAGTCACTCAAACTCGCGTGAGAAACCATCGGTTAACGCTGGTATGAACAACTCATAATGAGTAAAATGATGATATGCAGGAGAATAGTAAGTTTAGAATATATGGTGATTGAGATGAAACAATTAATCACATAATTAGTGAAAACTGTAAATTTGTATAAAAGAAATACAAAACAGATATATGTGGGTGGGAAACGAGATTCATTTGGATTTGTGCAAGAGATTAAAATTTGACCATAATACCAAATGGTATATGTACAAAACAGAATAAGATTGGAATGTGACAGGATGGGAAAGGTGATATACTGGGCATTATGCTAGAGATTAAAATTTGACTATACTATCAAATGGCATATAAATAAACCTGAAACTCTCCAAGAAAATGAGACGAATAAATTTTCTGGGATTTTGAGATATAAATGGATTACCCTGAAAACCACTAGACCTAGTTTAATGAACAAGGAAAAAGACCTTGACATCTAGTGGATTTTGCTATCCCATAATACCACTGAGTAAAAGGATAGAGGACGAAATACTGGACAAATATTTGGTTTTAGTAAGACAGTTGTAATATGCGTGAAATATGAAAGTGACGGTCATACCAATTGTTGCTGTACATTCAGACCCCATCCCTACTAAAATTGGTAAAGATTGTTAGAATAGTTTTGGACACCTGACAAGACACGCTGTGATTCAGACTCCAGTCAAAATCATCAGTTCAGTGCTGATGGGAAAAATTTGCGAGTATTAAACAATGATAATTTGAATTCGAACTGGAAACCTAAAAATAGAAATATAATAATCTAACTGAATTCCAAGCAATATCAGTTGAACTAAATAAGTAAAACATTCGAATTAATAGGACCAAAGTGCAGATGAAACAGTATGTCAGATAATAATCAAATACTGCAAACTAACATAGAAAGATACGGGATGATTATCCACTGGGAATGTTGCAAAGCATTAGGATATGAAAATATTACAATTGGTACATTCACAAACTTGACATTTTCTCAGAAAACTAGTCATACAACATCAGAGGTTTTGAAATGCAAACACATCCCCAAATCTCGGCCAGAAAACTAGACTTCATTGAAATAAACAAGAAGATACGAAAGTATCAGATAGTGGATTTTTCTCTTCCAGCAGTTTATAGGTTTGAAATAATGGAAAGTAAAAAAATATGAAATATTAGAATTGTAATACTCAGAGCAGTTGAACTAATGTTGTATAGCCGTAATACAAATATAAAACACAATAGGCAGGCTCAAATACACAGGCGGACTCTGCTGTTCAGATACGAACCGTTTAGTGAATTCAGTTCTTCGACACGAGGAGAGAGACACAATTCTTACAATGCTGGCCATACTATCTGACCCCACAAAGCGCTGCGCATCCTGAAGTGTTTAAGATCTCTGTCGGTAGAGATCTGCAAAACTCCATGGCCAGACATCAACTTCTCAACATCATGGTTGGATCCCAACTTCTCAACATCATTGTCGGACCCAACTTCTCACCATCATGATTAGACCCCAACTTCAACTGTCTGCCATTGAGGCAGACAACCCCAACTGTCTATTTACATGGCCCAAAGTCAACTCCCAACTGACATGTTTTTAAAAATCTTCAAATTCTCAGGATCATCGCTTCCGGGCATGATATCATTCAAACTCCAACCCCATTTCCTATCAAGGGTTTATTATGACAATTGTGATTGACATATCCTTTGCGCACGAGCGTAAGCTGTACCCAATGCTATGCACCTGAACTAATAGCTGAATAGTTCAAAGCCCAACTAAACTGGATGATAAAATATAATTAACGAAAAATGATTAATATAAAAAAATCATTCCGTAATTATATAAGACTAATTCCCAAAACTCAAGAAAAAGAGAACCAGAAAATTGAGTAAGAATTTAAACTATCCAGACCACACACCGATGAGATCAGTGAGTACACTGGGTAATTTATCAAGTTTTTTGCTTAGATGTGACATATGGCTGAATCAATGGGGCACACATCAGCAAGTATACATAGAACAGAAAAAGAGAGTTGGGGAGACTTGCTTTTATTTGTACTCGAGTGAAAATCACCTGTTATTACTGGAGTGGAATTCTTTTATTTTTAATAATACAATGTAGCGGGGGATACGGATTTACAAAGTTGCGAATGAATCACTCCATATGTAAGAATGATAAAAATATTTTGCTAAAAGCAAAAACGAAATGGAAATCCTTATAGAAACAGATAGGATATTCATCCAATTCGTTGGAAAGGAATTTGACGTTAATAATTGTGCAATACTGGCGACAAACAAGGAGAATAGAGAAAAACAAGAAGGAAATGAATCATCCAACCAAGAAATAATCAAAACGCTCAATGGGTAAGTAAATAACAAGTACTAGATGCCGAGATTGTTCAGGATCTTCTTTGCTTTCGTCGAACGATTCACCTTGGCTTTCGTTGTAAGATTTGGTATTTTGCGCCTCATGTACAAGTACTAGCAAACATCTTCATTCAGTTTCAAAATTCAATTTCAAAATGGCTACTCCAACACTTATTTCTTTCACTAAAACAGATTCCTTTGATTGGGATCTCTATCCTCTTGTTCACTAAATTCTGGGGTGAAGACGTAGTCAGAACATCTGTTGTGTCTCCCAAGCTGTGAGTCACAGTTTCGTGGTCACCATTGCAGCTGTCCATCTTATGTCTACCCTCTCAGGGTTCACAGAGCATTTAGCAGTAAAGTTAGCCGCATTTTCAGACCAGTCGCAAATCATCATGATGTAGTTAAAACTCTTTTCCCAAATTCTGATAGTTTCCAGTTGTACATGACAGCGAAAATGTTCTCAACTTCAACATTATTCTTTTCTGCTCTTTAACGTCATTGATTGCTCACTAATACATCAAACTGTGTCGGAAAAAAGGAACAAAAAGCTCGTAAAATTTAACCTGAACGCATTGTAATTAGATATTTTGGAATTTGACATATTCAAGTAGAATGAGATTAAAGAAAATATTGGTAAAGAAGATGAAAGGCAAAGAAAATATTAGAATCCCAAATAAGAAAACTTGATTAAACTTGAACGCAGTCACTGTGTCATCGGCTTGACAATTTTTGAACAGGACAGGAACTTAGAGTCAAGGATCAAAAAAGAATTCTGGTTATTGTGCACACAGCTTTGCATTCGAGAACTAAACCTGGCTGTCTGTATGTAAAGAGATAAAGAGCAGAAAATACAATCGTTTTCGTGGAAGATTACATGAGATGGACACAGCAATTAAGGGATTTAAAGATAACACAAGAAACATTAATTACAACAGACAAAAGCTAATAAGACAGATTCAAGGAATTACAAATGAATCGATATGCACACTTTATTCAGAGAAGACCAAAAGGGTTACACTGATTCTCTGTAAGTAGCGGCCTAGAACAACGCACTAACTGATTACACAAAAGTGATTGTAGTAAATTACGCTGGAAGGAATATAAGAACAACCGTCAGAAAGAAGAGATTGATCTCTGGTAAATGTGCATCTTACTGATATACACAGAAAAGCTTTCCAAGAGAATGAAACAGAAATCCATCGGCGACTTTTACATTCAAATTGATTACTGAATCTAAACGAGAAGACAAATGCTTGTTTATACCGAGAAGAAAATAAAATGTCAGTTCCAATACAAGGAGTGAAATAGAAATAAATCAGAGAAATAGATAAATATCTTGACTTTTCCTAGTTAATGAAACATATGAAATAAACTGTCACAGGAATGCAACAGGAAATGTGACTGGGTGGGAATGGTGATCAACTTGGAAGTGTGCAAGAGACTAATATTTGAGCAAACGAAAAATAGTATATGCACAAATAAGAATCTTTCAAAAAAAAAAAAATAAAGCGCACGAATAAAATTCTTTTACATTTTGAGATATATTTAGAAAAATGACGTGATGTATTGAAAAATTAGTGGAAAAATGTGACCTTTTGACAACAACAATGGTGATTTCATGTAGAATTCTGAGAAGAATCCAACAGAGCTGAGAAGACTTGCTCTCTCTCAGACTTCACACTAGTTATAACAGTTATGAAAACAGAGTATTATTATTATTATTATTATTATTTGTTATTATGAGAAAGAGAAAAACAAATGTTTGTCTAAATTTCTGAGACGAAGGTTGATGATTAGCGCTATTTAGAATATTCAGACTATTGACCACATCTTTATTTCTATACTTTCCGATATATCCTTCTTCAGGTGTTTTATGCTGCTCTCGGAAACCCACATAGAATCTCGAACTGATCATTATATATATGTATATATATATTGAGAGATAGAGAGAGAGAGAGAGAGAGAGAGAGAGAGAGAGAGAGAGAGAGAGAGAGAGATTACTTGGAATGTTGAAAATTGTTTCCCTTAATATAAGCAAAAAGCATTTTTTGACTGCTCTGAAATTATTTCTTCCTCTTCCTGCAAAGAGATACAGAGTCAAGAGACGAAAGCCAATGAAAAGAAAACTAGAGCAAATAACCCACTCGAATGGATGATAATCCAATTATTGTTTTAGTTTTATCATCAAGGAAAAGGAAACATTCTTAACTCAAGTGAACAGCAAAAATTTACGCCGATTCATACATCGATGTTAGGAGTGATTGATAACAAATTTTCTTTTGATTTCTCTTCCGATTTTTCTAGATTGCTGATTGATTTTACGGCGGGAAAGTTCGCCTTTTGACATAAAACATAGAGATTCAAAGATTTTCGAAAATCAACTCAGCCTCTCTTCGCTCAGCCTTTCTGCAATCCTACTTTCACTCGTCATTCGCTAACTTTCGATTGCACGAATCTCCTGACCTCGAATTCTTGTATGTAATTCACTGATAGTTGTGAAAAAGAATAAAATAAAATTAGAATGCATGGTGCAGTGATTTTTGATTGGTTTGGCAAATTAAAACAAATCAGTTTTCGGAATTGAAAAGTCGGGAAAAACAAAAATTTGGAACCAAATATTCTAAAGAGAATTGCGAGAGAAGAATTGTATTTCTTAAAATAAACTTTTTTTCTGATAATTTAACAACCCGAAATCCACAAGAGAATCTTTTGTCATGTTTTAATACAATTCTTATTTGCTGTTTTCTCAAATAAATGAAGTGGCAGATGAAATGATTAATATGAAGAGAAGGAAATCTTCAGATAGATAGATTGATAGGTAAGTACACACAAACACATAAGCACTTATATATATATATATATATATATATAAACAGAAATACACAACGCACACACCCGCAACCTTCTATACGCCAATAGATAGATAGAAAAATAGGAACCGACTCACATAAATAGAGAGATATATAGATATGCATAGAATGATATAGTCTAAATATGAACTGGTTGTTATAAACGGAAATACATCTCTTTCTTCCCGTCTCACGGAGAAATACACACACACACACACACACACACACACACACACACACACACACACACACACACACACACACACACACACACACACACACACACATGCACACACACACACAGAGTCTTCAATACACAAACGCATATGTGTGTATGTATATGCCTATATATAGGAACTATCACCATGAAAACTAAGGCTTAATCTTGAAAATGTCTTCACGTTTTTGATCATTTCCTTTAAAACAGAATATTCACAAGCTCACGTGGGAGAACATAAAAGATCCCGCATATTTTTGTCTCATATTCGATGTTTTAACCTTGGAAAAGTTTGGTCAGTCACTCAAAACACACACACACACACACACACACACACACACACACACACACACACACACACACATATATATATATATATATATATATATATATATATATACTATTAGCCGTGAATATGAATACAATAATTTTTTCGTAGATACATGTAATATACTTGAATGTTATTACAATTAATGGGACTTGGTACTATAAAATCGGATATCATTATTACCCAAATTTATGAAACAAAATTTTGTTACAAAAATTATATAGGATGTTCCGTATACATATATTCGAACTACTATATATTCATATTTTCGTCACAGTATTTCAATGGTGTAGATTTTGGTAGGAATAATACCTAATAATATTTTTCTCCATTTTCATAAGAAATAGTATCCTTAGGTTAGATGAAAATCAAATCTTTATAAGAAAATGTTAGTTATATATATATATATATATATATATAGGACAATTAAACGGTACAATATATATATATATATATATATATATGTATATATATATATATATATATATATATATATATATATATATATATATCATACCAAAGAGTCAAAAAATGGTACTTGATGCCGCCTTGGTTAACAGTCAACATTATTTGGTAAGGGACATGGGTAAAGTGGATCAATCCAGGGAATAGAGTAGGAGCTATTGAAAAGGGAGCCTTCGGGTCACCCTCGACTAAATTCGCCAATTTTACCTTAAAAATATATATATATATATATATATATATATATATACAGAGAGAGAGAGAGAGAGAGTGAGAGAGAGAGAGAAAGAGAGAGAGAGAGAGAGAGAGAGAGAGAGAGAGAGAAAGAGGGAATCAGACAGACAGACACTGATACAGACAGACGAACAGCCACAGACAGACACACATACAAGCATGTAGACAAAAAGAAATAAAGAGGTGCGTGTGTGAGTGTGTGTGTGTGTGTATTTACCTGTGCGTCGGTATATGTGTGCATTTGATTTGATGCTAACTTAGGATAAAAAAGAAAGAAAAATGAATTCTTATAAGCCTGAACGATCAATAAATTGTTTTGTTATATATCAATTCGTCGAAAAGTTAACCCTTTTGATAAGATTTTGAAGATAATTATTTTCGGGTTTTGGTTGATATTCATAAAGAAAACGAAAATTAATCCTAACATCCAACAGTTTCAAAGGATATTGAAAATCACTTTAAAGCTAACAAGGAAAGTTCAGCAGATTTGTTATATTTTATCTTGACAACAAACTGGCGGATCTTCTATGAAACAAGGAAAGGTAACATCAAAGATAAAAATATATAAAGAGAAGTTAATATATAAAAAGAAGAAATATGTACAACACAGAAGAACAATTCAAAAAGAAAGAAAAAATAAAGCGTACCTAAGAAAAAAAGAAGTTAAGAATAAGGGTTAGATCATATTAATTTCTTCACTGACGGAAGAAATGACTTTGAAAATATTATCTCAAAAATGCCTTGGAATTCGGTGCAAGTTTTCGAAAACGTGTTTAGAATTCTTGATATTGGTTTAAATACGGTCCTACGTGCACACTCTTGTATCATAAATTGTCTTTGAGGGAACTCATTTTTGCTTGAAGGAAGTTATTAAAACACATTCTTGTTGAATCATTTTCTCTATGGTATCTGTTTTTAAAAAAATGTCCTTCTCATAACCTCAATAAGAATACTGTAATATAAGAGATTCACATGAGTGAGTTTTAAAGTATTGTAGCAATGATAGAATAAATGAAATTAGGATAATATTATCCACTTCCAACAATTTGTACACCGCACCATAACAGAATCCAAGGATTAGGTGTCAAGATATTTTTGCAATATTTGAATTAGTGAAATTCGAAGAGCATCATTTTATTTGAAACATTTCAGTCTAACAGAGACGCAGAGAGGAGTATTAAGGTTGTGATTTTTTAAAGTTAACTTTGTAACTTACTAAATCGTCAATGTTAATCGAAGAGAAGGTTATTTATTGACCTGCGTAAAGAAATGTTATAAAAGGCATCATCATCACTCAACTTAGAAACATCGTTAATAATTTCTAGATGTACTAAACACATCTGACCAATCAAACACAAGCGTTTGTTCACAACCCAGTATAATAATGCCGATTAACCGTAGATAGGTAAACCTTTCTTACATGATCACTTCCATGATTTAAAAGACGTGACTTACTTTGTAATTTGCTATGATCTCATTTTCCTAGCATGACAACAGACATCGAGTTGTGAGTGCCAACCAAAATTTTACTCTGATTTTTGAGTAAACACGATGAATTTGATTCCAACTATGATTCATAATTTGATAGTCCTGTCAGTTGTTTTAATACACACTGAATTATTATTTACTAAGCTTAGCATGTTTTCAGACAAGGCAATAAATATGCGATATAGAATGATGTTCAAACACAATAGTCTGCTAGAGTTGTTTGTTAACCATCACATGAGATATTTCTTAAGAATTAAACGTAGATACGCTTTGGCACAAGGCCGCACTACGGAGCTCAATTGAGATAAAATCGCTTAGTAGTAAATGGTCAGTTAGATGATTTCTCTGGCCATTACACTACGAACAGTTTAATGATCATTTATTGTTAAGAATAAAACATACTGGTATACATTTCTTTGTTCACTTCTTCATTTCTAAGTTTTCTTTATCGAAATAGATGAATATAATTAAAAAAAAGTTCTAATCACATTGTTTTGTTTAAAGAGACCATAAAATACTTTGAAAATTGAGTACATGCAAAATTAATTATATTTCTAAACGAATTAGCGAGCAGATTGACATTAACAGGACGATAAGGAGATATCCATAAGTAAAAATGTCCCTACATAAAGTCTACTACATAATCCTATAAGAATAACTCGAGAGAATAGATTGGTCATCAGCAGAATGCAAATTTCAGCATCTACAACCTTGTAACATTTAGAAATAAATCAACTCTAAATAAAGGTTATACATTTTCCCCTTTTTTGTGATCATTGAAATTTCTTGACTTCACCATCTTCACAGTGTTTTTATGGATTTCCTAATTTACGTGACACACTGATTACATGTATTTTACTATTGAAAAACACAAAAATGTTTCCCTGGTCCTCATTGTTATCAAGGCGTACCGTCCGTCTCAATTTATTTGACTCTCGCCATCAGTTGCTAAGAGCCATTGCACTTGTTTGGTCCTCTAGACGATGCCTAGTTTTTGAACGGAACTGATGAAGATTCATTTTTGCTTAATTTTAGATTTAAATAACTCCAGTCGATTTCACTTGAATTTTCATTATTTTGTAACGCTTATTCCGTATACAGAAATTTTGTTTAATACAAATTTAACTTAAAATAATCAGAGATAAAAGTAAAACAATTCCTTTTCATCTAGAAATAAATTCTTGTAAATATTTCACTGTTGTCTACACACATCACTTTCAAATCAAGAGTAAACAGGCAACGTAAAAATGATAAGTTACTGAAACTATTTTTAAAGTGCAATGTTGTATGTAGTAAGGTAATGTATTTTGCTAATTGCATTCTAATTATAGACGAGGTTGGTTGTGTTCACTTGACGCCAACTCCTTTGAAAAATACATGAATCTACTTTTTCTGCATTCTTATACATCACCAGATATATTGATTACAACGTCTCGTTACGGGCATGTAATTTTGGTGGACAAATAAAATAGCGGGCGAATGTGATTATTCATCCACTCTCTCATTTGTAAAATAAAAACTACTAAATTTAGGCAATAACAATAAAAAGGGTATGGTTCTCAATATTAACCTTGAGAGAAATTAGTCATTGGTCAAATTTGGTTCAAATTTTGCTCTCATGAAGATATTTTCCTGCTCGGAACATTGAACACTGAAATATGTCAGGTTTAATTAAGATTCATTGATTTATTGATTGATTTATCGGCAAGACAACCCAATGAGGTTTATTTTCTGCCTTCAAGTTAGTTAATCACGTTCATTCGTTGTGCAGGTGCTTTTTAAGAGTACGCAATCCTATCGAATCCGATGAATTTTTAATCCAATCTTTTTTATTCATTAGTGGATCTCTAGCCGGTACTATCACTCCCGGTAAGAATAGATCAAGGAATAAATAGCTATGAAGAGCTAGAGCCTCACTATCAGATGCAGTTTAGTACTATGCCCAGAGCATACTTTTCTTTTTGGGGTGGGGCTGGGTGTCTGTCATACCCAGGATACCATTTTTAGAGGGGTCTTATTCCTCTGTTTGAAATCCGATCATCGTATTCTAAGTCTAAAAAGATAATGATAAAAAGAAGCAAGAGTTGCAAAAATGAAGGATAATTCCTGACAAAATGAAGTTAAAATCATTACAATACTTGACGGAGCTTCATTTGAAACAATTTATGAAAATATAAAGTTTTCTTATAACATGTTCGACTATTTTTTTTTAGCCTTGAAGGGTAAAAGGAAAACATTATTTACATTAACACTTAATTCATTTTAGATTTTTCGTCTAATCTTATAACAAAATCCCTTAAAAATCAATTATTAGTTTTCCGAAATACAAATAAATATATGCTGTTAAAGTTAACATAAAATGTAATTTCATTCTGGGATTTTCATCACAACTTCAGCTTGACTGCTGGCTTTATTGTGAATCAAGATGTTGAAAAAATACTTCTAAGGCTAATGAATATATATCGATTGAAATGTTGTAAAATAACCAAAATAGAAATCATTCGTCTAAAAGAAAAATCTCTGTAATAATGAAAATATTTATTATTCGGACTGTTGAATGAATTTCATATCGCACCAACACCCAAAGATGAATAAAAAAACGGTCCGAAAATATCATTGAAAAGACTATAAGGTATGTTATGAAAAGTGTAAATATGAATTTATCCGATAGTCTTCGTAATGGCAACAAATTTGATTATAGTAACCTCTTAAACTCAAATCATAAGCGAATAAAACACTTCAAGAGTGAATAGATAAGTAGAGAAAGAGACAATGTAATAAATAAATCAATTGAAGCAGAAGGCCTACTTATTTATTAAGCTTAACGTGATCTGACACAAGTAGAAAAACAATCAATGAATGCGAACCTCACAAAATGATATGATTTGAAAAACTATTCTTTTAAACTTGAATCGAGAGTAAAAACTCCGAAAGTGTCGGATCGAACAATAAAATAGAAACACATTGAACGGATATACCTATTTTCGTATAGGTAGAATATGCAAATGCATCGTGGTAGAAAGCGCTTTGATGATGTTTTTAAAATCTAGGGTCGACTTCTTTTACATATAAAATTATTTGACTACGTTGACGCCCAAGATGATTTATAGATCCTACTTGATTGGTTGATTTTAACGGGATGTCAACTCGTCTGAGTTTATTCTATTCCTAAAAATTAGGGAATTGAGTACATTGATAGTTTTGATGTTTCTTAGGAGTTTGTTTTTTTGTACACGATTATATGATATCAGGTATTAGTATCAAATTTGCAAACCGGTCTATTTGGTTCAGAATGGTACTCTCACAGGTACTAGCATACCCGTGCTTCACCACCAGAATTAGTTTAGAGTCGTACACAGGACACTCTTTTTGGTTAGGAATAAAGTCAGTGAATTCCGATCCCCACTGAGAGAGCCGACCAGCCCTGGGTACTGTTTATGCATTTATAAATCTGCGCAAATATTAATCTGAATATGGGATTATTTGATTTTATCCAGCTGTGTTAACGGTATTTTTAATCTTTAATAAACTGAAACTTATATCCGAGGTGTTGCAATTTTATTTTATGTTACTAGATTTTATAGAAATACACCCTAAGTATAGGGCAGCCTTAGCCGACCATTTTCCCCAGATAATGATAGTGATTTGCATTTACTCGATGAATACGTAAAGTTGGCGACCTTAGTCGAGGTTGACCCGAAGGTTCCCTTTTCAATAGCTACCAAACCGAGATGGAGGGGAGGACGCAATTCCATTCCCAGTATTGCTCCACTTTACTCATGATCCTCATGTAAGAATAGATCAAGGAATAAATAGCAATGAAGAGCTAGAGCCTCACTATCAGATGCAGTTTAGTACTATGCCCAGAGCATACTTTTTTTTGGGGGGTGGGGCTGGGTGTCTGTCATACCCAGGATACCGTTTTTAGAGGGGTCTTATTCCTCTGTTTGAAATCCGATCATCGTAAAAATGAAGGATAATTCCTGACTAAATGAAGTTAAAATCATTAAAATACTTGACGGAGCTTCATTTGAAACAATTTATGAAAATATAAAGTTTTCTTATAACATGTTCGACTATTTTTTATAGTGCTGAGTGCTAAGCAAAGCGGCATCAAGTCCCATTTTTGAGTATTTGGCATGACTCGAACTGGGAGTGAACCCTGGTCTCCCGGACCATTGGCGAACACTCTACTCATGAGGTCAATCACCCGAAAAACAGTTTTTATTTGATATTCTAATTTTTAATATAGTCAATATTGTTCCTTGGTTTAATTTTATTGAAAAAGAATGTTTTTTAACTATTTAAAAAAACATATTATTTATGTAACTCGTAATATCATGGATATAATTTAATAAACAAATCCAATATATCAAAATTTAACTCAATCTATATTGGTACTTACAAAATTCCGTCGGTAAAAGAAAATTAAGAAAATAGTGTTAGATGAATTATAGACAACAATGTGACTATATATATATATATATATATATATATATATATATATATATATATACCCCTCTTACATTATCTCCCTCTTACATTATCTCTACTGCACAAACTTCCGCGTTACTTTAGTCATTTTCTTTCTAGACACAATTAACATATTTGGAAGTAGATATTAATAAATGTTAAGGCTATCAAAATTATAATTTATTTTTATACGAACTTTATGTCAGCAAACTTAATTTTTACTACTTTTGAAAAAGCTAAATATCTGATTTCAGGTTGAATAATTTGATATCTTTTTATTGAGAAGAAAAACAAAACAAGAAGAATGTCATTGAAGATAAATCTCATATGGCTATATTTTATGAGAACAAACAAAGATGAAAGAAAAAAAATAATGTGGAGCTGGATGCACCTTGTTTATTTTGTCTAAGGTTGAATGAGGAACGAATGACAATCGAAGAAGGAAATTTTGTTTAATAGACGCTGGTAATAAATTCAAAGGCAACACATCATTTCCAAAAGCAATCACTGGCAAAGATTAATGATTGCCTTTCTATCATTCAACTCATCTGGAGTTTGTTCTTTTCTGCTTTGTTGATTTCACTCTATAATCAATACATCGTAGCCAATGATCAAGATAAGAAGGTGCCTTGCAAAATATATCAAGTCATAATCTATCAATCAATCTGACATAAAATCCCTCTTTCGCTTCCCGTTTTTCATTCATTATTTATCGATCGCATAATGATCATATGTATGAATGTATGTATATATGTCTATGGTTAAATAGGTGTGTTTGGTTCACTCTATTTTACTATTTGTACTCTTAACATTTTTATGTCTGGCCATATTAACCTCGGTATATTCCGTACCGTTTCAATGCGTTTGCTAATTTTCATTTTTATACATTTGCCCGGTCTCTCTCAGCTAACAATCACAAATATTTATCAAAAGACTTGGATAAAATATAGATCAATAGATATCATACAGACTGATATATATATATATATATATATATATATATATATATATATATATATATATATATATATATATCATATGCTTTATAGGACACTCAATCATTTCGTTTCTTTCAAAAATAGGAATCACTGGCCGCAGTTTGAGAGTTGCCTCAAATCATCTTCAGACTGCGGCGCAATATGCATCAAGTTGGATTTGGTCGAAAGCAAGAAGTTTTCAGCATGAAGGAAATACACGCGGAACTACCATTCCCGTGTGATTACGTAAGAAACGGTTACTCTAAACGCGTAATAACATTAACGGCCGAAAGTAAACGCGTTTTTTTTTTTTTTTTTTTTTTTTTTTTTTAATCACGTACTGCACACTAAAGATGAAGATTAACGTCCAGTGTAGTCGCTGCTCTTAATTGATCTGGCGTATATATATATAATTCTCTTAATACCCTGTCCGGTGGCAAAAGCTGCTTGGTAGCACCAGGAGTGGCAGTACCGCCTTAAGCTACCGAAAATGTGTTATCATCCCTGGTTGGCGGCTGATGAGTACAGGGTATCGCACATGCTTTCACACGTTGTATGATGAATATATATATATATATATATATATATATATATATATATATATATAAGACAATATCTAATCCAGTAAATCCGGAGTTGGGAACAATTCTAAGTAGAACAATTAAAATATTCTAATATAGAATATTAAATTTAAGTAATCCTGGTCAATAGCTCAATGTAAATAAAATCCACAGAGCAAATTATTATTAAAAAAAGCAACAATTGGTCACATTAAGATAATAAATTTATTTCCATCCTGTTAAAAAGCATTGATATAAATCAATAAAAATTAACTTCTAAAAAATTAACTTTTTCAGATTAAATAAGAAAATGGCTTTAAGTAACCCTCTTAGATTTACAACCGGGCTTTAAAAAGTCAAAAGAAAGCCCCTTATTTCGTCAACATAAACGTAAATCATCCAAATCAAGTAGCAATAAGTATCAACTTATTTTGGCAAGTAAAAAACGTCCGGTTTCATCACACTTCAAAAATAACGGAGGAAAAATCTACTGCTACAAAAATACACGTATAACTATCCTAAGTATTAAACAAAAATATTTAAATTTTATGTACTAAAATAAGATATTTTTGAATAACATTTTCTTATACTTATAATACATGTTGAAATGCCATCAAGCAAAGAAAAATATGAACTCACTTATCTCCCCCAGCTATGGGTTGAATAGTATCACTTCCGTTCTTTTACAAGGATGGATTTAGCATTAAATAAACGAGGAAGGCTGACATGCCATCAAGCAAAGAAAAGTATGAACTCACTTATCTCCCCCAGCTATTGGTTAAATAGTATCACTTCTGTTCATTTACTAGGAGGGCGTTTGGCATTAAATTACCCACGAAGATTAAGAACTAGAAATACCATTCAATAAAGAAATAGATATCTATTTATATGCTTAATTTTTAATCTCAGTATATGTAAATTCAACTCTGTTACACACACACACACACACACACATATATATATATATATATATATATAAATTAACTTAGGAGAATTCCGACTCGCGATTTAAGTTAATTTTTGTAATTGGCTCTACCTTGAGCACTCTTGTAATTGTAGCATTGCGGCATTTTACGGTGGGTTTTATTTTTCTTTTGACCCACTGACTGCATATCTCTTGATTTTTTTTCACAAGGTGTGTAAAAGTTGCCTTTTCTTTTTTTTTTTTTTTTTGTCCGATGATATTTTTTCCTTTTTTCCCCCGGATATTTTTATCCCCCGGATATTTTTTCCCCCGGATATTTTTATCTCTTGTTCCCTGGCGGTTTTTTTCTTTTTTCCTGGTAACCGTGAATGCTGGTAGATAGAAGGTTAGTAAATATATATATATATATATATATATATATATATATATTATATATATATATATATATATATATTATCATCCAGAGACAGACTGTTTCGTTGTATCACAACTATTCAGTGTGGCTTGACACGTAGGAGGCTTGAAGCTGGGATCGAAACCTGCCCAACTTTACGTTAGACTTTGTATCGTACTACTCAGCCCTCTAGGTAACCGCATCAGCTGGGGAATTATAAGGCATTATGTAGTACCTCTCATTTGTTTATATTTTTGCCTTACCGGTAGTTGAATTTCTTTTAAAACATAATCAGAGGATTTTATTATTTCAATTGGGACATACCAACAAAGCGTATTATCAATTGGTATTATTTATGATTAAACTCTACACAATTGAATCTCTGTAACCAGACATAAAATTGCGTAAATAAATAGAAGGGGTGAATTTCATTTCGTTCTGTAACGTACTCATCATTTTTGTTATAGTTTCTGTGCTATAGATATTGGTAATAAATATCGCACGAGATATCGTTTTTTAATCTATAATATTCCATGCGAAATATTAAAAAAAACCCCTGCTATCTTTGGTTTAGAATAAAATAATCTTTTTAATCAAAAAATTGTCAGGAGTTCACAAGAGTATTCAATATACTTTTCTTTATTGCAATATGCAATCATTTTCCCTATCTATTTAATCTAGTTTGTTTTCCTCTGTCTATCTCTAAGATATATCTACAGCACACTCTTTACATTTGACAGTCTCGACTTATGCTTTTATATTTGTCAAGCTGTTCAAAGTAAAGTAAAATAATCTAATGAAATAAAAGAAGAAACTAGAGTAAAACTGACTTATAACAAAACTTAATAATGAATACCTCAAGAGATTTTCTTAAAGTTGGACGAAACTTAAGGCATGAAAAAAATTCAAAAGACTGACAATGAAAAAAGATGGAATATTTCTTCATTTAAAATGATCAGCTTTGAGGTCGATTTCTTGTTGGCGCCACTATTTCGATTTTTTATTTGCAGATACATTTAAGAAAATATAAACAAAAGAGGCTTGTGGGATTTTTGCTCGTTTCCATTTCTCAAAAGAATAAGTTATTGTCGTTCGTGTCAAACGCATCTAAACTCAATTGGCACCCATGGTGCTGCAGAGACAAACTTGGTCAGGATTATCTGCACCGTATAATATTTCATAACTTTATTGGTTGATTCATATAAGAAATCGCGTTTCTATAATTCATCATCTCTTGTTCAAGTCCAGAGAAAAATGGCTGACAATGTACTTTTATAATGAACTTGTAAATAAGACACACGAGCAGTGGAATCAGCGCAAATGAGTTCTAATACAGAAGACTGAGATTATTTGATTTAAATCCTTTCTGAAAGTATGAAATCGCCTCAAGATAACATCATGAATGCCTCCTTACTAATGATATCACTTAACCACCTGAGAAAAAAACAAAAAAAACAAAAAACGCCGTCACATAAAGGGTAAAAGACCAAATAATGATATTTCCTGAGATATGCTTTTAAAGAGAGAGCATGTTTACACAACTATATTTATGTCACGAGATAACTTGCTTTTATGTAGGTCGTGACGTAACGATTGCTGTAGCAACCAATTACTTGAAGAAAAATTCTCAATTTAAACTTGTTGCATTCCACACAAAATTGATCTTGTGTCACTCTCTACTCGTGACGTAGAGGTTGGGTGAATATAAACTTGGTTTTTATATCACTTCTTTGGGGTAGGCTTACAGATAAACAATTGGTCATTAAGCTTGATAATATTATTGACATTTTTGTTTTGCGCAAAAAGCAATAACAACAAATAAGATTAAATCATTTCAAATGGATTTCTAAAAATAATTGTTGATATCTTTACAGAGTAGCAGTGGTAGTTTTTCTATAGTGCAATCATATGCAATGTTCACTTCAATACCATAAGATATTTATTTCTATTGTTTATCATATCTAATTCTAACAATATGTTCCGAGTTTTTGAATACCGTGGACGAACCGAATGTTGTTGGATGTTTTCTTTCGTGGACTTTTATGACCATTATTATTGTAATTACAATATATACAGTTCAAAAAGTAACTATTTGAAACGAGATGACGAAAAATAAGGTTGAGGATGAAGAATCTTTTTTTATGGATACATCAATTTTATAATTGAGGAATAGCTTGTAAACGCATCTCTCTGTTTCAATTTGCTCAAATATGTGAATGCTTGTCTCTCCTATTCTTTGTATATATGCACATATACATATATTTGGTATTAGTTTTTTCCGAAAAGACAGTATGAAAGTAAATATGGATAAAATCCGACAGTATGAAGGTAGCAGGAAAAAATATAATCCAAATAGGTGAATATATCATGATGTGAAGTCGACGTTAACGTTTCGGTTATAATAACCATCGTCAGGACTTGGATATAAAATAGTTCACAATATCGATGGGTGATTGCTGAGATGACAGGAGCAAATGAGAAATATACAACGAAAAGATAGATAAACATGCACATAGCGTTCAAAATTCAAAAGTCATCTTTGAAAAATCCTACATTTTCTAATATTTTTCCACGTGCCAAACACGTTCTGATGACTTTTGAATTTTGAACGCTATGTGCATGTTTATCTATCTTTTCGTTGTATATTTCTCATTTGCTCCTGTCATCTCAGCAATCACCCATCGATATTGTGAACTATTTTATATCCAAGTCCTGATGATGGTTATTATAACCGAAACGTTAACGTCGACTTCACATCATGATATATTCACCTATTTGGATTATATTTTTTCCTGCTACCTTCATACTGTCAGATTTTATCCATATTTACTTTCATATACATATATGTATACGTGTGTACACACACAGAGACTTCTATATATACACACATATTTCCATTTCTACACACAAATTTCATTATTATTATTATTAATATCAATTTACTTCGTGGGAATTTTTCACACTAGCTGTAACTGGTAATCTTCACTGGAATAAGAACTATAACAAGTCTCTTCAGTTTTCCAGGACTTTCCAATGATCCTGCCTTAGCATAAAGCTCTGAATGTTTTTAATGTTTCCTCAAATATTCGGTTCATCCCATCTCTTTCCTGGTTCCTTTTACTGTCCAAGAACTCTCACAACAATTGGGACCAACATCGTCTTTATGTTCCACAACTTTTTCAACTCTTAAGCAAGGTCTAAGAATTTTTAATTTTCTTTTGTAAGTTTGCTCTGTTGTCTGGTAAAGAAAGAAAATCCGTAATTTGACTACATTTTTCTTATGAATTAAAAGTAGGTCTAGTATTTTTGTCAAGATTGGGTGATGCGTTTTTATCTTAAAATCCTAGAAAAAATTGCGCCTTATTTTTCGGCAGAGATACTGGTTTTTGTATATACCATTTGTTTGAATAGTAAAGCCTCAGTGTCTTGCACAATTCTCAGTGTATCACCTTCCCCATTCAGTAATGATTCTCCTGTTTTTCTTCTATGCAAGTTCTGATTCTTTTTTTTAATGTTCTGATTCTTTCTTTTAATATTGCCATGCTTTCTTTTTCTTCGGAAGTTTTCCTTTTTCTTTTTCCATTCTTAGTCATACATATTGTACATTTCTATATTCCAAATTCTATTTCTATTTTTTTGCAAAAGTTTGTCAAAAATTTTCTTAAAGTTTCTACTTTTTTTTCGGCAAAAATCTGAATATCATCAAAGCATATGAAGCTGCTTATCTTTTCTTGCGATTTTGTTAATCTTTTGTCTTCTTTGTATTTCATTGAGTCATATGTCGTATCATTACTATAACAAATATTAGAGTTAACAATGAAGTTCTCTGAAAGATGCCTCTTTTGATATTTACTTTGACTACGATTTCTTCTCAAGCTTCTAGTTCTTCTCTCTAGTTTTCCATAACTCTGTGATGAAGCTTATGACTTGTTTTGAGATTTTGAACATTTTAGACATATTTCTGGGTCCCTGTTTTAGGCATTTTTGTCATCTAGCCTTGTCATGGTTTAATTGTTTATCCATTAGAACGTGTCAATATATAAATGTACTTAATATCTCTTCTGTACAAGAAGGAGGTGACACAAGGTCAATTTTAACGGAATTTTATAGGCTTCACTTGATAGTTTACTTCTCCAAGGCCGATTTAAATACTAATGATAAAGAGCCCTGTCTTGTCTGATATCTTCCTGTAGTTGGAGGCAGAATAGTTGGATTCACACCTTTCACAAGATTATTAGCGCTAGGATGATTATTTTTGAAAACAACCTCTTTCAAGATTTGATCTCAGGCCATCGTGTTCATTTCGTACGACGAGAACTATTAAACAGAGAGCACCTTAAACAATATATATATATATATATAATTGGTAATTTGTGTCCAGTTCCTTTCTGACTTTCTCCTCTATTTGGAAGCAGCAGAAATAGTCTTTGGCTTTCAAGCGTGAGATTAATTTTTTTGTTTGTGCCGTTAGGATTATTCCATATCAATGGCAATCTCGTTATTGGCCTGTAGTTGCTAGGGATATTTCAATTTCTTGTGTCTTTCTGGACTGGGATTTTTTACTCGTGATTTATTTGGGAATTTTATGCTTCTTATAGGTATTTATGCAGATTTATAGCTAATCTTTTAAACTAGAATTCAGAGTCAAAGCCAAAGCCTCACTACCGCTAACACAGAGCGCTCCAGTTTTCCTTACGTCGTGGAAATGTTCGATCAAAATGCAGTCCTATCAAATAATTCCTTGTTGTATTCCCTACTTTCTAGAAATGAAGTATTAATTCAATCCTGTAGAATTTTAATTAAATCACTAGATGTCACGTTAGTTAACTGAACAAGAAATTGATTATTCCATCAAATCCATTCACAAAGCCATACTATATAATTTTTATTTTTATTGTTAATACTGTTAACTTGGATTATATGACGAGATGGCATCAAATTCATAGTTCAAGTTTCAAACAATATTTTTTAACTTGTAAGTCGTACCAAAAAACAAATTAATTCTGTGTGGATTTCCTGGTTCTGAATTTTGTTTCCTCTTAAACGTTAAAGACGATGAAGGATAATTCTATAATTTCACTCTATCTACAAGTATTTTTTTCATCATTGAACGTTTGAAAGCATATGCAACACCCTGCCCTCATCAGCCGCCAACCAGTAGTGATAACACAGTTTCGGTAGCTCAAGGTGGTATTGCCACTCCTGGCACTTTCAAGCAGCTTTTGCCACCGGACAGAGTATTTAATATTGATATACCAGATCAACTAAAAGGAGAAATTGCATTGTACGTTCTAAAGTTTTAGTGCAGTTTGTGATGATAAAGACGAGTTTACTTTCAGCCGTTGATGTCATTACGTGCTTGCAGTAACTATTTCTTGATCTTACGTAATCACACGGGAATGGTGATTCCGCGTTCATTTCATTCATGCTGAAGACTTTTCGCCCTCGACCAAATTCAAGTTAATGAATATTGCACCGTGGTCTGAAGACGATATGAGGCAACATTAAAACTGTGGCCAGTGATTCCTATTTTTGAAAAAAAGGAAATGACTGACTGTCAAAGAAAACCACAACAACCAACCTCAATATGAATCACATGGCATATCCAACCCTTTACCACGCAGTCGACACGCAGTGTCTTGTATTGGCCGTTCGTGCGCTTCCTTCCGGTTTTCTTCCCAGGGGACACTCATTTTTATGAGGAGGACACTCTTCTTTGAATCGGACCATGCTAATGTCCGGCCGTTTTTCTGTTTGAATAATATGAACTGGAAATTGTAAAGATGTCTTGAAATCCGCTGAAATTTTCGAGTCGCTAGCCACATTCAATATCTTGATATTGGAATTTTTTTCTCACTGGGCATCCACCTTCCTTGTAAAACTAAATTATTTATTTTTTGGTTGCTAGTTTGCTGGCTCACATTGTGCTCTTAACAATTCTATAGCAACCTTCAACACCTTATTATGTCACCATGTGTACATCTGAAGCAACTGTGGACATGCAGATAGCACATGACGCAAGGTACCACGATCACTTTTACACGAAATGCACAGATCCGAATCGGCATATCCCCATAATTTTAGGTTAGTCGCATTTAGTAAGAGATCATATGTAGAGCGAAGAAGGAATGATATCGCCAGTTGTTCCATTGCAATGAAGGATTTTCTCGACAATTTCATTGGTTCGATATCATTACATTTTGTCCAAGCACGTTGTTTGGCCCGAGTAACAGCATTGGCTGTTCTTTGCTCCTCCTCAAACATCCTGACTTTTTCACTCAGCATTTCTCTTTTTTTCTTTGGGCCCACTTTGGAGAATACCTTGTTGCTCGTTCTAACCAACCCAGCTCGATTGGTTTGTGTGACACCTATGATATATTTAATTCGTAGGCTAAATTCCGCCTCCTGAGCGGCCTTAATGGCCAACTACTTCATACATGATTTTATTTCTGGATACACCTTCCGAATGACGAATAAAGACGTCTGAGACTCTTTATCGGCTCTCCCTGACTGTTGAGATCGTATCACCCCCCCAATTTTAAAATGGATCTCCATGACAGATCCTCTAACTAACGATAGGATTCGATTTTTCTTTGGCTTAGCCTTCATTCTCGCCCATGTGGAAAGGTCATAGTACCGTTGTAGTAAGTCATTTTGGACAGGACGATAATGGTGACGTCATCCATAAATGTTCTTGAAGGAGGAAGAGTCAGATGTTCATTTTTCATCACTCCTTTCGACGTATTTGTTGCACCTCGTAATATGAGTTCCATTGCCAAAACGGAAAGAAGTGGGGAAATCACAGAGCCCATCATGATGCCGATCTCAAGTGTCTACCACTTGGTGGTATAGTCTTTAACAGTAAATTTCATGAAGGCTGAAATGAAGTATTTCATCATGATTTTCCCAACCTTACCTGGAAAGTTGAAAAAGTCGAAGGCCATCAGAATGAAATGGTCCGGAACTGAACTGTCGGTCAGATTACATGTAGTTCTGCTTTTTATCTTTTGGCTGAGAGTTCCAAATCATTTGTAAATGTTCCAGACATCCGGGGAATCCAGGTATCCCAGCCTTCTGGACAGATGTATTTATATAATGATTGCTCTTCAGAAAGTTTGTCATACGGCTAGCAAGAACTCAAAAAAATATTTCCCCTTTTGGATATTGGGCGAAAATTTGTGATACCTTTTGACTGCATTCTTCCACTGAAGGAGGATAGTGGAGAAACATGGGCTGTTTTTATATAACTTGTACGATAGCCAATTCATGCACGGTGCACTACCTGCACCGGTCTTATGGAGAAATCTCGAATTTGCTTCAGTTTTACCCCGCTATCATTGAACATTACCGTTGGATCTTGTGGTTTTGGTAAGTCTCTTAGAGGAGGTGATTGGGATATCGTTTAAATCCTCTGAGTATGTCATCCTCGAGTGATTCTCGAGTTTCCCCTTCCCTCTTTGATTCCACGAAAAGTTTTTTTGGCGAAAGCATAAGGATTTGAGTAGAACGATCTCCAAGCCTGACGTTTTTTCTTTCGATGTTTTCTCTGATTTTCAACTCTGGAAATCACCAAAATCTTTTTTGAATATCATTTAGAATATTCTGAAGTTCCAACCTCTCATGAATTGGGGCTTCTTTTAATCGGTGTTTCAGATTTCTCTGTTTCGATCTCAACTTTCCCTTCTGTATCTGTCGTCTATTTGGTCTCCTTCTATTTTATTTTTTATGCGTTACTGCACCAAACCATTCAAGAAAAACGTCATATATAATCTTGCAGAAAGATATCATTTGTTGGGACCCTTAAGATAGGTAGTGAGCAAAAAAGAAAGCTCTTGGTCTAAGTTTGTCCATGTAGCTATCTGATTACCCTAGGGCCACTGAATTCTTGGCTTGCTAAGAATGTCTCCAGGACGCTGTCGCTAAGCAATGGGCTCTTAAACACTGTGGGGGTGTTCCTGATTCATAAGCCCATCATTAGATTTATATTCTCCGATAGGAGAATGAAGTCATTTGCACCAGCGTGCCTTGTGGATTCGTAGCCGGGTACATGTCCAAGTCATTTTCGTTTGAGAAAGTTCGACCAAATTTTAGTATGAATATTGGTAGAAATATTTGTATAAATACATCCTTCTTGCTTCCTTCTTTAGTTCACGGAATAAACGCAAAAAATTTGACAGTAAATATATCCTTAAACTATATACACATTCTTCATGATTAAATAAAGACCGGTTCGGTTCGCTTTCTTGGTTTGATGGCATATCAACCTTTGTAGGTTATCTAATGCCAAAGCCATTCTCCAAGAATAATGGTAGTGGTACTATTTAACCCATAGCTGGGTGGATAAGCGGGTTTATACCTTTCTCGAAAGTGAACGTAATAGCGTGACTGGAGTACGAACTCGCTTACTACGATTTCGCAGTCCATCGCTTTAACCATTACACCACGAGGACACCGCCCTTAGATAAAGATGAAAGCATTCTTGACGAATATAATTTCTAAAATAAAATACCGATAAAATCAATGGCTTTTATCAAGATTCGGTAAATTAGATAGAGACTATGTTTTTTTTTTCATTTTGTAAGCATATATCCTAATGTAATTACTAACATCAAATTTCAGATCAATGAGGAAAGTCAAGTATTATTCCTACTTTCAGACATTTTTAAATACAAGAGGAAAGACAAATATTCAATAAATCGCACCGATGAAGGACACAAAGGTGGACGACAATTATTTGCATATTTTCGCATATGCAGTTCATATATTACTATAGTTCTTGTTTTCCGTTTAATTCGAAAAATGTATTTTCGAACATCCTTGTCTCTTACCTGTGCTCAAAGATTGTATTTTGAAACTCTTCTTATCTTAGAATACCCTGACTGTTCCCCATTCTGGGAGATATGACACCGCCCCTAAAAAGGTGTCTTGGTTATGACACAAAATTTTATCTGTTGGTGAGGCTCCGGTTCTTGAGATCTGGGAAGTGTAGAGTAAGTCTTCACAGCCATTACTCCGAATTCCACCCGGACTTTAATTTGTTGTACTAGTTAAGGTTCCATCGATGGGTCAAGTAGATCAGTTTAAAATCATTCGTATTCAATAGGACCCTGGACAAAAAAAAGACTCTTAAGAAACACCAGCACGAATGGGCAATAAAAGTGATTCACTACGCTCTACGCATAAACTAGAGGGGTTTATATTCCGTTTGAATCAATCAATCGAATATTGAAAGTTCACTCAAGTAGTATACAAATACGTGTGTGTATGTGTGCATGTGTGTGCATGTGCTTGTATAATGGTACTAATGGAAGTACTAATATTATGATTAAAAAATTGCCTCCTATCCTTTTGCGTAAAAAATAGATGTTAGTGAATTTTTGTCATAAATCTTCAATGCGCTTCAATGTGCTTTGGTAGGAAACAAAAACCAAAGTTCCGTGACTTATTTGCAATTGATTCGCTAATCTTGAACAAACCAATTTACGTAAATCCTTTTCGCTAAGCAGTCTATAATAAATTGTATGAGATTAAATCACTACAAGAAGAAGAAACAAAGAAATCTTCCACAGAAGCGGATCTAACGAAACTCGATTAATTTCTTCACTGTAATAAAAAAAGAAGAAAAACATTGGCCGTGAATTTCCCGATTGTCTATCAGTAGACACTTTTTCTAATCAATCTGAGGACAAAGATCAATAAAATTGCAGTATATCCGGGAAAAGTCAATTCATTTTAAGTTTATAAATGCGCAGTTGGTAAAAAATACTTTTCTGTTTTAAATATTAGTGTCCAAAATTACAACAAAGTTTTTAAAGTTTTTTAGTTATTCACTAAGTATTTAATCTTAGTCTGACACAAGGACATAATTTGGAAGCTGTTTAATCGAATGCATAATACTCGGGAATTTTTAATGGTAACACTAACTATACAGCGCGTGTTTCAAGAGAAACTTACAGGATTTACACTTGCCAACTTGGGTCACGAATATGCCTTAGGAAAGACAGAATTCTTTATAAACATTACCTATATAGATATTTCGAGCAATGAACACAGCAAATGTGTCTTGTAAGCAATGTCTGGATTCTCAACGCACTTTCCGATAAATTAAAACGGGAATTTTCTAAGCTTTAACTTAGGTATGGTTTAACCACTTGGACTGAAACGAAACGCACAAGGACCCTACGAACTGCTTTGAAAAAATCCTGGAAGCAGCTTCCTATAAAACAGCTATTGTTTAGCCATTTACTTAACATCCTTCAAATTATCTAAGTTAGATAAACAAAAATTATAACCTCTCCTGAAGAAGTAAGAACAAACTCATTATTGTAACCTGTGTTAAATTTTTTCTATGGTGAAAGATTTATCAAGTAATATATGATCACCATTTTATGCTGAATAAAAAAAAACATATCATTTATTGAGTTTATTCAGATCTGGTTTTTAAGATGAGCTTGAATACTTTACAACAGGTTGTACACAATAAAAACACTTAATGTTGTATGTGTACCCAACTCCAATATACCAAGCTAGTTTTTCATCCTCACATACCTAGAGGATGCATGGCTTATCCCTCAGCTTAAAATGACTTTAAGGTACTGTGTCAAGTGTCAAAGAGAAGCTTAGTGCTGATTTATTTTTTCTCTTTTCAGCTCGACATTTATATTCCAGTAATAATGGATTTCAAATGAAAGAAATTCATAACAGTAAGGATATTTCCTGTCTATTGTTAACTACCAGGAGCACAAATGGTTGATATGTGATCTTAAGCTTGTTGGACTGGTCCAAACACTTCAAGAAGTGATCACAAAGTATCTTTGTTTTCTGTGTCTCTGGGAAAGTTGGGCTGACGACCAATATTATGTCAGACAACGGTGGCCGATAAGTCAAGGGTTAAAACTTGGCTCGCATAATGTTCAGTTACACCCTCGCATTGAACTGAACGAAATACTGCTTCCATCATTTCGTATGAAGTTAGGAATAATGAAGGATTTTCTGAACGCAATGGACAGGGAAAGCAGCGGGTTTGCTTTCCTTCAGGAGAAGTTAAGCATGGAGAAACACAAAGCTGGTATAGTTGATGGGTCTCAAATAAGAGAACTTATGAAGGATCCAATATTTAACGAACCACAGAGTGAAGCTGAGGGGTCTGCCTGGCAGTCTCTGATCAGTAGTTATAAACTTCCTGGGAAACTAACGGAATGCGGAACACGAGAAGAAAATTGAACAGCCATTGAAGAGTTTTTGATAACGCAGGTATGAATGTCAGTCACACTTAGACTATTTTCCAAAGGACTGTTACGATTTCAGTGTAGAGCAGAGTGCGCGTTTTCACCAAGATATCTGTCTCATGAAAAAGGCCGGAGGGATGTAAACTTTCACCCTGACTACTGCTGGTGTTTGAAAAAGGATGGCTGCTGAGCACAAGAGGACGTCCCAGAAAAAGACCTTTCATCCATGAATAGCTTCATTTGTGTATTTTCAGTTTACTATGGCACAATGTGAGATTTCTACAAATATATCATCCCTGAATTTAGTATTATTTGTTTAATTCAACTAGAAAATAAATAGACTTATAATACTGTTCTGTAGATTCCAAGTAAGAGCTTGTATCTTGAAATTCTATCTGATTAGAAAAAATGAATATGATTTTTGATTCAACGTAAAAAAAATCATCAGAAGCCAATCGACATTTTCCTATGGACTTCTATACATGGACACACCAATGTTGGCTGACCAGCAAAAACTTACAATCATGTTTTGTATGAACACGAGGTGCTGTGTAGACGACCAAGCTTGTACGATAGCCTGGGAGATGAATGTTGAGATAAATTCGGCGCTGTCACCACATCTTAATGACGATAGTCTTTATTGCCCTACGAAGTCTAGAAAATATTTTGGTTATCATCTTGAGAGCGGTGGTTATCAAGACTCTTAGAGCTGACAATTACACGTGAAGTGGGTTCGATTCGTACTGTGCACAGCCTATATCAACCTTATCTTAACTTAAGTAAATCTTGAATATCTTCTTAGCCAGCAATTATAAAAGGGTAATAAGCAACGTCGTCTGTTAAATTATCGATTTTATTATTCATTTCTAAACATATAACAAAATCTATGTTGAGGGCGATATCTCACACTTCCACCAGACATGGTTCGTTTCTCCAAAAAGTGGAAATGTTTGATAAAAGTTCAGACACTTTGTGAAATTCCTTGTTACATTTACAATTAATCAGCAACGTAGTGCTAATTCAGTGATGAAAAATTGGAATTCAAGAGGAATATATTTGTTTTTTTTTTCTTTCTCGATTTGGTAACTTTGATATAGTCTAAATTTAAAAACAATTCTTTTTAAAGTATGTATCCAAATGTTAAAGTTAATGCCGTATAATATTAGTGATGCGTGTCAGGTATTTCATTTCACTTCTGTTTACGCTGATGAAGAATGAAATACCCAATAGATATGTACACGTTTTAGGAAATGTTGTACATAGACATCAAATGGCCGACTGTATAAAATGACGAAAAAATAAAAAAAAGATATTCCAATATTTAAAATATCAAAATTCTTCTTCTTCTTAAAAAAAAAATTTTTTTTGCAGGGAGGGGATTTTTATGCTAAAAAGACGAGTGTTTCCAAAATATGCTTATGATATCAATTCTTAAGTGTAAAACACGAAGTTAATTATATTTTTCTCGTTTACACTCCCTTGCAAGTCAACAATATTGTATTCTGTTGATATATTTTGCTAAACTGGAAGTGCCTGTCACTAAGCTCGTAACCAAGTTTGGTCGTAGGGGCACGACTTATCTAAAGTGTCTTGGGAAGGAATAGTCTGGTTTGGTTTGGTTTCATATCATATCAATCATTGTAGGTTATTTAATGTCAAATCCATTTTATACAGGTAAACAGTTCTATTTCTAACAATTCAGTTTAGCATAAATACACTGTTTAGTACTATTTGACCCATAGATAGGAATATATCAGGTGCTACCACTCCTGTCCAGAGTGCACCTGGGAGCGATAGCAATAAAGGGAGGTGCCCGTGGTTTAATGGTTATCGTTGTAGTAAATTGACACGGTGACACGAGTTCAAACCCTGGACGATACTGGTTGCATTTCACATAACACTAATACCCTTGGGAAAGGTATGAATCCAATTATTCTCCCTCCAGCTATGGGTAAATAGTAGGACAGACTGGGTTCTTCAGCCTTGGTGAGGTATCTAGTCTAGGAGAAAGAAAACGCTGAATTCAAACCTGTTAAACTCCGCTTAAAAATTGACCTTGTGTCATATCCTGCCCGAGCATTGGGGTTTGTAAATATGAAAAAGGGGTATTCCCCATTCCCTAAAGCTCCAGCATGTCCAAAACCTCGCCATCAGATTGTTTAGTGTCTTAATCAGGACATTCGTTGAAGGAATATTACGCCTCTGCAGAAATTCAGTCGGTATGTTCAAAACCGCCAGCTGACTGGGCCTAGAATAGCAAGGGTAAAAGCATCCTATCATCTATATATGATTTGAACTCAGTTTTCTTTCAGTGGTTGCCACACCAAGGTCAAAGAGATTAGTCTGCCAGACCATTTACCTATACCTAGAGGGAGAATAGTTCAATTCATCCTTTTCCTATGTGTATTAGGGTTGTTGGAACCGCAAACAGCCACGTTCAAGATTTGAACTTAGGTAGCTGATTCCACTTCCAGCGACGATAACCATTATGCCAGGGGCGGATTTCTTAAGAATCCCCCAAATCAATTTCTCTCACCAGTTAACCGCGAATTTTAAATGTACAGTGTTAAAAGAATTTTAAATGTACATCTGTTAAAAGAATATTTGCTCTCTCAAAAATCCTCAAAATCAACGTCTCCATTTTGAAATGTTTAATTCAAATGAATTTCTTTTATGTCTGTTGAAAGTGTACATCCATTTTTATAAACTATTGAAGTTCTCTCATAGATTCAAGCCCGGACCTCAATCACATCGAACATCCCTCAAAAAGCCTATCATCGCATAGGATATAAACGAGTTTACATAATCTTTCGATCATTTAAAAAAATAACCAGTAATTTATTTTAAAGAGTTTTGAGGCTGATGAATTAGTAAATTTAAAGAAATATATTTTCCTTTATCAGTCACGTCAATGGTAAAATATCTAAAGTTTAACATGACGCCTACATTCCAACAAAAAGAATAAAAAAATATACAAAGAAACCTTGTAGCAGATAAAATTAAGCAGTAAGCAGTTCACCTTTGCATCATGTCAATGCCATCAACATTAATAAATGAACAACTTATCTGGTTTTTCAAGATTTTGAAATATTTATACATTAATTCCCAGTCTTAATTATCTTAAGAGATTTATTGTCTATTTGCATTATTTACGTTGTCATCTTTTATGTTAATTGAAGTTTTTCGACGTAATTAATTTTTTCTTTTTGAATGGTGAAATGAGCTTATCAGCGTTAATTGATACCATCTTTTAGCCTGTTGAATAAGGGGAAGCACTTCAATGAAGATATAAAAAACACATACACACGCAGAGATATACACACACTGACACACACTCACGCACACACCTATATATACTTATTGGTGCATGTCAGTTGGTACATCAGTAAACTGATAGAAGTATATCTGTAGACTCTCACGAAGTTATGGGCTGAATTTTAATCTGAAAGTTTCATTGTATAATGTTTGCCATATTTTATTATGCATAGGAGAATTATATATATCAAAGAGAAAGGAAATTAGACTGGCGGAATGTTTAACGTATTTACATACAAAGAGTACCAAAGTTTAATGTACTTACATACCAAAGCACTATGAAGAATGATTGGAGTCTGTCAAGAAGATGCAGTAGGTTTTGCAGCCGCAGTTTATCATAGATATTCGGTAAGAGTTGATAGAGTTCAGCTATACAAATCAGTATAGTGCTAATGGGGTCTGTTCAGACTTCTTCGGAACATTTTTTTTTTATTCAGGTTTTATCCCTTTTATTTGAAGCAATGACAAGAAAATGGGGTCGTCATTATCCTTGTTGTTGTTGTTGTTGTTGATGATGATGAGAGGAGGAGGAGGATAAGAATAAGATTGGTTGGTTGGTTTTTGGTTGGGTTTTATGGTATGTCAATCTTTGAAGGTTATTTAATGCCAAATCCATTTTTGTACAAATAATCAGTTCTATTTCAAGCACTTCAGTTTAACATGAGTACGCAGTTTGATACTCAAAAGCATTTCTTTTTCAAGCTATTTAGTTTATTCAAACAGTTCTAATTCAGCTAATTCAGTTTACTATGAATATAGATTTTGTTTACACACAGTTAGATGTCAAAACAGTTCTATTTTAAACAATTCAGTTTTGCATAAATACAGTTTCCATGCCAAGGACAGTTCCATTTCAGACAATTCAGTTTTGCATAAGTACGCAGTTTAAATGTAAGTACACAGTTTAATTGAAAAAAGATGTCTATTTCAAGCTATTCAGTTTAGGCAAACAGTTCTATTTCACCCATAGATTGGGCCCTATCAGGTGCTACAATTCCGGGCCAGAGTGAACGTTGGAGCAATGAAGCGGTGCTCCGAATTCCCCAAAGTCCCAGCATCACTGGAACCTCACTATTAGATTGTTTAGTGCCATATCCAGTACCCTCGTTGAGGGAGAGATCTTGTTGTATACTCACATAATAAATATGCTTATATACACATATACATATATATATACTGAATGGATCACAATGACACAATGATAAAGGACGAGCAAAGACTTCTTTAGAAAAAATATGTACCTCTCATTTTATTGTAAGGGTTCGAAAAGAGTTACTCAAGGTTTTACTGTGAGAGGGAGTTGGAGACCGAACAGAATTGCAATATATTGACCCCACTATTATGGCCGTCAGCGTTGTGCCTTTCTTGTTCTCCAGGGTTGCTCAACCGGAGGCCCAGGATCCCACTCTGCTGACTTTCTCTACCACATCTTGTCTCCTACGTCTCTGATCCCCAACTCATCAGGGGCTCCAAGGGGCCCCTCCGCCGGGCTTTCTCTACCACATCTCATCAGCAACTTCTTTGGACCCCAACTGTCTGACTTCCTGTCTTGACCGAGTTATATAATAGTTTAACGCCCACTCAATCGCCCACTCAATCTTTGGAATGGCATCAAGCGGAAATAACTGTTATTCTGTTCACAGGTCACTCTCTTCCGGTGCATCAGTCTATGAGTGTACCATGGGAATTTCTACCTTGTCGCAATTCATCAGCCAAATCCGCCCACGCGATCTCTTTCGATTTCTGGCCATAGGAATGAGTCATTTCCTTCCGGAGCATCACTTTGGAATGGCATGTTTGGCCAGGTTGAAGGTCAAAATACAACAATCTTACCCTTCAGCAGAGAAGCAGTCGGTGTATTCTACTGCCCCAGCCGACTGAACAATATACGGAGTTAATGTCAAAACAGTTTCATTTCATATAAATCAGTTTAGCATAAGTACACAGTTTAGATGTCAAAACAGTGCTATTTCGAGCAATTCAGTTTAGTATGAGTAAGCAGTTTAAATGTCAAACAGTTATATTCTAAACGATTTAGTTTAGCATAAATACGCAGTATAAATGCAACCCCCCCCCAGTAAACATCAGAAACCACGGTTTAGTTCTATTTACCCCATAGATAGGACCATTGTCAGATGGACTGAGGACGATGGCAATAAAGGGGTACTCTGCAATCTCCAAAGCTCTAGCATTACTGGAACCTCACCATCAGATTGTTTGGTGTCATACCCAGAGCACTTGTTGGGGGGAGTCTTAGCTCTCTGTAGAGATGCAGTCGGTGTATTCGGCACCCTAAGTCGACTGGGCTTGAAGTAGAAGAATTCATATGTGTGAATATATAGGTGTGCGTATATGCGTGCATATGTGCATTTCGCTTTACGGAGCACTCTCTCGAATTTTCAAATAAAATGTTTGGAGAGTAAAAAATAAAATCTATCTGAACGAGCTGTTCTATGAAAAGTTGTACATATATGGAAAATCGACAAAAACGAAGAGTTTAAATTTTACGTTCAATTTCCATGCAAACTGAGCAAATACATTACTCTGTTGGCGAGACTTAGAATGTGTTTACTGTATCCTCACTGGATTGGTATGACCCTCCCCAAAATGGATGCTGTAAGTGTGACATTAAACTGCATCTGATGGTGAGGATTCACTTACAAAAATCTGAGAAATGTAGCGTATCCCTTCATTGACATTACTCCTCTTTTGTAATAACAGGATTCCATCTATTGGTCAAATAGATTCATTTTAGAATTATTTGTATTTAGTAAGGCAGTGTGCAAAAACTGTAGTAGCCATCAGGCTTACCCGCGACGAAAATGAATTAGGGTCACGCCGTCCGTCGTCCGTTAGAGAGAGACCCGGAATTGAACCAGGAACAGACGATTTACGAGAGAGGAAGAGAGTATCCATTCTTTTCGACTTCTTCATTCAGTCGGACCTTTTGATTGGCTCTGGTTTAATGTTGCTAAGTACCCGAATGCGTAGGCTTTGGCGTCAATAAATCGACAAACCAGTAGCCGAGTAGCAGTGAACTTCAGCATATCTCCGAGGAGGCAGTTTGTCCAAGTAGCGAGACAGACAGACAGATAGATAGACGGATGGGCTAGACGAAGAAAAGAAAGAGGGAAAAAATCAGGCTAGCGAGAAGTCGAACGAGACGAAGCAAAAAAGCGACCAAAACGAAGAGAAGTGGAAGAAGGATTAGAATAGGAAAGATTTCTTTTTTTTTTATCTTACATGCGTCTCAGCAGCGGCCCCTATTGAATAGATTTAACTAACTCACTTGCACTTGATTGTCTAACGTTGCATCTTTTATGTAGTAGGGGGTCATTCTTCTGTTTTCACAATTTTTCGAATTTCTTCTGAATCTCTGGTTTGCTACAAAAAAGCTGGCTTATTTCCAGAGTGTAGTAAACTAACCTTGAAGATTGTCACTGATTTAGAGAAGATTTTCAATGACCACATGACTACACAACTCTTGTGTCTTCGAACAACTCTCCGATCTTAAATACTTTAATCTTTGAAGTGAAAGGCTTGAGAGCAAATTTATCTTCAGTACTTTCCATGCATTTATTAAACAACATTAAACAACTGATAGCATTTATTAAACAACACATATTCTAACTTGATCTGTCACTTTTGGAATTGATTCACAAAAAGAATTATTCAGTATTTTAATGAAAAGCACATCTAGCTCATTGGCCAAGTGGGTGTAGTGTTCGCCAGTGGTTCGGGAGACCTGGGTTCAATCCCAGGTCGAGTCATACCAAAGACTTTAAAAATGTTACTTGATACCTCCTTACTTAACACTCAGAAATATACAGTACGTATCAAGGGTAAAATGGAGCAATCCAGGGAAAGGAGTAACGCCCTCCCCTAAACCTCGGTGTAGTAGCTATCGCAAAGGGTGCCTTCTGGTCGCCCTCGACTACGGTCGCCAACGTTAGTTACGTACATAGTTTTCACAATGAGAAATATAAAACGATAAGAGTCAAAGGATTAATAGTTACGAAGAAACTGAGATAGATAGATAGATAGATAGATATACATACATACACATCGTAAGATAGATATGAACAGACTAAGGAGAGATAAAAATACAAAAACAAAATAAACAAATTTACATCTTATATGAAGCTAGTCAGACACTGTTCTAATCACTGAAATATTTATGAGTATAACTAAAATAGTGGACAAGTAAAAGCGAGTAAATTCCCCAATGACAATTGGCTGGAAGAAGACATCGTAAATCCATACACACAATCACAGACCGAACTGGTAAAATCCGGTCGGGAAATGAAGTGTCCAAACGGAATGGGGAAATCATTTTGTATTAAAAGCAAAGGAAACATGGCTACTAGTAAGTCTATTAGATTATATTGACTTAAATCATCGTCAGAAGTAAAATATGCTTCTGAAAAGGCCACAAAAAAATTTGCCAATAAAGGAAAAAAGAGCGCTTTCCTTAAATAAATAAGTGAATTGTGTTTGGACCAAACAAATCAATTTCTTCATTGTCTTTGGAAAGAAATGCGAAAGCAAGGCGATTCGTCTTTGCAGACCAATATTGTACTATTATATAAACGGAGTTTTTACTTTTCCTATCGACGCTTTGTTAATCACATAACGTTTAAAATTTGCTGGTATTTATCAGAAAGAAGATATTAATTCGAACAAAATTCATACAAGTTTCAATTTTTTGTGAGAAAGTGATCTCACTACCAGCATATCTTTTTTTAATATCTACCAGTCATTTACAAAATGTAAATGATTTATTATGTATGAATTTACTGAAGTCTCCTCTAAGAGCAGGTTGTAACATATGGTCAATTATAAGTGGAGTACAAGTAGTCAGATTTTTAAGTTTTTCTTCTCCGAAATCGCTTGATTAGACTTTAAGAAAATACAAAGGAGAATTTAAATTTGCAAAAACATAAGAACTAATTAACTGTCTTATGTAAATGGTGGATATCAAACTCTTTGCCAAAACTTAAACGAACTGGAAAGCTTATTATAAACAGATCCTTCAATGAAGACATATGAACTGTAATGGAAATCGAAAAATAGACAATGCTTGTAATGAATAAAAGAAACAATAGAAACAATAGAACTAACCAATCAGGTAAGTATAAAAAATGTTAAAAATACCTGAGAATAATAGAAGCAAACACACTGAAATGAGGAAAAGTGTGTCAGAAAACTAAGGAAATTAATGGAAGATAAATTTTACAACAGTAACTTAATCAAATGAATAGATATCTGCATAGTCTACCTCGGATCCGTTTAAAGATTGACCAGGGAAGAGATCGGATAAATTAACCAAAGAATGAGAAAATTAATAACGATTCATAAGGCCTTATCTCCGAAAGATAACATAGACTGACCATATGGTTCAGGAAAAAAAAAGGACGAAGATGAATCGATAGCATTCAGGGTTTTGCAAAATCTTGAATTCAATGACCGGAAGCTTAAATTAAAAAAAAGTAGATTGATTAATTGTAGTAAGTGATGACCAGAACGACAAAGATAATGCAATGCCTCGAAAAGAAATTCAGTTAAATAGAATCGATTAAAAAAACATAACGCTTTAGAAAAGAAACTAAAGAAACGGTGCATGAGATGATATCATCATGGCTACACAGGGTCAATCCAGAGCGAGGATTAGAATCGGTATTTATAGGAAGGTTGAGGAAGATAATTTATAAGAGGGATGAGGAAAATAATTCACTGAAAAATTTGCAGATGATTAAACTTTGACCATACGGAAAAATGATTTATGCACACAAAAGTATCTCTCCAGGTAAATAAGACACAAATAGGAATAAGAATAAGAACCTTCTGCAGCAACTACAGACTGATAACTTGTTTTGCTAGAATACAGAAAATCTTAAGCACATAGATAAGAAAGAATATACATTACTCTGTGGAATGCTACGATCTGTGTTCTGAAATACAAAACCGATGATACAAGCAAACAAGAATAGATGATTTAACATATATAGATCAGCACATTCTCAGGGAGGTAAAAACAAGAAAAAAATTGTAGCCATGTCCTGAATAAACTACAAATTAATTAATGTTATGATCCCTTAAATTTTGAGGGTAGAATACCTGAAAATTTTCAAAATATCCATCAGTCTTAACTATCGTCACAAAAATTTGGGAAAACAGGAAAATTGAAACAGAGGTGAAAATCGAAAGAGGAATCTTCTCGAAACACTCATTCTCACCACTATTTTTCATAACAATGGTGCCACTCAATTATATGATTAGTAAATGTACAAGGAGCTACAAAATCACTGGAAATTATAAATCCGTTATTGTATATGGATAATATTAAGATATGCACAAAAATAAATAAACGAAAACAAACAAAAACAAACCAACAAATGAACGAACAAACAAAAACAAAACCACAAAGCAGAAACTTTTACAAAAATGTTAAAAATATATACCCTGAAAATATATGAATGAAATTAGGCATTGAAAAATATATCGTGCTAGTAATGAAATGGGGAAAAGAGAAGAAACATGTAATAGTACTTACAAATTAGGAAAACAACAGAAAACTCGATAAAATTACAAGTACTTGAGGTCATCGGAAGTGGACGAAAAAGAAAACTTTTCGAAATCAGCATTTCATCAAAAGAAAAAAAAGTTTTCTTGTAAAATACTCGGGACCATTCATAGAATTTACAAGGGAGAAACCCAGAAAATTGGACCATAAAACGATACACGAAGCCTTAAATTCGAGATATGATAGTGACAAAGAAAAGAAGGAAGATGACTCGTCAGCATTGAGAATTGTTTAACTGTAACAAATTGTGGACTCTATAACTACAGAAAAAATAAAGAAAGACTGAAAACAGCATCCATTAATAGAAATGGCAGAATAGGAAGAAAAAGTAAAACATTGAAAATCTAGATAACAAAAATGTTAAGAAAACAGTATGCATACTTCAAGAACCAAAGCGCAGAGAACGGGGTGGGTGATTAAAATCTGGCTAAGATGGGTAACCTAAACAGATAAACTGAATCTATTTAGATAGCAGCTATGGAGCTCATACGGCATCGGTACTTGCATTCTCCATAAACTGCCAGCTTGTTCGCGAAAAGCTGTGACACATGCATCTAGATCCCTGCTATTGCTAAGAAGCAATATTCCCAAATAGAAAAAGATGCTCTAGGGATAATATTTGCCGTCTCAAAGTTCCACAGATACCTACATGGAAGACGGTTCATACTACAAACGGACCATAAACCCATAATAACAATCTTTGGGTCCAAGAAAGGTCAGACAGTCTATACTGCAAATAGGCTACTTCGTTGGGGAACGATTCTCTTAAACTACAACTTCAAGATCGAGTTACTAACATCTAAAAATATTTGCCATGCGGACAGCTTATCGCGACTCCCTAACAAAAAAAGGAAGTTTTTGAAGACTTCATTATTGCTACTCTAAGGAGGAATTTGCGAAATCAGAAACAATGTTCGCAAGAAAAATCAAGTCAGTCTTCGATAAACTCATTCCACGGCAAGCAAAGTTCAAGAAAACCGTCTCGCCCCATAAGAAACATTTCTATCCTGGCGATAAAGTTCTTTTCAAGGCCTACAAAAACAACATGACATTCTGGGAAGTAGGCACCATCAAACAAAGGATTGGCGAACTGTAGTACAAGAGTACTAGAAGTACGACTACCAATACTGGACACTACCCTTTGTAACTTTTAATATATCTTTCTTACCTTTAAACCGCATTCCATGTTTTCCTTTTGTGTACCGATTTTGGGTCTACATCAACAACAGAATCGTTAGTGTAGATTATGTAGAAGCACATATGAAAGAGTTGATCGTATAAGTCAAACCGGCAAACAAGGAGTAAAAAAAATAAGCTCAACTGATTAGGAAAGATAATCCCCCAGGAATTGTGCAAGTGATTAAAATGTTGCCATGCTAACAAATGGTATATACTCAAACCGAAAAGCAAACCTATAAAATACACTCAGATTTTGTGATTCAAACGGATAAGACCTTTTTGGCTCGAAGACTAGAGTTCATTAACACGAATTTGTCATCAAGTGGGTTTTTCTGTACCTGTGGATCTCAGCTGAAAATGAAAAACACCAAAAACAGATAAATACGGGGATTGTGATACGAGTTTTAATTGGTACCTTGGAACATAAAACGGTCAGCGAAGACTTGAATAGGAGACTGGAGGAATTAGAAATCCGAGGAAGAATGAAGATCATAGAGATCACGATAATGTTAACATCAGCAATAATAATAAGAGGAATCCTTAATACCTGAGGAGACTTACTGTCACTCAGATTCCTGTCAAATATCTCTGATAGGAAAAACACATAAGGTGTATAATAATAATAATGATAAAGTTTAAATTTTAACATACAAAACTATGGTATACCCACAACCCAGAATCCGCCCTGGAAAATGAGACGCACAAAATTCTCTGAAATTTTGAAATACAAATGGATCACCTTATTTCGGCCAGACGACCAGACCTTGTGATTGTCAACAAAAAGATGGAATCTGCCGAATTGTAAACTTTCGGCTGACGACGGGATAAAATTGAAGGAAGGTGAAAAGTAACTGGACCTTGTTAGAGAATTGAAGAAAAAAAAATGGAACATGAAAGAGGGGGGGATACCGATTGTGCTTGGTGTACTCAGTACAGTCCACCAAAAGGTTGGTTAGGGAATAGCTGACTTGGAAATTAGGGGGCAAATGGAGACCATCCAAACTACGGAATTGATGAGATCGGCCAGAATTCTAAAAAGAATCCTGGAAACTTAGGTTAATTGCGGCCACTCCTATGGAAAACTATCGGCTAAAGCTGGTGTGAAAAACTCTCAAATGTGTTATAAAAATAATAGAACACCAGTATTATTAATATTGATCAGAATACTGAGAACAGTCCTTGTGACTTCAGGAGATTTGCTGTTACTCAAACTCCAGTGAGAAACCATCAGCTTATATTAGCGTGAAAAACTCTCATAAGAGTAAAACAATGATAATATATGTTCGTAAAATTTTCATGGATACAAATAATGCCATAGGACACACACACACACACACACACACACACACACACATATATATATATATATATATATATATATATATATCAAAATGTTGATAGGTACTTTTACATACTTTTTAGCATTTATAAGAAAAACAGAACAGACATTACGGAGACTACCGGGGAAAGATGACAGTAATCTTTTGACAGATGAAGACTTTAAAATCAAAATATCAACAAACTCCCATTGAAATGTAAATATTTTTGAAGCACCCTCTATGTATGATAGAAAAATATACCGTAACCACCCATTAAGTGCACAAATAAAACCAGCTGACTGTGGCGAGTGCTTTACTATTTAGGATAATCGCTGTCCGTTGTTTTTCAGTAAAAGCTACAAAATTCTAATTGTTGCTTAAAATGGGTTCAGTCATAATCGAGGTGAACCCACAACAAGAATTATTTGATGTTCTCTCTCTCTCCTTCACTCCCTTGTTCTCTTGGTGAGTCCTTTGAACAAGACCCAATGTCCGATCAGAGTTGATGAGCATAAGTATTTGCTTGTCGGCCAGTAGTGGCTTGTCCATGAGTTGGAGTGGTGGGCCTTTGGTCTAATGAGTTGAGTGTTCGCCAATGGTCAGGGAAACTGGGGTTCAATCCCAGGTCGAGCCATACCAAAGATTCAAAAATGGTACTTGATGCCACCTTGCTTAACACTCAGCATTATAAGGTAAGGATCAAGGGTAAAGTGGATAAATCCAGTGAAAGGAGTAGCTATTGAAAAGGGAGTCTTTAGGTCACCCTCGACAAAAGTCCCCAACTTTAATTGGATTCCTGCCAATATGGGTAGTAAATATCCGTACAACTCTTGTTTTGTTATTACTTTGGAGGATCGACCTCATCTTTATTATTATATTCACAACGTTTAGGCCGATACGTCCTTTGGCCTTCTTCAGGTGCTTTATGTCGAACTAGGGAACCCACACAAAATCTTGAACTGAACACCTATATTTGAACCATGGGGGGAAGACTTACAATTCTGTTAAACATGACCAGGTACAAGTGTTAAATTAAAGTAACTATTCTTTGTTATTCTTAACTGTTGTTGGGATTGAACCAGCAACCTCCTGATGATTTTACTGAGAAGCACTTTCCAACCAGTGGATAATGTTTTAAGTTGGAGTGTTTCTGAGTGAAATCATCTGGAGGTTGCAGGTTCAATCCCAGTCTACCCTGTGGTTTTTAAATAGTAATAATTTCAAAATGAAGGTCTGTGAATTTATTTATCTGATAACGTTGTCTTGAATGTTGTATTGTTTGTGTGGATTACCAAATAATAAAGACGAAGTAACGATGATTGAGTACATTAACAGAAGGAAGAATTCAGATATGCAATCAGGAAGGTAACGACAAACGAAGTAGTGGGAAAATAAAATAGAAAAAAATATTGTTAAAGAAAGAAAATCGATGATTTGTCAAATGAAAACATTAAAAACTGATTTTTACACATTCTGAATTGCTGGTGTCAAAAACTCAACTACAATTTACAGATCAAAGTGGAATTTCTTACAGTTGAAAGAACTGATTTTTCTCCCGTGACACAAGTGGCAATAAAAAAAGTTAGCGACCATAGTCGAGGGTGACCCGAAGGCTCCCTTTTCGATAGCTACTACACCAAGGTGTAGAGGAGGGCGCTACTCCATTCCCAGGATTGCTCCACTTTACCCTTGAACCGTACCTTATAATGCTGAGTGTTAAGCAAGGTGGTATCAAGTACCATTTTTAAAGTCTTTGGTATGACTCGACCTGGGATTGAACCCAGGTCTCCCGGGCCATTGGCGAACACTCTAACCACTGGGCCAATGTCCCCAAGTGGCAATAGTCCGCACTAATGGGAAAATGGCGGCTAACCCGATATGAACTTTGACTTTATCACTATCCTAGGGATTATATAACAAAAAGCACGTTAACCTTCATAAATGGCTGGATTTTTTAAATTTCTCCCACTCGCATTTTAATTATCTAATTTTCATCCTTATTAAAACGTTCTTTTCTAATATTTCCTTTTCGCACTCTTGGTTCATTTTTTTTTCTTCTTTCTTTTCAGCATTTAAAAAAACATTCATGCCCAACAACACAACTACGAAAAATTCTCACCGACAACACAACAATACTCGAACATCAAAATAATAAACAAAAACTTCAGATTCTCGAAGCACTATATATTAGAAACCTGCAACCAGCACTTCATAGAATTAATTTTCAAACCAGTGCTAACGTACTTAAATGTCTTTAGCTACTGGCACTATTTATAGAATTACATTTAAAAGCAAGCGCCATAATCTCCAACAGCAAAGACGTCCTTACACAGTAGTAATTTGCTAAAACAAAAGTTACATCACTTTTGTAACAGATTCTCCCCTGATGATGGCCCAAAGTCGGGCAGAAAGTACTAGGGATACATACAACTATGGACAACACCTAAATAAATTCCCCCCGAATACGATAAAAGTAATACGGGAATTCGAACGGATCCAAAAGAGAATATGTAGGCATAAAATGTCTATTATATTTAATGAAATTTGCATTAACGAAGAAATGCTGCCTAAATATACATACATACATATATATATATATATATATACATATATATATATTGAAGTTTATTTTGATAAAAGAAGAAATCCAATAGATAGTAAAATATAGAATTAAAAGTGATGACGCTATTGATTGTGGGAATAACAAACAATATGTAGATTTATAATAAAAATTTATAATGTAGATTTATAATAAAAAATTTATAATGTAGATTTATAATAAAAATAAAAAAAAAAATAAAAAGAAATCCAATAGATAGTAAAATAAAAAATAAAAATTTATAATGTAGATTTATAATAAAATAAAAAGATTTATAATAAAATTTATAATGTAGATTTATAATAAAATAAAAAGATTTATAATAAAATAAAAAGATTTATAATAAAATAAAAAGAAATCCAATAGATAGTAAAATAAAAAATAAAAATTTATAATGTAGATTTATAATAAAAAGAAAATAAAAAATAAAAAGAAATCCAATAGATAGTAAAATATAGAATTAAAAGTGATGACGCTATTGATTGTGGGAATAACAAACAATATGTAGATTTATAATAAAAATTTATAATGTAGATTTATAATAAAAAATTTATAATGTAGATTTATAATAAAAAATAGCACACAACGTTTTTAAAATGTGAGTTTAAACTTTTTCTGAGCGATAGGAACTAAATTTCGTTGTATACGTGAGTGCACATATGTGGTATAGGTGTGAGAATAGCAGAGTTATTTTCATTTATATACGTCATATATATATATATATATATATATATATATATATATTTGAATTTCATAAGGAAATTGGTTGCATACATAGTTAATGTCGATGATATCGTGCAATGGTTATCGTCGTAGGAAATGGACATGACAACACGAATTCAAATCCTGGACGAGACTGATTGCATTTTACATAGCACTAATATGCAAGGGAAGGGTATGAATCCAATTATTCTCCCTCCAACTATGGATAAATAGTAGGGCAGACTAGGTTCCTCAGCCTTGGTGAGGCAACTAGTCTAGGAGAAGGAAAACTCTGAATTTAAACCTGTTAAACTCTGCTTAAAAATTGACCTTGTGTCATATCCTGCCCGAGCGGAAGGATTGGTAAATATATATATATATATATATATATATATATATATATGCTTGTTTTATTATATATAGGTAGTTTTGTTCAATCTATTTTTTAAAAAAGAATGCTTCTTAATCATGAACATACTGAAGACAAATAGATCATTTCTTTTCATTTGGTCTCTGAAAGAAGTTAAGAGTAGAGAGAGATAAAGTTAAGATTAAAACAATACGATAAAAGTTGTAAAGTTTATGCTGTATTTAGTCTATTGATCAAAATTAAATTGATTCCAAAAAAATGAAAGAAATACAAAATCTCGTTTAACGGACACGTTCCTAAAAGACGAAAATTAATTGTTTTTAGTCTAAAACATTGGTAAATCTTAACTCTTTGAAAAAGGGACAGAAAGAACAAACAAGGAGGTTGTTCACTTCAGGATTCTAACACTGCTCCATATTTTCTTTACACGTAAGGAATTCGTTCATGATATTGTATCCGCTAGTGGCGTAACTTTATTGGTGTAGGAAGTGTTCTCGACTACACGATTTCAACCCCTGAACAAGGCTATTTGTATTTTACATCGAGCTATTACCTTCGTAAAAGGAGGTGCCCGTGGTGTAATGGTTATCGTCATAGGAAATGGACACGGTGACACGAGTTCAAGTCCTGGACGAGACTGATTGCATTTCACATAGCACTAATACCCTTAAGAAAGGTATGAATCCAATTATTCTCCCTCCAGCTATGGGTAAATAGTAGGACAGACTTGGTTCTTCAGCCTTGGTAAGGCAACTAGTCTAGGAGAAGGAAAACTCTGAATTCAAACCTGTTAAACTCCGCTTAAAAATAGACCTTGTGTCATATCCTGGCCGAGTGCTGGGGTTGGTGAATATGGTAAAAGATATGAGTTCAACTATCCTCTCTCTAGCCATGGGTAAATATTTAGAAAGACTGGGTTTTTGGTGTGTTAACTGGTCTAGGAGAAAGAGAACGCTGAATTCAAACCTATTGTAGACCTAGAGAGGGATGGGTTTTGCCGGGTTATTCCTGTCCAAATCACGGTACTTGAGTACTGTTCTTATAACCAAAACCAAGTTACGGAACCAGTGACAGAGTTTAGTTGAGTTAATCTAATTTCTTCGTGAAACTGGACGTTAAGATGGGAAAACTTTTGAAATTCCTTACAGATGTTTGTGTGCTGCAACCTTTAATTGTTCATTTGCCATATTCTACTCTATGCGTTGAGCTTATTGATTGGATCTGAACCGAACATCTGTATTCGCAAAATTCCCGAGATTTTAAAATCCTTTTTAAAGACTATATAAATTCTATAAGCGTATGTATATTTCCAAACTTGAAGTCATCCGAAAAAACTTACTTGTGCCAGCAGAAAATATTATAATGAGTGAAAAAAACAAAAATATATTTGTTATATAACCTTCTAGGCCCTTACTCTACTATCATTCAATGGTCGTGTATCTCCCAACACCTCACTTCAGTTCCCTTCAGTTATCTTGTCCCTTCACGTCAGTCATTCTTGTTTCGCCAACTTTGGCTTGGTTCGTTGTCTCCTATATGCATCTCCAGTTGATCTAAGTTCTCTGCTGGAGTGATGAATGACAACGTTACGTCCTTTTCACGAACACATTTTACCTTCATTATTTCTTTGCAATTTTTCCTTTCATCACATCCCGGCAAATGGGGAGTTAGTGATAAAAGAAGAAATATAGCATTTCTCACTAACCTATTTTTAAATCTAAAACTGTTTTGATCATCTGGCTGAAACCATTTAATGAAAGCTGTTATTTCAAATTAACCTTGAGTTCTAAGACTGTCTATCATACTGATCTACACGCTGTATTTTTCCACCTGTTTAACGGCTCAGGATTTAATCTTAGTGCTACTCTATAAGTCAAAAATATATATCACCTATTTATTATGTGAAATAATAAATTGCAAATATCAGGTCTCTGTCTGAGAACTAAACTAAGTGTCTATCATGGAATGCAGAGTTTTCGTAATAATTTAAGAACTTGTAATTCAAACTAACATACGAAGTTGAAAAAGAAGACGAAGATTCGAAGAAAAATGATACTCACAGTATAACAGGCTTCTAACCTTGGTACATGCATCAATTGTTGCATTGGTGTGCAGTTAGAGGTCAGGAAAATAAACAATGTCAGATTTCTAGACGAAAGGAATTCGATTTTTCAAATAGGTATCGATAAAAATCAATGAGTTAAAGAAGGTCCATATAAATTGATTTTGAATAATCGAATTAGCTGGGTGGGATTGAACTCGAAAATAACAAAGGAAAATCGAGTAAAATTCATTATAATAGAATTCACCTCCCGCACATGTCTATCAATTCAGTATCTGGGTACTGTATCCCTACAATCTAAAAAGAACTCAGAAAACTTCATCACCTTTATTCGACGTCTGCCATTTTCTCCAAAATATGTTAGCATCGAAAAGGCTGAGAAAATTGGAGTAATAAATCATTGTTAGACAAAAATATTATTTCGAATTAGTTTCTTTGAGGTTCAGGTTCGCTGATATTTTTTCTGCCTAAATGGCGGAGAAAATAGGGACACTGGATTATTGTTTTGTTAAAAAAGAATTACAAATACTTTGCCTTATAAGTAGAGGCACTGAAGCAGTTATAGTAGAAAAAGGTGAGTCATAAGCTATCTACCAGACACGTGAAAAACACGAGCCGTAACTATCTGGGTCTTTATTCAGTTAGTCGTCAACCACCAGACTTAGAGGGAGACGATTATAGTTGTTAGAAGTCAAAAGTCGTCTGCAGTTCCAAGCTAAAAACAACCACTAGAGATATTTACATTTGATTACAGTTGTAGATTTCCATCGGTGACTTCTTCTGTGTCATCTTTCAAACTAAGTGAGTTTGATTGAAAACCACGGCTTGCGAATTGAAATCATGACATTTTCTCAGCAATTAATTACATTACGCCGATGATTTGAAAGAGATGTTATACGTTTTATTTTCGTTCCGAAATATCAACTACCTGCTGGGCTATATCTGTTCATACACTGTTGGTACAAAGGCATATGGCCACACAAAGAGGCATTACATGAGCAAATATCTTCTGAATCTTTATCGCTGGCACAGTGGCTCAAGCTGATCCGAGTTTTATATAGGACATAGCTGGATTATCGGAATGGGTGAACTGGAGATTTGAAAAAACTCAATATCCAGTAATAAACAGTAAGTATTTTGGATCGAACTTTGTTCATAGTTCTGAGAAGGAATTATGATTATTAAACCCTAATATGCTTGGTGAAGAGTCTACTTTATATATCTCATAAAATTAGTATCCCGTTTATACACTTTCTAATGGTTGTGCCTCCTTTATACACTTCATAATGGTTGTGCCTCCTTTATACACTTCATAATGGTTGTGTCTCATTTATACACTTCATAATGGTTGTGCCTCCTTTATACACTTCATAATGGTTGTGTCTCATTTATACACTTCATAATGGTTGTGTCTCATTTATACACTTCATAATGGTTGTGTCTCCTTTTTACACTTCATAATGGTTGTGCCTCCTTTATACACTTCATAATGGTTGTGCCTTCTTTATACACTTCATAATGGTTGTGACTCCTTTATACACTTCATAATGGTTGTGCCTCCTTTATACACTTCATAATGGTTGTGACTCCTTTATACACTTCATAATGGTTGTGTCTCATTTATACACCTCATAATGGTTGTGCCTCCTTTATACACTTCATAATGGTTGTGTCTCATTTATACACTTCATAATGGTTGTGCCTCCTTTATACACTTCATAATGGTTGTGTCTCATTTATACACTTTATAATATTAGTCTCCATTTTTTACTCTTTTTATTGGTAGTGCCTCCTTTAGACTCATATTAGTAGTGCCTTCTTTATACACTTTATAATGGTAGTTTGACTGTAAAGCTGTCCTCGCGAAATATGACGGTGATTTCCCTTCCATTCCACTGGTGGGATATATCTTCGGATGACACGACTGATTCGTTATCTGCGCACGAGACGAGTGTCAGGTCGAAGCCGTCGGTCAGTTAGTAAACGAAGGGAGCACACAATTAAGAAAGTTTTAAAAACATTAAAATCGACGCCAAGAAACAGAGAACAAAACACGGCTTGCTAAAATAACAGTATTTAGTATATATAAAAAATATCTTTCAGAGATTATAGATATATTCACCAGATTGGGCAAATTTTAGCTAGAGACCGGTTCACATATTTTACAGCCCCTCAACTTTACGTATAAAGTTTAGGTACGTCTATCTCACGCTGATTATAGTCTGGTGCAAGACAATCTTAAATGGCAGTTATGTATACTTTTCACAATCATTGGTACTACTTCACTTGTGCTTATTACGTTAAGCTTCTTTGCTTTTTTTTTTACAGCGTCGTATCATGGTTGGCTTTTTTCGCTTTTTACTGTCAGGGCAGTCTGGTACAAGGTCAAAAATTTAGAGTTTCGGAGAAAATGCTCACCGACTCACACGCTGTCCTCGCAATGTCTCTCGTAGTCTACAGTGGTCTTACTGCTACATGGGACAAATCTGTCATTTTATGTATATTTTCAACTGAGTGGAGGGACAGAGCGGAACCAAAGAAAATATCAATTTTCTGCTGATGTGGGATTTTTGTTAGAGAGATATAAATTCCATATTCGAAGTTTCTGCTAATTTTAGAAAAAAGTTATTTTAGATAAGTGACAGGTAACATTGATATGTCAAAACAATTCAACCATCTTCCAGCAGTTTTTTGGTGAACAATAATAATACATTTGCTTTTTTTTCTTTTCCATTAACAATTCGCCTTCTCATCAACTTTCTTTCTTATCAATATAAAATATTTTAAACTACACCACATTTCAAAAACCTATTACGCCATTTCACATTTGTAATGTATGTCTCTATTCTTCTAAAGTCCAAATTGTTTTCTTTTTCCTCTTATTAATAAAATATATCTGACCGGCTTCTGACACTCTCTAGGGTCACAGTAGTGTCTCTTTGGTACAACTCATAACTGTAGCGTCCCTTTTATACACATTATTATACTAGTGTCCTCTTTGTAACCTTTATTATGCCAATGTTAGCGCCTCCTTTATAAAACTCATAATGGCACTCGATCCTTTATACACTTTTCCGTGGTAGTGCCTTCTTGATTCACTTTATAGTGGTAGTGTCTCCTTTATACACCTTATAATATTAGTGTCCCTATTATACATCCCATAATTTTAGTGACTCCTTTATACACTTCATAATGTTGGTTTACTCACATTTCCGTGTCCATGCTTAGAGTTTTTTTTTTCTAATTAATTCTTCCTTGCTAATTAATCATTGAGATTCGTGTTTTTCTGTTTACCTGAATAGGAACGTATGGCATTTTATGTACCACCTTACTGTAAGATCTGACAAATGAATACCTATTAACTAGACACTTTTATTCACTACACTACGTACCTGCACGATGAATGAAGGTGAAAGAAAAATTTAGAGCGTAACTGTGAGGTTGTTGTAATGTAGTATCGGAGACGTTAGAGTACATAAACACTAAGAATGGGTTTAGAAAAATCGATTGGTATTCAGTTGATTCGCAAGAAGCCTTTCATCCGAACGCTAAAAGACATACGCTAATTCGTTTGATCCGTGTAAAGAAAGTCTGAGATAAAACGGTAACGAAGCACCAACTATCTTCTGCAAAAATCTTTCTTCTCTTCTTCACAGCTACAGATGGTTTACATACAAAATCTTTCAAAGATTTTCTCGCATTCAACAGGTCAACAAAAGTGATCAATAACGCAATTAATATAAAAAAAAAAGAAAGTTTACCGATGTCTTTTCGAGAGTGATGGTTAAAATTGAGTAGCAGAGTCGAATTAATCGCATTCCGAAGAACAGGAAGGAGGAATAATTCAATTAAAAAATATTTTAATTAACATTCAAAGATTTGAATTACTTTCATACTTTACCGCGCAGAGTATATATTTTGAACATTAAAAATCATTTTTAAATATCAAATTTACCTTAATATACAGCGTTGGTCACCATTATTGGAATCCTTTCACTTTTTTTTGCAATATCTTAAGAAATAAACTGAAAACAAGGAAATGCACTTTTTTCATTTATTATTTGCTGTTCTTTATCAACGATGAGTTGTCAATAGACCAGCGCTCTTTTTGTAGGTTAGCTTTTATTATTTTTTTTCCAAGAAATCTTCAATATTATGAACTGAAATTTTATGGCTGCCAATAATTGGGAATGGCATTGTAGTTTAGGACTGTGTGCCAATAATTTTGAAACCAGACAAGTACTTGTGTGATGAACTATTGAATTAAGTGCAGTGAAAAGGAATATGATTATGTTGAAAATACTAATCTATTCAATTAGATAAAATATTTTTACCATTAGCTTAATGTATTTTAACAATTAGCTTAATGTATTTTAACAATTTTCCTAGATATAACTAAATTGACAGCTTAAAAAATTCTGGATAATAACGTCTTGTTGATAGAATTAAAAAGTCATTCTTTCTTGTATAAACTTTTCTTTAATTTCTTTCATAAAACAAAGATTAATATAGCCTTGCTTATATTGACTTGTGAATTTAATGTTAAACCATGAATATTGATAGTGAAGAAGAGAGGCATTGTTTTTTCTATAATAAATTCAAATCATGACTTTATTGCTATTCTAAAATTTTGAATTCACAAGGAACTGTCTCAAAAATTGAATAAAAGTAAGTTATATTCAAACTGAATATAAATTCATTTAATAGATATTATTACTAAATAAAATTAAAAGAAAAAAACAAGCAAATATAGATTATCCACTGAGAAATATCAACTTAAAACGAATCAAAATTCACGAAGAAAATATTAGTATATAAGAATGTACAGATTATATTTACACAGATCCCGGCCTTCTTCATTTGATAAAAGAGAGGTAGATGGATAGATAGAAAGACTCATGTTTCAACTTTAACCTTTGTTACGTTTTATGGAATTCGGCAGCTTGGGATTAAAATAAAAGTATTTATCTCTATATATATATTTATCTTTTAGAGTTAAGGGTTTATATATAAAATTGATCTGGAACATTTCTCTTGCAAAATTTTAGACTGGGTATATTATAGAATATACATCACAGAGATAAACATACAAATATGTGCGATGACAAGAAACCTAAGGCAGTTCAGAAATGTAGGGTGGTTCAGAAAAATCAATAACTTTTCGAAATCTAATAACTCTACTAATTGTCGCTCAAATGTTCTCAGATTTTAACTGCATGGGTAGAAACAACGAACAATTACATGCTTTATGCTATTTTTTGATGTGCAGAAGTGCTAGTCAATGGAAAAAAGAGGCGATTAAAATATGAAATGATACCAAATTTTCTGAAAAAACCAGTACATATGAAATATTATCAAATCTTTTTAAACACTCATTATATCGTTGTATTCTGATATTCAGGGTGAATTTAAAGAAAAGCTCTTCATTGACAATAATTTAGAAATATTCAAGGATTTGTTTCACTGTTTAATTCTGAGTTTAAAACTCAGTGGCAAGTGTTATACAATATAAAGGGCTTTATTTTTTACAAATTAGTCGGCATGAACATGCTGAAGCACAGGTAGGTTAATCAGACACTGATTTCATTTACTCTCAGTGTACTGCGTACAAATCTATCTATCTATCTATCGATCAGCGTACTATATAACATTCCTTATAGGAGCACATGAGTTTGACTAGTGCAATTGTTTTCACCATATCGAAATCAAAATGTCGATCACTACAAAGTTTTGTTGAGTTGTACAGTTCCATAATTTTGTAAAATTATATCAAACAACGATATAAGTAAGAAATGCACTGAGTTCGTCCACTTCATATGCTTTATTCGTTCCATTTTTCCTGATAACTTGATAATCTGATTCTCTTTTCGTTTTATAAATAGATTTCCTGCTGCAATAACCATTGAGAGATTGATTTTTTTTCCTTTTGAGCAATTCTCCTATAAAAGCTGAGTCTAGATGCAAGTCAAATGTCGCCTGTCATAGAACAAAATTTCCAATTTGTAGCCGCACTTAGCGTTATAGTTATCGTCCTTGGTAATGGAATCGGTGAACAAAATTCAAATCCTGGACGAGGCTGTTTGCATTTCTCATCGCACCAATGCACTTGTCAAAGTTTGAATCCCTCTTTTTTCCCACAATCATAGTTGGACCTAGTTGGACAGACTGAGTTCTTTAGCTTTCGTAAGGCAACCAGTCTTAGACAAGGAATACCATGAATCCAAAGCAGCAATACTCCACATAAAAATTGCACGTAGCAGAATTTTTATGGCATTGGTTTTAGATGCTAGCACTTTTGAACATCTGAGGTGCATTTATTTTTTCATTCTTTTCTAAGTTCATTAGTTACAAACAATTTATAATTAGAATTATGCTAATGTTAATATAAAATATTCCGGAAAAAAGTTAAATCAAACGCCTAAAGAACTAATTAAAATTTACATAATAAAAATATTAACGCATTGAAAAATATCATCTCACTGGATCCCAAAGCAATATCCTAAAGAACACGGAATTAAGGTATTTTAGGCTGTTGCATATTTTGGGAAAATTACGTTGACTACGTGAGAAAAAGTTACATCATAGTTCTTGTAACATATGAATAATATTTTAGTTGTATTTAAATAAACATGTTGGGTTTGTTATTTTTGTAGCTTACTTATTTTTATATCTATCAAAGAAGAACGGTGCTCAGAACACATATTTAAATTCGTATGTGATCGGAAGGAATGGTACATGGGAATTATACATAGATGCCCTCGCTATTTTGTAAGCATCACCCTGCAACACAGCAGTTGTATATTTTCCTACTTCCAATCTCACAAACAATCCAAGAAAAACGAGAAGAATATGCTGAGAACTTGGAGAAGTAAAGAAAAACTCATTAGTAACGTTCTTCAAATGTATCTTATACATGAACACTAAAGAGTTTGCCGACACACAAAAACTTACATTCATGAACTTCGAGGGAACACAGGGTCTAGTCTAGAGGGCTAATTAGCAATAACCAATAGGGACGGATGGTGGGAGAGAGTCCCTGCTGTTGGCACGTTAAGATGAGGATAATTATCTAATAAAAGAATACATATCAAAACAAAAATACGACGCTTATTCGTTGCTTTATACTCTCTGAGGCTGTGGAAGCAGAAATAAATGGTTAACGGACACTACGTGCCGAATAGCTTCTTCGTTCTTCTTAGAACAGGACCCTTCTAGAATCTTTGATTGGTCTCTCATTATTCATTCACATGAACATTTGTCTCCTAGCACCTCAACCAATAAAAGATAAAAAGAGGCCATATCACGAAATCCCTGATACATATACAGGGGTTGACAGAAGAATCCACTTCTACTCGGATGGTTGACATCTTCTGACAAGGCCCAATCACCATTTCTGACTTCGGCGCAAGACTTGTCTGGAGTGCTAGATCAAACATATCTTGTTACACCAAGCTCATTGGAAGAGATGTCGAATTTTGTGAACACGTTTTTCTTCTGACTGTTAGCTTTTTTGCTAAATTATCTATTCACGCCCCGATCCCATTTGCTTACAACGATACATAATTCGTTATCTCTTGCTTCTGTACTTTTCTCATCCTTTGCATATAGATTCTTATTTTTTTCTCTTATCCTATCCAATCTGAGTTGGGCAGCACGGTCATAGTTTTTTACAAATATGAGAAAAACATAGATTTGTTTCAGATTTGAAAAAATGAATGGATTTTTATTTTCTAGTACATTTTTTTCTTTCTTTTTTTCTTTGTTCTGAATTTTTTCATGAAACTTTTTGAATCTTTTCTTTCTCTATTTTTGTTAATCTTTGAATCCTTATTTCTTAGTTGTATTCATTGTCATGTATCTTTTTTAATCTCATATTTTATTTCTTCTTTTATTTTCCTGGTATTCTTGTCTTTTTTAACCTCAATTTTTCCTCTTTCACACCCTCTCTTTCTTCAGTTTTGCATTTTGTAAAGTTATCTTTAACATTATGCATGTTTCTAATTCTAAATCATAAACAAATGAGTCCAACTTACAAGAGTGGAGTAGATACTACTCTGCGATCTTAAGTAAAAAAAATACCGAATCATCGTAAATGCAAATACGGTTATAATCGATGGAAATGAACTCAGATATTTGAGTTTAAATCCTGAACGAATTTTTTTGCATTTTATTTAGCGTTGAAAACCTCTAAAAAGATATTAATCTATCTATTCTCCCTCCAAGAGGGAGAACTGGCATCTTTGACCTTGGTATGTACCTCGATCATATCTCAGCAACGGGTCAAGTCCCAACCAATGGGTGTCCTGGATATGGCACTAAACCATATGATGGTGAGGCTCAATTTGTAGAACTGTATGGAATGTGGAGTACTTCCAGGTCCACTCTGACCCGTTTTTGTACTTGTTTTGGTTCTATCAATGGGTCACATTCAACTATCTAGTTGTTTTCTATACTTCAAATTATTTAACTGTGCACATAAAATGACTATTAAATTTAATAACTAGTAATTTATAGAATAAATGTGAACCGTTTAACTATGTGTAAACGAATTTATAATCTTGAGTAACATTATTACTTTTAATTGCCCGGTCGGGTGGGGCTGTAGAATACACTAACTGTTTCTCTGAAGAGGGGTAAAAAAAAACCATGAGTGTACTGATAACACTCTAAACAATCTGATGGTGAGGTTCCAGTGATGCTGAGGCTTTGGGGAATGCGGAGCACCCCTTCCTTGCTATTACTCCCAGGTCAACTCTGCCCGGAGTGGTAGCACTTGATAAGGCCCATTTATGGTTTAAATAGAACTAACGGCATACTTATGCTCAACTGAATTGTTTGACTAAACTGAATAGCATGAAATAGAAATGTTTTTGACAATTAAACAGTACATTTAAACTGCGTGCTTATGTTAAACTCAATTATTTGAAATGGAACGTTTTTTTGACATTGAAACTGTACTTACACTAAATTGAATTGCTTCATATAGAACTGCTTTGGCATTTAACTGTGTGTAAAGAAAATATGTACTCATACCAAACTAAATTAGCTGAATTAGAACTGCTTGACTAAACTGAATAGTTTGGAATAGAAATGTTTTTCACAATTAAACGGTACTTATATTTAAACTGTATATTTAGACTAAACTGAATTGTTTGAAATAGAAGTATTCTTAAAAAAATGGATTTGGCGTTAAATAACCTACAAAGGTTGATATGCCATAAAACCCAAACAAACAAACCAAAAATTGGTATTAAATATCAGTACTTAAAAACATTTAACTCTATGCAAATCAATGAGCTCTGACTCGTTAATAAATATTACCTTAAAAGTATTCGTTTTCATATGATATATTTAATATATACGTATAAACAAAATCTGGCATTAAGTAACCTACAAGGGTTGATGTGCCGTAAAACACAACCAATCCACTAACATATAACCTTAGTATAACAACCGGTATAGAGAAGGAAAATTTTGAATTCAAACAAATTGTTCTCCACGAAAATTTATGACATTGTGTCTCATCTTGCATGTGGCGGATGGGTTGGATAAGTACATACAAATAAAAGGGAATTTTATGATTTTTAATAAAACGGTGCACACATAGTTAATTGGTGTAATATGAATAATCATTAATTAAAGAACAAATTGGCTATCTATAAAGCATGGGCTTTAAGTTGCCCATAAAACTCACCGTAATAACAATAACTTTTTCATCCCTTGAAAGATAATGACTAGTCCCAGTTTAATCTTGTACGGGTTTATAATCGGGTATCAGTAAACTTGATCTTAAAAGATTCCGTCAAGAAAACTTTGTTTCAGAAAATGTAAATTACAAACTAGGCTATTAAAATTTCCTTACTGGTTTTCAATCAATTTCTTTCTTTTTCATTCCATTTTTATATACTGTTTCCATAATTTCAAAATAGTGTTGTTCCTAAAACACTTTCTGTGAACTAATTTTTTGAATGGGGTGTCCCCGTAGAGTAATAGAGAAATTTCTGAACTTCTCCCTTGTTAGTTCGAACTCCAGTCACCCTACTATGTTCTCTTTCGAACTAATACCCTAGGGAAATGTATAACCCCACCCTATGGGTTTAATATTATCACTGCTGTTCGTCAACAAAGATTGTTTTGGCATTTATAATCCACCAGAATTGGTATAACATTAAAAAAGTAACCAAACTAAACCTGATTTTGTGAGAACTAAATTACCTCGTACTATTGCATATATGGATTACAATATTGATTAATTAATTTGAACGGCATGTCAAACTGTCTATGGTTATTTAATACGTAGATATTAGGGAATCACGTTTATTGAACGTCCATATTTATATTTTTATGCAATTGCTTCTAATGATTTTTTGCGAACACTCCAATCGAATACAAATGATATTTAAATATTTGTATTTAACTCATAGATAGTCTCCTAACCGGTTCTATTAATCGGTGTTTCTTTGAACAATAAATTAGGTCTCCACAGATGCAGTTTAATGACATGTGACTCCTTTTGTTGGTGTTTGTTCCTACTACAAGGAATATACTCAGCGTATTTAAAGTTCTTATCACATGGCCGATGGGTGAAACGGGAAGAACAAATTCACGAGTGTAAAAATGTTCAGTGATATGAGATAACTTACTGGTTGGCTGCAAACCTGTACATATAAAATGTAAAGTATATCATGGTTTGAAACAAACTCACCGTATTAGAGCACGTACCGAGGATTGGAAAGATCTTGTTTAAATTTTTATAAGGAAATCCCATTCGACATTTTTACCCAATTGGGAATCATTTTTTTTTTGTGTAAATGATGTTGTTAACATTTTGATTGAGTCATTATTCCTTCGTCGTCAAGTGAAAAAAATCCCAAGAAAAAAACAACAACAAAGAACAAAGATAAATGGATGCCAGCGTACGTAACGCTGCTAGAATAGATAGATTCGATTAATATATTAACGACCTCTTGGTTTTCTTTTTTTTTCTGAAGAAAAAATCCTCTATTCTTACGAATTGTGCCAGAAGAATGGATTAATCATAAAGCTGTATTAACATCATCAAGAATACAAGGAAGTGCCAAAAGAAAATTTGTAGTATTCAAAATAATGCGATTCGTAGATAATGAAATTCCTATTCACATCCTAATCCTTATCCCAGTATGAAATAATCATTTGTAGATTGTTGAACTGCCGAGTAATTCCCCTTCATGACATATTCAGGAAGAGTTGTTTAACGATACCAGTTTATTTCTCAAAATCTTGTGACAGGTTGTTTGGGTTACATGGTACCAGTAGAAGGAGGTCTGCTGAGTGTAACAGTTATTCTTGAAGGAAATGGAATCGGTGACCCGCATTCAAATCCTTAGCGAGTCTGTTTGCCTTTCACTTTGCGCTAATACCCTTCGGAAAAGTAGGAATCCATCTCTTCTTCTTCCAGCTATGGGTAAGTTGTTGGGCAGAATAGGTTCTTTAGTCTTAGTACGTCAACCAGACTCCGGGAAGGAAAGCTGTCAATTCAAAACAGTTTACACTACTTACAAATTAACTTTGTGTCGTATCGTACTCATGGCAGAGGGGATCGGTAAATGCATTCTTTGTGATCCCATGAAGTCATATGTGACAGGTTTTGTTGGGTTACATGATACCAGTAGGAAGAAACAATCACTAACCTGACATATGCAGCGGGTTTGAATTCCGAGTATCTTTTTTCGAGACCTGTAACGTTGTCATCGCTAAATATCCATTGTACGCTGCTATTTACCCATAGCCTGAGCAAGAAGATATAGGTTCATGCCTTTTCAAAGAATATGAATACAAAGTAAAACACAAACAATTTCGGTTAGAATCACTGAGTTCATTTCTTCGGACAATAACCCCTTCGACAAGTGCAAATACTTTATGAAAATATATATCTTGGATAATAATTTTTGTATTGTTACCGAGCTATTGGCCCAATGAGTAGAGTGTTCACTAATGATCCGTGAGATCGGGGTTCAATCACCGGTTGAGTCATACCAAAGACTCAAAAAAAGGTTACTTGTATGCCACCTTTCTTAACATTCAGCATTAAAGGTAAGGATCAAAGGTAAAGTGTGGCAATCTAGGGAAAATTATTAGGCCCTACTCTACACCTCTGTGTCGTAGCTATTGCAAAGGGTGCCTTTGGATCACACTCGACTAAGGCCACCAACATTTATTGTTAGGACTCAAAAAACTTATTCATTTTTCTTCTTGTGTATACTGAGAATAATATTTACGTAATATGAAACTTTTTAGTGGGGGATATGTCGTAAATGCAAACACATGATTTTATCGTTAACGGTGAAAACTGATTAAAGCACCTGACATGATTTTAATGTAATAGAACTAATATACGTCCTCTATTGTTCATCATAAATACTTGCCGGTTATATTGCCTGAAGCGTATCTTCCATGGACACGTTTTCTGGTAAAATCCATATGAAACACTACCAAAAAGAACGTGAATTTGCCCTACGCTAAATTCTGTGAGAATTTACCTAAACCCTCGGCCATAAGCCGGCTGTGACACAAGGTAAATGTTAAAAGGAGTATAACTGGTTTAAGTACAGTTTTTCTTCTCCCAGATCATTTGCGATAACGGTTTGATACCAGTCTCTTGTACTTTTTATCTATGGCTGGAAGGGTAATAGCTAGATTCATATCTTTTCCACGTGGAATGTCAACAGCCTTGTCTAGGATTTAAACATAAGTCACCGATTCCATTTTCTACGATGATAACTGTTGCGTCACGAGTTCTTACTTGTATATATTATAAGTGTTAATTCCATTCCAACATCCATCTTAGACAAGCCCTCAAAAAGCCTTTAAGCCGTCAAGTCAAGCGGTACTATTTTACACTGACGTGTGTATGATACTTAAAATTTTTACAACGTTAAAATTTGATAAACAAGAGAACATTGAAAACCAAACAGAAATTTTAGTTCTCTTGATAAAATAAAGATAGTCTAAGGAATATAACATTAATTCGCCAATTTAAATCATTTAAAAAATCAATACCTTTTTGAGGATTTGGAATTACTGTTTTTTATTTTATCGTTCATTATTGCTTTTTTAAAAACTTTTCTTTTCATCCTTTATTTTTGCTTTTATAATGAATTTTTTGTCCATCATATTTTATATTTTTGCGTTTCATTTTATTTGTTTTTTTTATGTTTCGTCTGTATTTTAAAATTTTTATTGCTTTTATTTTTTCTATTCATTGTTTTTTCATTTTTTTGTATTTAGTTTCATATTTTCTGTCTTTTTTTTTTCATATATTTTTTTTTATTTTAGTGTATTATTGTTTTTGCTTTTAACGTTTTCGTTAGTATTTCTTTTTTTTTTTTTGGATTAAAAAAAATCCTCTAATTTTTTCTTGTTTTATTATCTTTATATTGTTTTGATTTATTGATATATTGCAATTCAGAGGCAGAAACATTTTTCTCCTTTAATCTCAATACAGATCACTCACTGTCATAAAATTAATCAAAAAGATACAAATTTAGGAACGTTTGTGTAAAAAATAATAACATTACCACTAATAAGGATAACACTTTCTTGAAAATATATCATTATCCTTCCTTCTCTAAAAATAATTAAACTATGTATAAATAAGACAAATAATTACCACGTGACATAATCATTTTACGAAGACAGTTGACCCGAAATCGACCATCAGTGATTTTTTTCCATTCAAATTACGATCCTAACTAACTGAACGCCTTCCGGGAAAAGCTAATTACTATTTATTTATAAATTTGTTCAATGTTTGGTTTCTTTCATTATTTCCTCTACAACACGCCCACACTTTCTGCGATTTATCTTTTTTCTTTCAGTTTTACTTTTCCTTTAGAGTGTGATTCCGTCATCCCCGGGCAAAAGATCGAGTAGACAGTCTTCCAAATGACTACTTTTAAATTGGAAGCCTCGGGAGAAAACATGGCCGACATGATGTTAATTGTATGCATTTGGACATCTAGCCGGAAGTTAGATAAGACGTCAAGTGACAGGAAGTAAGAAAAACAAGACTAAGTAAAACCAGAAAAGAAATCAAATCGAAAATGCCCAGGAGACCATCTTGAAAAAAATTAAACACGGAGGCTAGTTAAATGGGTCTTGGTCTGGCATCTGAATTTACCAGTAAGTAATCAACGTTGAATTACATGTATAGATTTGTTTAGGTCATTTTGCTCCCCCTCTCTCTCTCTCTCTCTCAATTTCTCTCTCGCTTTCTCTCTCCCTTGTTGGTTCTCGAGTTTAAATGATTTTTCTGAAATCTATTTGTTTACTAATTGTTTTTTCTAAGATTCGTATTCTCTGTCTGGATAGATCATTAATTTCACACATTCATTTGTCATTGTTCTTTCTTTCTTTCTTTCTTTCTTTCTTTCTTTCTTTCGTTCAATGTCTGTTCGGGGTTGTACATCTCGTTCAGTGAGTACATACATTTTAGTCAATTTCTATCTATCTCTCTATCTATCTGATGTCGTTCTTAATTATTTATATGGATTATTTATTTTAGCTGTTGCAAGCCAGTTAACTAGGGATCTTGGAGTATTTATAGTTATGTCACAAAACAGAAGTGTGTGCATCCAAACAATTGTCCAGTGATAACCCCAGAAAGTCACACGCGATTGATTTATTTATGTTGATATCAGTAGATGTGTGTTTTTAATAGTATATGTGGGTGTCTGCGTATGTGAGTATGTATATGTGCATGCGTGGGTCCTGACGCATTTACAAGTAAATCATTGCAAATACCAGTTTGCTTAACATTAATTCATTTCAGTTCTTAATTAATTCATTATTTTGCATTTATATCAGATCTCCAATTCTTCACACACACACACACACACACACACACACACACATATATATATATATATATATATATATATATAACAATAATTTTTGTACACCCTCAAAATTTGAAATCATTGAAACACCCATGTGTAAAGCATTAAGAACTCCATGTAAATGTTACATATAAAAAGTTGTGAACAACAATGTTTTGGGGAAACTTTTGATAGATTCAGAAGATTGAAGATTTGTTCCAAAACAAAATATCCAGAGGATGTAATATATATGATTATGTGCCCTCTTTCAGTTTTTTTAACCTCCTTAGGACAGAGTAGGAATCTGATGTTAGAATGCTACATCCGAAAAGAATTCAAATGAAAAAATGAGAAAATTCTAAACGTTCTTTATCACTAAATAATACCGTCATCATGTTTTGCTAACAACATGAAGCTGTCTCTTTCTCTTTGTCTCTCTGACTCTCTCCCTATCAATTCCTATCATCCATCGCCCTCGGCAGGTCCTCAAGGTTGCATCCTCTTTCTAAACAGAGCAGTTGAAACAAAATCTTCGGTGCTCAGCCTAATCTGGCTCATCTATGTGCAGGAGTCCTTAAAAGAACATCGCTCAATGTTCGTTTTGGCTTCTCCAGCAGTGCCTTGCATGTCTTTTCGTCTAATTTGAATGGCCTGACAGATGCGAGGGAAGGGATCGTACAGCTGCTGTTTTATTAAGTGCTTTCTTTAGGATTTGTTCAAGATAGCACGTAGCATTTTTATGTTGTTACCATCTATCTTTTCTTCCTTACGTTTAGTTAGTGTCCATGTGGTGCATCCATATATTAGAATGGATACCGCTACAACTTGGGACATATCCCGTTTTGTTTTATCGGATACATTAGATTTGCATATGACCGATTGACTGTCAATAGGATTCTATGCATTTCCTACGCGTATGTTGACATTGATTTCTGTGGATGGGATGTTGCTGCCGAGGTATGTGAACTTTTCTATTAATTCTAGAGTCTTGCCATTTAAACTGGAGACGGTTCCCTCTTATTTAGAATATATTCACTTTGTTTTACTCGTATTCATGCAGAGGCCAATGCCTTCTTTTGCTTGCGATAGACTATGCATTAAGAATCCTGCTTGGGCAAGTGAATTTTCAATAAGTGCTCGGTCATCTGTGTAGTCCGTCTTGTATCTTTTTTGCAGAACATCGTCTGGTTTTTGCCTTTTATAATGTGAAACCATTTTTTTATTAGATCTATGGATGTTTGAAGTACGCAATTTAGGCAAAGTATGAACGAATATAGTGCTCAGGTATTTCCATGCCAGACTCCTGCTACATTGTAGAAGTCTGTATCTTTTATGAGAGAGAGGAGAGCAAAACATTACTTTCGTGTAAAGCATTATTATCGCGTTAACAATTTCTTTGGGAAGACTATATGTAAGTAGTATTTTCTCCATCTTTTCTTCGTGTAGGGAATCGAATTCCCGAGAGATTCTTTGATCTTTTCCTTCGAAGATTTGACGAATTGTCAGAATCTATGAGGTGGTAGAGCAATTTCTTCCAAAGCTATTAGGATTTTTCCTAAGATTTTTTTCGATTTGGGGTTGGATTCTTTGAGATTCTTAAAGATTTTGGGTTGCAGTTCTTAGAGATTCCGAGATCGCCTTTCTTTGTGAAGGGAATGATACATCTTTCCGTCGATTCCTCTGTTGCGCTTTGTTTATAGACGGCGTTGCATAAAGAGTGAAGTGCGTCGTTAAATGTCCTTTTCTTCCAAACTTCGGTGGGTTATTTCGTCGATGTCAACAGCTTTTCGGTTTTAATTTCATTTCAAAACACCATCAAGTTCTTCCGCTGTAAACTCTCCTAGTTTGGTATTTAGTTGGCAATTCATAAAATTTTCGATAGGTTTGTCTGGCATTTCGGGATAATTTTCGAGCAGATTCTTAAAATGTTCTTTTCACTTCCGAACTCTTTCTTCTTGCATGGCCGATTTTTGCTCTCGAGGTGCTCTTCGTTCTGTTAACTTAAACTACTTTCTACCATGTAATCCATAATGGTCTATCCTCAACCAAATTTCTAATTTTATCGATTTGGTCTTGAATGTATTTTAATTGCTATCTTCAATATGAGTTGGTTAATTATACCGGGTTTTCTTAAATACCTGTGCTTTGGTGTTTATCGGATTCTTGTTTTTAGTAAGAATACATTTTTGAAACTATATCATTTTTTCTATCTACTAATGATTGCAATGGGATTCTTCATCTTTGTTTCGTTGGTATACACTCTTCTACTGCTTAATTTGAACAGCAAAAATATTTCATATTCGTCATTCGGAATATGCATTTCAGATGTTTCCTGCCGGGTATCAAATTTGTTTCTTACTGTTACCATATATTTCTTCCTTATATCTCTATTTGTAAGTGGGGACCACTTATAACATATGGTTTTGACTATTTCTTATATCTGCGTAGGCTCTGGCGTATCTTTGCCGATATGATTCTGTGATCGGAAGATACTCCTATAAAGAGGTACGTAACTCATAGTTCAAGGGACTATTTAATCACTTCTTCCTTATGAATTTATAATCTAGCTGCTTTTAAGCATTATTTGGGTAAGTGTAGGTTCATCTTTTTTCCTTTCACTTTTGGGAGCTTCGTATCATGGCATGAAAGACTCTTCTTGAGGGAAAACTCTGCTAAAGTTGCATAATGTTCCAACTTTGTATCTTTTAAAGTATAACGCTATTGCTATAAATTTTGAAAAAATCAGACTTTTAGAAATATTAAGAATTTTTTTGAAATAAAAAAATAAGGAGTATGAGTGTACTTGAGAATATTTAAAAAAAAATGTTTATTTTAAAAAGTTTTTTATGATTATTCTTCATTCTTTATGTTAAATAGAATAAAAGCATTCATAGTTGAGGCTTGCAATCAAAAACTAGTTTAGTAGATATTTAATTGGATATCGTTTGGAAACATTTGAATGCAATTATGATATAATAACAATTAATATTATTAAATCGTAACGATTACTAGAAACAAAACAATTATGTATAAATTATTATTATTATTATAATTATTGTTAATTAATTAATTAATTATTAATAATTCATTGTTATTATTATTATTAATTCATTATCACTATTATTATTATTATTATTAATTCATTATTGTTATCATTATTATTTACTCTTTGAGAGTTTTTCACATCAGTGTTCGCTAATGGTCTTTCACTGGAGTTTGAGTGACAGCAAGTCTCCTCAAGTCTCCAGAATCCTTCTCAGTATTCTGCCCGTTCTCAATAATGTAGTTTGGATGGTCTCCCCTCCTCTTCCAACTTCCAAGTCCTCCAATCCCTTTAATAATTCTTTGGTGATTGTACCAAAAGCACCAATCACGATTTGTAATATTAACACCTTCATATACCATAGTTTTTTTTTATTTCCTTAGCAAGGTCCAGGTACTTATCCTTTTTTTTCTTTCAGTTTCATTCTGTGGTTAGCTGGGACAGAAAAGTCCACAATTTTGCATGTTCTCTTTTTTTTTGTTGTTGATTTATTGGCATAATTGTTAGAGTTTTCGGTCCAGGAGACCGGGGTTCAATCCCAGGTCGAGTCATACCAATCGACTCAAAAATCATTCTTGATGCCGTCTTTCTTAACACTCAGCATTATAAGGTACGCTTCACGGGCAAAGAGGAGCAATCCAGTGAAAGGAGTAGCGCCCTCCCCTACACCTCGGTGTAGTAGCTATTGAAAGGGGAGCTTTCGGGTCACTCTCGACTACGGTCGCCAACTTATAAAGTCTACTCTCCTGGCCGAGATTAGATGATCCGTTTGTATCTCAAAGTCCGATAGGAGTTTATGTGTGTCATTCTCTAGGACAGATGCTGTGTTGTGCATATACCATAATTATTATTTCATCATAAGAGTTTTCACATTAGAGTTACCTGATGGTCTTTCACTGGAGTTTGAGTGACAGCAAGTCTCCTCAAGTCTCCAGGATTCTTCTCAGTATTCTGGCTGTTCTCAATAATGTAGTAGTTTTGATGGTCTCCCCTCGACCGCCAACTTCCAAGTCCTCGAGTCCCTTCAGTAATCCTTTAGTTACTGTGCCAAACGCACCAATCACGATTGATATAATTGTAACAAGCACATGCCATTTTTTTCAATTGTTGTTTTTATTGTTATGATTCAAAATAATAATTATAATATTGATAATAAATTGCAATAGTTACGGGAAAACGTATAATTGCATAAAAACTATTAATTTTAGGTAGAAAAAACTTGAAAGTATATTACAGTGTGCAAATTGTTCATATCAAATGTCGGCAACCAACAAAGAAACAAATGCTCAACCATATATATATATATATATATATATATATATATATATATATATATATATATATATAGTTAAATTTTTGTTCTAAAAATGGGGATTGTTTGTGTGTATGTGCGTCTAAATTTGTGTGCTATTGAATGTTAGTATGTTTGTGTATGCGCTGTTGCTCACACATACATATATACGTATGATTGCGTATGTACTGGTTTGTATCTTTACATATTTACAAATATTTCCGCTGTCTGTTGATGGGTAGAAATGAGACGAAGTGAGAGAGTGTGAGATGGGATGAGTGGGTGTGAGGGTGAGTATGGATTTTTGCAATCAGAATTTCTTTTTCTTTCTAACTTTATGATAGCTAAAGGTTTATTTTGAGGTGAATATGAAATGTCTGTTTTGTTGTAAAATTTGTTGAATGTGGATGATTAAAATTAAAATAATCATCACGTTACCTTTTTTTATGTAGTATGGTATTTATGAGCAGGTAATAAAAATGATGAGAGGTATTGGATACCTTTTATTATAATAATAATAATAATAATAATAATAATAATAATAATAATAATAATAATAATAAATGTAACAGTTATGGTCATAATGGTCTTGGAAAACTCTGCATTCATACAAGTTTAAGACTTCTTAGAAATTGACCAAGAGTCACATAGTGTCCGTTTGGAAGCGTATATAATAATAACCCCGTCCCTTTCTCAGTCCAGTCGGCTCCAGCTGTAGAATACACCTCTGGAGCTTTAGGAAATATGGATTACCTCTTTTATTGCCAATGCTCACAAGTCCACTCTGGCACGGAGTGGTGGTACCTTTTAGGGTCCTATCTGTGGGTCAAATAGAACTGTTTAACACTTAAACTGTAGGCAAACAAATGATTTATGTCAAATTGAATTGTTAGAAAAAGAACTCTTTGACCATTTAACTGTGTGTAAACTAGTGACAGGTGTCTAATTGATTAATGGTACATAGCAATACTCGGAACTATTTATCAGCGTGCAAATGAATCAACAGTATTCAATAGAATAATTAGAGTTAAATAGCAATACTTGCAACCACTTCACTATCTCAAACAAATGATTATGGAAAAGAATTATTCGTGCGAGATAGGAATAATTGAAACCATTTCACTGTGTAGGAAAAATAGCAATACTGAAGCGCAATGTAATTAATTTTGACTCATTTAAAAATAGCAATTCACTTACACATCATGGGTATATCCATTTAACTGCGTGAAAACATATGATTAAAAGTAAATAGAATTATTCCTGTTAGATATAAATATTTGAACCCATTTAAGTGTGTGCAAAAGAAGATTTGGCTCCTTATAAACAAAATGAGTTTACAAATATATATTTAATATATGTATAGATATAAACAGTATTTAATATTAGATCACCAACAATGGTTGATATGCCCTAAAACCAAACTAAACCAAACCGTCATTTTTCTCTGTTCAAATGTAGTTTATGATGACATAGATTCTTCTAATAATTCGATAGTTATTTCTGATATAATGAATTTCGTATGATTAAGATATGACTTTCAACATAGACTGAATCCTTGCTATTACATATTGAAATGGAAACTGCTCTTTTCTTTGTTATAGCATTTTAAGTACATTAGTCTAATAGTTATTCATTGTAATATCAATTTCAATATTTACCTGTTCACCGTTATTTGTGACTCATAAGATTAATTAAACACTTGAACAGCTTAGAATTATGTTATTACATTTTTACACGAAAGCTGCAGGAATTTTTTCAATTTTTTTACTTTTGCTTTCTTTCAAAGTTTTGTTTCAGTTATGATTGCAGTGTTGTTCTGATTACAGAGTTTCGTGTCTTGTCGAAAAGGGTTCGTTGTTCACCTCAAGTTTGAAAAAATATTCAAATTATTTTCCTCCATCTTTTCTTTCTGATTCAGATATTGATTTAATTTTTGTTCTCTTTCTCTCTCTCTCTCTCTTTCTTCCCCCTCTCTCTCTCTTTCTCTCTTTCAGTTTTATTTCTAAAATTAATTTTTGACATCAGTTTCTAAATTCTGTTTCAATTTTTTTGTATAACCTTCGTTCCATTTACTGCATTCCTTGTCTTTTCTTCTCTTTCGCTTTCTTTTCCTAGTCACTCATCCCTTCGTTCTCTGCATCCTTCAGCTTGACGTCCCCAATCTTCAGTTTCATCTAACCATGATTTCTCACAGGAAAATGGTTCTTCTATTTCTGTTCACTGTTTATTTAAGCAGGAAGACAATTCTGTCACGCGTTTTCTTGTTAGAGAAGACATTTGTCTTGTTACTATGGATACCAAACATTCCTTATCCTGCCTCACGACCAACTCTTCACATATCCGATCTCGGAGTTAGGGACAAATAAAAATGACAAAACATTTGTTTTGAATTCTTTTTTTATCAACTCATTCACCACTGCACTTCGTTCATTGTGTGGTTTTTTTTGTTTGTTTGTTTTTTTTTTGTAGCGGGTGCTCCGTCTTTCTCTTTTCTTTTCAATACTCAGTGCTTTGGTTTCTTGTTTTTGTTTTTTTTTCTCTTCTTTGTTTTCATGTTTCCTAATTTACATAATTCGCTTTATCTTTCATCCTTGAATATTTTCTTCCTAATTCTTTTTGAATATATTTAATCCCTTTTTATTTATTTCTTTTCGGATAGATGCGTGTAAGCAGGTGCACATTCCCTAAAGGTTTCATTATGTATTTTATATAAAATTCAAGTTAAGAATATAGAAAATGCATCAAAATGTAAAGTTATCGGGGGTGAGGTCCCAAACAAGGTAAGATTGTCACTTGATACCGATAGCAGGAAGAAATGACAAACACATTAGCCATAATAACCAATCCTCTTTGTTACAGTTGTTACATATTTCTCATGAACCATTTCAAAAACGAGGACAATACATATAACATACACTTATCTATGATATTACTCATGAAATGTTACCTTTGTTTCTATCTTGATTTTTCCGTCTCTCTTTCTGACAGTCTATATATCTTCCTACCTGCTGTCTCCTTACTTTCTCTCTTTGTCTCATAGCGGTTTAACTGTCAGTCTGTCAGTGTCTTTGTGTCTCTGTCTGTCTGTCTATCTGTCTGTCTCTCTCTATATACATAGTTAATTTTCTTTTGAACCAAGGATTCCTTGATTTAGTTATCTCTATGGAAAGATTACGCCATAATATAGGTAATGTTAGGTCTCATATTACGAAATACCAATGTTTACAGCGCTAAAACCATAATTATAAATGTATAGCAGTCAAAAAATGAGTACATCTATCGGAAAGACAATTATTTCTACCAATATTTCATGTGTTCGACTTGATATTTTTACAACTGCTTATAATCTTCATAAATATTAACCTCTTTAGAGTTGCAATGTCACAGTAACGTTTTCTGACTCCGACTCTAGGCAGCTAATCAATTTTGTCACGTTGGTTGATCACCGTTTTTGTTCATATCATTAGAATACATTGTACAATGTACTGGGCATGCTAAGCCAAAGGAACAGTTTTATTTTTTGGTTCTTCTGAAACTCGTCTTCTTTGGAGAATGCTTGCGATCATTACCATGTTTGAATATCGCACTTCTTCCCAAGTCTTTCAGTAAGGGAATGTTTTATTTTTTTATTTTGATATTGTTTTCAGCAGCCATGGTCCGTCGATAAAATGCAGCTCACCAATTGAAATTTATACCATTCTAGACCATCACAGTCCAGTCGGCTGTAAAAATACACCGATTGAATCTCTGCAGAAGAATAAGACACCCTCCCACGAGTGGGACACCAGTAATATTGGAACTTTGAGCAATATGGAGTACCCCTTCATTACCATTGCTCTCAGGTCTATTCTGGCCCGGTGTGGTAGCTCGTGATAGTGTCTTATCTATGGGTATATAACTGTTTTACATTTAAACTGAGTGCAAAAAATGACTCATGCTAAATTGAAAAGTTAGAAATAGAACTGTTTGATCATTTAACTATGTATCTACAAAATATTTTTACAAATCATGTATTTGATATATCTGTAAAAACAGAATTCAGCAGTAAATAACCAACAGTGTTTTATATGCCATAAAACAAAACCAAAAACGAGACAAACGCTGTCATCCCTCTTTCCCATCTTCTAGGACCAAACACTTTTCCTTTTACCCCTTACCATGTCGCTACCAGAACCTTCGAATGACGTCAGATCCAATAGGATGATTGTCTTTAATCTGACTGATGTTCTTTAAATTGGAACTTTTATATTCATTTATTTTTGTGCGTAAACTTTAAACAATCCTGTTTTTGTTTTGAATCCAGCTGAGATTTCATACCCAGCCATTTGTACAGGGAAGATTCGATTGTTGTAATCGAAATATTCATGGCACATATTTTCCTTTACTTCATTTGCAAAATCCGCAGACGATTTTCTTGAGGCCCCATTCATTAATCTCCGGCTAAAACGAATAGATTGGGGTCAGATTGCATATTGAAGGCGGATACCTCTGGACACCTATTATCTTTACTGTTCTTCTCTTCCAGTTTTGGACAGATTTTAAGCATACTCAATGTAACCAATCCCTCTGCACCGGCAGATGCGACACAACATTAGAATTACAATGAGTCTATTATGTTTTCATAGCTGTTCTGTTAGTGAAAATAAATACGTTCAACTAAATCAGAAAAAAAATCCCACTTTTTTTCCATGTGGAGATATTTTAAAAAATAAATGTCTATTCAGGGAAATCTAAATTTTTGTAAAAATTATTCTAACGAAACATATTTTAGAAAAATTGTGTATGTTTTGAAAATGTACTTCGTACATTGAAATAAAGGTTTTGGGCATAGAAATATATTTCAAAGCTGACATATATAGATATTTTACTTACTTTTTAAATGCCATATCGTTTGATATAAGATAATACGTAGAAGTATCTAATGTGTTTTTCTTATATAATGCTTGGTAGCGCCATGAGTGGCAGCACCGTCTTCAGCTACCGAAACTGCATTATCACATTCACACGTTGTATGATGAAAAAATTATATATATATATAAATATATATATATATATTCGATCCATTAGCCTAATGGGTAGAGTGTTCATCAATAGTCCAGGAGACCGGGGTTCAAACCCAGGTCGAGTAATTCCAAAGACTCAAAAGATGGTACTTGATGCATTCTTGCTTAACACAACACTATAAAACAGGTATCAAGAGTAAAGTGGAGAAATCCAGGTATAGGAGAAGCGTCCTCTCCAACACCTCGGTGTAGTAACTATTGAAAAAGAAAGCTTTCGATTATGGTCGCCAAATTTTCAAAATTTTTATATGCATATATATATATATATATATATATATATATATATATATGTATGTATGTGTGTGGTGGAGAGGTTGCGTGTGTATACAAAGCCTTGGGCAGTATCCAACATCCAGGAAGTGGGGAAATTTGCCATTTCATCAGTCTAATTGTCGACGAGAACATGTTTGTTAGCTAACCACGAGACAAAGCATAAGTGTGTGTGGTGTGTGTGGTGTATGTGTGTTTGAGAGAGAGAGAGAGAGAGAGAGAGAGAGAGAGAGAGAGAGAGTTTTTGCATTCTTATATGGAAGCAGTTCAAGCATATGCATGTGTGTTTATCAAAAGCAAATGAAAAAACTTTTTTTTTACAGCGCCTCTTTCAGAAAGTATCCTTTTTACTCTGACTGTACACTCAAACTCATACTCATGCCATTCGTATAGTCACTCCATTTCTTCACGCATTTACATCGCACACTCACTGTCCTTTCACAATCATATCAAGTTACACATTTAATGCACATTCACATTTACTGCAATGACATATTTACTGCATTCATACGATCAAAAAAAGTTTCACGGATTCAGTAAATTGTCAGAAGAGGAGACATTATGTATTATAGAATTGCTCGAACGAACTATGTCGCTGAAGAAACAATCCGAATTAGTATCCAAATACAGACGAACAAACGATATTCCTCCTTTCAAATTTACAGACTGACGAATTTATGTATTCTAATTAGATTATCACATGAAGAGATATTTTGACAGGCGACAAGCGTTTTAAAATATATTTGCTGTATGACTTTTCATTTCACGTGACAAACATTCAAATATTTAAGCGAAAATATTTTAACTGGAAAATAATTCCTTCGTTATTTACTCCATTATTCTGCCAACTTGAGGATTGGTATTCGAGAAACTGAAGTAGCAGGAAAACTTTTTGAGTTTTTATGTTCAATACTCATTTACCTTTGTCTACTTATAAAGTATATCTCTCAGTTTTGGTTTAGACTTGTCATTCTATTATCATTTGCAGTTATATATATATATATATATATATATATATATATATATATATATATACATATATGGGGCGTACTTATGTGGAAACACTTAGAATTAAATTAGCAATCGAACCAAATCTCCTCGTCACTTCGGCATTAAAAAGACATAATTGTTATGAAATGAATAAAAAAATAAAACATTTCATCAGCGTCTACTGACTACTTTAATAGTGTCTAAGTGGATAGTAAATTAGTAATGATTGTAATATAGTCAAATACTAAGTTGAAATTTAACAAATACAAAAAGGGGAGGAAGTGGAAAAATAACAAAAGATTACCTAAATACAGATCACTAGAAGCCATGGTAAGCAGGATGGTGGATGTCAAGTAAGGTGGATGAATCAAAATCTTGGTCAACAGTGAGGCCCACCAGATGCTTGACAAAAAAATTGCATTGCTCAACGACCAGGGTTAGATTATTCAGTCAAGAAACTACTGCTACCCCTCCATAAGAGTGACATATATAGACGAGAGGAAAATAGCCAAATTGAACTTTTTGTGAGCTGCTTACGAGCTCTTTACTTAAACAGTACTTGGTTACATCTGTGGCAAGTTCATAGATTTTAATCAGCTTCCGGGTCTGGTATGGATACAATGTACTAGTGTTCATCCTCGAATGTTGGATATTTTTTCATGTATACTAACGATGAACCAAGTAAGCTCACAAACCACGGACCACAACACAAAATATGAACTTGGGAAGACAATAAAATAGCACTTCACTGTCATTTTAGGACCAACCTACACAAAGGGAATAAAGGTAAATGATAATAGAGACATGGGGAAAAATGTCAGTTAACAAGCCAAAGACTCGCTAATGAAGTTAGGACGATGATAAAGAAATACTAGAAATAAGCATGGAAAAAATAGGTAACCAAGCCAAGAGGAAAATACAATAATCAAATATAAAAACAAAACAAAACAAGAACACTCAAATGAAAATGAACAGCAAGGTTATAACAATTGAAACACCACACACTCAAACTACACAGAGCAAATATAAACACAAGAAGAAGAAATGAATTAAGCATGAAAAGAAGATTAGATTACCATCGCCAAGAAACTAAGACAAGAGAACAGTCAAGGCTGAACTTGAAAAAATTAACGAATTATTAACAAATGTCTCAAAGGAATACATTACGGATTTAAACAAACTAATCTATGAAGGAGCGAAATTAGTCTGCGAAAAAATCGGGAATTTCCAAAAATCACTAGAAGAAACTCAAAACCTAGTTGGGAAATTCGACTGGAAACGTAGATAAGAAATATTTGACAAAAAGCAAAAAATGATGAAACAAAGGAAAAAACACAAAACATTTTGGGCCAAAAAAAAAAAAGAAAAAGAAAATAAAACAGACAATGCAACTCGAAGGTAATGGTGAAAGAAAGAAGACTCAGAAGATATCAAGACAGGATAAAGCAATAATGAAATAATAGGATAAACTAAAGCAACGAAAAAATTCTACCAGGAAGTAGGAGGAAACTGTACGAAGACTTACTTAAAGCCGGGTGACAGGGAAACAAATAATTTTGGAGGAAAATACGTCCACGAAGAGAACATAACAGAAAATCCAAATGTATAAACATAGGAACAGAGTATATTGAGAAGAGTACTGGGGATTAAAGAAGACTTGGTGTCACTTAAACTCCAGTAAGAAAGCTATTTTTCTTTTGGAAAACTTTCAAAAGCGTATTAATAATAATATTACTTTCGAAATACTGATCAAGTACTATACCTAATAATAGCACCTGTGTGACGATATTATATTCGATCTTACTCTTTCGCAATTCGTGACCAATTATATACTATTATATAGCCACACCCCAACGTAGTACCTCTCAGTTGCACTATGAGTAGTAAAATCAAAATTAATCTCCGATAACAGAAGAGCCTTAAAATAGAAACGTCGAACGAGCGAGACGATTTTTATCTTTCACCCAACTTCCGTGAGCGAGTAAGTATTTACTAAAAAACATGATAATCTGCTTCGAGCGCAGGAGCGCTATTCATGTAACGTCTCTTGGTCAGGAATGGCTTGGCAGAACCAATTCTACAACTGGTATGAATTCCGTTTTCCTTTTACACCGGCTGTCATGTGGTCCTATGCTAGTCACGGAGCCCAATATGATGTATCTACTAGTCAGAGTATTTTTTGTGGCTTTTGTGTTCGTGACAACCACTTTAGCTTCCGGTTGTTTGCTTTGTCAAATCCTTCCGTGCCCACACTATGTTTGAAAGATCTACGGAGGCGGGTAGACAAAATTCTGCCGGATCTTCCTCAGACGGTCAGGTATTATGAGTGGCTACATTGTCTTGCAACTCAAACAATAGAGAAAACCCGTTGTTTAACAACAAAAAATCGTTTTTATTGAAACACGTTTGTGTGACAATAAATAACAAACAAACGAGGTTTGCTTTCCGGGCAAAAAGATGAAGAAGGAATATCGAGAGAAGTAGTGTGACGATAAGGTGCGGTTAGAGTGACACTAACGTCCCTAAAGTCTAGGACTTTAAAATTTTGTAACGTCTGAAAGTTGTTCGGAGTACTTCGCGTCCAGAATTGAAGAAATGCTTCTTTGGCAGTCTTGAGTTTCTTCTTGGTCCCTTTTTCTCATCATATCTGATGGTTCGTTTAATTATCACATTTTTATAGATCAATATCTGGACTAAAAATGGTTTCTGATTGGTAGTCCAATAAGAAACAATTAGGAGTCATATTCCCATTGGTCAGCCAATCCTAGTTCAGGATTATATTATTATTATATATATATATATATAGTTCAGGATCATATTATTATATTCAGGGTTGAACAAAAAAATCTCAGCCTCACCTGACTGGATGAACCATGCCCAGCTCGCCTTTATTCTGGGTGGAGCAAAATTAAATCTCCCTTTTGACATTGACCTTCAAGATAAGGACAATAAAATATGTTTTACGAAATGACCTGTTTTATCATTATGATTGGTGAAGTTAGTTGACAACCGAAAATCAAATAAATTTGCTAACCTTTAAAATAAAAAACAATTGTCTCGTACTTAACTGACATTTAGGAACGATCAACCAGGTTTTTAGGTCAGTATCGGCCTTGATCAAAAATATACTTATTTTAAGGATCTTAGAATATATTTCATAAACTCTAATTTTTACATATTGATTTTGTACTGAACCGTACGTTAGTGTTCCAGTTATATCAAGGTTAAAAAGCCATACTTTCCTGCTATTTACCAATTCATACTTTTCCCACATTGTGAAATTTCCCATGGTAAAATTTACATTTTACAATGTGAAATGTAAATAGCCTTGTTCAGGATTTTGAAATCGGGTAGTCCAGTCTATTTTCTATGTTGACAACCGAGCGATATCCATTATGGCATGGGTGTGTACTTATTTACCAAAATCACAAGACAAATTATCGACGGGAAAATGTTTGTTAGCGAAAGTGAAAGCTGCCACAAAGCAAAACCTTCTAAAAACACTGGCACATATACAAAGAAATGACGGCCCTGCGATGAATTGACAGCACACATGGAAGAGCATAGAAAACATTAGAATTAATATTTGATGAATTCGAGGAAAATAGATGATACTCAAATAAAAGAGGTTTTTCTACATCCAACTATAAGGATTAAAATAATTTCAGATGTTCCTTCGTTTAATTTTTATTGACATCTACTAGATAGCTTGTGTGCGCATTAAAACGCATATAATAATAATAATAATAATCAACACACAGACTGTTTCGTTGTATCACAACCCATCAGTGTGATAAGACATGCAAATTTCTTCAAGCTGGGATCGATACCTGTCTGACTCTACGCCAGTCAGATATCCTACCGCACAGCCTACAGCAATCTTTGCGTAAGTGATGGGATTTTAACGCATACATATCATTTTTTTCTTTTGTTAACGTACGTGTTTAACTGATACTGAGTGCGAGAAGTAACCAGTAAGTCTTTCGCGAAAGAGCTCAATCCTTGTGAGGTAGCATCTCAATCAACTACAGACCGATCACATATTTGCTTATGACGTTGAAGAAACTATCTGAAGAAGTAAAGGAATAGATATATTACTCTTTCTGTTCAAAAAAAGCCAGTGGCTATCTTCTGAAGAACAGAAAGGATATCGCAAAAGAACAACAAGAAAAAAACTGACCTTTTACAGATAGACCAGCACATTTTGAAAGAGTTAAAATTACGACAAAAAATGTAATTATGGCATGGATAGACAAAAAAAAAGCAAAAAGCAAAACAAAACAATTAGACGTGCTCCCATACACAAGGATAATATAATGTCTGAAAATCTTCAAGAAATCAGAGCAAGTTGTAAACTTCATTGCGGGTGGTACGATAAATTGGTTAGTAAAACTGGCAACAGAATGAAAAAAAAAACCGCTGGACTTAAATATTGTCTCTTCTATTTTTTATGACAATGATATAACAGAGGAACACTGTAAGAGACTGTTAAGACGCCTACTGATTCGTAAAGTCGTGAGATAAAACAGCTCAAGTACATGGATTATATAAAGATATTGCCAGCAAAGAAGAAAAGAGGTCCTTATATAAACTATTACAATTTACAGACAAGAATTCTGAACTAAAAAGAGCCATATGGATAGTGAAAAAAAGAAAAAAAGAGAAATAATTGAAGTAATATATCTGCTCAATCAAAAAACCATCAGAACGTCTAGGAAAGATGATGGTTACGAAACCATAGGAATATTAAATATGGATAACATCAAAGAAACTGACGAAAGAAAAAATAAGGAGCGAGTTCTTCAGAAGAACAAGAAAACCTCTTGAAACCAAACTCTGCAATATAAATCTCATCAAATGAACGAATACTTGTATATTCTTCCTTATAAGAAAATCTAAACCCTTCTTAAAATGGACTAGTCGGGGACTTAGCTGTGAGGATGACATAAGCATAAATATCTGAGAAGATGACGAGGAAAAGAACTAAAAAAAATTGAGAATTGTGTCGATGCAACAATTCCAGGACAAAGAATATACAAAAAGTAAGTAAGTAAAGTTGGCGACCGTAATCGAGGGCGACCAGAAGGCTCCTATTTTCAATAGCTACAACAACAAGATGTAGGGGAGGGCGCTACTCTTTTCCCTGGATTGCTCCACTTTACCCTTGATACATACCTTATATTGCTGGGTGTTAAGCAAAGAGGTGTCAAGTACCATTTTTAAAGTCTGTGGTATGACGCCACTTGGCATTAAACCTAGGTCTCCCGAATCATAGGCGAACACTCTACCCTCTTAACAGCTGTCTCAAAATAATAAACAAAAATTTCAAGAGAAGAAAAATACTTATTATAAGATATTGGAAACAAAAGTACGAAGAAAAAAAAAACATGGATACTTCAAGCAACAAACTAAGGTAGTTAAACATGAGATAACATGGACACGGCTAAGAAAAATAGTAATTGTTGGATTAAATCTTCAAGTGCGGTGAAGTCAGCCATAGCTATTTTTCCTGGATAAACAACGTACATATATTCAAAAAGAGTCCACTTTAACAGACCATAGTTGTGTTATACTACAGTAAAGCTTCAAGTCAAATTCGTTTGTATATATTTATAAAGAAGAATAAAACTTTTTAATGTGGTGTCATTAGGGTTTGCAAGTTCATTTGGGAAAGTTCAAGTGATTTGTCAACACTGACAAATGATGTAGAGTTACACATGCAAATATATAACATAATAAGTATAAAGATAATATGATGCCAGAGATCATAAGTATATGGAGCTTTAAAGTAACAATTTTACCTGTAATTACTTTAGCCCTGAAAACATAAACAAAATCCACCTTTGAGTTTTAATGAATTTAAGTTAAATATTTTTGCCAGGATTTAAGCTTTAATTATTTTAATGGTTTAATATTTTCAAATTTAAAAAATGACTTTCTTATGATAATCCAGTTTGCGTTTTTTCTTTTATTAATGGAAACCTAGCAACAAAAGCACTATTTTAACAAACCTTATAAAATGCTTCTCAATTTATTCTTTTTTTCTTACATTTTATGTTACTCAGTTGCTCTTCATTTACAATGTTTAATCATGAATCGATACACCGATAATGACTTCGCATTATATCAATATTTTTAATACTGATTTCTCAGATAAACAAGTCTAAGCAGGAAGATCTGATTGTTTTTTGGCTTTTGATTTTTCCTAGGTAGGCGACAGTGCTCTGCCTTCATGTCAGAAGGTCACTACCAGATTTCAAACAAGATAACTACTCTCTTTGGCTTTGTTTGTGTCTATCCATTAGGGTTTATAATAAACTTCGTATTTTAGTGCTTTTATCTTTGTATCCTTTATATTACATGTAACAGTTTATATATAAGTTAGTTACGTATTTGTTCTTGTTCTTGTTCTTCTTCTTCTACTTATTATTATTATTAAGTTTTTCACACCAGTGTTAGAGGATGGTTTTCTCGGGAGTCTGACTAACAGCAAATCTTCTCATGTCTCCAGAAAACTTCTAAATATTCTGGCTGATATTAATAATGATGTAGTTTTTGTGGCTTATCCTCCGATTTCCAGCTCTTCTATTCACCTTACCAAGCTTTTAGAAAACATTCCAAAAGGACCAGTTATAATTGGTATCACCAGCACTCATATTCCATAATTTTTTTTAGCTTTCTTGCAAGGTCCAAGTACTTGTCTTTCTTTTCATATTTTAAAATTTTCACATTGTGGTTCGCTGGGATGGTAAAGTCCACTACACTGCAGATTCTCTTTTTCTGTTAATTATCACGAGTTCTAGTCTTCTAACAGGAATTAGGTGATCTCATTGAATCCCCAAATCCCAGAAACTTTTGTGTTTCATTTTCCAGAACGGATTCTGGTTGTGCTTATACCATTCGGTAGTATGGTCAAATTTAAATTTCTTGTACAATGACCTCCTCCCCACCCAGTCGTGTGTAGCCTTGTACCCTTTTTGTCATATATGATTATTATTATTATTATCATTATTATTAGTAGTAGTACTAGTAGCATTAGTAGTAGTAGTAATAGAAGCCTTATGTTAGTAGTAGTGGTGAGGTAGTGTCCGATTATTCCTTACGGGATTTTCCCACCAGTTCTAACCAGTGCCTTTTCACTGAATTCAAGGCAACAGTAAGTCTTCTCAGATCTCTGGTACTCTTCTTAACATCCAAGCAGATTTTATCATTACTATCTTTTAGCTAGTTCCGATTTTTTTTTATCTTCAGTTTATCCACTTTCATTTTCAGATTCTTAGGAACCATTTCTAAGGTTCTAATAACAATTTGAATCACAGTCACCTTCATGCTTCACACAACACTTTTGGTTCTCTGGCACGGTGCAGTTAAATGTCGAGTTTTCATTTTCTTTTATTTTTACCCTGTGATCTTTTGGAAAGGTTAAATCCACTAGAAGATATTTGTTCATCTTGTTAACAAAAATTAAATCTGACTGTCGGGCCAGGATTGAATGATTCGTTTGAAGAGAATGTTTCTAGAATATATTCTGATTAGTGCATATAGTATTTGTCAGTAGGATGAAACGTCAAACTCTTTCACAATTCTCAGTAGATCACCTTCTCCACCTAGTCATGCTGTTACATAGTCATACATGAATATGGGAAATGTACATAGAATGTTCATAACGTCCATATATAGATCACATAGGAATCCCGAAGCACGAAAAACAATTGACGACTTCTTAGTTCAGGAACAAAACTTTTTATTCCCTTTGAGTGAAAAGGTTTTTTGACACAAGGAAGAGAGATACCACCTTTCTATGCTGACTTTTCCATCTGCCCCAAACCACGTGCGACACCTGCCGCAAGGCCTCGGCAAGCAAGCGAAAGTCAACCTTCTTCTTCCGACCGCAAAACTCACCTAACTGACTTTTCTCAAATCTCAGCCTACGCTTTCGGTGCGTGACGTCACTCACATCCCGAAAGCGAAAGGTTCTCAGCCTAACTAAACCGAAAGTCAAGATATATAAAACGAAATCCCTCGGCCATTATATGCGAAAGGTTCCCCTTGAAATTTCAATAAAAAAAAATGAAGATTCTCTTTCGGAAGGAAGAATTATACCAATCAAAACAGTCTTCTAATGAAAACAAATTAGCATAAAAGACTTACGACTGATTAGACACGAGCGCGAAAGCGCCGATTGTTATTTTAATTGAATTTCCACAACGGAAAGTATGGGATGATATTTTTGTAATTGATACAAACTCTCTTCTCTAGAGATGGGTAACGGAACTTTGAAGAAACACCAAACATTATTAAGTATTTTACAGTAATATGGTTTATTTAGGCATGGAACAGTACATTTCCTTCTCGGAAACTAACTTATAATCAATCCCAATGAAATTATATCCTTTCAATGGAAACATGGCATAATCACAAGTGAAACATCTCACACTTTGTGCAGTATTTTCTTATGTCGTCATGAGAAAGAAATGAGTATATGTTAAAAATTAATGTAATTTAATGTGTTGTCTAATATATTTTAAAAAGTACGGCGCCTTTTCGTCTATTTGTGCATTCGTTAAGTTTTGTTTGTTGCACGACAAGTGTTTTTTTTTTTGTTTTTTTTTTTAGTTTTTTTACTGATCGATTTGCAGTTGGTGGTTAATTGACTGAGTCTTTTATTGCGTTCATTTCTTTAATGTAAAATCGAACTTGTAACACAACACATGCTGCTAATTAAATTTTGGTTCTTCGTACAGCAGGCGAAAATGAAAAGACCGAATAAATTAATAACATTTCACTAAAATAATTACATTCATACATATATATACATACATATATATATATATATATATATATATATATACATGTGTGTGTGTGTGTGTGTGAGGAGTATTTAGGCTGCAGACGTTTTTGTAGGATCATTTTCTTGAGATTCTAGGCAAAGATGTGGTGCATAGATTTTTTGCCTACTTTACTGGTTGAAGTCACTTTAAAAATGTACAAATCTGTTAGCATAATCAGAGTCTAGGTACTTTCAACCATCTTTGCTCAGTTCCGAGGGTGTGAATACTCCTGTGTTTTGAAGTTCAGGATTTCTTCTGTAGTCAAAGAATTTTTTTTTAAGTGGGAGAGTTCATAATCTGTGAACGCTTTGTTAGTTTTAATGTGTAGTGATATCTGCTAAGGATCACGTGACAATCAGTAAAACGAAAATGTCGGATTTTCATCTGTGTTTAATGAATTTTAATATTACTTCTCCCACGCTAAATGCAATATTGTTTAATGTGAAATATTTGTAAATATCACTTCTATTGCGTGAAGTCTTTGTTTTGTAAATTGTCCTAATTTTCGAATTATCAATTAACATGTGTTCCTTTAGTTGAGATGATTTTCGGATCGTTTATAAAATGTTTGGCTATGTTTGTTCTGATTATGTAAGTTGCAAGCTAGTTTGCGGGAGAGAGTGGTGGTTGTGTGTTTGATGTATGAATTATGCGTAGTTTTTCATCATTACTGTTGGATATATATATATATATATATATATATATATATATATATATATATATATATATATATATATATATATATATATATATTTAAGCAAAATGCTTCAGAATGTTTCAATTAACATTTTTATAACTTTGGATCTAAAAACTATTTTCTTACTCACAATTTAATATATTTCTGGACCATTTTTTTCTGAGAGAGAATTAAAGTCGAGTTTTAAAAATGGTCATTATGACCTTTCTCATTTCTATAAAAAAAACAGCAAGTGGAAATGTTTAAAACAAATGCAATATTATCGAATTTACACAAGTTTAGACAAGGGAAATTTCAAATAAAATTCCTTTCTAATGATTTTTGAGATCGTACATGAAATACGTTCGTCCTTTGAAAATGGTGTGCTAATACAATACAAGGAAAGTGAGGTTCCAGTCGAACTAACGAATGACGACATTATTTCAGTGGGTAAATACAGTTCTCTCAGGCCACAGTATTGCTAGTTGACTAATAGTGTAGCAAAAATAAATTGTATTGTTGCATAATTTATATGAGATTCGGCTGAAATGTTCATATCAAGATACTCTCATGGAATAAGACTAAATGAGGTTTATTTTTCAATTTAACCCCTCTTGTAATCAACAAACTTCAACCCGAAGTGTTGTAGTTCTTGAATATGATTGGTCAAAAGATTCATGAACAGCAGATATGACCACATCGTATGAACTTTCCAGCCAAATAATTTTTTAGCCTACTCTCATATATATATATATATATATATATATATATATATATATATATATATGACAGTGAACAAATATATAAAAAACACATGAAAGGACATGAAAGGATAAACTTATTTATTGTTGAATTTATTGCCAAGACCTTTTGTTTTTTCATATGTATATATTTTCATAAAGTCGGATTTTCTTCCATTTGGCATAAAAGAGAGTTCTCAATGGCCTGGGAGAGCGGGGTTCAATCCCATGTCAAATCCTTCCAAAGAATAAAAAAATGGTTTTTGATCCCTCCTTGATTAACACTCAACATTAAAAGGAATGGATGAAGGGAAAATGGAGCAATCCAGGGAAATGAGTACAGCCCTACCCTACAACTGTGTAGTAACAGTTGAAAAGGGAACCTTCGAGTCGTCCTCCGTGACAGTCACCAACTTCATTTTATATATACATATATATATATATATACATGTGTGTGTGTGTGTGTGTGTGTGTGCGTGTGTTCGTATATATATATGATTAGAGTGAGAGTAAGAAATATACACACAAACGCAAACACACACGCATGCGAGGACATTCTCACTCCGAGAAATATATATATATATATATATATAGAGAGAGAGAGAGAGAGAGAGAGAAAGAGAGAGAGAGAGAAATAAGTAGTAAAGTTGGTGGCCATAGACGAGGGAAACCCAAAGGTTCCCTTTTCACAAGCTACTACACCAAGGTGTTGCTCAGAGTGCTACTTTTTCCCTAGATTGGTCTGCTATTACCCTTGGTTCATACATTATAATGCTGAGTGTAAAGCAACAAGGCATCAAGTAACATTTCCTGAGTCTTTGGTATGACTCGATCTGGGATTAAACCCCGGTATCCTGGCCCTTTCGCAGACATTATAATATATATATATATATATATATATATATATATATATATATATATATATATATATATATATATGTGCGTAGCCTTATTTTCAGTATATCCATTCTTGTTGTCTATGAAGTTTTCTGCGTTGCATAATAATGAATGTATATTCTATTTTATATTATGCAGTCTCATTTTATCTCCGTTATAAACTTATCTCTGTACTCTCGTATATATATATATATATATATATATATATATATATATATATGTGTGTGTGTGTGTGTGTGTGTGTTTGTGTGTGAGTGTGTGTGTGTGAACGCACGCCTGCCCGCGCTAAATTAACGATTGTATTGTCATTGATAAAAAGAATGTTATCCCCATTGTGAAACATACAGACACACATTATAAATCACATTTTGGTCAAGGGACACATTTTGATCAATCATCTCACTTCGATCTCCTATATGTCTGAAGCTACAGGACTTTTCGCACATAAATGTGACAAATGATTTCTGCTAAATGGGATCTAGCAATTTTTTAATAGCCAAATCTCACGCAACATTATCGATAAAAATAAACGATAGACACCGAGTGGATATAGTAATTTGACCCCACCGATAAAAAATGGCTATGTTTTCTCGGGAATTGTAATTTTTTTTCTCTTTGCCATTTTCTGTTTATTAGTCAATATTTAGTTTATCAAAAATGAGTTGCGCAAAATCCCGATTTATATATAAGAAATTACATATATAGAAATTGTGTCAGTCAGAAGTCCTGTTATTTTCAAAATCTCATTATTTTTAACTTCTATGTTAAAGATGCTGAGTGCAACTCGTAGTATTTACAGTTATGATTATATAGGCATCTGGTGGATTGAAAATAGTTTTATAAAAATGTTATTTTAGAGCATCAAATTTTAAAAAGACTTAATAATAATAGCTTGAGAAATTTATACGCTTACAGAAAGTGCTACATATACTGGAAAGTATTATGAGAAAGTCTGAATGCCTCTCGTTGCTGCATTAATATTGTATCCTAAAATGTGCTACTACAGTATCATTTCTGTCTCTATCTACTTCGGAATTGGTTCACTATTCATATCGAGTCGAAACCTCTTCGTATAAATCATACAGAATATAAATCGCCCCAAATACGCATACGTGCAACTTAAGAGTCACCATGATGGCCGAATAATCATACATCATTGTTTAACAATTTAGATGAGTACGCCATCGGGACATCTTGTTCAATTATTTACGAAATTCCTGAAAGGAATGGCGTTTCATCTTATGTTAGACTTTACAAACTTTTCTGACTTTTCAATACTAGAGTAAATGAGGTAAATGTCAGTGACTAAGGAAAGGTCCATATTCAGGCTAGTTTTTCTGTACAAAATGCTATCCTGCAAAAGGTCATTAAATTGATGAGAAATATTGATAATATCTCAGAATGGAAATTGGCCTTTATTTGTATGATGAGGAAAATGCACACGGTTTTGAAGCCGTCTCTTGATTAGTTGGCTGGTTGGTTGGTATACTGAATGCCAACCATTGTTGGGTTATCTATTTTTGAAGCCAGTCTTTTTTGTCAAGCAATTATATAATTTTATTTAACTAATGATAATATGCGTGCCTTTAAGCAAATAGGCTTCATGCATATGATACTATTTGTATCTAACAACTATAATTATTTATTTGAAAAGAGTTATAATATTTCGAGTATTCCTACCGTAAATTAATTATTTGTACACAATTATATAATTTCAAGTATTTAAAAAACATTAAAGTAAGTAATTCAATTAATTAATTAATTAATTAATAAATAATAATAATAATAATAATAATAATAATAATAATAATAATGCACAACCCAGCACCTGTCCTAGAAAATAACACAAATAAACTCCTATGGGACTTTGACATACAAACGGATCGCCTAATCTCGACCAGAAGATCAGACCTAATAATAATCAACAACAACAAAAAAGACAACTTGCAAGATTGCGGACTTTGCTGTCCCGACTGACCCCAGAATAAAACTAAAAGAATGTGAAAAGAAGGATAAGTACCTAGACCTTGCTAGGGAATTGAAAAAAACTATGGAACAAGCAGGTGACAATTATACCAAATGTAATTGGTGCATTCGGAACAGTAACTAAATGTTTACCAAAGGGACTGGAGGACTTGGAAGTTGGCGGACGGGTGGAGACCATCCAAACTACTACATTATTTAGAACGGCCAGAATACTGAGAAGAGTCCTGTAGAGTTGAGTAGACTTGCTGTCACTCAAACTCCAGTGAAAACCATCAGCTAACGCTGATGTGAAAAACTCTAATGGAGTCAATAATAATAATAATAATAATAATAATAATAATAAAATGATGATAATGATGAAAGCAAAAAGATAGACCTGGCAAGAGAACGAAAAAGCTGTTGAACATAAGGGTGACGGTAATATCAATTGTATTCAATGCGCTTAGAATGGTCCCCCAAAGGCTTGGAAAGGGGATCGGAAGAATAGACAATTAGATGAAGAATCAAGACCATCAAGTCTACTACATTATTGAGAACAGGTAGAATACTAAGAAGATTCCTGTAGACCTGATGAGACTTTATATCTCTCTCTTTCTTTCTTTCCAGTGAAAGCGCATCAGCTGATGCTGGTGGGAAAAACTCGCAACCAGTAAAATAAATAAGATAATCATTTGTAAACAGTTATAGCTGCAACTAACGATACTTAACACAAATAATTTCCAGTCAGTTATATGGTTTCAAGTATTCCAATGTAAAACTAATAATTTTAGAGATACTGTAGATATTTTAACGATACATCAACAGGCTGGGGGTTTAATTATTTTACCAAAATATTTAGGATTTATCTATTTTCATCTTATTTCATTTTATTTTATTTTCTTCTTTTTTTTTTTGCTATCAAGGGCAAAAAGGCGAATTAAGATTTTTCAATCATTTCTTAGAAGGGATGTTCTTCCAAAAACAGGTAATTTGAATTGAACTAAGATGCTATTTCTCAATATGAGCAACTTTTCGTTCATTTAAAATGTTTTTGAGCTTGTTATATCGTTGTAGATTTTTCAGCTAAATAGCATAGAAATATCAGGAAAAAGCGATTGAATACTTTCAGAAAAACACATGTTTCTGTGCAGGCTGACCCGTTCAGATTACTTTAATAAAGCGACTTTTTCTCTTGTGTTTTAAAAGAAAAAACATTTATTTCTTGAGTCATTCTTCCACAAAAAAGTTTTTCAATATGATAAAAAAAAAAAAATCAAACAACAAACAAAAAGCAAAAGTAAATATAAAATAAGTCTTTAATGCCAACTCTAACTATCATAAGGCAGTAATTCTAAAGCCCTTAGTCAAAATAGAACTCACTTTTTACGCTAAAAACTGCACGTCCATATTTACTGATGGACAAGGTAGGGATAATGAGTCCGGGGTCGTAAGCTAAATCTATATAGGACATTTAGATATGAAATTCTCACTAAAACCAAAACGTCTGATATGAATAGAATTGGTACGCAATTTCCTTCGACTTTTGATGGTTTAAAAATATCGATACTAAATCTACCAAGACAGAAACGAGGGAATAAAATGTAAATTTTCCCTTGGAATTCTACACCCTTAATCTTGTGAATAAGTTCTGAAACTTCTCTTGTAGTTTGTGTGAAGCTACATCGTCGTATTTTTTTACGCCCAAAGTGTCCTCTACAGTTTCCTTTGATTGAGAAAACCAGAAAAAACGGTTGTCAGATAGTGTGGAGTGTGTGGGATTTTCACAATCTTGTATTTTGCCAAAAATATCTAATCAAAAAAGTATCGAGATTATTCTTATAATTCATTTTCACATAGACTCAGACTTATATAAAATAACTATTTATATTTTGGCGACAATGTAGACATTGTGACATAATCAAATGAACGTTCATGAAAGCGTAGGTGAGAAACTGACGGTGGCCACGCATTGTAGACGGAGGGTATCAACGTTATTCTAACTTAAATATATACGTTTTATCTATGATATTAAGTAAACACGATTCATTAATATAGCAAAATACATTATATATATATATATATATATATATATATATATATATATATATATATATATATATATATATATATATATATATATATAAATCAATGTTGTGCAATGGATTTCTTAGCGTACTGAAGAGTAATTAGATTTAAATTTATTTCTTTTACTTTTTTTATACAAAAAGGTTATTAATTGTAAGCGGTCATGTTTAAGCAACGGAAATGTCTGCATATTTATTTCTACTTCGTGACTAAATAAATGTGGTCTTAAGGGATTATGCAAAACGTGACTTATATGCATGCGTCAGATATATATATATATATATATATATATATATATTTGTATGTATATGTATAATATGTTTAAAAAGTCCGCAAATGAAATTGAATATCGTTATTAAATACAACAACCTTCAGGCAGTAGAAATGACGAAATATTATCCAGGTATAAATTCAACAATCAAAATATGCGTAATCGACTAAAAAAATATTACCTTGAAAATGATTGGTTGTCTCAATATACGAGGGACCTATGTAACTTCTAGTAACTCTACTGATAATAATGTTCTGTTCTTTTCTGTTTTAAATTTGAAAATAATATACTATAGCAAGTATCAATCCTCGATTACAATACCTTGGACAAGAGAAGAATATTTTGCGTCACAACCTATTCGGAGACAAAATCATTTAAAACTGTCTCAAAATATATACAACCCCTTAATATGATAATAATTCTTATAGTAATTTAACCACGCACGCTTGGACTCTCCCAACAATAAATAGTAGCAGATACTGCTCTTAGGCTGAAGGCAATATGCCAGATGACAGCTTTGGGATCTGGACCGAAACAGTCCCGCAGGTAACCCTCTCATTACTGTATTACTGTTCTTTTTTAATATATTTGTTCAATTCATTTCCTTTCTTGTGTCTTTAATTTTAGCCTCTAACAAGGCCACAACAGATTTATTACTGAGACAAGACCTCCCCCACAACAAAAAAATGCCTGTCCTTGATACAACAACAAAAAAATTTTGATTTTATGTCTCAAGCTCAAAGAATGCATTTTTACAATACGTGTTCCAAATGACTGCCATTGTGCTTGTCTCAGTAATAAATCATTATCATATTAATGGGTTGCATTTTATGAGACACCCTGGACAAATTACAACTCAGTCTGTTGGCATTTTGACACCAACCACTTATTATAATGGTGACAACACAATATCAGCTTTGATCTTTTATTAAGTTATATATCCAGTTTTGCAGACGCCAATATAAACAATCCTTTCTCAAAATAAAATTTGCTGTCATATTTTTGACTCGTCGTTGGGCCTTTGTGCAGCAATATAAGACATGGTCCTCAGAAATAACGTTGTTAAGCCGTTGAAAGAATGGTTTCATTCGCCATGATTATTAGAGCAACCATTCAAAGGAAGACTCTGGTCGAGACATTCTTCAGTTCAAGAATGTGTTAAAGAAATTTATTCCGTGTATTTTCGCCATTCTGCATTTCCTAACAAATTCACAATATCTGTATTTAGTTCATAAATTTCATGAGAATAACTGTATGCAGGCTCAGAAGAATATATCATTTATTTTTTTCTTCTTTTCTTCATATATTTATTTTTTGTTGATGAATTCATTGTTATGTTTCCTAGTTTAAAAACCCACCTAGAACGGATTATATATATATATATATATATATATATATATATATATATATATATATATATATATATTTATGATAGTATTTCTAAGGGTACGTTGATGCCATACTCTTTCTCACTAATAGCACTGATGAAATGAACATAATACAAGAGACTTTTTAAATTATCTCCGTACTTAACTTCAGACAAGAACTCAGTGTTAACAGTAAAATCCCATTTCTAGGTGTCCTGATAGACACAAGCAATATTAACAACTTTACCACCTCTATATATGAAAAAAAACGCATTAAACCCAATGCACTCAATTTCCATAGTGAAAGCCTCTTCCGTTTTAAAAGAAGTATCATAAAAAGGCTTTTTTCCAGAGCCAAACAACTCACTTCCTCTTCAAATAGCCTCCTTAATGAACTTAAAAATATAAAACAAACACTTATTAATAATGTGTTTCTGTTGAAACTGAAAGTAAACGTTTCATTAATAAAACTGAACAACATAACATGGAAAATACCCTAAACTATAAACAACTAATAAATCTTTACTACAAAAACTAATTCAATAAGATAGATGAACATATATAAAAAAATACTTATCGAAAAAAATGTTATCCCTGCTAAACCTCCCCCCTCCAAAAAAAAAGAAAAGAAAGAAAGATAAAAATACGACTAATCATTTACTGCAAAAAAATTGAAACTCCCGACCTAATTATTTCCAATAACTCATCTCCATCCCTGAACTTCCTCATATGATAAACGTCGTATATATGTTCAAATATCAATTGGGAGACTGTGTCTCAACAAAAATAATACGTACGTTTGTCTTACCACTACGACTCTTTCAAGACGACTTACTATGTACCTTAACGATTCTAGCTCCGTAGCCTTACATCTTAAAAACCTCTCTATTCCGAAATCTACATTCTTGTTGAAAACACCACTATAATAGCAATCGAATTTAGTAAGCTACGACTACAAATCCAAGCCCTACATATAAAAACCAAAAAATAAAAACCCCAGCTACAATTAAAAGAATTAACTTTGAAAATAGTGACAATATTTTGAAACGCCTTTAGTCATTTTTTAATATTCTATTTTTCTTAATAATATTCTTTTTCCGTTGTTAGCGTTCTGTTTTAAATTCGTTCGGTGTCATCAGCATCTTAGTTTAAATCAACTATACATTTACGTAATTTTTGCAATGTTATAAAAACAAAACAACTTAAAAAACACCAAAAATCAATATTTACACTCGCAAACTACCTCTGATGACGGCCTATGAAAGGTCCGAAACCGCTGGGGACAATTTCGGCCAGTTCATATACCAACTCCAACCTAAAACCATAACATATGATAGGAAAATAAAATTCTAAATGTGTCTTTATCATTCTATCAAATATGCTTACATGAAGGACTGCTGCCTAACTTTACACACACACACACACACACACACACACACACACACACACACACACACACACACACACACATATATATATATATATATAATTCAAAATAGTTTAAAGAAAAGTTGCCAAGGAAATCGTTTGATACGTGTTTAAATGTAATCTATCGAAACGCTATTAAAGCTGAAAGTGTACCTACTAAGGTATACGTTGTATAACCTTAGCCAGAGTGTTTGTACAATCATAAAATATCTTTCACGCTGAGGCGTCACGTTACCGGTACCACATATATATGAGTATAGAAAGATAAAGATTGACAAAAAAGGGATTAAATAAATCTGGCTGTAAATGTTACAGATTGCATTTGCATGAAAAACTGTTAATTATAAATTCCCCTACTCAATATTATTTACTACAAACAAATTAAGAAAAGTTCCTAATATAGACAGAAAAATAAGTTTGTATTATGCCTGTTGCCATCTGACTAATATTCAGTGTGGTCTGAAGCCTTAGTCTATCGTAAAGTTGGACGGGTTTCGATTCCGGCTTCGAGCGTCCTGCGTGTCTAGCCACACTGAAGAGTTCTGATAGAACGAAACAGTCTGTCTGTGGATGACTATATATATATATGTATATATATATATATATATATATATATATATATGTGCGTGTGTGTGTGTGTGTGTATATATATAACCATTATATATATTGACGGAGAAAATTGAAAAACAATGTAATCGAAAGTGAAAGAAGGTTGACGCTAAAGCTTTTCATCATCAAGATTTAGAAAAGATGCCATCAAGTGTCGTTTAAACATCCTTCGATGATCTAGCGACACTCGATATCATCTTTAAAGCCTTGATGATGGTTTATTAAAACCGAAACATTATTTCGTCGATTTTCTTTCACAATAAATTCTTCCATTTTGATTACTGTATATTTCAATTTTTTTTCGTATCGTCGGATTCTTTTTCTTTATTTACTTATATATATATATATATATATATATATATATCAATTAATTCGTGAGTCGGGACTATCCTACTACAGTTTCGCCTAAAACGGTTCCTCAGGGTACCTCATAGCGACTCGGTATGAGGTACCCTGAGGAGCCGTTTTAGGCAAAACTGTAGTAGGATAGTCCCGACACACGAATTAATTTTTGTAATTTGCTCTACGTAGTATTAAGCACTCTTTGTAATTGTAGCATTGCAGTATTTTGGGGTGGGTTTTTGTTCTTCTAGCCAACTGATTGTGTATCTTTTGATTTTTTTTAATTGGTGTGACGAGGTTGGCCTTTTCGTTTTTTTCCCGATAACCTTTTTCTTTTTTCCCTGGGCAGTGATTCGAGATATATTATCTCTGAATTCTGGCGGATTTTTTCTTTGTTACCCTAAATGCTGATAGGTAGTAAATTAGTAAATATATATATATATATATATATATATATATATATATATATATATATATATATATATATATAGTGGGGGTGAGTGTCCATATTTGTCATTTTCAATGAATTCATGGAATTTAAAAGAAAGAATTCGGGGAAAACATAACCCAAAAGATTGTCTTTCGACGAACCATCAAGCAGGGAATATAGAAATCAGTTAGATCTGTTATAAAAAAAAATATTTGAGTGAGTTAAAAAAATTACACATAATCATGAAATACAAAAGACATTGCCCATATTCATCGTACAGTTCAGCACTCTTGAGCCATCTCTCCTTAAGTTGTTTTTATAGTCCTGTCAAGAAATAATGCTATAGAAATTTTGAATAAATCGTGATTTCCTTCTCGGTTTGGACGATAACTTTTTATCAATTTTATTATACAAAGTCTGACCACTGGCAGCAGTTTTTAATGATTATTTAAAACTAGCAACCGAATCTCATCACCAAAAATATATATTTGCAAAAAATGTCATAATATCCATGGACTGCATCATGAATAACAAAAGACAGCATTTTTCATCTCCCCCAATCATCACGGACATCATAAACCATTAAATATTTCATGATTCTTCATTTTTGTTGCTTCTAAAGTGGAACCTTTAATCTTACCTTCATTTCAGACAATAAATTACACTGATCGATATTTCTTATCAATCTTAACAGAATCCAAATATCTCTAAATTTTTTATTACGGGTTAATCTTAAAAGATAACAAATATTTTATGAAGATAAAAAATGAATGAATAAAATCAATTCGAAATGAAAACCAAATTTAATGCATAATTTATTTTGTCACTTTTTTGATCAAATTTAAACGGCATATCATCTTTCCGCTTAAAAAGAAACTTTATTTTAATCATCAAGTGTTTCTCGAAAGCTGCCGAAGAATGGACAACAACATTTTTTTAATCTTTTAGCCTTGATAATATATTCTGTTCGACTAAAGCAATAGGGGATCCCTGATTCCTTTTAAATCTCTCTGAGGTCTCTGACACTTAAAAAAAGTCTGATAGTTTCCCAAATCAATATTATCCTTTCAGTAATTATATTACAATTGTTATACTTATTATTTATTAATCAATTTCGTTGTTCTCTTGTCTTATTTTCAAAATGTTCAATAATGGGAAGCCTACATCTTAGAGAAATATATTTTGTTTTCTTTGTTGTAAAGAAAACGTGTCTCTTTGGGTTTGAAAGTAAACTACTACAAAACGTTGGGATTAATATTTTAAATGGGAATCTCTACTGAGTCCCTTTCTATTTCATAAAATTACTTTGTTTTCTTAATCCCTTTTGGATCCTTCTTCTTACCCAGGTGCTTCTGTTTGTAATTTCTTTCTTACATCTGAAATAATCTATTTTAATATCACGTCTTTTTCTGGTTGATATTTTTTATTTTTGTTGTTATTTTTCTATTTTGGTTTTCATATCATTCATTATTTCTTCCTTTTCTTCCTCTTTTCTATCTTTATTCCTTTTCTTTTTTGGATAATATTGAGTTTTTAGTCCTGGAAGAATTAGTGATTTTGAGTAGGGTTCAAGTATCAACAAGTTTTCAAATCCACCTACGCTGTCCTCTTCAGTATTCCAGCTGATTTTTGATGATATTTTTGTCTTGTTTTGCTGTGATTCTCTCGCGAAAATGCTGTCACCTTGTTAGCTTTACGTCTGAAATTCTTTGAATTTCACTTCACGACTCTTCAAAGTGCGCTAATAATACCTTCAGATTACCCTCCTATCTCTCAAGATTTCAACATCTATCTATTAGTGATAAATGTTCTTATATTTCTTCAAGGTAACTAGATCTGGTATTCTTATTAATCAGTATAATTCTTTTAATTTCAAATTGGCAGGGAATTTCATGCTTATTTTCGTTATGATTTTGGTTTTTGGATATAACATTGATTTATGCAACGATTCTCATGTCATCTCGTTTAATATTCGTTTGTCTCTTCCGATGTGGATACACACACACACACACACACAGACAGACTTACACACACACACACACACACACACACACACACACACACACACACACACACACACACACACATATATATATATATATATATATATATATATATATATATATATTGTCATCCACAGACAGACTGTTTAATTCTATCAGAAATCTTCAGTGTGGCTAGACAAAGCTGCAATCGAAACCCGTCCAACTTTACGTTAGACTAAATTTCAGACCTCTCGGCCACCAAGCGGACCACGTTGGTTAAGGGAATTTTTTAGGTATTTATTTAGCAACAGTAGCAGCAGCCGTTTGTTTACATTTTTTATACCCTATCGGCTACCAGAGTGCTCAATTCTTTCGAAGAATGATGTATATATATATTTATACATAAGTGATTTATATCGCATAACTAAACATATTACTACATATAATAAAAAGAACGTTTTATTAAGTAGATAACAATCCTGTTAATGTTTTTTGAAAGAAAACTCCTTAATGAATTAGTGGTGTATCAAGCCGCAGTAAAAAAAAAAAAAATTGAACGTAGATGTGATAGAATTCATATTGGAGTGTCAGAATATATAAGAGAATCAAATAAAAGGAAACCGAAATAAAAATCGAGTGTGAAAAGTGGAAATGTAGAAAAATAATTATTATAGAGTATTTAGAAGTAAAGATGTATAATGTAGAAAGAAAAAATGTAGAAGAAAAAAAATCCGAGTTCGTGTAGAAACACAATATGAAAAAAGTAATCTTTTATTTCATTTGACATTTTATCATTTCAAGACAAACTATAATAAACACCAAAGAAAGAAAACAAATATATATTCAAGCTATAGAATATATTAACTAATCATTTACTAAATTATCAACTATTTTCCATGCATTTACCGTATGCCAGTAAAGTAAAAATATATATTTTAAATGCTGACTGTATCTCCTACAGAGAGGTAACCCCCACCGCCGAAGAGGTGTCCTGGGCATGACATTAAACTGCACCCGAAGGATTCAGTTTTAAATATCTGGGGTCTCTAGAGGACATCTTCGTTGTCAACACTCCCAGGTCTTCTGTGAACAAATAGACACCGAAAAGGTGTCCTAGGTATGACACTAAACTGCACCGGAAGGCTTTACCTTTAGATATCTGAGGTGTATGGCATTACTCTCAGGTCTCCTGTGCACAAATAGGCACCGAAAAGGTGTCCAGAGTATGACTCTAAATTGCGTCGGATGACTTTACCTAAAAATATCTGAGGGGTATGGAATTACCACCAGGTCTCCTGAGTACAAATATGCCTCGAAAAGGTATGTGACACAAAACTGCACCGAATGACTTTACTTTTAAATATCTGAAGAGTATGGCATTACTCCCAGGTCTCCCATACACAAATACACTCGACACTAAACTTCCCCTGGTGTATTCAACTCTAAATATCAGAGCTGTATGGAATACATCTCCGTTGTCATTACTCCCAGGTCTCCTGTGCCCCAAAATCCTCTTACAAAACAAATACACAAATGTATTTAAATTTGAACATACAATAAACACAATTCATTAAGCTCTAGACATAAAATGACTGTAAACAGGTTGACATGCCGATAAACCAGTCCATTGATTAATCACAGTTTATTAAATGTCATATCATCATTATCATGCTGTTACGTTGCTAGCATGGATCTCTCTAACACTCTCTTTCCACTTGTCCCTATCATCCATCCCTCCCGGTAGGCCTTCAAGTCTACATTCTGTATCGGCACAGAGCTGTTGTATATAGGTTCTAGATGGTTGTCCTGCCTTTGCTCGTCCATGGGAAAAGGTCCACCGGAGTATCTCGCTTATGAGTTCGTCCCCACTTCTCCAGCAGTGTCCCGCATGTCTGGTTCGTCTAACCTGGATAGTTTTCGTGATGGGTAGTAGGTGGCTGTACAGCTGCAGCTTTGTGGTATGCTGCCTCCACGACTTGTTCAACATTACTCGCAGCATTCTTGTGTAACTGACGTCAACCTTTTTCTCCATACGATTAGTTAACGTCCATATACTGCATCCATATAGCAGTATCGACACGACTGCTTCTAAATGTCATATACTCTACCCAAATACGCCTGTCCTTGTGCCAGTTTGTTCTATTCGTTAATTATGTGGTTGATTTTTGATTTCTTTCTACATCGCCCATCCATGCTATTCTTCTGAGTCTTATCTATTCTGGAATTTACATTGTTTTATATGGTGTTATTTTAGGCTACTCTAAATGGCGATTCAATTTAGAGCTCTTTTCGTTGATTCTCTGTAACCATGTCTATATCCACGCATTCGTAATTTCTTTGGTTTGTTTTCTGAAAGGTCCATATAATTGGTTTTCGTCTCATTATCTTATTTTCTTGATTTTATCATTCTCCTTTTCATGTTCTTTTTCTTAATTCTGTTCTTGAAGATTTTGGCTGCAGTAATTAGTTTCTCGTTGTTCTTTTTTTTTTTTTGTATTTCTCTGAATTTCCGCATCAACACAATCATCAATGTTGCTAAGTCGTCTGTTTCTAGATTTTTTTTAAACATTTAGAATTTAGTTATATTACTTCTGTTGTTTCGATTTTTCTTTTTTTTTATGAGTATTGTGCACTGTTTAATACCAAATTCCATCCATATCTTGTCTGAATATTATGTTTCTATTTTCTTTTTTAGCGAAAATTTTGACATACTTCATGTAGTACATGAAGTACGAGATATTTACCTGTGAATTTCTGCGTTCGTCTCCTCATTTGCATTTCTTAGGTTATAATATAATCGCAAAGACAATTAGTGGTGAGAATGATGAGACCCAACTTGAAAGAAGATTGCTTTTATCAAAACAGGGCGCAACCCTCCAGCAGTTGGTTCTCCTCTCCAGTATTCCATAGCTTTCGTTATAATGTTGACTAATTACACGGAGATTTTAAGCATTTTTAAATGTTCTATCATCCATAGATATAGGATCATATAATATGTATTCCTTTGGAGGTGCCCGTGGTGTAATTGTTATCGTCGTAGGAAATGAACACAGCGACACGAGTTCAAATCCTGGACGAAACTGATTGCATTTTACATAGCACTAATACCCTTGGGAAAGGTATGAATCCAATTATTCTCCCTCCAGCTATGGGTAAATAGTAGGACAGACTAGGTTCTTCAGCCTTGGTGAGGCAACTAGTCTAGGAGAAGGAAAACTCTGAATTCAAACCTGTTAAACTCCGCTTAAAAATTGACCTTGTGTCATATCCTGCCCGAGCGGAGGGGTTGGTAAATAGGATCATATGTATTCCTTTAATCTATGTATATTTGTTCTTTTACGCTCATTAGTTTATTTTTGCTGGTATCTTTTCCATTTTTCCGATAAGGACCATGACTTTCTAACCTGTAGTAAATTTTTTCTCTCAGCAGTAGTTCTTGGATTTTTCACATAGTTGGTATAAATGTTATTTTTATGCAGTAGCATTTGGTGGTTCCTTTTTAAGGATTGTTTTTCTGGATTAGGTTAGTTTTCGCTTTTTTCATTCATTCAGTAACGTTAGTTTCTGGTCGGCATGTGAGTAGTTGGTAAAGGTAGCTTTATAAGAGATTTTCTTGGAGACTAAATTAAACGCCGAGAAACATCATTGAGAAAACTTAAGAACTTATCGAAAGTGACAGATCTGAGTATTTTATCATATACATTGCAGTTTATCAACTAAATACAATACATTCAAATTCTTAGGAAGTGTAAACTAAGGAAATGTCACATTAGATTTATCGCTTAAACATCTATAAGATTTGGAAAGTCTGTTTATCTTTAGAAGGTGACATATATAAGACAATATAATGGAGTACTAAAATGAAGTTAGCACATGACGAAATCCTTTTAACTGATAAATATTCTTATTGTTTTTTGCTTTTTATTTTTGAGTAGTGTTATCACGTGACAATATATTGTAGCATAAAATTTAATGAGCCTATTTTCAATTTTCATCTTGGATTTTATGATATATTTCAGCTTTCGTTTCTTCTTTCATTACTTGTAATTTGATTCCTGGTAATTCTTTCTATCAATAAACCGGTATTTTTGTTGCATTCCAAAAATTTGTTCCATTCCTCTTTTGCTTCGATTTGCTCAAATTTCCTCTGCTTTAACGTCACTAAAATCTGCTTTCATTATTTGAATTGTTTGTCCAAGTACTGGTTTTTTTCCTGTACAAATATCCTTTAGCCTTTATTTTTATAGATATCTTTACTATTGTTGTTCTTTATCAATTGTTTCATTTCATTGTGCCCTAATAAGTTTCCATTCCTTAGTGATTATGTTTGTGATCCCAGTTTTGATTTGTTTATTTGTTCCTGCAGTCCCATTTCATCGCAAGTTTTTGTTTTTCCATTTCTTTTTTAGGCTTCTTGTCTGGATGCCTAGTTTGTCATTGATTACTCTTGCCCCTGAATTAATTAAATGATTTCCTTTGAGATAAATCGTAGTAAATTATTCACTTTTTCCTTCTCTTTAGGCATGGTTTTTTAAAGTTTGTTCTCTTTGTTTCTTTCCGCTTTTTTTAAATTTGTTGTTATGATAATTGGACTGTGTTTTCTTATGTTGTGTATATTTTAACTTCGCCTTCTTTAGGGATCCTTTTTTACTGAGTGTTTTCGTCACTATTCACTTGTCCATATATTCATAGTAATTCAAGATCCATGAACCATCGTTTCTTGCTTAGTCCCCATTTTTATTTTTTTTGGCTTGCTCTATGATTCTTCTCATATTCTTATCATTTGTTTCTTTGTGCGGTTGTATAAAAATATATATCGGCATCTTATTTATTTTCTCTTCTACCTTTATTTTTTTTAGTGCCCAGAGGTATTATTGGGTTGTCTATAAGGAATATTATTGGCTTGCTCAATGATTCTTCTCATATTCTTATCATTTGTTTTGTGTCGCCTATTTGTGCGGTGGTATAAAAAATATATCGGCATCTTATTTATTTTCTTTACTACATTTATTTTTCTTGTGCCCAGACGTATTATTGCGTTGTCTATAAGGGATATTAATGGCTCTTCCCTTTATATATAAATACCAAATATTTACAGGATGAAAATCGGCTCCGTCATGTTGCTCATCAAAGACCAACTGCCTTTAATGACACTCTAAATTGTGAGCCCAAATTTATTTGGAATAATTTATGATAACTTTTGCCTCTGATTATTATTTCTGCTCCGGTCAGCACGTTCGTGGTTTTTGCTGGTCCGACTGAGAACAAATCTCCTCAGATTTCCAAGGTTTGTTTCAGTATTCTTGTCAATTTCAGCTGTGTTGTGGTCAGAAGTTTAAATTTTTCTTTGGATTTCTAGGTCACTCTCCGTCTTTCCTAGGTTCTTGGGGATTATTCATAGGGTTATTGATGTAATTGGTATTACAGTCATCACCCTGTTGCACAAATAGTTTTAGTTTTCTGAAAGGTGCAGACATTTTTTAAGTTGTTCTCTACTTTAATTGTAGGATAATACTGAAACAGAGAGAAGTTTACTAATGGACAAGTTCTTTCTTTTTACAAAGACTAGATATGGTCTGCTTGCATGCAAAAACTGATCCGTTTTATCTTTAATTCGCACAGAAATTTAGGCATTTTTTAAAATGAAATTATCTGTTTCATATGAAGTATGTTTTTTTTAGTGTGGTGAAATCTTAGTCATCTGTACGATCGAGCCGTGACTTCTCTTGTACTTCTGAAAACGCAAGTTTGCTTCATTCACTCATTATATAGCTGGCTATTTCGTCTGTCTCTATTCACATTGCCAACACTTGATATTCTTTTTCTTCATATCTATTTCAGTTTTTATATTGTTCTTATGAAGTTATTTCCCTTTTCAGTTTCTTTTCTGTGACCATGTCTACGCCATTTTGTATGCAACTTTCTTCGTTTGTTTTCTTTTAAGTGTTTTTCTTCCAATTTTTGGTTTTTTTGATTAAGTGATATTGTTTTCTTGTATGCTGAGTTAATTCTTTTGCTGTTATTGGCTGCGGTAAAGAGATTGCTCTTGTTTATATTATACTTTCAGTCCCTAAGTTGATGTATCGAAGCAATGCTTAATGATGGCTAGTCCTTTTCCCCTTTTTGTTTTGCAACATAAAATCTGCCTACCTCATCTCTTGAGTGGAAGTCCCTGTGCATCGTCATCAAATTTCTTATTCTGTGGTCCATGTTTCTCAGCTCCTCTCTTTTCCGATTAAAGAAAGGTCTTGAGTATGTTACCATGAAAACAGACGAAGTGTTTTTTCTTTAATTACGTTTTTGCTGTTGATGGTTTCCAGTAGTTTTCTTGTCTTTCAAAGTTATTTATCCTGACGTTTTCCTACGTTTTTGTTTATTTAGTTGATTACTTCTAATACTCCCAGGTATTTACAGCTTTCCTTCCCTATCAACGTTTTGATGCTTACTTGATTGTGTGTTTCTATTTTTTCTGTTGTTTCTCTTTTCCTTTATTCACTATAATCATTGTACATTTCTCAATTTAATCTCCAATTTCTATTTATCTGTACATTTTTTTTCTTTTTTTCCCCTTCCCCTGTCTGCAACTATTGCTTTTCTGAGAATATATTAAATATGCGCTCTACCCAGCATAGTTATAAAAATAAAATTGACCGATTTTATTTTTAGGTAAGAATCAGTGCACCTGCTTAAGATCGTAGTGTAGTATCTGCAAGATCTGTCCTGTACAATCATTAAAAATCTTAGGATTATTTTCTTTTTTACAGTAACAAACAAACAGTTATTATTATTATTTACTCCATTAGAGTTTTCACATCAGTTTTAGCTGATTTAGAGTGACAGCAATCTCCTCAAGTTTCCCGGACTCTTCTCAGTATTCTGGCCGTTCTAATAATGCTGTCGTTTGGATAGTCCCACTCATCCGCCAACTTCCAAGTCCACCAGTCCCTTTAATAATCCTTTTGTTATTGTACTAAAAGCACCAATTACGATTGGTATAATGGTCACCTGCATGTTCCATAGTTTTTTCAATTTCCAAGCAAGGTCGAAGTACTTATCCTTCTTTTCACATTCTTTCAGTTTTATTCTGTGGTCCGCCGGGACAGCAAAGTCGACCATTTTGCGAATTCTCTTCTTTTTTGTTGATTATTATTAGGTCTGGTATTCTGGCCGAGATTAGGTTATCCGTGTGTATGTCAAAGTCCCATAGGAGTTTATGTGTGTTATTATATTCAAGGACAGGTGCTGGGTTGTGCATATACCATTTGCTTCTATGGTCAAATTTAAATTTCTTGCACATCTCCCAATGGATCACCTTTCCCACCCAGTCGTGTCTAGTCTTATATTCCCTCTGTGCTAATTTGCTGCATTCGCTTATTATGTGATTAATGGTTTCATCAGTGTCGTCATTACTATTATTATTATTATTATTATTATTATTATTATTCATCCTCATTATTATTATTATTATTATTATTCTATGAGAGTTTTTCACCTCAGTGGTAACTGATGGTCCTTCACACGAGTTTGAGTGACAGCAAGTCTCCTCAAGTCTCCAGAACTGTTCTCAGTATTCTGCCCGTTCTCAACAATGCTGTTGTCTGGATGGACTCCATCCGTCCTCCAACCTCCAAATTCTCCAGTTGCTTTAATAGTCCTTTAGTTCCTGTACCGGATGCACCAATCATGAATGGTATAATCGTCACCTTCATGTTCCATATTTTATTATTATTATTATTCACTCATTAGAGCTTTTCACATCAGCGTTAGCCGATGGTTTTTCACTGGATCCTGAGTGACAGCAAGTCCCTCAAGTCTCCAGGACTCTTCTTAGTATTCTGGCCGTTCCCAATAATGTCGTTTGGATGGTCTCCACTCATCCGCCAACTTCCTCTAGTCCCTTTAGTAACCTTTTAGTTACTGTTCCAAACGCACCAATTACAATTGGTATAAATGTCTCCAGCATGTTCCACAGTTTTTTCAATTCCCTAGCAAGGTCGAGGTACTTATTATTCTTTTCCCATTCTTTTAGTTTTATTCTGTGGTCTGCCGGGATAGGAAAGTCGACTATTTTGAAAGTTCTCCTTTCTTGTTGTTTATTATTAGGTCTGGTCTTCTGGCCGGGATTAGGTGATCCGTTTGTAAGTTAAAGTCCCATAGGAGTTCATGCATGGCATTTTCTCGGACAGGTGCTGGGTTGTGCATATACCATTTGTTAGTATGGTCGAATCTAAATTTCTTACACATTTCCCAGTAAATCACCTTACCGATCCAGTAGTGTCTTGCCTTGTACTCCCGCTGAGCTAATTTGCTGATTCGCTTATTATGTGATTGATGGTTTCATCTCTGTTACCACATAGCCTGCATTTGCAATTTTGTTGAGTCTTATCCATTCTCGCTTTGA
>OY757930.1:59553330-59598330 GCA_963585895.1 Sepioteuthis lessoniana
ACACACACATACAACACACATATATATTTATTATTTTTTATGATTCCATTGTTTTGTAAATTTTTACAGTTAATGCTTATCGTAGGGCAAAGTAAGCCAACAAATCCGACAAGATATTCTTTCTAAATCAGTGTTTGATTGTCGTATTCTTGAATCAAAATATTTTTGCCTTTTGATTAACTGAAAAATCCTAATGAGCTGCTTGAGTGCTCCTGCTTACTTTCTAAAGCGGATGTAATACTGTACACCTCTCCTTGTCTTTTGAACGTTCTTTACGATGGTCATTGAGTTCAATTTCACTCAAGTGATCTTTGTAAAAATCTAGGATCGACTATTTTCCTGCAGTACGGCCATATACTGTATTATTACTCTTTTCTTTCCGAATTCAACGATCAGATTTTTTTCACCTCTTTTAAAGTTCTACTTCGAAATTGCCAGAAACTCATGATCTGTTTGCACCATTGAGGCATCTAAAACAAAAGATATACTTGGTTAGTATTGTTTAAAATAAGATTATTGAATAATCAAAACAGTTTTTATAAACATTACTCTTATAAGTCATCTACGTTCAGCTATTTAGAGTGACGAAGGTAGGGAACTAATTTTCAACATTGGTATTAATAATCATTCAAATCGTTTATGAGATTTATTAGTAATATATTCTATATGTCTCTAAGTATCCCACAAAATAGCTAGACAGGCAGATTTTTTCCTTAATGGAATTCCTTTAAATTGTTAAAAATCTATGATTAGGATTGTTAATCTTTGTAATATCAATTTGTTTGCTTTCTATACAAATGAAACTCCAGTTTTCAGCTAAAATATCCCAGTTTTGCAAAACGTTCCGAGATACTTAAGCTAGAGAAGGGAACCCACTCGCAAATAGAAATTTTTATTTTCTTTCTGAATAAGTTAGACCATTTCAATCAATTTAAAGCCAAAATCTTTTCAATGGTGTCCACGACGAGTGACAGTGTGGTTGATAATATTTTTGAAAGACTATGTTTGATCAAGAAAAAGTGTATGCCAAGGATAATCAAGACAGGCAAATAAGTTTAAAATATAATCGATAGCACGTCATCCAATAATGAAACTATATATATATATATATATATATATATATATATATATAAAGAAAAAGAAAACTACATCCCGGATTGAACAAATAGCCGAATAACGACGTCATCGTGACCGGAAAGCAAGAACAACGTGGCATCCCGATTTTAAAGGCAAACTTCAGAACTAAGGAGCGGAACTTTGTTCGGATTGGTAGTTGCAAAACTAAAAGTGATACCCTCAGATAGAGCCATTTCTGTGGCCATTTGTCTTATGTGGAAGATGCGCAGTTTAGCTGCTGGGATGGGAGTTGTAGTAAGATCAATGCCAACTGGGTCATTTGGGCGAGGGGGTCTGATGTTGCAAGACCCGAAACCCCCTGTGAACCAAAAGGAAACATCACTGATGATCCATCTTGATGCATCAATGAAGATGTATGATATAAGTATATATATATATATATATATGGGATGCGGGAGTACAGGTTATCTGTTTATAAGGCATAGAACTATTTTTTCAGTTTGGCTATTCTGACTGATAATCAGTTGATCAATACTGTGTTTTCATTGATTCGCATTCAATTCATGTTTGCCTTCCCTGAATTGAAAAACTGATGCACCACAGCAAATAAAATGAAAGATCTATAGTTTATAAAATGAAAAGGAACTTTTTAGATTCAAAAGTTTTAGATTATCAGTGATATAATGTGTGTGTATTGAAACTACGTGACACACAGGTGAATCCAACATTCCGAAAATACATTGAATTATGAAAATAAACTTATTGATAGTTCAAAAGGAAATATGATGACAACATTACGATAAAATATAAGAAAATAACTTGGAATAGTAACGTTGCAGCTGTTTTATTTCATTTAAAGTTTTTTTTCACTTAAATATATTTATCCAATTTTCTGAATTTCGTTTCTGATTTTTGCTTCGGGCTTGTTTTTAATTTCACTTTTGCCTCAAATTTTATCACCAAATAAAGTCCTTTTTTATCGCTCTTTATAATATTTTCTTGTATCTTCCATTTTTTCTTAACTTTACTCACTTCCTTAAAATAAGAAACTTTTCCATTTTGGTATTTGTTTTTTTTTTTGTTCAACTTAAACTTTATTCATTTAAATTTTTTTCTTTTTGTTCTATTTTTACCCGTTTATTCGCAACTTTTTTAAATAATTCACTTTTGATCCACTTTTTAGGCTTCATTTCTTATCGACAATTATGAATTCAATTCTCTCCTTACATTTGATCATTCGGCTTATAAATATGGAAATTGGTCTCTAATTGTAAATTTTCTGAAATGGATCGAACGTTGGCGCAATCAGAAATTATGTAAAATCAAAATATACTTTGTAATAGAAATAATAACGTTAATATTCTTTTTTGTTTTACATTAATACAAATTATTTTTAATAAATTATCCCAAGTCTATCGTTTCAGTCCTTTCTCTAAGAAATCAAAACATAATTTCACCTGAAATGATAAATGAAGATCTCAATACAGCCTCATGAAAATGAGAAAACTATTATTCAGTGTGGAAATTTAAATATTAGGATATTGTTTTGTGAAAGTTTACAAAGAACAAAGTTAATTATTTCGTATTTTTCAAGCAATTGTCTTCATCATTTTTACCATTAACAAAGCTGAATATGGTTTGGTAGAAGACCAAACGTAAGAGTCACCTAGGGAGAATCGAATTCATTATTTGCTTTTTTAGCTAACTAATCATTGCACAACACAAATTTTCCCTCAAAATTAAGCGTACTTTACATAAGCCAACAAATATGAGAATAAAATTCATTATCTTCAAATAATTTATTTGCAAGAAGCTGACCAACCATTACATTATATCAATATACTCATTAACTGTTGTTGATAAAAAGTTCCCATCACTGTTCTTCAACATTTCTGCATCAATAATATTTAACTTCCTTTTGATGCTAGTAGTATGTGACTTCTATTCACGTTTGGCTCAAAGGGGGAAGAACTTCTCTGAGATCAGGTTTATCTATTTTATTGTGATCTTTACATGGAGACACCTGACTCTCATAAACAGATAACATATTCTAATTTCAAGCTGGATTGTCGGAACCTCTGAGGTATTTTTTTCATCTATTTCGAGGATTATTTTTTTCATTTTGATCATATCGATACGTGAATATGGTGTTACTGTTAAGAAGCTATACTCATTATATTTAATCTACTTAGAATTTGAACGTACATTTCTTCATCAGACTGATGATATTCTAACAAATGCTAAAACCTGCATAATAAATAATATCATCATCTTTGATTTGAATGCATTCTTTCAGCAGATACGTACTGAGGCCTTCGTATAATTTTTCAAGTTATGAGCTGAAATATTTTTATTTAACATTACATTTTCCAATCTTTTCATCATTCTTGTTGGTTGATTGGTTGGTTGGTTGGTTAGGTGTTTGGGTTGAGTTGAGATTTATGGGGTGTCAACAATTTTTGGTTATTTAATGCCAAATCCTGTTTGTATATATAAAGTAAATAAACACAATTTTTGGTTATTTAATGCCAAATCCTGTTTGTACATATATAGAAAATAAACACATTTTGTAGATACACACAGTTAAACGATCAAACAGTTCTATTTCTAACAATTTAATATAGCATAAGTCGACAAAGTTAAATGGTTCCAAGTATTGCAACGTCTCTTTAAAAATTCAATTAAATATTAATTTTTGTTTACGTAGAGTTAGAATGGTCAAACAGTTTTATTTGACCCCAAAATAGGACTGTATCAGATGCAATCATTTCGGGCCAGAGTGGACCCGGGAGCAATAGCAATGAAGCGGTACTCCATGTTACTCAAAATTCCAGCATTATTGGAGCCTCACCATCAGATTGTTTAATGTCATATCCAAGACATTCGATGGTGGTGGTGGTGGTGGGGTCTTACCCCTCTGCAGAGATACAGCCAACTGGGTTATATTGTTCTAGGCTCAATGATTCTGATGATACATTTTTCAATCTTCCTGTATTGTATAAAAGAATAAGAATCAATATAATCCATAGTCGATTGTTATCGTCTTTCCTATTGTTTTTAATACAATGGTTTGACTCTTAAATTCTTTGACAGTGCAATATTGTCTAAATATCTGACTCGAATTTTCATAAGTACTCTGTATTAAAGTGGAGGCGCGTTTGGCGTAAATATTATCGTCTTACGAATTATACTCAACGAGCCAAGTTCAAATCCTGGATAAAGCTGTTTGCATTTCTCTTTACGCTAATGCACTTGGGAAAGCCATGAATTCATCTATTTTCCCCACTATACGTAAATAGTAGAGCAGACGGGTTCTTTAGTGTCGGTTCGCAAACAATCTTGGAGAAGGAATACTGCGAATACAAACCGGCAGTACTCCGCTGAAACATTGACCTTAGGTCGCATCCTATCTATAGTGTAAAAGAGGGATAAATACCTATTAGATTTTAGGGTTACTTTCTTTAACTTTGTTGTTTTATCATAGCATTCCAACCGATATATTTTGTTGCTTTACCCAGAAGAATATTCCACCCAGTATTATTTCTTAGATATACTTCCTTTTCTTCCGTTTATTTTATTTTTATTTTTATTTCTTATCTCTAACACATAGAGTTCATTGGAGAATGCTATGTTTTCATTTGGGAAATAAAAACGAAAGAGAAATAAAACAAAGTTAAAAATTTTTACTTTTTAAAATTATCGGTGGCACAATATCCCCGAAGAAAATATATAATCCTCAACCATAAAGTAAAGTCATAAAGATTAGTCGGATAATGTAAGGGAATGCCGAAAAATATATGATGCAATAAAGGTTTTAAATAATAAAGAACATAACTGTTGAATATAAAGTTTTCGTGTATCATTTTTCCTTTTATGAATGAAGAAAAATATTTTCAGTTGCTTATCATAAGTTTTTCAAATGCTGAAAAAAGATCTTAGTCTCTGGGATTAATTAAAAAAAAGAACAATAAAAAATGCAATTGGTGACCGTTATGATTTTGATGACATCATTTTATTTTTTAATCTCTTTGCAAATTATGCCATATGATAAACACAAGAGTGATCGATTGAATTTAACGGCATGTAAACCCGTAAAAGTTTATCTTATGCCAAGAGGTTAGGGAATCACGTTCTTTGTACATTCAGATTTACATTTTTTATGTAGTTATTTCTTAAGTTATCGAATAAGGGGAATGCCAAGCAGATCTATTTAACTTATAGATGAGATGCTAACTGGTACTACTATCTGAGTGGGAATGAACCTTGGAGAAATGCCCATGAAAGGGCACATCATACATCCCAGATATTCAGAACGGGAGCCCTACCATTAATACAGTTTAATGTCATGCAATCCTTTTTTCGTTAGGGGAGAGTAACACTCTTCTGCAGGGGACACAATAAGCGTATTTATAGTCCAGTCAACAGGACAGGACGTATACCCGAGGAAGACTGGATTAAATCTGACTTAAACATTGTGATCTAAATAAAAATAATTATGAATTTTCAATGCTATATATAATCATATCAAATGGATAAATTCATGGAAATTTCACTGGAATTAACAATAAAGATATCATTATTCTGATGCATGTATTTCTGCAATCAAAATTAGCTCAGTTAAGTTAATTTATTAGATATGGAACGTATCTAGATTAAATATAATTACATGTAAGAGTAGATGGAATATACATTATATTTGTCGTTTTTATGATCGATTATTTTGCTACCTATGTTCCTGTAGTTGACGACTGCTAATATTACTACTGATCTTAGATTTCAGATTTTCGGAGGAGGAGTAATGAATATGTAGCATTTTTAGTGAAAGTCGAGTTCTGTTTGTCGGAGATCTCTCTACCATTTCTTGTTCAGTCAAGTTGCAAATTTATGTGGTTAGAGAGAAAAAAAAATGAGATCGCGTTACGGTGGTCCATGAAACCAAATGAATAGTGTAAATGTTTCACAGAAATTTAGAGAAAACCACACCAAATCTTAGAATACACAGAACTGAAAAAGGTTGATTAAAAAAAAAAACAATGATTAGAATCCCTTTTTGTGTTTTCTGAATAGAAACTAATAAAAGTATTTTTTCTCGTGGTGTTACACTTTGAAAAAAATAGTTGTTTTTTAATGGGAAACAATATTAGCAGCAAATCAGTTCCACAATTTGTTCTTTGTCTTTTAATCCATATCGGAAATTCTGAGTTGGAACATAGAGGTTTTAAAATATGAAGGAACAACAGAAAGGAGATTCTAGACCAATGAACCATTCATCAATACAAAGCAGATTTACAATGATTTTTTTTTTATTTTTACAATATTAAGTATGTACTTATCTTTACCGTTCAATCATTAATTCATCTCGAATGACAATGTCAAGTTTTTATTTACAATATATTTCTATTATAACATAAGTAGCAATGCATTTACATGAGTCATATGATAGCCATATTCTACTTGTAACACTTCCGTTATTTTCAAGCCACTGACAATGCCTTTCTTTTTATTTTCCAACATATTTTCTAAATAAAACTATCAGAAATGTATTCATACATATTATAGCCTTATTCCAGAAGGAATGCCTTTATTAATTCCTGAAATTTCAATATTCTTTTTAATCCTTAATTCTAATTAGGTAATGCAGTAAAACCTTTTCTAATGCATTTATATATACTTCTGTTTTTTTGTTTTTTTTTTTAGATTTTCTCTTTCAATTTTCTTCTTTCCTTTCCTTCATTACCATTTTCATCTATTTCTTTTTTCTTCACTATTTCTTTCGTTACTAATATTTTCTTAATCTAGATCGCTGGCTTTAGTTGTTTATAGCAAACCTTGTTACTATTTGGTTAACCATTTCAGAACTAGACAGGATTATTGTTGCTAAACTTCCTTAATCTGGCGGGAACCAGTGCTTAAAACGTAGCTTGACAATAAAGCTATTTCTGCACACTTTCTAAATTTATAACGAAATGAATATTTCTTTCTTTCTTTCTTTCTTTCTTTCTTTCTTTCTTTCTTTTTGCAGCCATTTATTAAAGTATATAAAAGCAGTTACATCGGAATCATAAAAGATTTTCAAACAAAGAAATCAAAATATTGTGATCCGTTAACCTTAACTATATTTTGTTGCTACTTTTGTCAGCAAACTTCCTAATGTTTGCCATGTTTCACAAATTTTTGCCAGAAAGCTGACTTTCATTTCATATTCTTGCTTCGAACTTAACACCATACGTCATGACAATTATTGTGGCAATATTTCAAAACATGTAAGGAGCATGTACAATGACAATCACGTTTCTGACACTCACTCTGCTTTCAGCGTAAACATGAAAATGACAATCCACCTAAGCATTTTGCAATTAAAAATTGAAAATTGCAACTTGAGCTGTCAAGATGCAGGAATTGACCAATTATTATTTCTTTCTTTTCTATTATTTATTTCTCCAGAAGGTACATCTTCAAACACAAATCCTTAGTAGAATAAATAAATAAATAAACAAGGAAATTGATTTATTTCGCTATGACGCTAATTTCTTCTGATTGTCACAGTATTGTATAATGCTTCCGTTTTGGCATAAATTTTACTTTAAAATAACAAAAGTGCCACACTGTAGCGTAATATTTGTTAGTGCAATAATGTGAAAATTATCTAAATTAAAGAACGAAGTAAATTTCTATCGTCTTTGTTTAAGTGCCACGAGAGCAAAATTGAAAGCTATCAGTCAAGGAAAAAGATTTCAGAAATGGATAGAATATTTCAAGAACTTGCTAAGAAAAACTCTAGAGAAATTATTAATGACGAATTAGACACGAAATTTGGACAGTTTATTGATAACGAACTTGATGTAGTTCTGAAAAATTATGCAATGCAGAGTATAAACAAAACACCACTGAGAAATGGGCGGAAAACACAAGAAAGGTGACATCGGAATCACACAGAACTATAGAGGCATAACGCTTAGTGCAATAGCTACTAAGGTTTATAATGCCCTGCTTCTTAATCCTATTCGACCTGGAGTTGAGAAAATTCTCTCGGAAAATCAGAACGGTCTTCGAAGAAATCGATCGACCACACAGATTCTGACTATTCCTCAAATCATCGAAGCAGAAAATTTCCCCAATGTATTTGATTTCATACACAAAATAAATATCGAGCAAATACTACTGGGATATATCATTCATAAAGAAACTGTTACAAATATAATAATTCTCTATCAAGACCCAGAAGCGATGGTTTGATCTCCAGATGGTGACACTTATTTCTTTGACATCGACACTGGAATTATACAAGGAATTAAATGAGCACAACACACACACACACACACACACACACACACACACACACACACACACACATATATATATATATATATATATATATATATATATATATTCTCCCAAGAGTACGAACTACAGTCATAAGAAAACGGTCTTATACAATAAAAGGCCGAAAATAGACGATATCCCTCTCAAGCTATTCCTGATGCAGTCTGTGCTGATTATCTAGGACTTCTTACAAATGAAGCTTGGTAAACCAAATCTCTGCTTCAAGCCTGGAACAGGTAGCAAGAGTTATTGTTCTTAAGTTGAACTCAGTAAAAGACAGAGTTCACGTGTTTTAAACAATGAGCCATCTCCACATTAAATGGTAAGTCCCAGAAATCAATAGACCAGTTAACATACATCGGTAGAAATATCTCATCTGGTGACATTTATGTAAATATAAACCAGGGAAAGGTATGGACTAGAGTAGACTGGTTATTGATTATTTTGAGATCTGATCTCTGATGAAATAAAACAGGAATTCTTCCAGGCAGTGGACGTGTCAGTACTAATGAATAGTTGCTCCATGTAGACTCTAACGAAACGCTTAGAGAAAAAAAATAGATGGGAACGACTTAAGAATAATGTTTGCTAATTTGAACAATTCCAGGAAGCTTCTCTCCTCAAACAGCAGTTGTACGGTCATTACCTCACATCTTACAAATAATTCAGGTAAAACGAATAAGACATACTAGACACGACTGTAAAAGCAAAAAGAACTAAGTGAGGTTCTCCGGGGAAATCCTTCACATGGACACACTGGCGTTTGCGGAACAGTAAAAACTCACATACATCAGCACTGTATGGATACTTTGTGAAGTCTACTGGACCTACCAAGAGACATGGCTGACAGGGACGGATGGCAAGAGAGAATTGTGGGATTCCGTGTTATTTGTGTGACTGGATGATGATGATGATTATGATCTAAACAAATTAAGAGTAAAATTGGAGAATAGTTAAAAGTAAAATGAAAATCTGGATTTGCAAGAAAAAATTGTAAAAATAATTTTAGATCTTATTTATTTAAGGATCATTGTTGAAACCATTCTCAATCACTCTAGAAAAGGTGACTTAAAGGTATGCAAACAAACTGGAAAACTTCATAAAACCTCTTTAAAACGGTAAAAATACTAAAGTAAGTTCTATTTTATTGAAGTGACTACATTACTTTATTTACTACTAAATCTACAGGAAGAAACACTTTGAAAAGTTAGAAAAGCATGATTCTGAAAAGCCAGAAGTTGATCAAATAAAAAGAACAAAACAAACCTTTCAGCTTTTTAAACGGACTAGATCGTAACCAATGAGCAATTAGTGAAACAAAACTTGCAACAAAGAAAGTCCGTTGATGTGTACATCGTAGCATGGTGGAAGTTTCTGGTTCTACTCAGATTAATATCCGAACGTAGCCCATCTTGCCTGTTTGCGATGATAATGAAGCATAAGAGATTCAATGATCCTAAAGCAACAACTGGCAAGAAGTTAAATGAAAGTAAAGACGGTAACAGTAGGGGAACTAACCGACCAGCGCTCGTCAGGATAAAGCAACTAACAACAATCGTTGTAACAACGTCACTTGCTATAGATATTCCTGTCCCAACCACTTTTCGAGAGGTTGACTGTATCAACATAATGATTGCACGCGAGAAATACACTAAGAAGCGCAATTTTTCCGATGCATGAAAGTGGGTCACCTTACTTCAGAAACAGAACTAGGGAAACATGACAGTCTCTTCTCCAAGCAAGATGTGAATGAGGCGTTATCTGTGATTGAAAAATGTGTCAATGATATCAGGTGCGTAGCCCTGGTAGACGCTGTTTGTTCTCGATCACGACTACGCATTGATTCCCTCAGGAAACGTATGAATCACGCGACCAATCAATAGCGTTCTGATAACATAAAAGCCCAGCGTCATTTTAGTTGGCCTCTTTTGGTTTGACGAAAAATCCGTTTACTGCTTGAACGGTGGTTACATTTGTTGGTGGATATATAAAAAAGCATATGACTGAGATAGCCAATTCTTTCAGTGCTGTGGAGGGCCAGTATGAGAAGACAGGTGAAAATATACCCAAAAATTCTTTTAAATATACATTAGTCCTGGACTTTTACTAAGTTAAAACTAAAGGTAAAAGAAAGTCTCCACCCCACTTTTTTTACACGTACACATGGAAAGCAGCATGATGAACGTGAAGAAATGGGAATTAACCCTTTGACCGCTAACTGCAATGCCTCACCTTGTCCTGGACGTGTGAGTCTTGCGGCTTATCGCTCAGAATTGTCAGTTCGATTAGGGAACTACTGCTGCTCATCTATAAGAGTAGCTTCTATAGATGAGAATAAAAACAGCCATCGAAAGATAACCATGACCCACACTCAAACCACATACATAAACCGCATCGCTCTTCGCGCGGGTAAAATAGGGGCGCGCCCTGCTGAGGTTGGAGCCCTGTCCTCAGTGTTCGAAAAATCAGCTACAGAGCTCAAACAAAAACTACTAAAATGCAAACAAACAATACAAATAGCGACATTTAACGTTAGAACCCTAAATAGAATAGGTCAACTAACAGAGCTAACTACACCGGCTGTAGAATATAAGCTAGACATAATTTGCATACAAGAACACCGATAAACTCACACTGAAAATATCAAATATCACGAAACCGGCAATGGAGGGACGCTAGCCACTGTATCGGCATGGAAAAACTTTGTCAATGCCACGGTAGGAGGGGTAGGAATGCTTATAGGACCAAGAGCGCTAAAAACACTTAATAGCATTGAGAGAATACAACCTGGGATGATGGCAGCTACGTTTAATGGCAACCCCAAAGCAACAATTATCTCCTGGTACAGCCCTACCAATGTTAATGAAGAAACCGAACTAGTCACCTTCCACGAGGAGCTATCATCGCTAGTGCGTAACATTCCGAAACTTGACCTGCTAGTCATTGGCGGGGATATGAATGCCCAAATCGGGAAAAAACAGAAACAACAAATGCAGCCTTCACAACACGTCAAATCGGAATGGACAACATCTAACTGATTTCATTACAGAAAATAGATTAACATGCTTCAATACAAACTATCAAAAAAGGGAGGGAAAATTATGGACCTACATATACGCAAACAATAGTAAAGCAAAGATAGACTACGTCTTTATAAACAAGAATTGGAAAAATAGCGCGATGAATTGCGAGGCATACTCCTCTTTCAGGGGCGTGTCCTGCGATCATAGAATAGTCACGGCCAAATTACGACTAAGCTTACGAAAAAATGCCACACGAACATCGACCACTAAACACTATGATTGGGCCCTACTGAACAACATAGATTTTAGAGACAAATATGTATTAGAAGTAAGAAACAGATTCGAGACACTACAAGAGAAGACTGAAAAAGGTATCCCAAATGACGAATATGAGAATTTCGTTGATGCACACCTCGAGGCGGCATCAAAGTGTATTCCAACAAAACGAAGAACTAAATATAGAATACCAAGGGAAACGTTAGCGGTTAGAGAAAAACGTGCACTTGTGAAAACTGCCTACAAAAGCTATCGGAAGAACCCAACAAACACAAATACCCGAAAACTAGAAAAGGCACAATATCAATTTGCAGGCATATATCTAAAAGAACAAACGGAATACATACAAAATCAGATAGATAAGATTGGGGACTCGGTGGAAGATAGGCAATCTAGTATAGCCTGGCAAACAATAAATGAAGTGAGTAGAAGGAAGAACACAGCCAAAGCAAAATTGAAAGCTGCAAACCAACAAGAAAGAGTAAAACTGTGGAAACAGCATTTCAAAAATCTACTAGGAAACCCACCGAAAGTAACGAATGAACCGATCACCAGAATCATCAGTAAGCAATTAGATATTATACTAGGTCCGTTCACCAAAGAAGAAGTCCACTCGGTTCTTAGAAAAATTAAGAATAGGAAAGCTGCAGGGCTTGACGAGTCCCCCCCCCGAAGTATGGAAGACCAGATAATTCGACGATATACTGCTCCGATATTGCAACGCAGTCTATAATCAAAATACGATAGAAAGATGGATGAAGGGATGCACCCTTCCTTTCTCTAAAAAGGGCGACCTCGGATTAGCCAAGAAATAGCGAGGTATAACACTCACATCCATAGCAGCCAAAATCTACCATGCCTTACTACGAAACCGCATAGAACCCAAAATAGACAACATCCGTTTGAAAAACCAAAATAGCTCCCGAAGAAATAGATCCATAACCTCACAAATATTGACCATCCGTAGAATCCTTGAAGGCGTGCGGGCAAAAAACCTACTGGCGACGTTACTATTTGTCGACTTTACCAAGGTCTTCGATTCCATACACAGAGAGAAGATAGAACAAATCCTACTAGCATACGGCCAACCAAAAGAAACCGTAGCAGCAATAACAATTCTCTACAGAAACACCAAAGTGAAAGTACGTTCACCAGATGGAGACACAGAATACTTCGACATTGTAGTAGGAGTACTACAAGGGGACACGCTAGCCCCATACCTCATTATCATCTGTCTAGACAACGTGCTTAGAACTTCGATCGACAAAATCAGAGAAAATGGCTTCGAACTGACAAAGAAGCAGACGGTACCCCGCCAAAACAATTACCGACGCCGATACGCCGATGATATAGCATTATTGACAAATACACCTAACCAAGCCGAAACACTAGTGCATAGTTTGGAACGAGCCGCTGCAGGCATTGGCCTCCATGTCAATGCACACAAAACTAAATATATGTGTTACAACCAAACAGGCGACACTTCCACACTAGACGGAACCTCTCTGAAACTAGGAAACAAATTCACCTAGCTTGGAAGCAGCGTCTCATTAACCGAAAAAGACACCGACACACGACTAACGAAAGCATGGACTGCTATCGATAGGCTCTCGATCATATGGAAATCAGACCTGACCGATAAAATGAAACACAGTTTCTTCCAGGCAGCAGTCGTATCGATACTGCTATATGGATGCACTACTTTGACGCTAACTAAACGGCTGAAGAAGAAGCTAGACGGCAATTGCACAAGAATGTTGAGAGCAATATTGAACAAGTCCTGGCGGCAACACCACACAAGGCACCACGTATACGGCCACCTGCCTCCCATCACGAAAACTATACACGTAGGACGAACCAGACACGCAGGACACAGCTGGAATAGCAAGGACGAGCTCATCAGTGATGTACTCCTATGGACCCCCGCATATTGTCAAGCAAAAGCAGGACGACCAGCTCGAACATATATACAGCAGCTATTTGAGGATACGGGATGTAGCCCTGAAGACCTGCCAGAGGCGATGAATGATAGGGAGAAGTGGCGAAAGAGGGTCAGGGATATCCGTGCTAGCGGCACGACGTGATGATGATGATGATGACACTCGGCAATAATTCTTAAAAGATAACTAGAGAACTCAGAAAAATTGCTCTAACTCGAATTTCTCATAAAAGTGCAAGTTAATACTGGTAGAAAAACATCGTAAAAGGTAATTATAATACTATTTCAGATTGGCGATATAGAACATTTACGTAATGAAGTTGTAAAAAAAAACACCTTTTAATAAGACGATTACGCAAGACAGTTTTTATAAGGACTTACATTTTTAAAAATAACCTCTTGCTGAGCCTCAAATTATAAATAAATAATTTCATGATAAGAACTAACAGGTGAAGACTCTGAAAAACTAAGTCAGTGATAAAAGCTGGAACGGAAAACCTACAAGACATGCCCAATAAAAACAATTTATATTATCATCAGATAAAATGCATACATTTTAATAGATGAAGAAAGAAAAGAAATTGACAGCCCCAAAAAAAGATGATATTCGAAGTAACCATTAAGGGAGATGGATTTAAAAACAATAAAAACTAAAACTCAGTCACTGAATAAAGTGTTTCAATTTCTAAGTGTTGCTTTTTGGGTATCAGGAAATTTCTCGGAGAAAGTTGTGGAGAAAAAAGAAGATTTGATGAGATATGAAATAAATATAAACGATAACAAAAAAAATCGCACCCACGTTTATTTCGGATCTCACAAATTTATCATGTCGACAAGAAGAATTTTAAAACACGAGAAGTGGTTTTCTCCGATAAATGAAAAGTCTTTGTTAATCTATAACCCGTCATACCCTACTCTCTGGATTAAAAATCTAGTTTTGCTTAACTCAAAAATATATTTTACTCGCCGGTACTGAATTGACCCTTTTTGAATCTCGCTGAAGTTTTAAGTCTGACCACCTCTCACCTTTCAAACGAGTGTTTACATATCGATTGTCTCACAGTTAAATGGTTTAGAATATTGCTATCTGACAGCATTAGATAAATTTTACCAGAGTTAAATGATTTCAAGTATTGCTATGCAACACTAATTGTCTAATTTGCACATAGTTAAATAGTTTGAACTGTTGTTATCTAATGCTAATAGTTTTCTTTGCACACAATTAAATGACTTCAAGTATTACTATCTAACACTAATAAGTTTTTTTACACATAGACAGTTACAAGTATTTCTGTCTAACGCTAATAGATTTGTTTTCATATTGTTACTAGTTCATTTGCACACATTTAAACTGTTCTGTTAATTGCTAATATGACTTGTTTTATTCGTTCCTAGTTAAATGGTTTCAAGTATTGCTATGTAACATTAATATTTTTTTCCACACAGTTTAATGATTTCAAGTATTACTATCTAGTACTAATAGATTTATTTGCACATAATAAAATAATTTCAAGTATTGTTATATAACATTAATAGTTACATCTTCGCATAGTTAAATAGTTCAAGTATTGATATCAGATAATAATAGTTTAATCTACATTGAGCCAAATTTTTTTCTATTATTGCTATCAACACTTGTCGCAAAAACCTGAAGAATAACTGATGTAGTGAAGAAAAACAAAAGCTATTTCAAAGAAAACTGTTGGTTAAAAACTTAACTTACGGAGGAACTAGAACCTTTCCCAAGAATAAGTGAAGATTTCATTAGGTTTGGGCAAGAGTTCCCAGCTCTTTTTATTGATCACCCGAGATTGAACACTTAGTCGAAAACTGTTATTTTTTTTCAAAGGAAATATTTGCGCACATTCAATACAAAAAAATGTCGCCTTAACAGAAAGGACACAAAAACTAATTACAACCGAAATCACAGCAAATCGGGAATGAATATTGTGAGAAAACAAACAAAATAAAACTGCGGAATGTTTGGCAAATTTTAAAAAAATGAATGTTTGCATTAGAAGACAAACATAATAATGGCATGATCTTTAAAGCAGACCTAAAAGAAAATTGCCAAGCGAAAGCCGCATGAAAAACGAGATGGACAAAGCCAGACAATATTACTCACCGAGATGAGCCAATGTCAACATACATGACACTTTTAGATTCAACATGCTGACAGAGCTGTTAGCAAAGTTGATTTCACATTTAACATTTTCCAGTGATATTTAAATTGTTTGAGTTAATAATGATATTAAATCACTGGCCCATAAAGTGGATTAGTCATAGGGGCAGTATTCATAGAGTGTTCTGGGCAGGAATCGCTAAGCAGAACTCATCCCTCTCCAGGTCAACATTACTTGAATTCAAAGTTTCCCTTATAATAAAGAGTACAACATGTCCCATAGCAGGAGGAAGAATACCTTTCCTGAGTTTATTAGCGGTATATGAAATTCAAATAACCTCGTTCAGAATTTAAACACAGGTAGCTCCATCCATTTTCTATAACGATAACCGTTACGTCACGAGCACCTCCATCATGATACCCTCAAATGTGTAAATTGTTGGAATTACACGTCTACATTTCTTCTATCGATTGTTTTAATCAATGGACAACGTAATAATTCTTATACACAATCCCAATCAGATGAAATAATTTAGACACAACACTCATCATCATCATGTCGTGCCGCCAGCATGGATATCCCTGACCCTCTATTGCCACTTCTCCCTATCATTTATCGCCTCTGGCAGGTCTTCAGGGTTACATCCTGTGTCTTCACATAGCTGCTGTATATAAGTTCGAGCTGGTTGTCCTGCTTTTGCTGGGCCGTATGTGGGGGTCCATAGGAGTACATCACTTATAAGCTCGTCCTTGCTTCTCCAGCAGTGTCCTGCGTGTCTGGTTCGTCTAACTTGTATAGTTTTCGTGATGGGAGGCAAGTAGCCGTATAGTTGGTGTCTCTTGGGGTATTGTCGCCAGGACTTGTTCAATATTGCTCTCAATATTCCTGTGTAATTACCGTCTAGTTTCTTCTCCAGCCGTTTGGTTAGCGTCCATGTAGTGCATCCATATAGCTGTCTCGATACAACCGCTGCCTGGAAGAAACTGCGTTTCATAAACCTTCCTTTTTTGTTTATTGACAAAACAGAATTAATTTTTCGCCACCAGAAAATTTCCTTTTTTTTTACTTAATCCCAGTATGTTTCTTGAGAATCCTACAATCTTGGTCGCAGACATTGGCACCCGTAAAATTTCAGAACAGAATTTAGAATATCTCCAGGAAAACGAATCTACTGAAAAAGCTCTAGTCTATTGACAACTCGTAGTTGATAAAAAGCAAATAAGAAAAAAAATTTTTTTTTTAAATTTTGTCATTTTCTGTTTATTTCTTAAAATAGAACAAAAAATGTATGAGTGCCAGTAATGGTGATCAGGTGGATTATGTAACCACTTGATCCTATTCTCTAGTGTTACGAAACTTCTCCGACTGGTTTACTTTCGGCGAAGGTGACAAGCATTTAATTTCAACCCTTTTACCTACGCCTATCGCCCGGACAGCACCAAGCATATTGCTGGTATTAGGATGGACCATATTTTATTTCAGGATGTAATCCAACCACAAGAGAATAGGGAAAACTATGACATAGAGATTTTCGAACAAACTGAAAATGAAGACAATATGAAATGCATAATGCAGAATACAATTTATTTTATTATCGACTTCCTCCCCGCTAAAAAAAGGCGTGTATGCAAAGTAAGATTATCTTAGCAACAAGAATGAAAATATTCATATTTTAACAACTTGGGGACAATTCACCAAGAATGTTTCTTGTGATGCTGTATACAAAAAGATTTCTTTTGAAGTGTTTTATGTGCGTAAGAACGGGTAAGCAAAATAAAAATTAACATTAAAATAAAAGCCTACCCCCACCTCTCTCTCTCTCTCCTTTTCTAATATATATATATATATATATATATATATATATATATATATTATGTCTCTCTCTTCTTTTTTTTCTTTTTTTTCGTGTCACTTTTCGCCCACCGTTAATTTTTCTTTCTCTCTTTCACCCGAATACTCAACTGGCATTCTAAACCATTTCTCTTTATTTATTTATTTATCTATCTATTTTGTTTTTTTAAATCTATTTCGGGTACATCTTCAAATCGTTTCTTGTTCTTTGATTTTTTCCCGTTGTCAGTCGACAAACAAAATAGTCACACGTTTCTTATCTTTTTCAGACGACACTTTAATTTTCCCATATGACCTGGGACTTCTTCGGATGATCATGTGTATAGCATGGTTTCCGTTTATACTGCTGGTCTTGTAAATGGATACAAAGACTTTCCTTGAATTTCGACGTCTTTATTTACCTGAATTCCTACGTCAACCGCTCATCAGGAGAAATAGCCATTTTAGGCATCCATTCGTTACAACTGAACTGCGCTCTCATTAAATCTACCCAACTGACCCGTTGTCACGATTGAACCAATCAATCAAAGAACTGTTAAAAAAGTCAACCAGGGTTCGAGTCTAGTCTGAGCATTTCACTGGCTATTTTCCATGACTCGTCTAATAGAATTACCAGTTAACATTTGAAGTCTTATATTTTGAATTCTGCTCTTACTTTAGAAAATTAAGTGGCAATCTATTCATTATATAAGACTTATAAACTAGTCAACAAGAGGATTGTATTATCCAAGGAATTATATGTTGCTTTTCAATATTTACAGAATTTCATTAAATCTAATACAATATCATATTTGGCGACATTTTGCGAAACTATTACTCATTTCATTTGGGATGTCATTTACTCGATCGTTTTTCTTCCTAAAAGGCTTCAGTATATACACTTTGCCTATTATGGAAGATAGTGACTGTAATGTAGTAGTCGACATCCGATCCGAGTCAACATGGTGATCGATGATAAAGGGTCAATCACAGGATCTCTAATTGTAAGTGCAAGAAACAGTCATACGAGAGTTGGGGATTTTTGAAAGGGTCAGGAGGTTATTCAGGTCAGTCTTCTTGATTTGTAACCAGTCTAGAGGTAGGGTGAAACATTCTTATACGGCAAGTGATATTTTTTCTTTGATCACGTGTCTGATTAATTTTTCTTTCCTAACAACTTTTTACCATCTCTACATCCCATTTTAGTTACCAGTAAAATTTGCCGTGGTCCAACGATGCAGAATCACAATGGTTTAGCCACTAATGACGATAGAAGTTATGAGGGAAATGTAATAAAGAAAAAGCACACAAAACCAATGTAAAATTTTGTTGTTTTTCAGAAAATAATTTCAAAATATTTTCCCAGTGGTATTTCTTTCACTATATTGTTTCATTCTCTAAGAATTTTGAAAAAAACAGAGAAATTGATGGAAATGGTAATTAGAAAAGTGTACTTATTTCTAAAATACGATATCTCGAAAAAAGCTTCATCATATTAAATTATTCTGATACGTTCAAGACTTTACTATTTAGGCAATTTACGAGCCAATGAAAGATCAATGAATTCATGTTCGATTAAAAGAGTTGGTGATTAACAGTGGAAAATATTGATTGCTCTAGGGATCGAAGGCAAGAATAATGTAACTTGATAACCTAAAAACTAATTGATTTTTTATCAAGTGAAAATTTTAACATTTTAGACCTGTAACCTGAAAAATGGTATTTCTCACTAAAATTAAAATATCCTTTTCTTTTTTCTTCATTTCTTACGGCCTTCTTTCGAATATATATATATATATATATATATATTGAGATATAGGAAGAGAGAGAAGGGGATGGGGAGAAAGAAAGAAAGAAAGAAAGAAAGAAAGAAAAGAGAAAGAAAGAAAAAGTGTAAGGGAGTGGTTGAGAGGGAGAGATATATTTCAGTGCATTTATATCTATCGTAGTTTGTCCAAGCCTAACAACGACTATTTGTTCCTATTTCTCTGTCTTCGTCTTTGTCTCACAGTAAATACATATATTCATATATATATATATATATATATATGTGTGTGTGTGTGTGTGTGTGTGGACTCTTTGTGGAGGATCATTGCCAGCACCCTCAAAATGCAAATCTGGATTGCCACGAATAGCAGGGACGTGCCCAGGGGTATGAAAACAAAGTTTCCAGCTACGGTTATGGTATTTGGTGTGCTTTCAAGTGAGGGCCACATCATTAAAGTCGGCTTGAAAGTCAACACCAAAGTATACCTGGATGTGCGGAAGAGTGTGGTGATCCCCTGGTGCAATCAGGTGGCCGGTGTCAGACCCTGGGTGTTTCAGCAGGACTCGGCGCCGGCCCACAAGTCCAAAGAGACCCAGGTTTGGCTTCAGATGGAATGCTATGACTTTGTACCCTTCTCTCTCTGCCTCCTCCTCCCCCGACCTGAACCCGCTGGGCTACTTCGTTTGGTCATACGTCGAGAACATCACCACCAAGACCTCGCACAACACCAAAGCCAGCCTGATCACCGCTATCCAACCGAGTATTCACCCAAATCCCGCCGGCGCTTGTGGAAAAGGCATGCTCTGAGTTCCGGATCCGTATCGAAGTGGTGATTGAGGCTGAAGGCGGCTACATTGAGTCAGCTCTACTACATCATCAAGTTACCTGAATTGATGTTTTCAATAAAAGTTTTAAAGTAAAGCTGTAGTGTTGTTTTCTTTAGGACGACAATTTTATCGTTCCACCCTATATATATATATATATATATATATATATATATATATATCCCCAGTTATAAATGAAGCAATTCCTTCATTTATATATCTGCAATCCTTCCATGATTTCATAATTGTTGAACTTATTTTGTCAAGGAATTGAAAACGCCGAAGTAGTTATCCTCATAAATCGTCTTTAGTCAAGCTTTTAATAAGAAAGAAAGAAAGAAAGAAAGAAAGGAAGAAAGAAGGAAAAGTGTGAGAAGAGGAAAGCGGAGAGAGAATAGGGTGAAAGGGAAAAGGAATTGAAACAGCTAGAATGAACACGGGGGAAAAAGAGAAGAAAGAAGGGGGATAACGGAAATATAGAAATGTATTTTAAGACGACAAAAAAATTGAAAGTTTAAGTGACAGGGAGGGACAGAGAAATAATGAGAGAATGAGAGAGATAGCAATGGATAAAGAGAGAGAGAGAAAGAGAGAGAGAGAGAGAGAGAGAAAAGAAACAGTGTAGTCTACTTTTTTTGATAAAGATCTACCATTTCAACTATACAGGGTTCGTTTCGCATGGATTAATTAGTACTTCGACTTGTGTATGAATTTTAGGTGATAGTAGTTAGTGTTGTCAATGCGAATAGAACACGGGATCATCTGTCGACTGAAATCCTTTCAAATCTCTTGAGTAAAAATAAACAAAATATAAAAGAATAATTGATTAATTAAAAAAAACGAAGCTAATGAAGAAATAAGGAAAAAATATATAAAGGAAAGAAGAAATAAAGAAGAAAGCAAAAAAAAAAAAATCAAATCAGAAGGAAATATATATTTGAAAATAAAATAAATAGCACATATGGAGAAGATTTAAAATTTGGCAGCAAAAATAGTAGAAAAAATATAGCAAGACATTAATTTATGTAGTTCGTTCCGAAGTATTTTTCATTTTTTATTCAAGTAATATCAAACATATCATAGTATACGTAAAAATGACGGGTATGTTTAAGTTTGGATTCGTAAATCTGTGGATTCAAGACGATGGCATTTATCATATTGGTCAGAAATCTATTCAATTCAAAAGAAGAAAACAGTAGATAAGAGAACATAAGAAAGAAAGAAAGAAAGAAAGAAAGAAAGAAAGAAAGAGAAATGTGGGAAGAAATAAAGAAAAATAAAAAAAAGAAAGAAATTTAGAAAGAAATAAAGAGCGAGAAAAAGTGAAGATTGTATAAGTTGATAAGGAAGTACAAACAGAAGAGAATGAGAAAGACAAAAAAAGTTTCATAGAAGGGAGAAAAGAATTAAAAGGGAGAAAAGAATTAAAAGGGAGAAAAGAATTAAAAGGGAGAAAAGAATTAAAAGGGAGAAAAGAATTAAAAGGGTGAAAAGAATTAAAAGGGTGAAAAGAATTAAAAGGGTGAAAAGAATTAAAAGGGGGAAAAGAATTAAAAGGGAGAAAAGAATTAAAAGGGAGAAAAGAATTAAAAGGGTGAAAAGAATTAAAAGGGGGAAAAGAATTAAAAGGGGGAAAAGAATTAAAAGGGTGAAAAGAATTAAAAGGGGGAAAAGAATTAAAAGGGAGAAAAGAATTAAAAGGGAGAAAAGAATTAAAAGGGGGAAAAGAATTAAAAGGGGGAAAAGAATTAAAAGGGGGAAAAGAATTAAAAGGGAGAAAAGAATTAAAAGGGAGAAAAGAATTAAAAGGGTGAAAAGAATTAAAAGGGTGAAAAGAATTAAAAGGGAGAAAAGAATTAAAAGGGAGAAAAGAATTAAAAGGGAGAAAAGAATTAAAAGGGGGAAAAGAATTAAAAGGGGGAAAAGAATTAAAAGGGGGAAAAGAATTAAAAGGGAGAAAAGAATTAAAAGGGAGAAAAGAATTAAAAGGGAGAAAAGAATTAAAAGGGGGAAAAGAATTAAAAGGGGGAAAAGAATTAAAAGGGGGAAAAGAATTAAAAGGGGGAAAAGAATTAAAAGGGGGAAAAGAATTAAAAGGGAGAAAAGAATTAAAAGGGAGAAAAGAATTAAAAGGGGGAAAAGAATTAAAAGGGGGAAAAGAATTAAAAGGGAGAAAAGAATTAAAAGGGAGAAAAGAATTAAAAGACTGTCATCCTCTTAAAGAGATGAGTCAAAAAACTTTTATATTTGACTTCTTACAAAATAATGACTGTCAAACATCAAAAATATAATCAATAAACTATGGCGATGAAAATATAAATATCAATTTATCTTGTAATTGTTTTTCAGTGAAATAAATTGCCAACATTAAAAATCACCGCTACGAAATGTGAGCGACTTACAGTAATTAGCAAATAAGAGAAAAATAGGGTTTTTCAATGAAAACTATTTCCTGGCAAACGTGAAAGCAACGTTTTAGCTGTGGAAGCATCAACATGACTTAAAATATTTTGCAAAGCCAGGAACCTTCAATTGCCCAGTCGGCTGGGGTTGAAGAATACACCAATTGCATCTCTGCAGAGGGGTAGGGCTCCCCACAATGAGTGTCCTGGTATGACTCTAAACAATGTGATTGTGAGGTTTCAGTAATTCTGGAGCTTTACGGAATGTGGAGTACCCCTTCATTGCTATAGCTCTGCGGTCCAATTTTGCCCGGAGTGGTACCACCTGACAGGGTTTAATCAATGGGTCAAATAGAACTAAATTGCGTACTTTTTCTAAACTGAATTACTTGAAATAGAACTGTTTTGATATTTAAACTGCGTATTTATGCAGAACGGAATTGTTTGAATAAGAACTGTTTGACTAAACTGAATAGCTTGAAATAGAAATGTTTTTGACCAACTCTGTACTCCTGCTAAACTGACTTGTTTGAAATAGAACTGATTATTTGTATAAAAATTGATTTGGCGCATAGTAACCTACAAAGCTTGATATGCGATAAAACCCAACCAACCAACCAACCAACCAACCAGGAAACTTCAAGGATCCATTTGAAATACTGATTGAAGTAAATGCAACTTGATATGGGAAATTTGATATAACTCAATGATTAAAAATCTGTCAAAATAACCTCGTGTTTCAAGTACTGGTAATTTATTAAATGGGGATTGCTGAGCTTATTTTGAACTTCTCAATTAAAAAATTGGAAAACATTTTAGATGAACAACAACAACAACAAACAAAAGAATTTTCATATTGATTGAATTTTTAATGTTCTATGAATTATTAAATGTTCTGGTGCAAATTTTGACATCTTCCTTTCAATATTTTTACAAAAACGTATTACTTAGATTAGATAAATTCATTTACTGACTCTGTATCATAGAACAAAAGTGCAAAATAAACAAAAGAAATGTACATACCTTCCTTTTCAGTAGATATTATTCGAGTGACAACTGGTTAAGAAGCAGAACCAATCTTTAAAATGTATCGGCAATCGGTAATCGATTATCAGCAACTTGTTTATTTTTTTGGAAAGGGTCAGGAAGCCATTCAAGTGTTTTCTTGATTTGATACCAGTCTAGACGTAGACAGAAACACATTAATACAGTGAGTGGTATTTTTTCTTTGATCACAAGTCTGATTTTTTTCTTTTCTATCAATCTTAATCAGTTTTTAAAAATGAAATGCATAAAATTGTGTAGGACAATAGCTGAATTAAAAAAGAGTTGCAAGTACTCGAAGAAAACCCTGAGGTGACAATATTCCTCGATGCACCTAAGACAACACTTAAAAAATACCAAACTTCTATCCTAGATTGAATACACGAATTCATGTTTTAAAAAAGTCTCCTCTATCCACGACAGACTGGCTAGGGAATGATTTAATGCATACAAAAAACTGAGATACCTGAATGGATGGACAAAGGGAGGACGACACTGATCCAGAAAGACCTCCTCAAATAAACCAACCCAAATAACTACAGACCCATAACATGCCTACGGATGATGTAGAAAATACTAACGGTACAACATTGGGTGGAGATTTGCTATTCGTTGATAAGCCACGGACTGTTCCTCAAAGAACAGAAAGGATGTTGCAAGGAGACAAGAGGCTTAAGAGAACTACTATATTTAGATTAACACATTTTCAACGAGAGCAAAGCAAGACGGAAAAAATCTTTCTTTAGCCTTGATTGACTACAAAAAGTTTACGATATGGTCTCCTAAAGCTGGATAGCACACGGTCTCAAAATGTTTAAAATACCCGACCAAGTCATGAAGTTTATCGAGAAAACGATGGAAACCTGGAGTGGAATTGACAGCCGGAGAAAAAAGCTTAATAGAGATACAGAAAAGCATATTCCGGGAAGATACACTATCGCCATTGCTATTTATAATAGCGATGATGCCACCCAGTCACATTCTCAAGAAATGAACTGGTGGTAACTAACTCAGTAAATCGCCAGAAAAAATCAACCATTTAATGTTCATGTACATCAAATTGTTTGCCAAAAACGAAAATGATACGGAAACCCTAATACAGGCTGTTAGAATATACAGTAAAGATATAGGGATGGAATTTGGCATAGATAAATGCACCGTGCTACTAATGATAAGCGGAAAACGACACATGACAGAAGAAATTGAACTACCAAATCAAGGAAAAATCAGAACGCTCGAAGAAAAGGAAACGTACAAATACTTGGGAATATTGGAAGCTTACACCATCAAAAACTAGAGGTGAAAGAAAGAATTAAAAAGGATACTCCAGAAGAACTAGAACGCTACTCTAAAGCAAACTATAAAGCAGGAACCTTATAAAATGGATAAATACCTATGTTGTCCCTCTCGTAAGATACTTGTGACCATTCTTGAAGTGGACTTGAGAAGAACTTAATTAAACGAATGGTCCAGAGAACAAGAAACCTAATGACCATGAATAAGGCCTTATATCCCAGAGATGACGTTAACAGATTATGTGTATCAAGAAAAGAGTGGGAAAGAGGTATTGCCAGCATTGAATATAGCGTTGACGCATCGATACAACGACTCGAAGACTACATAAAAAAGACTGATTACAGCCACCAGAAACAATACTGACAGCATAAGGATAAACAGAACGGGGAAAAAAACGGAAAACAAAAATGAGAAGAAAAGCAACACTATGGACGTTTTAAACGACTAACAAGTGATATCTCACGCAAGAAAACGTGGACGTAGTAAATAAAGGGAAACCTTAAGAGGGAAACCGAATCTCTTCTAAGAGCAGCACAAAACAACGCCATAAGGACCAATCATATCAAAGCAAGAATAAATAAGACGCAACAAAATAGCCGATGTAGGTAATGTGGTGATAGAGACAAAACGATTAATCAAGTTATAAGCAAATGCATAAAAAAAGAACAGAAAGAGTATAAGATAAGGTACGACAAGGTGATCCACTGGGAATTGTGCAAGACATTGAAGTTTGACCATACAAACAAATGGTATATGCACAACTCAGAATGAGACGCACAAGCTCCTCTATGACTTTGAGATACAAAAGGATCACTTAATTTCGGCCAACAAGAGAAACAGAACTTGCCGAATAATGGACTTTACTGTCCAGGCTGACCACAGAGTAAAATTGAAAGAAATCGAAAAGAAGGATTAGTACCTCGACCTAGCAAGGGAATTGATACCAACTGTAATTGATACCAATTGTAATTTGTGCTCTTGGTACAGTCACCAAAGGATTGGTACAGAGACTGAAGCACGTGTAAATAAAAAGACGAGTGGAAACCATCCAAACTACAGCATTATTGGGATCGGTTAGAATACTGAGAAGAGTTCTGGAGACTTGAAGAGACTTCCTGCCACTCAAATACCTGTGAAAAACCATCAGCTAACACTGGTGTGAAAAACTTGAAAAGGAAAAAAATAATAATATGTGCCTGACCACAGAGTAAAAGTGAAAGAAAGAGAAAAGAAAAATAAGTACCTTGATCTTGGTAGAGAATTGAAAAAATTATGGAACGTAAAATTGTTATTAGCACGTTCAGTATTGTCACAAAGGGTTGGTATAGGGATTTGAAGTATTCGAAATAATAGAGACTATCCAAACCACAGCATTATTGTAATCGGCTGGAAAACTAAAAAGAGTCTTGGAGACTTGTGGAGACTTGCTACCAGTGGAAAGCTATCAGCTAACGCTGGAGACGGAAAATTCTCAAAAGAGTAAAATAATAATAATAATGATAATGATAATGCATTACTTGCTTGAAATCTTAGGATTTCTACCTGAAGAACGGATAGGAAGCCACAGCGTAATAAAAGGCATGAATAACTTACCATACATCGATTAACAAATACTGAAGAGAGAATAACAAGGAGGAAAAATTTATTCACGGTACGGAAAGAAAAACATGATACCGAAAATTTGGATATCAGAGTAGATAACGACGTTCAAAATATCCCTAAACGTGAACAATATTTATCACAAAGCCAAAAAGAAGATAACGTTCAAAAATATATTTTATACGGAGACTCGTTGTCCCCATTACTAGTCATAAGGACTATGATACCTTTGAATTTCATCCTAAGAAAACACCAAGAAGCTTATAACTTTACAAAACTGCAATAAAATATAAACCCCCGAATGTATGTAAGCGATGTAAAGCTATTTGCCAAAATAAAATCGAGCCAAAACACAAATAAAAACACAATCATCAGTCTGGTAATAAGGATGACATTTGGAATTGAAAAATGCGCAATGATTGTAATGAATGAAAGGGGGAAAAATAAAGCAAAAAGACAGAATAGATCTATTCAATCATGACAAACATCTCGGTGGTTGGGGAAAAAGAAAATTACAATTCGCTGGTAATATTGGAAGCGGATATTATGATGCAAATAGAAATGATAGAAAAATCAGGAAATAATATTTTAGAAAGGCGTGAAAACTAATAGAAACCAAACTTTACTACATGAATTTACAAAAAGGAATAAACAGCTGGACTGTTTCTTTGGTATTATAACCCAGATCTTTGCTTAAATGAACTAGAGAAGAATTCAGAAACAAGTACTCCATAACAAGATGAGAGTCGATAGTTTTAAAGGTTTGAATACTTATATTCCAGAAGAGCCGAAGAGGATTGTTGCCACTCGAAAACCAGTGAAATCCACCAGGATAGTATATTAAACTTATTGTTCATTATTCAAACTTACAGAGATTTCAATTCAATTTAGACGAAATCCCTGCAGTTTTCAATAATTTTATCAGTGGTGTATTTGTAATTTTTTCAAAATACTACATACATCATTACAATTACATATATATATATATATATATATATATATATATATATATATATGTGTGTGTGTGTGTGTGTGTGCGTGGGAACAACTCGTTATAAAAACGTTTAACTTAAATTGAGAAAGTGTTCAAATTCAACCAGTAGAGAAAGAAAAGAAAAAAACTAAAATAGATTATCTCACATTTTTATGTTAGTTTCATTACTAAAAGCATTTGAAAGAGTATAACCTTTATATGAAACACGTGGGAACAAATGACAAAGAAGAATTCCTTGCATGATGCCAAAAATTAGGGCATGGCGTCAGAGTAGAAATAGGAGGCAGGAGGGAAAAAAGTACAATCCATTATTTAAAAAATGTATAAAATGAACGAGTTTTAAATTAGTCCTAGGATATGCACTAAATTGCTGCACCAGTACAGAAGAGTAATCTGATTGAATTGACTAAAGTTTTTTGCTAAAAGGCAAAATTTTGCATAATACTGATGGGAAGTAGTGCTGTAAGAAAACGTTTGAAACAAATTTCAAGGCAGAAAGTAAATAAAAACCTTCGGATATTACAAAAATAATCCTGATTTAGTCTCGAGATCTGGACTGACAGTATGCACTTAATCAAATTTCTTTACTCAGATTGAGGAATGACTACAAAGATAGAATTTTCTATAAAATAAAGTAAGCGGGCATGTTTAATATTTAAGGAAAACAGTGCAACAAAATCGGGTACATAGAACTAATTTGGTCAGTGTGTTATCAACAACAGAAAAATTGTATAAGTCAGCTTATAAAACAATCTCAAAAGAACAAAACTCAGTCGTCTATGGCTTGAGAATACACCGACTGCATCTCTGCAGAGGGGTAACCCCCACAACAAGTGTCCTGCATATGAAATCAAGAAATCTGATGCTGAGGCTCCAATAATGCTCGATCATTGGAGAACGCAGAGTACACTTCATTGCCATCGCTCCCAGGTTCACTCTAGCCCTAAAAGGGTCTAATCAATGGGTCAAATGGAGCTACGTGGTGCCTTCAATAGGTTTCCAGACTTTTCAATATGTTATTGCAGTACATCTTATGAGATGAATGGCCAATTTTTCTGATTTCAGGTTCAAATGAACAGCTACAGCAGCAATTGGAATGCGTCCTACTAAAGCATGATTGTCACAGCTGGTGAATTTCAAAAATGCAATCTGGACGAGAGGACACTTTAGAAGAACGATATGCAATTTGATTCTGTTTTAAATTTGGAAGAAATACCACAGAAACATATGGAATGCTTCCGACTGCTTTTCGACCATCTTGCATGAATCGAGCATCAGTTTTTGAGTGGCATAAGAGATTCAAGGAAGGCAGGGAGTCTGTGAGGGATGATGATAGGTGAGGGAGGAGTAAGGAAGTCAGAACATCAGAGTTGATTGGCCAAAGGCTTAGGGCTAGGGTTACTATGTTGAGGTTTTAAGGGAGTTCAGCAAGAGATTCATAGGGAAAAGGCTAGCACTCTTCAAATCGGGTCAGGGGCATTTCCACAAGGACAATATACCAGTCCACAACTCCATCCTTGTCACAGACTATTTGACCAAGATGGGCATCAAGACAGTTCCTCACACTCCATATAGTCCAGACCTTGCACCCTGTGAGTTTTGCTTCTTCCCTAAGCTCAAAGGCTGTCGTTATGAGACAATTGAGGAGATAAAAGAGGCTGTGACGAAGGTCATTGACACGCTCACACAAGAGGACTTTCATGGGGCCTTGCAGAAGTTGTTGGAACGGTGTAAGAAGTGCATTGCAGTCGGAGGAGATTACTTCGAAGGGGACTATAGTTTATGTTTGTACTATCAATAAAAGTGCCCTTGGAAAAAAGTGTGGAAACTTATTTAATGATCCTTGTATTTTACATTTAAAATGAGAGAAAACAAATCACTTCTGCTAAATTGAATTGTTTGAAACAGAACTGATTCATCATTTAACTGAGTGTAAGTAAATACCTGATGTTTAATTGTATAGTAAGTCATACATGACATTACCTACAACCATTTAACTTTGATGACTAATGCTAATTTGAATTGTTTGAAATAGAACTGTTTCATAATTTAACTGCACGTACCTACAAAATGTGTTTACAAGTCATATATTTGATTCATATGTAAAAATAGGATTTGTTATTTAATAACCAACAATGGTTGCTATGCCAAAAAACCAAAGCAAACCAAACCAATTAAAAGAACAAGTGGAGGGTGAATAATGATAATAGGCTGTATTTTAATACTAAAAATTTAGAATGATGGTTACATTTGCAGAATAATTCCATGTATTAGTTTAGCAGTACATCTTTATTATGAAAAATCAATATCTAAATGTTTTTTTCTTAGTATAAATTGCAACAATGACAGATTATACTTTAGCAATCTTAGGAAAAACACCAACGTGGACTTTGATATACCGATAATATCTCAACATTCTAGAGAATCTAATATATTTTATTGGAGAAACTCATCCTGTGGGAGTACCATCAAGTTTTAAGACTACAATGCCTAAAGGCAAAGTAGATTTTTCCTCTTTCTTTCAACTGACAGATACCTTATATATCACGTTAACAGCAAGGGATTTACCATTTAAAGGGCAATGATCTTTACCACGGTACTAACAACCGCTACTGTCGCTGTTAATGTAGCTGTTGTTATTGTTGTTGTTGACATTGAGAATTTTAGTATTAAGACTAGTAAATAACCTTTTACGTATTTCTAGAACAAGAACAGCTTACTTTTAAATGATTTTTATTCATTAGGTTCATTAAGGTGCACAAGTTGAAATGCTTGTCAATTAATTTTAGGAAAGTTGCTGCCATATCAGTTTAGACTAACGATTATACGAATTCTTTGTTCCTATTATATTTGGCATTGTATGAGAGGTTAGATTATTGACAGATTATATATCAATTTAATCAGTAAAAGCTTTATTTGAGGACTTATTTTTTTAAGAAATAAAAACGTTATGACAAAAGGTTTATGATTATAAAAATGATAATTCAGCAAACAATAGTTACGGATTAAACATAGTAATTCAACCGAGAAATAATTAAAAAAAAGATAATAATTAAGTTAATGTCACTGCTGTAAATTATAAAGAATTAGAACGTTTGCTTTGTTTTTTTTTTTTTTTTTTTTTTCCGTGATTTTAAGCGGAAAATAATAAATGATATTATGAATATCATGATTCATAAAAACATTAAACATTATAATAAATAGTACATACACATTATAGAATGATTTTGTTTTACTATAAACAGTTTTTTTTTTTTTTTTTTTTTTTTTTTTTTGATCCCTTATAGAATAAGTCCTCGTTCAGAGTTTCTTTCTCAGGCGTATAAGAACTGGCATATTATGTGAGGGATTAATTTAGGGCTAGACTGACCGCCGCTGGCAAGGGGTTCGAAATTTCACACTATCCAAACACCCATCAGGTCGCTTTTTTTCCTCCCCTAGACAATGGAATATATGGACCTCTAGGTTGAGACGTGATAATATTAATTATAGTAGTCGGCAATTCCGGTTTTTCGTGTGATATTTTAAAAGAATTTATACGGCAAGATAACATAAGGCGAACAGAGGCTGGAAAATAAACATGAAGTAACAAATTCGTAGCAGACGCCACAAATAACAACTTAGACCACGTGGTAACATTAAAATACATGAATATTTTACTACACATAGATATACACCGTCAAAGTGTCAAATATATAATAAATGAACGGTCCATGAACATAAATGTCTTTCTTCTTTTCTTTTCTTTCGTTTTCCTTCAAATTGAGAGAGAGAGAGAGAGAGAGAGAGAGAGAGAGAGAGAGAGAGAGAGAGAGAGAGAGACAGTATATAAAATTGGGTATAATGAGAAACAGTCCCAAGGGTACTTATCTTATTTTCTTTGATGGAGTTCCTGTGGAGAATCTTTCCTCTTTTACGGACTAATAGAGTTTATGCTATTTTCAACATTGGCTTGAAGAAAATGGCTTCTTCAATCCGAAATATTTTTATGTCTTCTTCTACCCGGAGTACTGGCTTTGGCTCCGTCTGCCACGAGCCCTGTCCAACAACTAACTTTTTCTTTTCGTTTTTTCGCTGACGGGAAGAAGGTGCCACTTCCGTTTTAGGGTCCCAGCCAATCACTTGGTTTCTCTCTTCTTCCTTCCAGTGTCAGGCGACCCAAGTGAGGTCACCAAGTATAAACATCTGTGGGTCTCCCCTCTGTGACCTACATTCTTTCTTAACGGTCATTCTTTGACGGCTTGCTACTGTTAATTCAAACAAGACACCACGTGACAAATATAACAGAAATTGAAAATCTCTATTCATTTTCTCATATGGTTTCATACTCAGCATAACGGTTTTTATCAATTGATGAGGTAGAGCTGACCTGGATTGAGACTCTGGTTTCTGGAAGACGCGATATCGGGCAACAGGAATCTTTGCCTTGCTACACAAGCAATATTTTCTTGTTTTGGCTTTAAGAAAATGTCTGCTACCAAATCACTTCTAACACCTACCCCACAAACTCTTCTAATTGCGATCCTCTCAATAATTATTGTAGGGTGCTTTTCAATGAGAGACCAATAAAACTCCGTGCCTCACCAAAAACAAAATGGAGGCAATGATAAGGACAGCATTTAAGAATTTAAACAAGGAGACGATCGGAAGGGCTTGCTGGAAATTCTGAATTCACCTGCAGGCCGTAGTTCAGGAGGACAATGGAGATTTCTTTGAATAAATTTAATCAATAAAATTTAAGATGTTTTCATGTAATTTTGGTAAATGTAACTAATAAAGAGAGATGCCATTGTTATTTTCATTTTTTTCTAATTAAGATAAGAATTTACTCATCACACAGCGTATATATATATATATATATATATATATATATATATATATATATATATATATATAAATTACATGGTAGTGTCTGCGACCCTAGGTTTCATGCTTTACCCATTCGTCAGACAGAGTGGACGGTTTTAAAAAAATAAAAGTTCATTTAATATCGTTAATTTTTGAGGGGAGGAGGGAGTTTATTTGTGTATAAGTGTGCGTTTGAATGTTAGTGTGTTTGTGTATATGCTGTTGCTCACGCATACATATATACGTATATCTGATCATAGATATGCACATATATCTGCATATGCATCTTTACATATATACACATATTTCCGCTGTCTGTTGGTGGAAAGGGGTGAGGCAAATGGAATAGGTGTGATAAGAGAGAGCGAGGAGGGGATGAAAAAGAATTTGTTACAGTCGGAATGATTTCTTTCTCTCCAGATCCTGCTTAACCATAAGCATATATATATATATATTTTAAACAGCTAAATATATTCCATCCTTAGTTAATATTTTCCGTATATCTCATAATTTCCATGCTTTTCATTCTTCTTTTGTTCTTTCTTTCTTTTCTTCTTTCTGTCTCGTAATCTTCCTCGTTAAACAACGTACATAATTCTATACAATATTCCTAATAAGTCAAATGACGTAATTTAAACATCAAACGCTGATTTGCCTGTTAAACGGCTAACTTTTTCTCACTATACATATTTTCCCGTGGGTTTTTGTATTTCACATTTCTAATCATCAATCGTTAACTTAAAATTATTATTATCACCCCTCATGGTCCTGATGATGGTTCAGTAGAACCGAAACGCTATAGTGTTGACCCGTTAATAAATCATTCCTTCCTCTTGGATCGTTGTTATCAGTTTTTCTACATATTATCGGATTACAATCCTTTATTTACTCTTCATATATATATATATATATATATATATATATATATATATATATATATATATATTCGTGAATGAATATTTAAATCTTCCTTCACGAATAATTTCTTGTCTGATGGAATTACTCCTAACTCCGGTTTAACTGGACTAAGTATTCTATATATATATATATATATAATATATATATATAATATATATATATAAGATATTCTTAGGGTACTACCATTCCATTGAATTTAAATGTTTTAATATCCCATAAAATGATGGGCCTATTGCATGATAGATCACCTTTTTATTAATGAGGTTTCTAGCAATGAAATTGATTTTTGGATTGTCACTCATGTTGTACCAGAGAACATCAATAATGAATAAAACGGGTGCGACTCAAGATATAAAATGAACCTAACTTAGCTTTTGTATAGAATAAAATTTGAAAGCTGTTTGGTGTCTATGATAATATTTTTCTTATCAATACAATAGTGTTTACACTAAATCCTCACTCACTGTCCAGGAATATCTTGTCAAAACCTCATCATTTGCTTGTCAAGATGTTTGAGTGGCAAGAGTTTGATAAATCTATTTTGTAACTACTTTTAATTTACCTAAACAAGGCAGTGTATTTAAAAAAAAAAAATGTTTGAACTCATCGAAAGCCTTGACAAGTCCCTGTCATATGACTAACACCACCTTATCCATATTATATCTTCTCATCTTTTACCTTTTTCTTTTTCTCTTCGTCTTTAGCTCCATCGCAAATGTTATTGTAGAGATAAGAAGGGAAATAATTTTTTTTTTTCTGTCAGAACTAGGAAATAATATAAAAATAGAAGATTGTACAGAGCTGTCAAAATTTACACAAGTTGTGCGAAAATTCTATTTTAAGATTGTGTTGATCAGTGTTAATTCCGGATAGAACTGGTTTTGGAAAAATCTTTGTCTAAAACAAATATTGTTGGAATAAGAGTAGTCAGCAGTTATCGATATTATGATGAGGAAGTTCTTTATTATAAAACATGGCCAGTTTTAGTAAAGTGACCAGAGCGGAGTTGGTGACAGCTTAATCACTCACCAAGAAAGAAGTACAGCATTTTTTCTTTTATTTTATATCCACACGTGTATCTAATTCGAATTGACGTTAGTAAAAATGCTATTAGATAAATGACAACGTATAAAATCAACGAAAAGCTTAAGTAAGAAAAACAGTGCATAGAATAACATTTAACGTCGTGAGAAATTCCCTTGGGGACTCGAGTTCACATCTTGGACGAAGCTGTTTTGCATTTGACATATGACTCGTACTCTCGGGAAAAGGTATTAATCCAAATGTTTCCCACTCTCCAACTATGGATAAACAGTAGATCCAACTGGTTCAGAAATCAGCGTTTCTTTTGCTTTTTGTCTCTTTTTGTAAATGAGAGTGGTATTTGTAAACGTAGTATTTTTACACGAGTCGGAACACTGTAAAAATACAGTAATTTGATCAGTCAACCACACAAATATATATGTATTTTATTCAACCCATCCTTACGAGCAGAATGCGATACAAGGTCAGTTTTTCAACGGAGTTTTATTCAGACTTTTCCTTCTCTTAGACCGGTTTCTATACCAATACTAATAAGCTCTACTATTTAACCATAGCTAGAGGGAAAAGAGTTGAACTTATACTTTTTTCCCTCGGGATAAGCGCAATGTTAAATGCGCACAGCCTAAACCGGGATTTGAACTCGAGTCACAGTGTTTATTTCCGACGACGAAAACAATTACACCAGCCACGAGCGCCTTTCCTAGCGAAATTCCAACCGTTTTAGTTTGTAGCGAACAGTGAGCATTCTGTTTCTAATTAAATCATTCATAATTTAATTCGTCTCACACACACTTATTGACAACTTTCATTTCTTACATAACTTTATATATATATATATATATATATATATATATATATATATATATATATATATATATATATATATATATAAATGACTGATTAAATTGCAATTAGGATGCCAAATGTTTAGTAAAAACCAAAACTATAGTAAATTCAGGAATGAACATAACATTGTCACAACATGAAAAGTGTTGATTTCATGCAAGTGTCCATCAAGTAGAACGGTATCTAAAATAAAAACAATAAATCATAAGATAAATCTTGGTGTTGTAATTAATCTTGGAGAAGCAAAAGTCAAAATTAAAACTTAGTTCTATTCCGCAAAAGAATTGACCTTGCGTCGTATAAATGATTTGGTAGATTCAAACAATATTTCTACTAAATACATTGTGTGGTGTTACTGAGTTCCAATCTTCTTGCTTACTACTTCAGTAGGCTAAACTTATGACAATAATTATACTTATTATAGATTTATTATGGAAATTATTATAGAAATGATAAAGGGATACTTGTCATGATATCCGTGTATAAAATATTCAGAACAAGGTTGGTGACAAAAAGGAAATAAGAAAACTAGAAAGGCGTTATATATCAATATCCAATTGGTAGATATAATTTCCTTTGGAACGTGAGGTCCGGCTTATTGCAAGTTGGCAGTCGTGAATAAAGAAGGTGGTCAAGTAAAACTGAGACTTTGACAAGACAAATATTAGGCAAACGACAGCGTTTAATTATAGAAAAGAAATGATAAAAACTGCAGTAAATACAATGGACATTATATGAGTACGTAAAACATAAAAAACTGATTTCATAAAAGAAAGGAAAACTATTATACAGTTATCACTTGTTGCTCAATGTTTATCAGTGATGAATTTTCAGACACTCTACATTGTGTCGGCACTGGGGAGAATTTCCTCGACTTCCGCCACAAAGTTTCTTATTCATAAAACTACTTACAGAAATAGCAATTAGAGATCAGGTTGAGGACGCTTTTATATAGTGAAAGTGTCGACGTAGTTGTAAGCAGCGAGCTTAAGAACCCGTTCACACACCTTTTATGAACCGGTTCAGAAATCTGCGTTTACTTTTCTTTCTTTTTGGATATTTTGTACACGAGAGCGGTATTTATAAACTAATATTTATACACGGGTCAAACAAGTGAGAAATATACAGAAATTTTATTGGCCACACACACACACACACACACACACATATATATATATATATATATATATATATATATACATTCCTTACGAGCAGAATGGGATACATGTCAATTTTAAACGGAGTTTAATTCTGAGTTTTCCTTCTAGATTGATTTCCATACCAAGTCTAATAAGCCAAGTTTTCCCTATTATTTAGCCATGGGTGGAGGGAAAACAGTTGAATTCATTCCTTTTAAAACAGTATTAGCGCTATGTGAAATGCAAACAGCCTCGTCCGGGATTTGAACTCGAATTACAAGGCTTATTTCAGACGACGATGACTATTAACCAACCACAAGCGCCTTTCCAAGTGAAATTCCAATCATTTTAGTTGTAGCGAACGGTGAGCATTCTGTTTCTAATTAAATCATTCATAATTTAATTGGCCACACACTCATACATACACACACGCACAAATACTAACAACTTTCATTTCTTAATTTACTGTCGTTTTTACAGAACACACACACACACACACACACACATATATATATATATGGCTGATTATGATTAAATTAGAATTAGCATACCAACTGTTCTGAAAAAACTAAAACTTTAGTAAATTCAATAAGAAATGAAAGTAGTTACAACAGAAAAAAGTGTAGAATGCATGAAAGTGTCCATTAAATAGAACAATATTAAAAAAATATAATAATAAATAAAACAGATAGATAACTCACTACTCTGTGTTTGCTAACTTCAATCATCTGATGAGATATGGATGAAGAGTCGAAAAATGTAAATTATGCCTTAACGTCACTGATTTTTCTATACAAATTATTATTCTAAATATTAAAAAAACATGTTAAAATGTCACTACTTGTTTTATACCAGATTCTTTCACGTGACCCTGAGTTTATCACGTTGCTTAGGGTTTGTGTCAACTTTGGCGAGCTTTTGAGGAAACTACCATTTTATCAGTGCCGTGAAATTCAAAGTTGTTTTTCTTGGCGTAAATTATACCTCCCAAATGAAAGGCTCGTTTGCTATTTGTCCTTAAGACAGATATATAAAGGTCAATTGAAGACAGTTGAACACAACAGGAAATATTTTTATTCAATAAATAGATATACTACGTCTCCAGTTCATTTTTGTTGCTTCTCTTATTTCATATCAATTTCTCAAAATATTTTTAAAAACCCTCCCCCCACCGAAAGAAAAACGATTTTTCTAAAAGAAAACTTTTTCCTTGTGATAAGCTAAAATGAAAATTATTTTGGAAAAATAAAAATAATACATAGTCTAAAAGAAGTATATCAATTTTTCTTATCATTTTTCGTCTCTTTAACACACACACACACACACACACACACACACACACACACACACACACACACACACACACACACACACACACACACACAAACCTGTGTGTGTATGTATGTGTGTTTGCAGTTTCTGAAAGAATGGTGTTCGTGACAAAAAATGGAATCGCTTTCAACGCACACAGAAAACACATATATGTGTGTGTGTATATGTACTTATATACGCATAAGTATTGGATACATGTAATTTTCTGTTATAACTCTAATTTATGTCCACCATTTTGCCTGATATTTGGTAAGTAATATCTCGTAAAGTTGTTTTAGTTGTATGTGGAAGGAAAATTAAAAACTCGTGGTTGAATCTTCTTTCTTTATCAAAGTTTAAAATTACCCTATACAAAAGTATTGGATACATGACAATTTTTTTTCAAATTTCCAATAGAAAATTTGTATTTTAAAAGACTTTGAATATTCAAATTTTCGATAGTAAAGGAATGGTATCTCTGACCTATTAGAGAAGCACACAACGTTTTACAAGATATTGCAACTAATCATCTGACTCTTTAATGTGCATTTTGCAATTCAAGGATTAAAAATGGAAAAATTAAAGAATTATCTAGAGATATGTGAGATAGAATCATTGAACGTCCCAAAGGAGGACAAGATTACCGAAAAATTAGCAAAGAAGTGAATATAGTACTAAATACAATAGGAAACATCATCAGAAAGTATAAGAAGTATGGCGACGGAACAGCAAATGTTTCAAGAAATGGAAGACCGAGAAAAATAAATGAGCGTACTTCAAGGTGGATCAGATGAAATGTGTAATTAAACCACTTCATTACTCGTTCTGAAATTAAAACTGATCATGAGGGTGCATGAATTAATGCAAGTAAGGATGCCATTAGCAGAGCTCTATATCGTACAGGTTTTCATTCAAGATCACCAAGCAAAGTGCCTTTATTGAAAACCAAACATGTCAAAGACCGATTAAAGTTTGTCGAAACTTATAAAAAGAAAGGTATGCAGTTTTGGAAAAAGGTAATCTGGTCGGATGAAATTAAAGTCGAAGAAACACAGCGACAAGTGTTAGGTGAAAAAATGGCACTGCCTTCAAGAAGCACAATACCATCTCCACGGTTAAGTTTGCGGGTGGTTCCATCATGATATGGGGATGCTATTCATCAAAGGGCACAGTTGAGTTACAAGTTATCCATTAGAACTACCACTTAGTGTGGAGATGTCACCTCTTAGAATAAAGCACATATATTCCATCTTGTCTGCGTTGACATGGGCGCCTATGCCAGTAGCTGCTCATTCCAGACAGGTATATGGGGCTAGTGTGTCTCCTTGCAGCACACCTGCTACAGTGTTTCTCCCCGGATGGAGACACAGACAGTAGTGTGTCTCAATCCGGGGAGCAGACTTTTACTTTGGTGTTTTACATATCATTATTATAGATGCAACGATTTCTTTGGGTAGGCCGTAGGTGAGTAAAATTTGTTCCATCTCCCTTCAGTGTATGGAGTCAAAGGGCTGAGAGGAGTCGACAAATAATATTGTTGCGTCAAGGTTTTTTGCACGTACATCTAGAATTCGACAGATAGTCAAAATTTGTGATATTGTGGATCGATTTCTTCGAAAGCCATTTTCCAAGTAACAGTTGAACCTTGTACAAAGAGGTAAAGGATGCTACTACTTTTGGAATATATTAGAATTTGAAAACCAAAGTTAGGGTAAGGTTAGAATAATTTAGGAATTTCGTGTTAGATGACGATATATTTTGAGAGAGAGAGACAGAGAGACAGAGAGAGAAAACAAAAAGGAAATGGAATGACCCTCTCTATCCACCCGAAACACTAGAAAACCCGTGTATATCTGTATAAAAGAGGAAAGATTTAGGACGCCAGGTGACACTAGAATGGACGGATAGTGTTAAAAAAAAATGGAAGCTGCTACCAAAGGCAAGTCAAATCCACTTGAACTTTGGTTGAGGTCAACAGACGGTTCGATATTTTTTGCCCTTTACAATATTGTCATTTTAGAATGCATGAAATATTTTATGTTTTGAAAAATACTGCTGTTTTTCATCTGTGTTTTGAATGAAAAACAACAAATACAGTAATTCCAAGTGAAAGTTGAAGCTTGTAAAAAGAGGGAAAAGAAGCTATTACTTTTGGAATTTATTAGAATTTGAAAAGCTAAGTTAGCGTAAAAATATAATGCCTATAAGGATGCAATGAACCATAAATAAGGACTATAATGAAAGTTTTAAAAAAGTTATTGTGGACTTTACAAGTTAAAACTTAACACAAGCAGGCGGGGGAGGAATTTTTTTTCTCGAAAGCCATAGGAAGCAGTATGGTGGACGTAAAGGTGAGCAAAGCCTATGGCGGTTCAACACCATGCCTAATCAGGTTTTGGGCCAACGAATCCTACGGGACAACGCCCAGGATCGAATAGTTCGATCGGGGAACTATTGCTGCTTGTCTATAAGGGTGGCTTCTATAGATGAGAATAAAAAATATAGCCACCAAAAGATTACCATCTCACACACACACACACACACACACACACACACACACACACACACACACACACACACACACACACACACACATATATATATATATATATATATATATATATATATATGCGTGTGTGTGTGTGTTCGTTGAAAAAAATCAATTTTTTATCTCCAATCTCATTATTTCAGACACTGCACTTGCAACAAGTTCCCAACCCTTATCTGTTAGGTGCTAGAAGGCAGTGGCTGAGGGGGAATTGCTTTGAGAGAATAGGAGTTTGACCAGTCTTGAGAATCTGAAATTGGCAATAGCTCGGAAACCTACTCTCAGCTCAAGTCAAAAAGACAAAACTCTCAGCTCTGTCAAAAAGACAAAAAGAAACCTGTCAGAAGCAGACTCGGAGAATGAGGCAGCAGTCTTCCTCGGATTCATTGTTATTGACTCTTTGGAAGAGATTTGCAGAGTCAAATTCTCGTCTTTTGACATAGAAAAAGTTATTTCAACAAGGGCTACTCCGAAAACTGTTAAGAAAACAAGGAAAGACAACTTGCTTGTCGAGGTAGATAGCTGGTGGCATTCAGAAATTAAAAATGAAGACGACTAAATACAGAACTTACCCGCACGAGAAACTCAAAACTTCCAAGGGAGTTACCAGGAGTAGAGAGTTGGCCTTGGCTACAGAAGAGGAGATTGCATCAGACGTGGGAAAACAGGGAGTTTCAGATATAAGAAAAATATCTATCAGAAAAGGCGATGAACGAATTCAGACCAACACTTACATCCTGACATTTAATCAGCCCTCTACTCCCAAGAAGGTGAAGATCAACTATTATCTTGAGATAGTTGTGCAGTACGTCCCGGCTCCCCTGACGTGCTTCAAATGCAAAAAATATGGACACTACAGGAAAGCCTGTAGAGGACGACAGATGTGCCAAATGCGGTGAAAATGACCCGGACCACGTGAAGGAAGATTGCTTGAAAGAAATTGAAAGTGCAAATTGCCAACATGATCATCCGGCTAACGCAATGTCTTCCGATGTTTACAAAAAAAGAAGAAAATACTTGAGGTGTGTGTCCTTCCTGGAAACAAGGAAAATTGTAGGGACTTATATGGGAGAAAACAGCTATGCCTCTGTTGCACGTAGGGCGTATTCAACCAATGAAGACAGCAAATATAGAACATTCGAGGGGAAATGGATCGATTTAGAAGCGAATGATTGCCAAAAGTTTCAGGAGCACCTTTAAAAACTTCATTCGGCCGAATTTTACCAAGTACCAACTCAGCAACAAGTTGGGAATGGGGAGAGATCCAATGTTGTAGTCCAAGCAAAAACACACGTAGGATCTACCACTCCAACAGGAACTACTTCTAACAGAGCAAAATCTCTAACAAAACAGCCGTTATATTAGTCACTAATCCGTCCTCCAAAAAGCATTAAAGGCGGACTAAAAAACTTGTCTCCCATAAGACCTGAACAACTTAAACAAAAATCACAAGCTCCCGTTAGCCAAGCTGGGAAAATACAGATGAACACCCAAGTGAACAAGGAAAGACCAGGATGCACATTCAAAATGCCCTCAAGAACAAAGTCACTCAAGAACAAAGTCACCTACAAGAATCAGTGCAATGATCAAGGATCAAAAAATTCCTACAAAGAACCTATACTATGGAAAGTATAGATAGTTACACAGACCTTATATTTGCCAGCTTTAATCTTGAAGAAATAATCAATGAATACAGTTCAACTGTGGGCAAACTTACCAGCTTACTCACCTTTTTAAATGTTAATCTCCGACATATCATATGCTTCTATTTAAAGGTGTCTAAGCAAATGACTGATGTTAAATTGTTACTGTTACATAGAAACTCTAGTTATAATTCAACTATATGCAAACAAATGAGGTAAAACGAGGATAGAAATACTTGAAATAATCTAATTGTGTTAAAATGACCTCAGTTTTGTTTATTAGATGTTATCAAAAAAAGATCACAAATGTGTGTTTAATATAAACAGGGGTTGTCATTGAACAATTTACAATGTTTGATATAACAAAAACAAACCATCTAAAGAAGAAGTGATGTTGGCACTTGAACTACGTACCAATGTTAAACTGAATTATTTGAAATAGAACTGCTTTTACATTTTACTGAATGTAAACAAAACTGCACTTATGCTAAACTCTACTGTTTTTAATAGAATTCTTTATATGTATAAAAATGATTTGCCATTAAATAACCTAAAATGCCATAAAACCAACCAAAAACAAACCAGTCCTTTTCATCTATTTATAAATGCTTATGAACAAATCTTATTAAGCTCGAAGGGACGTCTTCTTGGTGTAATGGGTAACGGGATGAACTACATCATCGAAGAAAACGATTTGGAACTTCACTCTTGCTATCATGTTCATATCCGGACTAATAACCTTGAGAAATCTATTAACTCACTTATTTCCCCGCCAACTATACGTTAAATACTACTTGTAAGAATCACTTTGGCATCAAATATCCCACGAAGCTTCGTATGCCATTAAACAAAGAAACCAAATCAAAGCAACCATTAAGTTTGGTACAATTTCCCTCTTGCGATCAAAATTTTTCAGTACCACCTTCTTTTCCAAACAACCACCCCTCTCTCTCTCTCTTTCTCCCTCTCTCAGACTCTCTCTTAATCTTCGCCAGTTTTGCTTCTCTATTTGTTTATCTAACTCTTAATTCTAATTTATATTTTACCACACTCTTATCCACCCTTTCCGCCTGATTGTGTAAAATATTTTACCTCTTTACCACCAACATTTCATTTGTCTTAATATCACAAACATGATAAAATCAAGTGATGAACTAAAGTGGTTTCTATCGTTTCGCATCTAGTATCGATTAGTTAATATGTTCGATTTCCTGTCTCCTTTTCAGGATTATTTTCCAGTTTTTAAACTTCATTGGCGGCGATCTGACTTAGTATCTATTTATTTATTTTGTTAGTTTTCGTTTTAATTAAAAATGTGATTAAAGAGCGAACGCGTTAATAAAACTGAGAAAAAGCTGGAAAATAGAAAAAAAAAACTGTGGCGTTGCCACACACACACACACACACACACACGGACCTTCCAAAAAATTTATATACAAGCAGATACTTAGATAAACGCTTGCAAACACCCACGTACATGCATGGGCTCAAACGGGAACGGTTAATTGCATTTACGCATATTTCTCAGAGAGAGAGAGAGAGAGAGAGAGAGAGAGAGAGAGGGTGGATGGAGGGAGGGGGATGAGAGCAAAATTTCCTAACTTCCATAAAGTAGAGAAGAAGCAGTTGAAAAATCCTTCCGGGAATTTCAGCACTCACATGCACACAAATACACATGCAGACAGACACTCACGATTTCATTCAGACATACAACCAGGTATATATATATATATATATATATATATATATATATATATATATATAACTTTGATTGTATATGTGTGTTATTTTCATTGCTGGTGGCATACCAGTTATGGACTCGAGAATTGGAATTGGCGATTTTTAAATTAGACTGATTTTTGGTCATTGAATATTGGCACCAAAATCCTTGAAAAATGCATAAAATGCATAAATCTATCCATTCTATCAACGGGTTATGGAATGAAATGCTAGGAATTTTTGTTGAACAACAAATGTACAAAAAGCACAATTCTAAATTCAAATGCCCTACCAAGACATCAGTGTAGAAAGAAAATACACATGTCTAATCTGTGTGCGTTTGTGTATGCTTACATATATTCGTATATATATATATATATATATATGTGTGTGTGTGTGTGTGTATGCGTACACCCGTATGCAGAGGCAGACTTCTATTCATGAATGCAGATCAATTACTGTGTTGTAAGGATGATCTTATTTCGATCTAAGTAATGGCTGGTCGAAAGCTCTGGAAAAGATGGTGGCTCACAAATTTTGACCATTTTTGTATCAACATAACTCTGTATAAGGTCTAACTACCTCAATATTTCTTTTTCTCTTTCTCTCTCTCTTTCTCTCTCTCTCTATCTGATACACACACACACACACACAGACACACACAAACTTTCTCTCTGTTTATCGATCTCATATATCTACATTTATATTTAGAATTAAAAAAAGCTTACAAACTGTTTTTTCGTTAAAGTTCTCAACACAAAGAGGCAAAACAACGTATATATATTAAAATTTTACAATGCTCAAAGGTCGTCCAAGAAAATATTTAGTTTATAAATACTTCTACTGTCTCTTTCTTAAACTCTTTCTCAAAAGTCAGACGTAAAGTATCCTTCATATATATTCATAAACAAGCCATGTACTACTGACACACACACACACACACGCACACACACACACACACACACACACACATATATATATATATATATATATATATATATATATCAAACTGCTCGTCATATATGTAGAGAGAGAGACTTTTTTGTACAGGCATTTAAAATTGTTGTTGACACTTCAAAATTCAGTATGTTAGTGCTATTTACAGCGTATGAGATGATTGACCAATTTTTATGATTTTAGGTTCAAATGAACAGCTACAGCAGCAATTGGAATACACCCCACTAAAGCCTGATTGTCATGGCTGAGGAATTTCAAATATGCAATCAGGACGTGAGTAGACTTTAGAAGAACGATATACAATAAATTTCTACTTTAAACAAAAATTTCCGTTTTAAACAAAAAATTCTGCTTAAAAAAATGCTACAGAAAAGTATGGAATGCTTCTAACTGCTTTTCGACCATCTTGCATGAATCGCGCATCAGTTTCTGAGGGGCATAAGAGATTCAAGGAAGCCAGGGAGTCTGTGAAGGATGATGAGAGGTGTGGGAGGAGTAAGGAAGTCAAT